>CM054115.1:31383981-32083981 GCA_028673005.1 Tanypteryx hageni
CACTGCATGGGAATCATTAAAAGACCTAATATTTATCAGATCGTGTTAATTACAAAAGTTCACTTCTTGTCACTACAAACAATACGTGATTTTAATTTGGAACGCGGTTTTTTATTCCAAATTCATTACGCAGCTTTATAACTTACGCGTCAAGTTTAAAAAAATGTGATACATTAAGTTCTAGGGCATTATTTTATGCGAATATCGTTTGAAAAACAAATACTGCATTCGGGACACATAACTGGGTTAAAATAGTTCCCATCCCTTTCCCGTGAGCTCTAAAAACGCTAAGCATTCAACTTATTCGTATTTATAGACGTCGCATTTCAAATGACGAAGCAACTCCTCGCATACCCCATGGGCATTACGAAGCTCGGAAGTTTTCCTGCTTATTCCGAATCTCCTTGTAATGGAATATTATAATGCATTGCGTCATGTCAGCTAGCGACCAGGAACGCCAATCAACACACGTAGGTATACAGTACCCCTCTCCCCTGCCATCAGCAGGATTCGCTAGTTGCTCCGCTTGTCGACGAAAGAAAATGCCCAACGACGCTCGGACTTCGGAGCGATATACATAAATATTTTTTAAGCCATTTTTTGAGGGCGAGCGAATATTGCGACACACGCGACGCGAAATAAAACAATAACGACTACAAATTACGGGTGGGCGAAGCTTCGACGGTCATCGGAGCGCAATTACCGAGGGGGAACTCTAGACCTTTCGTTTCCACTCCCCGATGACATAACCCTTAGCTCACCTGTTCTTCGATGCCGTGGCGTAGAAAAAAAACCTCGCGCTTCGAGGGCAGAGGAGGGATGGATGCCGGCCAAAGGGGGAAGGAAGGGGGGGGGGGAGCGGGAGGAGAAAGAATCCGTTTAGGCGGAGAGATAGGAGGACAGGGCGGCATGGAAAGCCCTTTAAATGGGAGATTTTTTGGCCCTTTTTCCACCCTTTCTCCTTCAGAAGATGGCGCGTAGGAAGACCGGGATAGGCGACGGGAGGGGGCGAGAAGGAGGCGAAAAGGTGGGCAAACGTCCTTAAAGAGTACCGTGGAAACGCCCATCGGGGGCAGCGCGGTGTTTGTGAGTCGGGGCGGCGGTCCTTCGAAGTGGGACCCGAAGGACGGGAAGGGCCCCCGCCTATACGGTTCCCCTTTATGCATAGGCGGGTGGACGAATATGGATCTGGACGTTCGGGACACGTGGGCGAGGCAGCGTGGGCCAAGGGCGATAATTGGACGGCTAGATATAAACGCGCGTACTTATGAAAAAAAGACGAGGGTGCTTCTAGAAAGTAACCTGGACGAAGGAAGAACGAACGCATATAATAAACAGGAAATGTGTGGGCTGCAGTTAACTCCTTTCTCGCTACCCCCTACTGATTTTCTTAGACAAATGGACGTAGAAAGCCAGCATTCGTCGTTTTTTTCCTTAATGTTTCCAAGCGGGTGTGGCAATGTCGCAGGCAACTGGTTCCTAACTGCCATAGATGGCGTTGAAGATATTTGGTTTTATTTCGTCTTAAAATCCAGGACGCGCCGTTAAAGAGAAAATGGAAATAAAAGACGAAAAAAACGAATCGGTGGATAAATTTTCCTAATGTTTAAAATAAGTAAAAGCGGCATTTATTTTCTCGCGATTATCAGATGGTTTTCTTGGAAAGGGATCTAATGCGATCTTAGCTACTGGCTAGAATGTTACCACCCAAATAAGTTATAAAGACGTACGCGAATGCCTGAATTTTACATAAAATCGCTACAAATTCTATAAGCCTCTCGTAAATTATTAGCGACTTAGAACTGAAATTTACTTTGCTTCCGACTACGCGTCAGTATGGCTGACACGGTTGAAGTTGTTGAAGCTTTAAAGAAATGGAGAAAAAATGATTTTTCCTCGTGCTTACCAAAAGTATAGTCGAGGTACTTAACTAGGGAAGGTTTGGAGTTGCTCTGATCCCTTCATAAGTCTTCGCTCCTTACACTTTGGGCCCCCCGATGAACATTATATTTTAAAAAATCATTGAAGTATGTCATGTTTTTGTTCTTAATAAAAAATCATCTTTCATTTGTATGACAACTGCAATAAAACTTAGTTAAAACATTTGCTTTCATATTATAATTTTTATTGTATTTTCTATTTTGGTGTGCCTCTCAATATATGTTTGACAATCATGCTTTCCACCCCCCCCCCTCCTCAGTTGGGAGGCTAGTTATGCCCCTGGTTTAGTCCAGTTTTTCTTTAAGCTCTAGTTTCGACCACGTGCTGGATTGCGGAATAGTATAACCTGGGTCAGAAGGCCTCTGACAAAAATTCGAGCACTCATTGCATAAACACTGAAAGATGTCAAACAAGAGAAGTGCCACGATTACGTAAATGGTTTTTTTCTAGCATCTGTAGCATTTTACGGAAGATTTCTGAAAAATCGACTCGAAAGAAACACTTCTTAATTGGAAAAAGATAACTTGGATGTGTTTTCCTTTCACTGGATCACGAGATAAAAAAGTTAGAAAACTTTTAAACCATGCGTTAGCATTTGATAAATCACAGCTATCCCACATTAGCAAACTACCAGTTGGACGTTTAGCACCAAGAGCGTAACGTCATTACATTTCGCAATAAAGGAAAACATCCGCTTTCTCCCGAATCGAACAATATTTCGCTTGTTTTTTTCCTCACGCATTCGCCTCGTCCTTCCAAAGCAGAATAGCACCGCCTCGTCCTTCCAAAGCAGAATAGCACCGAACACAAGCGACAACGCTCTCGACTCCGATCGCGTTCGAACGAGGCGACGTACTTGATCGCAGGCGCTATTTGCGGCGTGACCTCAGTAGCGACCCCTACGAGTCGTTTAGGGATTCAAACATCTGTGTCACGTCCTGCACAACAAGCTTCAACCGCGGTCTCGTTTCCGGGAAAGGCGAACGCTTTTAAAACACCAATTCGCCGCGCGGAAATAGTCGCGGAATACATGGGACGCGGGGCGTTTAAGGAATCCGTTCCTCGCACGCGCGTTTGCCAAGGAGACCGAGAGGAGAGAGGACGTTTGGGGCCGCTTATGACTAAGAAGGACCGTGGGCAATCGCGTTCACGCTCCGCGGTGGGAGGGGGCGTGATGACCTCCTCCCCCTCGCCGCGGATCACGGACGGAATCTGTAATTATCAACGGAACACGAAGCATTTTCTCTAGGGGAAGGGTCCTTAGCCAAAAAAATTGACGATAGAAAAAACTTTTGCAAGGCACATAGTTGAACGATTTTATTACTTACCAATAACAATGGAGTTAGTATAAGCGCAGTCGAAGTGGGAAATATAATGATGAAAAATTATAAGCTGGAAAATTAAGGCAACAATTTTTACTGTATTTATACGTAACGTGGGTGGCCAAACTTACTTACCCCCGGAGCCGCATACGATCTCACCTTCAGAAGCTGGAGAGTTGTGCTAACTTACTTTTAATCCATTTCTTTTTTATATGAAATGGTAAGTGGAGAACGTGGATCCTCTAGAATGCCTTATTGCTAATTATACAGCTATCCGATTAGGCTACACTGACTGAATATAAGAAATTTGGTATGCTAAGCGAAGCTGTGATATAATTGTTAAAATGCATTCCTCACTTGATACAGTCGCTAAATAATCAATGTGAATCCCCATTTCTGACCTTTTTTTGTTAAAGCTGATGCTTCATATGCACCTTGACTGTAGAGGAAAATGCTCTTCATGGCTTCGTCATAATGACGTAACATAGAGGTGCGACCGCGGGTAGGTGGTGGTTCGTAGCTGGGAATCCTGAGCGTAATCGATGAAGCGGCGAAGCCGCTGGGCATTAAGGCTTCCTCGTGATTCCATTGAAGGATCGATCTTACTCCCAGATTCGAAAAGGCAACGATTCAATCCCGTTCGCAAGCGAACTGGGAATAAAATTATTCGAGAGGCAAAAATGCGGATTTGGGTCGCCAAGGAAGTCCCGGCCAAATCAAACGCGATTTTAAATCCCTCGGCTTAACTTTAAGAGTCTGATGACGATCGCTCGTACACATCATGACTTAGTGTGAAAGCAGATGATTGAGGAAAATTAAATACTTTATGAACACTCCTCACAAAACGTCATGTCATAATCGCATATTGGCGGCTGAAGTATGTTTCATAATTCAAAGTGTGAACGCAGGAGGTGTAATTGAAGCAAAAAGTTCCTATTAATATGGCTCGACAAATGCTTCCTGGGAGCGTTATTTTCAATTAGTGTTGTCGATACCGCTACTGCAGCATGTGCAAGACTCTTATGAAACAGGACATGTTTATTTAGCCATTTTCGAGCGTGTGAGTGAACATTTAAAACGTCGCGCAAAAGCGTGTGCAGAGATGCAGGGCCGTGGCGGATCCAAAAGGGGCGAGGGCCTCGTTTCCATTGTATTCTCATTTACGTCTCTTCGACACTTTCAGCGGCTCTATACTTCGGTAAGAGTCTATTGGGCATCATGCAACACCTAGTTGCCACCCATATCTCAAATTACTTCCCTTCTTTCGATATGCATCTGGTAACCTTTATAGTTACATCCAAAGCATGTGAGAA
This sequence comes from Tanypteryx hageni, assembly GCA_028673005.1. Lineage (NCBI taxonomy): Eukaryota > Metazoa > Arthropoda > Insecta > Odonata > Petaluridae > Tanypteryx > Tanypteryx hageni. The sequence continues at coordinate 31,388,558 of CM054115.1, forward strand.
ATTGGATAAAAAAATATATCCCCTTAATTTTTGGCTAATAATACGTTTAATCTGCCAAAGAGTGCTGATTTTATTAGCGGTTTCTCTTCAATTTTCGTGTACGTCTCTGCAGTGAAAGGCAAGGGTTCGTAAAAAAGACAAAGACATCTAAAATCTGTAAGATTACAAAAAAGATTCGGGTAAAGTGATCTTTTTCGTCTGAGCTGGCCGGTCAAGAAGTTGATCACGTCTTGCCTCGGGCATGAATATTCGATATGTATGCTTTATGACTAGTGAAACCCCGATCCATCATCCTTAATAGCTGCCAACAAGCCAAACAGGACCTCAAGTCTGAGTAATCAATCAATCAAACGAGGAACTCCAAGTATGACCCCGGGACTCGATTGTAAATAGACAAAGCATCATTATCTGGCAAATTATTAATATACCGTGTGTAACCAAACCCTGCAGCGAGAAATTTATCAAGCATCTCCGAAATGGAAAAGAATGGTTCTGAAAAATCTCGAACAATTGCTTTTGGAGAATAATCTCCCAAGAAAACAGACCTGAACATAGGTTCCGCAGAAAAAATGAAAATAAAAAACAGAAGGAAATTATGTCATCAAAAGATATTATCAATCCAAAGTCACCGCTGACTACGCATAACTAGAACCACATCCGTATATACCATCACCAAAGAAGCAACGGGAACGACGAAAAAGTTGACAGTAAGCGGATAGTAACGGAGATTTTTGGTGTCCTAAGAGAAGGGAATGGTTTTGAATATTGTAGAAGGGCTTTAGATAAGATTTGGAAGGAAATAACTAAGAAGCAACCGATATGTGCCATACAAAATTCTTTTCCATGTGCGATTATAAACAATCGATATCTCGAAGCAATTAAAAACCAACTCGTAAAAAAAACACGCGCGAATGACTTCTTTAACTCTGATTTCACGGCATCGCTGCACACAAAAGTGATGGACCCAAGACTTAACAGGATCGCTGAGGAGATAGCTAGAGGCAAACTCTATTATAGAATAGAAGAATACAAAGGATCGTTTTCTCCTAGGACTATTAGGGATTACAATAGGAAAAGTATAAATAGGAATTGCTAGGGACATATTGGATGCATTGCACCCCCCCCCCCCCCCTGCCAACCACAATTAAGGTGACCTGAGGGGTATGATTTAGATGTAGAGTCGAGGTTGTCTAATCGAGAGGTTACCAACCTGGCGCTCGCGAGCATCTCTGTGCCCTTGAGTAGCAAGGGAATCTGTTTATTTAATTGCCTTTTAAATGTATAAATAACTTGGTTTGTTTTTATTTATCATCATTCCTAATTTTTACAAAAGTATAGTGGTATAGTCAAACCCCGATTTAGCACCATCATTTGTTCAGCACTGACATTTGCGTCAAAGCGGGGGTGGCGGTAAATCGAGGTATAGATTTGCTCTATGTAATTAAAGGGTGGACATTCTGTTCACAATGATTCATGGGCGGTATGCAGGGGTATGCGGTAAATCGGGGTCTGACTGTATTCTGTGAAGTGGCTATGTGATTTACACAGTGAAAAGGCTAAGAACCACAGCTCTAATAGAATAAATATTAATTTTTCCGTCTACAAAATGTAAACAATAACTCGAGAAAAGCGTATAAGCTGAGTTAGAGTGGGAAGAATAAAAAACAGCGTCGAAATGACAGTCACTTAGGTGCCGAGCGTTACTCGCTCCGCGGACGGCGCAACGCACTTTTCTCTTTCATTTATTCGTTTCGCGATACACGAATCTGAATGACGTCGCCGTCGGGAGAAAGGTCCGTCGATGGCGTCATCGGAGGCGAGGCTCTTACGGAAACCTCACCTTTCGACTGTCTGGTCACGGGTGCAGAAATGAATGTGAACGCAGCGCGATGCGCAGTTCTATTCCTCTTGACTTTCGCGCTATTTGCATATAAGACGCTTCCTACGTCGCTATTTTTGGGATTCGTTCAAATCGCGCAAGTTTGGTCCGCGTCGGCGGATGACCTCCTCTACACTATGGTTCTGCCAAAATGCAAATGTCCCCTTCGTGACTGCAGGTAGCCAGACGGATGCAAGTGCGAATGTACGTAAAGTCGAAATTTTCTAACTTGGGCCGCAGAGTGGAAAATAATTTTACTTATAATCGACGTGTAGCAGTGCCATTCAAAATTTTCTCCATGTGCCCATCGGACAGTTTTTTTACATTCTTGTTTCCCACATTCCTTTTCGTCATTTAATGAACTTGAAATACGATATCAATATGGTTGGTGCCTCTTTGACGAACGTCTAGCATCACTTGTGGTACTGATATCACAGGTATGTATTTTGAAAGGCGCTGAATTACAGGAATAATAACAAGAATAAATATATGCTTAGGAACTGTCCGCATAGAGAGACAAACTGCTTTATTAGGGCGAGAGAGAGAGAGACTACACGGATTTGGAATGTTACCAAAATGGAATAAATCACCTCATTACCCGCCGATTGCTTCTGCCTGCCACTATCAAATGTTTGCTAGGTATGTGTCTTTGCTCATCCAACCCAATCCGTCCCATAAAAGACTTTTCTCTTCATGTTTTCACACCCATCCCCTTCTTTCAAGGCATATAACATTCCTTTCCTCTTCTTGACTCTTTCCTAGCACCCACCCTTCTATGGCCTCCTTCAACAGACCTTCGCTTCTCGAAATTTAACCTACCCATTTCTTCTATTTCCCTTATTACTCTAATTAAGCTCCTATCTTCTCTTAGCATGTTTAAAAATGCACATCTCAAAAGCCTCTAATCTGCTAAAATCACCTTTTCTCATTGTCCATGTCTCACCCCCATATAATACACTCCATATCAAAGTAGTCACTAATCTCTTTTTAATATCTTTATTCCGATTGCCAATAAACAACTCTCGTCGCCTAATAAGTGCCTACTTACACTCTCTGGAAATAAGAATTTAATTCCACATTAACCGTCGCCGAGTGAAGAAATTATTTTAAGGAGCCTATCGAATAGTAATTAATTTCGTTTCTTTTTTCATTCTAAAGAAAGCAGTTTAGGTAAGGTCAATTCTTCAGAATCTTTCGCTATTTTAATGTTTTAAGAGTGGACAGTAATGAGCGAAAGTCTCAGCCTAGAAGTCAACTAATTTTAACGGACAAAGAATATAAGTACTTACAACTACCGACCAAAACATTTCCTGATGAAAAAAATACACTTTTAAGAATCTAATGGTTTAGATAATGTTCTTTAATCCTAAAAATATGTTCGCCCTTGGAAAAAGAAAACTAGAATGTCAATCAAGGATTTATTAATTTGGATGAAATTTCCACCCGAAAGAATTAACATATACGAACATCCAATTAATTTATTACTGTTATTAAGCCTAAGATAAGAATGAAATCTTTCCGAAGATAGAAAGCCATAGGTTAAAAGGATTCGAAAGGCTAAAACAAAGATTGGACAAGCGGCGAAATATCGCCAAAAAGGGTGCATTTCCTGGACATCCTAGTTTTTGTTAGAGAAAAACTTAAAAATAAACTTCTAACACATATGGAACTACTCGAACACGTGCGGCAGGTTGAGTATGAAAAAAAATAAGCTCCCATTCGAACATAAATCCTTTCCTCTCTGAGCATTTTCGATGCCACAGCGAACCACATAAACAAACGAGTTCTCATTCTCTCTCTCTCTCTCTCTCTCGACGCCTTGGTAGGTCCTTAACCCCCTCCTACAAAATTGCCCACGCACGCGTGCACGCAGCACCCTACAATCCCATTCCTTTCGCACGCCCACGGAAGGACAATCCTACGCCCATCGCCAAGCGTATCGCGTGAAAATGCCGCGCGTGAGGTCTCGCCCGTCTCGGGATACGAAAATAAAAGAAAAGACAGACGAGCGAAATGCGTCCCTCGTTAAGAGAAGGGAAAAAGAGAGGGTAGAAGGGCGTTGCGAGATTCATTCTCGCTTCCGACTCTTTGAGTTCACGCGAACTACTCGGAGCAGTCCGTTGGTCGCTTTATACCCGCTCAGGCGTGTCGAGAAAAAACAGTGGACTTTTTTTGCTCTTTCTCGACCGAAGTCTTTTCTTTTTAATTATTTAATGGCTTAGATACGTAGATGAATGCGGAGGCCAAAGATAAGCGGGAGAGCGGTTAAGTTGTTTTTTGTCTCCGAGAAGACAGTCAGAGCTGAATACTTCAACCGGATAATCCGCCGGAAAGTTACCACTTTCGAAGAGGAGAAATTTACGTTTATGTACACTGAGCACTCAAAGGTTAACGAGTAACGCAAAATTCCTCAAACTTTTGAGGGTTACCTTGTTGACAATGGCGGAAGTCGAATCGTTTGAGCTCTACCAATCTCTACAGTAATAGTTCATTGATTTAACAGGATATTCGGACGATAAGGGGGACCTTAACATCTCGAATACCCGTAGTTCAAGGTTAAAGGTAAATGCATCTCTGCTCGTTGAACATATTCACCTGGAAATTCCACTGCATCAAATTACTTAATGTCGAGGAAATTAGCAAATTCTACATTTTCTTAGATTTTCTATGTTCAACATTTGAACCCTCGATGAACAGCATTCAACAGCTACCTCATTGATAAATAATGCGTCACCTTACGACATTACGGAGCATCCCTGGTGATCTTTTACGTCAAAATTATAGTGAATGGACAAATTATTTAAGACATGACTTCTCCTTCCCGCGGCCTTTGAGGTTTACCTACCGCGTGGCGGTATTTTTAAAACATGACCGGATGGTTTCCTCCTTTACGGGATTAATTTCGTACTTAACAACTGCCTGGTTGACGCGGTTTTCTTGCTGGATTAACAGGCTGTGAGGGTGCAGCAAATATTTATGTTGCAGACGCGCCAGAATGATGGTGGCGGAGATATGACTGCTTGGATTAGCATCACGTGAGTGGGTTGCTATAGGAAAATTCTCCGCTGACTCCGATGATTGTTGCGACACGGAAATATCCGCATTCTTTCAACGAATTCAAAATGAATATAAAGGGTAATATTATAAGCTTCAACAGGGTCGCGGAATGCATACATTAAACGCAGTTTTATAATTCTACGCGATAAAAGCCGCTCACAATTTCAATTTCAATTCGAAGATAATCAAGTGAGATCCAAAAATAAATAATCACCACAGGCAGTAAGCTTACATGGGAAGTAATATTCAAAATTTAATTAGAAACGTGAGCTTATGCAGTGCATCCTATAAATGAAATTCGTCGCCCCAACAAACATTAAACGGCGAGTAAACTAAAGAGATGCTTAAAGTCGGCTGTAATTCGCTAACCGTCGATTCTATAAAAAAATGTCAGAATTTCAAGGGTATTTAGATAATATATTACATTCATAGGAATATTAATTGAATTTCAAAGCACCGATAAGGACAACGGTTTCTTATCTTTAATATTCGAACGATTTATACGCTATGTGGCGATTGTGGAACCATTCGACGCAATAAAACTAATGATTGCGACTGTTAACTTAAGGGAGTATGATCCATTCCAACGGTTATTTTTAAGGAAAACAGCGAACGAAAAAATAAAATTTATTCTAAATTAATTTCGTAGAACGCGCAAATAAAACGTTTACAATAAAGCTTTGAGCTCATTTCGGCGGATGAAAAGGGCAACAAAATGAGATCGTACCCTCGAAATATCATCCGTATAATGATTTAAAAAAAATGCTTTGTCAGTTTGCACCAGGGTTCTACTCGCGCGATTCTACATTTCTATGGGGAATTCAGAATAAAAAACATTAGCTCTGACGAAAAATTCGGTATTAAAGCAAAAAAATAAATAACCCGAACCTCGGAAAGAGGCGGGTATATAAAAATCTCGTGCTTTAAAAAAAAAGCTTTCCCCCGCAGAAAGACTTTCGTATCGATTCCCATGCAAAGTTCATAAAGGGGAGGGCTTCTGTAGTAGACCATTATTCATTCCCCGTCGGCGGATGAGTCTCTAAAAAAATATGTTCCCGAACAACCCTCACATAATCTCCTAAAGCCAAAAAAATAACAACAAATGATAAGAGGGGAAAACGTGAGCACGCGGCGTCGCCATGTAACCGTGGCAGCGTCCACCTGCATATTTTACTCGCTCCAGTGACCCGCCACTCCGCGAGGGTTCAACGCAAAATACGAAGGATAAATAAAAAAAGAAGAAAGGGGAGCGGAGAGATAGAGAGAGAATCTGGTTTCCCAAGGGCGCGCAAAGTGTACGGGGAGAGAGAGAGAGAGAGGTAAAAACCCATGTTATAGCCACGGGCACGTTAAAAAAGGCAACATACCAAGTAGCAAACCGCAGGGGAGAGCCGAGACTTTCTCCGCAAAAAGAGCGGTTAACGCAAAATTACGGCTTAAAACGTTACACGTGTCATCCCTCCTCGCGTTTGCTCCCCGTTTAGAGGAAACGTTTTCTCTTTTATTACAAAAAACCCGTGTTGGTGTAATTTCCGCCGGTTGATTGGAGCAATTCTAAATTGGTAATTTGTCACGTCTATAATAATTGGCTTTCGATCTGGCGATTTCATTATAACGTGCTTTAGACGGAGAGGAAATGAGATGAAAGGGTTTGAAAGCATGCGGAAAATTAAAGCCGTACAAAATTTAAATAATAGATAGTTTTTTAAAAATTTACTATTGTTTTATGGATGGAAAAATAACTTCATTAAGTAGCGCATTCAATGTTTAAGCATTCTCCAGTATGGGATGGAAACGTGGACGCTAACGGACATACCAAGTAGGTTTCAAAATCTGGATGTGGGAAATAATTAAGAAATTAGAATAGACATAAAATAAAGATTAAGAAGTTGACACGAGATTTACACTATTTCACGTAAAAATAAATGAAGATTCTTATTCTTACTTTCGATTCTGTTGTTTAATTCGTATTTGCTCATATTTTTACTTTCTCCATATAGGTAGTGAAAAAAATCGACTTCGAGATTTCAACGGAAATACACGTTTTGAGGTCCCCTGAACACGTTATGACCATTTTCTCGATGATGTCTGTGTCTGTGTGCTAGTTTTTTGTGGGTGATCTAACTCAAAAACTATTAATCAGGTCAACGCGAAATTTTATATTTAACATTTTTATGAAAGTCACAAGAAATGATTAGTTTTTGGTAAAAATCGGTCAACCGGAAGTGGGTGTTTACTCTTGTCACTTATCCGTTATTTTGAGATATTTGCTTTAATATTTGATAAATGTAAAAATATACTGGAATAAAAGTTATAGGAAATTTAATGTTCTACAACCTTAGTTTGAAACATATTTCCATATAATGCATTGTTTAAGAGATATCTTATATTTTTAGCTGCCACCACCACGCCACCTACCGACGACTATTGTTAACAATTGACGCTTAGATACGCCTTGGTAACGCTCCTTTTTTTCTTAGTTGTTGGAGCTTTGTGGCTATATCCAATATTAGAAGGCTATTATTTGAGTTTGTTTCTGTTCTTTGTAAAATCTAAAATTTTCTCGCAGTTTCTTAAAATATTTATTATGTAACCTATTTGGAATTTTTAGAAATATTACAGATATAGAGAAAGTCATGTGGTGGCCACATAAGATTTTTTAAGTTTATATTCGATTGTCTCCGATTTTTCAACATTTCAATTGTTGACCTCGGATTTTTGCATTGTTAGACTCGTGCTTTCAAGTGCATTTGCACTGAACTTACAATGAAACAAACGCATCAAGGACAATAACCGATTGAAAATTGATGTGAAAAGTTTCGTGTAAATATAAAACAAATGAAATACGTAGAGAAGAAAAGAAACGATTCCAATGCATTGTAATAAAGGACAACTTAACATTTCAAATAGAAAGATATTTCACGCATGCACTGAAAATATCGTTTCGTTTGCTAGTTTTATTGTGCAGTTTAAGCAAATTACTATACATATTGAAAAGGTTTGTGATTAATTTCTTTCGACATTGACGAGTGGCATTGATTACTTCATATTAAACAAACCACAGAATATACGATATGCTGTACCATCAGAAATATTGAACAAAACAAAAAATATTGTGTACCGGTAGTATAAATAATGTAGGTATATGCTTTTGGTTATGAAAATGGTGTGAGCTATATAATTATTTTAAGAGGAGCAATAAAAGTGGTTCAACTAATAATACTCTTTGTAACAATTTTTTGTCATAGGAACTATCGCATTGGGTCACTTCACGCAAGGGTCTCTAAATGTTTGCAGGAAGTACTGCAACGGGCTTATAGTGTAATGTATAAGCATTGAGCAGCCAATGAGAGCAAATAACTACATCACATCATAGTGTAAAACCAAATAGAAAGGTTAAGTATTGGGTCGGAGATGGAGTTGAGGGGGGCCTGTGAATAGTGGAATTTTCATAAAGTGATTTCGTTTTATTTTCTTAAAATGGAATGCGCAAAATTAAGGCTTACCTAATGAATTATAAAAATAATTCGTAATATAAATCAAGAAAGAAAGTTGTTTTTTAAAAGAATAGCTTACACAGTACGTACAAAAAAGCAGCTAAAAGGTTTAAATGAAATAAGGTGGAATTAAAAAAGGACTCCACTCCGATTAATGGCGCTTAAATATCATCGCATCGCCGTTTAAAATAAAATAAAAAGAGACGAGAGCGTTTCCTTCTTTGTCATGCGATGAGAGGCTTACGGTCTGATGCGCGACATATGGAACGTCCGCCCTTATCTCGTGTTAGGCGCCTCTAACCAGTGATCAACTTCGTCACATGCCCTGGCATACATAATATTTGATAAATTTTAAAAATAATTTTATCGGGAGCTTTCCGGGAAATGTACGCTCCTATCACTGACCCGGATAGATTACGCGGCTAAAGCAACCTGCGTTATTATGCGTTCTTTGCACAAAGTGAACGCATATAGATTCCAATTTTGGTTAAAATCGGACAAAAATGATGACCACTTTACATGAAGACCTACATGTAGTTTACAATGTTTCTTTGTTTCAACTTGGGAACCGCTTGACGTATTTTGATGAAATTTGGTATTAAAGAGTTTTGTTAAAATTGGTCGATCGATTCCAATATTGGTTAAAATCGAACAACAATTACGACCACTTTACATGAAGACCTACATGTAGTTTACAATGTTCCTTTGTTTCTACTCGGGAACCGCTAGACGTATTGCGATGAAATTTGGCAATGGGGAGTAATGCTAAAATTGACCGATCGATTCCAATTTTGGTTAAAATCGGACAACAATTACTACCACTTTACATGAAGACCTGCATGTAGTTTACAATGCTCCTTGTTTCAACTCGGGTATTAAAGAGTTTTGGTAAAATTGGTAGACCGATTACAATTTTGGTTAATATCGGACAATAAATATGTTTACTTTACATGGAGACCTACACATTTTACAACATACCTCGCTTGCTTCTTGTTAAATACTCATCTGAGTGAAAAATATTGAGAACATTGCGAAATGTCAAATCAATCAATCAATCATTTATTTAACACAAACAGATTTCTCCAAATTACATGTGTTATAATATACAGCAAGCACATACGACCATGCCCTCGGCGGTATTCGAACCCGCGACCCTGGCATTGGGAACTAGACACGCTAACCACCCCTCTGCCAAGGCCGGCAAAGAACTCATTTGGAAACTCTGTGTACTCCGGCATGGAATACACCTTTCCAATCTTGTTTGAATTGGTGAATGTCACCGATAGGACGCATGTTAATTGTTTCGAGAGCCGAAAACGGAATATTTCTAACAATATATTTATTGTTATTGTAAAACAAAGCGTTACAAGTAGGAGAAACTAGACAGGCTGTAAGAGAGGAACAGAAAAAAAATTTCTATACAAAAATACAACAAATCATGCGTAAGGAATTTGACGTTTCATGGCGCCAACGTCTGCACCTAGATCTTTAATTTATTCACATCCATACAAAAAATAGCATTTCGTTTCTAACCTCGAAAGCAGACAAATATATCATCTATAAATGCTTTCGTACACAGGGCCGGCCCGAGCTACGGGCAAGTGCCCAGGGCGCCAAAGTCTTGGGGGCGCTATTCCGACCAACTATCTATGCATTACTTGTAAGTGAAACAATATTTGATACCAATTTATAAAGCAGCACAGGCTGGCATGCTGATGGCATTCCTTTTATTTTTTCTTTACCAGTAACTTTTACGGAGCGATGAATAAATGAACATGTACTTTGTAAATACCTCAACAGACACTCACGGAGCGGGGCGCTTGAGTGCTGCCTCGCCCGGAGCGCCCAAATTCCTCTGGCCGCTCTTGTTCGTACACCACAAAACAAAGAGCCGATGAGACAACAGAAGATATCTAAATTGATGGCAACGAAAGAAGCTTGATATTGGGAAGCGATTCTCAATTACATTATCAATCGTACACGGAAATGAAAGGTACGTTGAAGCATCATACGAGAAAGCCTAGCGAGGAGAAAAGGCACCATTAGAACACAACTTATCCATCATATCGCAAAATTACGGTGCAAATATACACATAATGAGACACACGCATTAAGAACAAAGATACTTTACAGATGGTCGTGATTCGTATGAATTTACATCAATAGCTTAACCTACACAGTTTCTGGAATTAAACGCTAGGTGGAGGGGTGGTCAGCGACGCCGCCAAGGATTTGGTATGCCTAGACTTCGATCCCCTGAACCTGCAGCCTCTACCCAAGGTTAAGTGTCGTATCTCACGGTCGCCTGTCCGCGTAGGATATGTAAGTTTGAGAGACGTTTAGCACTGCATTATCTGCGAGGAACGGGATAACTAACTTTCAGTCTGAGCAGGGGCGGATCTAGGTGCATAGCTTAGGGGGGTTAATTATATAATATTTGCTGACACCTATTTATGCAAAATAATACCGTCTCATAATAATAAATATACACCGTATAATGAACAATGCATAGATATTTGCAAAACATTTCTATAATGCCTATAATATAAAATAAATTAATTGAGATAATATTTTAATGAAGACTGATCATCTCCCTTAGGGCGGGTAGTTACCCTATTGCCCCCTCCCCCTTTGTATCTGCTCTTGAGTCTGAGAGACTACGCTGTGTCCATATTTATTTTTAACAAGATGGAAAAGTATACTCCATAAATGGAATACACAGAGATTTCAAAGGCTTTCTTAATGTGAAATAAATTTCAATAACGATCACTCATACTTAATTAAATTATAATCCGTCCAGCGGTTTAGGAGATGAAAGTTACGACGGACGGATGGACCAGAGGTGTCCATAAGGCGTTCCGCTATTACCGCTTCGCTGGTAAAGAACGCCTAAAAAGCAACTTTATAATATCACATTTTTAACACCCAACAATACACTAATAACCGAAGTAAATACTAGTAATAATTATTTTTTCCCAGTACAGTCTACACATAAGTTTCCACGATATTCTCTGCATATTGCCCATGGAGGGAAGGCATTTTTGTTTGAATGGTTAGCAATCCAGGGTTAAACGAAAACCATTCCAACATAAATAACACGAGAGAAACGATTAAGTCACAAGACACGGAAATTCATGCGATACCGATACGCAAAGCAGTGTTCCCAACCGCCGGCGCCGGTCCGGTATTGGCCGCCGGTCCGCGGCATTCTATTTTTCTCAGGAAAGTTCTAAAATGGGCAGCAATGATTAATGAGTGGCTTGTGTTTTCAGTTGTCAAAGTGTAAAATTGTCAAATAGATGGTGGTTACAAATTTATTTTACCGGTCCTTGATGGAATATTCAGGTAATACACCGGTCCGCGTTAAACTTACGGTTGAGAACCACTGCTATAAAGCAGCCAAAGCGAAGGAAAAGGAAGAAAAAACTGAGACGGAATTACGTCTGGAATAAAAAGTTGGCAACAACCTAATGACGAAAACCTATGACGAATCGAACCAGAAATGAGCACCTAAGCTTTTTCTTCCATCCTCCGCACCCCCTCCACTTTCGCCCCCCACCAATTTCGCCCCCACCACTTTCGCCCTCCCCCACTTTCACCCTCCCCCACTTTCGCCCCCCTCCCCACTCTTGTCCGCCCCTCTGTCCCGCCTCACTCTTTCCCCTCAACATCATTCTGGATTCTGGGGAGACTTAATGGAAGGGAGGGGGTGAGAGGCGCCAGTGGCAGTCTGAGAGAGGGCGAGATCTCTAAGAATTCCGGAAGTGAGTCAGCGTACCGATCGGCAAGGTCTTCACTTTGGACCAATCTGATCTCCCGAATCAGTAGTCCGGCACCGAAAAGCACAAGGCCAAACCGGTGGGGATCTCGTTAGCTCATCAGATGCGATCCTCCCCATTCGGAAGAGACAAACGCTCTTAGAAGCGGTCGAGGCGCAAGTCAAGAGCCGTCCAAATGTGCTCATACTATTTTACCCTTCTATCGATACGGGAATGATATATTTCAAGTCGATAGGAATTGATGGCAGATATTCGACGGAGCTGCGAGGAAACGCAACTGGGAATCCCGCGATAAAGGCCGTTCGATTACAAAAGACGGCGAGAAGTTGTAAAGATAAACATATCTTCGATGAGTTGGAATTGTTGATAGAAAAAATTGTGTTACAGAAAGTTCCTTTGCCCATATATCGTATCATTTCCTGTGACCTATTCGCAACGGCGAATTTTACAAGTGAACTGCATGAATTCTGAAAATTCGCAATATATTAAAATATTTTCCATTATTATACTTAAAGGGCAATGCACACGAATTTAAAGGGAAATTAATGCTTATCGACTATAACTGTGGTAGGCGTACAACGCGGAGCTTTTTTAGTGGCGCGCGTTAAGTATCAAAACTGCTGGGGTTAACCTTAGTTTTGTTATTTTGGCAAATAAATTTTTCCTCTTGCTTTATATATTGCAATTTGTTTTATTAATTTTTGATACTGTCACGCCACAGTAACAAAGTTACTTAATAAATTTCTACAACATATTTTTGCGGTCGGCAGTACAGAAAGTTTAATTTTTGTGAGTGGTGCATGAAAAGAAATATTTGGGAACCGATGCCCTATATGGTAATCCATTACAGTGCGTAATACTGTTATTCCACGCGTAATTTGGAACAAATTAGCCATAACAGCCAAACTGAAAGCAGAAATGAAAATGGTGCTAGTTTTAAAAAATCGTTTCTTAATTAAAAATCACGATATTAAAGCAAATTTTATGGGGAATTTCTCTAGAACAGGTGTCCCCAAACTACGGCCCACGAAAGGGTTTTATCCGGCCCGCGGAAATATTATTAAACATCATAAAATCAGTGTTTCCAATTTAAAAACAGGCGCATTGTTCGCATTAGAATTTTCATTTATTCACGTTTATGCATGTATTATAGAATAAAATATTTTTAATTTTGAAACGTTTTTTTTTCGATCCGACCCGCCCAGCACTTTCAATATGTGACCCTCTCAAAAAGTTCGGGGACCCCTGCTCTAGAATCATAAATACGAACGATTCTATTTCTAAATATAAGTGCATAATTCACAAGCGGCTTACTAAATTTCTTTACTTATTTTTAGTCTAATAAGAATATCTATTCCAATCGTTTTTTTTTCCATTCCTTGTGAAAGAGCTCCTCGATATGCTTCCCATTCTTCGAAAATGCACGTTTCATCTGAAAATGTTCACCTATAAAATCCCAAGCACCTTAAAGCACAGCTGTTTTAAAAAAATAGTCAAGGTATGGAAAACCATCGCAATTCTATGACGTTCGTAGATTTTTTCCTTTTCCAAGGAAAATTACGAAGGAGGGAATTAAGGCGAACGTCTAAATTACGTTGCAGACGATTTTCGTCGCAGTTTCCCGGAGAAAGTTCGCGCGGACGCCAAAGGCAATCATCTTGCCTAATGTTATTTGTCTCGGTCGAATCCAAATCGTAAACGAAATGCATCGATTCCAAGGAAAATACAAGGAAGTGAAAAGGAGGATCCACATGAGCGTACGCGAGGCAAACGTATGAAAACGAATCGATCCTCGACACGGCAAACCCTTAATCGAACCGTTGAATACGAAACACCAAAACCCCTTTGAGAACGAGACGGATGCAAACGACTTATCCCATCAATTTTAACGATTCTAAGACGAATCCATGAATTACGGACGAAGAGACTGCGCTACGAAACCACAAGACTTCCACTGCCGTAATCGTAATAACGTACAAAATATAAAACGCCACAATAAGACGCACGTAATCGGGACTACTGGTGGATTTTTCTCCCATACGTGACCACGATTATTCTCCCGCAAGATCTGGCCACACGATACGTTCGTAGCACGAAAAAAGTGATTCGCAATATCACGTCCGCACTCGCGTTTTAATCTACGAATTCCCGCGCTGAGTTCCGTCGAATTCTTGGAACAAAGTCACTACTTCCGCGGAGCACATGCGTGTTTCCAGGGATGTCTCCCTTACTACCCACAAATTCGCAATTCGGACGCAATAAATCGACACTTCTATTCATGCGTCAAGTGACCGATTCCGGAAAAGGACGACGAAAACGTAACAAGTAACATACTTCTTCCAGCAAATTTGAAAATGCGGAAGACTCGAAAGAAAAACTCCGCATGCATGTGAACGTAAATACTACCCACTCGTAACAGCCGCACCACATGACGTGCGTACGATGAATTTACGCTGCCCGGCTCGCGGGGAACGGAGATTGAAAGACGGGCCCCGCTGCCCCGGTTAATAAAACACACACTCCCGTAAGAGGGGGAGGGGCTCGGTCGAGAGGGAGAAGGAAAAAAAGGGCGTGCGGCTCACTCACCGGATAAAAGGCTGGCTGCAAGGTGCTCCAGCGATGAACCGGACCACTTGTATCCAAGGGGGATGAAGAGTCAAGACACGAAATTCCCTCCACTCTTCTCTCTCTCTCTGTGAAGCACGTATCAGCACCACACACGGGAAGAAGTCGAAAACAAAAAAAATTTCCCCCAGGGGATTTATAAACTCTTGGCTTCACACGAACGGCAACCTCACGAGTCGACCATAATACTACCCCGTGTCCCAACTTCACTCCAACCTCACGAGCTATGATCGAGACAAGCTCAGTCAGGCTCCCGCCCGCTCTTTCCTTTTTTCCCTCTCTGTTCCTCAGACGGCTGGATGCGCGGCCGCTTCTGCGCGTGTCCTTAGCGTGGGCGTGACCGTTCTGGCTAGGGAGGGGGGACGGGAATCCATGAAACCTTGAGCCTTGGTATGACGCGCACGACATCTCTGGGCAAATACAAAAACTACTTGAACGTTAGTAATATTCGCGGGCTTCGTTCTAAATGTATCCTACATTTTGGTGCTGTTGTTTTACCGACAATAGTTTAAAACAGAGGTGCACAACTCAAAAATTGACACAGGCCAAAATCGACCTTGATTGGACCTAGGCGGGCCACGCTATGAAAGTTTTGTACATAAAAAATTAAGTAGGTACACTAATGTAGATTCAGTAATTACCGTAACAATTTTTATGCGACAAACAAATATAATTTGCTTACTCAATGGGAGATGTTGCACCATTTCTCTCTCCTCATTCCACTTATATCCGGAGTACTGCTGTTAGTTGCTCTTATTAGAATATCTATTAAACTCTGATCTGTCAGTGCTGAACGTAATGCAGCTTTGTTTAATTTCATAAGACAGAATCTTTGTTCATACATGCAATAAATATCCATAACAAATTTTACTTCTATTTTTTACGGAAAAGGAAAGCACCAGCTGAGTTAAATCCTGCTGGGCCATACAAAATGTGTCGGCGGGCCTAACTTGGCCCGCGGGCCGTATGTTGTGCACCCCTGGTTTACAATGACCGATAAAACAATACAACTTTCTACGTTACCTAGAAACATTCTTAGAAAATACTAACGTAATTGCATGGAAGCTCACACCAACAAAATAACACTACCCCATGTAACAGGAATGACGAACTTTTATAAGGTAATGCGTCATTGTAATACAATAATACAAATCTTTCACGTTTCAATTACTTTTGTTAATCTACCTCATAATAGTTATCATACAGGTTAAATTAATCGCGCATGCAACAAATAAGAATAGTAATATAAATTGATAGATACTTTTGATTACTAGATTGTTGTAAATTAAGGTCAAGAAAATTACGTAAATAAATTTTCTTACACAATATCTTTAGAATGTTACCTATTTCTGCACGATGAAGGTCAGTTTTGTCACTTTCGCCGGTATGTTATGCGATTTTCAATGCAATGAAAGAATCTTACCCAATCCATCTGTTCTTTTTTTCCAACTGTTCGAATACCATACTAGTGCTGCCAGTTCAACAATTTTGGGCGCGTTAAAACAAAAAGCGGCGGAAATTATGAACAAGGGACAAGTGGTCGTAAATATAAATTGTAAATTTTGTCCGCTCAGTTCTTTACCGCGAATTCCATCGTTTAGCATTCTTTGAAAGATTATTATTATTTTGCCTAAAAGTAGAAATAATCTTCTTTAATTTGTCACTGTTGCATTTCAACTTGAATAACAGCGAGAATGGTAATCGTTTTATTATTCATGGATGTACTGTAGTGAGCAAAAGATACATATACTTGGACTTGATGTATTTATTATTATTTGGTGAAAATTTATTTTGATTAAGGTAAATCTAATGTTATTTCTTATTACCTTCACAAGAATAAAATTAAGGTATGCCAACAAATATTGCAGCTTGCCTTGGCCCTGGAAGTTTATTCGACTGAATTGTTACTTAGAATAAATACTGTTTGTGGTAAGGTTTGCTTTTGCTATATTTCTCTGAATTTAATACAAAATCAAACTAAAATGATTCAATTCCAGAAAGTGTAAATTATTTCTTGAGTTTAAAAATGTCAATACCAGTTTTCATATTAAATATGAGTTCTGAGTATAGTATTCGTTTAGACTAAAATATTAACACATGAATTCATTAAGAAAAATTAATTTTTGAAGAACCAAATAAGGTTTACATTCTGAATAATCAAAAGCTTTTAAAAGCAGCAAATGGGAGTTATTCAGCTTCCTGCTTCATCAGTTATCAAATTTTACCTCAACGGCAAATTTTTATCTAAGAAATTCATTAACAAGATGAGAAAATTAATTTTAGTTGGCAGGTTCACTATCATATATGGTTTTAAATAGTATTTTTTACTATTTCCATTTTCCTTTAAGTTTAAACTGTTTAGGAATAAAATCCTTTTACAATACATTCATGTATAGTTTTTTGATGTTTTGTGTACATATTTATATATTTTTGTCCGAGTCCTGCTAAATAAATGGAATAGTATAATATATTGGGTTTGTAATACCTAATTAATTATGTATTGCATAAACTTATATATAAGCTGCAAAATCTAACAGAAATGGCACAACTTCATATTAAAGAAGATGAGAGAAGTTAATGTTGCAATCATACAACAATGTCGTTGTTATGATATATTCCTGCAATAGTTTAAGAAAACATAATTTGTCATTCAGTGGCATTATAAAATATTCAGCAAATGTTTTAAGATGTTACTTAATGCATCAGGACATGCATACCTGAGCAAATGGATTGGAATCTTATAAATATACTGGAATAAAATTAATGTTTTAGCATTGCTAAGCTTTACATAATAGAATTGTTTGTTAAAGCATGAGTTGGGATTTTTTACATTCCATAGGAAAAAACATTTAAATTCAGTATTGAATACGAAAAAATCAATGATTCTGAGGAAACATCATTTCAAGAAACTAATTGGATCAATAATTGACAAAGGCTTATTTACTGAAAGGTACAGTTACCATGGCAACATTTAAAATCACTGCAAAGAAGAACATGAATGGACAGATGCAAGACTATATTCCTCTGTGAAAACTCCTAACTTGTGAGTACAGCTTAGCTAATAATTGGTGAATGCTGTATAGATTTGTTGCAATTTCTAAATTCATGGAAGCTATTGTCTAATGATATATTTTGACAACTAGAGCTTTTAGGTCAAAGTCATTATTATCTCAGTCTTTCATATAATTTTGAAACTTAGTTAGAGCTAGGTCAACTAAATAACACTATTTAGCAAACCACCTTTTTGTTAACATAAATCACTTTCCAATGAAATTCAGCGAATTTGGAATTGCATTGCCTGCAATATTTTAATCCATTTGGATGTAACTTGTTTAAAAGATACTTCCTCTACTGTACAGAATAATATTCAGTAATTTTGAATAATTATTTCTCAATATTATTCCATTACTAAAAGTTTCATTTGAGAATAGAAAGAAAAAATCCTGCTATTGCAACATATGTAGATAATTTATCAAAATATCTAATATTATTGGGAAATATAATTGGGAGTAAGCATGCATGTATAATCATATGTAGCATTGATAGATAAATATTTTGCAATATGTTGTCTATAAAGGTATGATATTTATTGTTTTTAGGAATTAATGCAGCATATTAATAATGTAAATACATGAAGTAGCTCCCTTGTCTCACCATTAATTTATAATTAAGAGCAGAAACCAAGTTTTTAAATTAATTATACTTAATTAGGAAGATTCTTTTGATACACTATCAAACATTAGAATATCATACAAACAGCATTGAATAAACATATTCCTTAGAGTATTTAATTAAAATTAAATATGCAATGTATAACATAATGTTCTGGTAGTTATCAAGTATATAATTCCATCTCAGATTTTTATAGAAATTAAAAATGAAGAACAAATTGTCTTTTAATTACCAAGACCATTAAAATTCATTCAGGGCCGGTGTGATTATTTGTGGGGCGTAGATCATTAGTGAGTGGGGGTGGGTCCTATTTATGTAGGTATGTATATATAACCGGTGGTGCAAAAAATGACTTTTTTTAAGGACAATGGTAGTTTTTTAATAAAAAAATAGTTACTGTTAAAATTAATTTTTAGTAGAAACTTGATTGATTAAAAATCTGGTGGTATAAATGTTTATTAATGGAACATAAAACAATACCATAATGGAATAGATATCAAATGTGCAATTTAGAAATTAATATAATAACACATAATTACACATAATATGAATGATCAACTATCACAAATTTTTATAAACTCACAAAATCAAATACATAAATAGTTTTATTAAATATCTGGAAAAAATATTTTTTGAATAATTTTTCTCGCACTTTTTTCTGCAAATTCTTGACAGATATCATCAAAATTTAAAGTTTTTGCTGTCTATTTTTCTATTGGTAACATTGCAAGGGAAGTACATCAGTCTTTACTTAGTGTGAATATTTTTGAATTAATGAATTTTTTATAATTCTAAGTTTTGAAAATGGGCATTCTGCAGATGCAACTGTAACAGGTGTAGTGGGTAGTTTTCTTAAAGCCATAGTTAAATTTGGGTAAATTTGCAGAAATTTACAATAAAAAGAACTTTCAGGGGTATTTTTTAATTTAATAGAATTGATCAAATCGGAAAAGAGACAAGCAAGTGCTTTTGCCGATAAACATAAGATCACGATGCTCGAATGGCAGAAAAAATTAAGTGAAAAATATGTTTGTGTTTTGAGAGAGCATCAGAGAAGATAAGCATTCTCATGTATGGGAGTTCTGTTTATGTTTCATCTTAATTTCACACAATGAGAGTCTTACCCACTTTCGTAGTACAGAGGGGAATTCGGGGATGAACTGGGAGAGAGAGAAAGACTGGTTGCTACTACTGTTCTGAGATTACCAGCACTCTACACCAGGGGTCCTAAACCTTTTGCTGACCATGAGCCACATCTATTATAAAAAGTATCTGGCGAGCCACCTACGAAATATACGAAAGGTAGTACATTACAAATAATACAGTGGAACCCCAACATACAAATGTAATGCATACCATGAAATGTGGTCGTAAGCTGAATGTTCGTAAGTTGAATTGGTTTTCCATTAGAAATAGAGTTAATTTTGTTAATGCATTCCTGAATCATTATCAGAAATCAATTTCCACGTATAAAGAGGATAAAAAATTGCACTATCAATACATGAGAATTGAGCCTTGTGCGGGGCTCCTAATAAAGAATGGGACCCTGTTCCAGGGAATCAAATAAACATGCCTCACGCCGGCCCTGAATTCATTACTTTTATATAAAAATAAAAATCTTCACTCGTGTGTACCGAACACAATAGTAAGGAAAGTCACACACATCTATTGATTTTTTGTAGTTCAGTTCTTTCAAGTGTTTTCTCTTTAGTATCCAGTTTTTTATTTATTGTTGTCTGGTTATTTAACAAACAACATACAGTCGTTCAATGCTGGGGATGCGGTCCTGAAAACAAGAGTGCTAACTAATTAACTAATGCGGGGTCATTTTAGTATAGTACTTATGAAGTTGCATTCCTAAAATCGTAATTTATTACCTATTTTCAAAATATAAGTATAGCCACTCTTCTCTCCGATACTCTAAAAATGTACTGCAAATAATTAATTGTTAAATGTGCATTGTAGCAGATCTGTTACATACCGAAAATCCTGCAATATAATATGTCGCAGCTTTTTTATCATTTTCTCACTCTGTAACAGATTTCACACAGGCTCCCCTAATAATCAGCGCCCAATACTACCAATTGGTGTCCAATTTCATGAGATATGTAAACAAAACCCTATGTTGCTCGGCAATCTGAGGATGTGGTGTTTTCTGCTATGGTTCCTTTGATGATTTCGAGAGTTGTTTTCAGTTATTTTTACTGAAAATTTTCAGCTACATATGGAAAATTTGCAATAAGATCAAATCTCATGTCTTGTAAGGTTTTTATTATTTTTCCATAGTGTAACACTTAAGAACTTAAAAATGCTAAATATGAAATTTGGTGATGATGCGGTAATTAGTTCTTGAGTTAAGAGTGCCCACAAAAACATATGGAAAAAGTAAAAATTAGTCCTAGAACAAAGAGCATTATAACGAATCAATTTTGTATGTGGCAGCATTGAGCTGGGTATTACTGTATTTTTAAGAAAAAGTTAAGCAATAATTATACTTCTGCATTATATCCAAACAAACTTCTATGCATGTGGTAATTTTATTCAAAATTAGGAAGTGTGCATCTGCATAATTTCAGCTCCTATATCTGCAATGTCTATAGTACGCTCAAAAAAAGTAGTTGATTTACATTTGGCAAAACCAGAATGGAAAAAGCATAACTTGGGTCTTTGGCTAACAGCTTCTGACAGACGAGATGGATCTTGGGGAATGCGCCAAGATGCAATTGGCCTTCGCAATGAAATGCATTTGCAAACTAGGTGGGATAAGTACCATAATGATGTCCGCCTAAAAGACAGGTAAGCAATCTATTGCAAGTCATTACTATAGAATGCTCATTCAAAGCTTTCCAAAGTTTGACCAATTTCAGTAGAAACTTTTTAAGATTTTATAGAAAATGTCATCACATAATTAAACCTATTTTAACCTCTCATTTAAAACATTTTATGTTAAATTGTATCTTTTTAATACTAAAAAATAAAGATGGAAAATATTGTTAATTTTTGCATTTTTGAAATTTTGGACTCTAGAAATATATTTGGAAATCATTGAACCTCTCAATTTAAATGTCATCCCTTTTTATGGCAATGCTCTAATACTTGATATAAAAAGTTTGAGATAAGTTTTCTATTCTTGTCATTTTCATTCAAAGTTGGCTGTTTGAAGATCCAGTTTTTTATGGAAGATATTCTCATGGAAACATAAAGAAAATATTCCCCTCAAATGCTTAGTAATGTAATTTATCAAACCAAAATAGAAATGTTGATAGAAGGGTAATAACCATTAATGAAATACTGTCATGGGAAGTTTAACTGTTATAAGTAAAATTTAGTTTTAAACTATATGTCAAAAGAAGTATCTTTTAGTTAAGGAAATGAATATCTCATTCCTATCATTAGTGCTTTTCGTCATTGCTGGAAAGCACTATTATCTTCTTGATGTCTATCCGGCCGTACGCATATATCAGGTAAGAATTAGCTGAACCAATTTCAACCAAATTTGGTACATAGAATCTTCACCACCAAAATGACATTTTTGGACTGGATTGACGCAGCAGGGGTGCCACATTTGCAAAATAAAACTTTTCGGTAATTATGAATTTGGAAGGAATTGCTTGAACCAATTTAACAAAATTTTTTATGAAGAAGGCATGCAACATAAAAACAAAATCAAGATGTTTAGGATAGATATAGAAATCAGAGCTGCCACAATACAAGTACCTAATAAAAAATTTCTTTTTACAAGTATTTGTGTTGAACTGTCCTCATCAATTTTAACCAAATTTCATATATTTATAATGAACACATATATACAAAACCATAATAGCATATTTGGACAGGATCAACCAAACAAAGGTACCACAATTACAAATTAAACTCTTTCAGTAATTATGAATTTAGAAGGAATTGGCTGAACGGATTTCAATTAAATTTTGTATATAAGATGTGTACAGCATACCATAATGAAATCAAGATGTTTAAAGCGGAGTTAAAGAGCAGGGCTACCACAGTAAAAAGTAAAATAATATTTCTTTTACACATTTCTAGAAAACTGACTTCTTGGATTTTAACCAAGTATGGTATATATCATCTTCATATAAATAAATAACCAAAATATCATATTTCAACTGGGTCAACTAAACAGACCTACCACAATATCAAGGTTAGACTTTTTATGTAACTATGAGTTTGGAAGTTTTTAGCTGAACCAATTTCAAAAAGAACTTTCGCTTGTAGGGCGAGTATAGAATGTCAAAATGAAATGAACATGTTTTGAGCGTATCTATAAAGCAGGCTACCACCATATGAGGAAAAATAATTTTCTGATTTCAAAGCAAATACATTAGTATACAGTTATACTACAATGAATTTGACAAAAAGCACTTCTGTACCACAGGAAACCTGTGTACTTCCCTACTTGTTTTGAGTTTATGTATGTTTTTTGTATACTAACTTAATGTAATTGTTTTACACTTCCAAAAATTCATAGGATACGACTGGTTGAGAAATGGCTGGAAGTGTTGGAGGAGACCAGGAAGAATTCTTTGAATGAAAGAAAATTGCTAGCTGATTCCAAAGCTTCAGTGGAGTCATACATTGAGTCATTAGGCAGTAACCTTAACATAAATGCAGAATGCAATTTTCTTAGGGATGGAAGGAAGGGTTATGAGCTTATTCAAGATGACCCTGAACATGAACTAAAAAAGGTGAGTCATCTTCATTTGATAGCAAGATGAAAACTTGAAATATTAATATCATCGTAATCCAGATGATGATACTTTTTTCTTTCAGGAGTATTGTGTAAAAAATGATCATATTAATTTATCGAGGAGTCCAAACCTTTTTTAATACTTTATTGCATAAATAAACCCTTTATATTCTGATAACTTCAAAATCCAGTCCATCCCTTCTTAACAGTGTGTCCTGCATTCACCCACGTCTCATCCAGCCAAACATTATCGTCAAAGTTTTTTCCGACTAATTGGTGCAGGAATAAACTTCTTTTTGTAGTAACATCTCCTCTCTCCAGAAGTAAGCTTCGGACATTAATCTTTTTGTACTCAAAACCCAAATTCAAAAATATTGTCCTCAACGAGCTTATACTTCCTTTGTACAAATTTTCTTCCGTAAGCGATCGATATACTTTGAGCAATGTTGGATGCTCTTTCCTCCAGTAGTATCCATAGATGTGTCTATGAAACACATCTTCCTTGAACGAGTCCAAATCTTTGAATCTCAGGGCCTTTTCTTGCCCGGGGTTGATAGAGTAGATGGCCCTGGTTCGTTGGATGGCATTTTCTTTTCTTTCGACACCCTCACGCGGTATTTGAGCTAACATTAAGTGCAGCTGATGTCCTTTTGATAACCTTATTGAAGGGGATAATAGGAGAACCGGTTTCGGTGATATGGGCATTTTATCTCTCAAAAAAGTCCCTCGCAGACCAAACCATCTCCCGAGCTTGACTTCTGATGGTCACTCCATGCCCAAATGGTGATCTTCCAGATCTGCTTGTATCATCAGATCGACTCCTCAGTCTTCCTCTCGAGCGTGATGGACGAGACATGTCCACTACATGAAAAAACCTGGAATAGTTGTATAGTATAGGTGAATTCTGTAATATTAATGGGAACTATACTGCATTCCACATTTTGTTGGCAGAATGGTCTTGTATGGGATATTGCTATCTCTCTCTTTTCCACTGGTTTTTTCTATAGTTCTGTCCTCTAATCCTGCTCAGTTGCCAAATTTGTTGTGATTATGGTGATTTTGTTGATTAACACGTTGACTGCCCATGGCCAGTTAACTGGGGCTTGAATTTGTTCCATTTTCCTCCTCCTCCTAGGATGGGTTACGTGGTTGTGTGTTGGATTCGTTCCATTTTCCTCCTCCCCCTAGGTTGGGGGTTGGATTCGTTCCATTTTCCTCCTCTGTGGTTGGGGGTTGGATTCGGATTCGAAGGTGCAATGAAAATATTATAGCATTATTAATAGGAGTCGGGGATGACCCAGTAGTACCATCATATATATATATATATATACTGCATACTGCAAGTGCTTCAAAAAATCACCATACACCAAGATATAAACTCGTAAATAAACCAATGCGATCTCCAAGGCAACAGCACTTCCAGTCACGTGGAGCTTATATGCATTAAATAATAAATTCCATGAGTAATAGCAGTATATTTATAATTTTCCATGAAATTAGGGCAACTATCTATTCTCTGGCAATCGGCTTGTGTCCAAGTTTTCGTGTTTCAAGTTTCGTGACTCAGATCGCACTGCATAAGCAATAAGAATAATCATCATTAAGACAATATCCAATGCATTAAATTTATGGAAAAATTAGGATATTTTGTGTTAAGATTATGGCATCATCATCCATGCCTTTAGCACATATTTGGTTTGATAGAGTTCGAACACAAAAACTTCTGGCGAACACGAAAAACTGATGGGGAACTCGATAAATTGTCAAAAATAGAAAAATGCTGCAATATAATGGTGAATTGTTACCGTGTGATTACCCGAGACCTTCGCATATGATAGATGTGAAGTGTTATTGGTCTTTTCTGGCACACTGGCAAAACACACTTAATATATAGATCAAACTTAAAATTAAACAAAGAAAATACCTGTTTGACATTAATATTTATAAAATTGTCATAAAAAATAAATACAGTCAATAAAGGAAAATTTATTCCTAATGGGCCTTTAACTACATGCAAATTTATATAAATAGAAGTAAAATGACCCAAGTAGCCCAAGTAGTTGTAGCCCCCGTTTGATACTTTGAAGTTCTTCCCATAGTAAGGGAGCAAAAGGATAAAAGGATTCTTCCAGAGAATTTGTAAGAGTTACAAATTTTGCGCCTATTTTTCTAATAAATTTACATTGGACTCTTACAATTCTATTAAGATTATTTAAACTACACATTTCCAAAATACGTTCAGAAGTTATGTTTTGGATATCAGATTGTGTAGATAAGAAATGTTTATGTCTAATAACTGTAGCTTGTTCAAAAACATCAAAATTTTTGTTTTTTTGCATATATTGATTTTTCGTACATTTTTTACATATTTTTCGCATTTAACCGTTTTTTCGCATCTATTTTGCATTTATCACAATGTGCAAATTTCATGTACCTCTACTTATATACCAAAAAGCAAATTTCTATACCTAAAATACGTGTAATAGAAAAAAGGAACAAAAACATTTATATGGAAATTGCAGGATACAGATTTTGATATTCTAATGATGCAATAAAACAGAAGTTTTAATTTTATCTGGAGTAGTAAGTGTGTATATTTTACTTACTATTTACTCAGTGGCCTAGCGAGAGGAAGCAGAATGTGGCAGTTGTCTCCAAGCACAGGACTGAAGAGGTGCAAACTCGTGGACCGAAAATTAACGATTCTGCTTATAAACAATAATAATATTGTAATATATGCTGAATTAAAATGCTAGTATAGTATGCTTGGGTTTCCATCACATTCAATGACACCCCTGTGTAAAGGAGAGCCTACTTACATAAAAAATAAGATGAAGACATTTTTCAGATTTAATATATTTCATTTGTCTCTTTTCCAATAGTTCATAATAAACAACACGAACAAGCGATATGCTTAGCAATGGGTAGGCGAGAGGGGCGGCTGCCACCGGAGCCGAACCCCAAGGGCTGCCAAACTAGTAAAAAAACAAATTGTGAAACTGTATCTTATCATCATTTAAATATTTTCTTCAATCCCAAATAATCTATATTTATCAAAAGGTAGAACAATAAGGTCATAATGATATAATTGTAATGTAAGTCATAAGACTTAGAACCATTACAAAAAATCAGATAGGTATTTTTCACTAACATTTGTGTCTTACTCGCAAATCACTTCAGAATACAGATGGGCGAGTGGACAAGTAAGCAATTTTTTTGCCATTAAAGTAAGTAAAAGGTTTTTGAACTAGAAATAGGTGCATTTAGTTATTGAATTCCTAAACCTTTTGTCACCATATCACATCCACTGCAATGAAGTATCCCATATTAAATAAACTTAATTGAGAATGTATAAAACGACACCTCTTATACACCGAATGGTTGTCATTTCTCTCAATGACAGGAATGCTACGAGCTATTCTTTTGCAATAAAAAAGATATATTTATTAATTCCTAATTTTTTCTTTCATGAAATTTTCCAAAAAATGTGAATACATGATGTATGTAAAATACAACTAGCTACTTAAAATGTTTTGAACATATAATAATAACTTTCAACAATTTATTTCCCAAATATCCCAAATTCGAGATTGTGTTATGTATATTCAGAAGATAAGATATATGTAATTTTATGAAAAAAATGCATACCTGTACAATAATAAATGCAGAGTCCGAAACACGAGAACTTGACGATCTATCTCCAACAACTAGCAATGAAATACTGACCGAAGGAGACGGAAATCTCATGGGGAAGAAATGTGGATCATGGGTGATCTCTAGGTTTCCAGCTTTAATTTACGAAGTAAACCCTTTTCGGAAGTTAGAAGAAGACATATTTTCTTAAAGATAAAGAGCTCCATGTGACATCAGCCTTCGAGAAGAATGATTAATGGGTAGGGTAGGAACAATCGTCGGCATGGACGCCATAGGCCAGCACTACTGTATTGCTCCAACACCTCATTTGTTTGATTGACAACCTTTCCTAGAAAAGGGATTAACCACACGGGGATACCCATTTCAGCATGTGTGTGGTAGGAAATATTTCCATTGCACTGGTTTTCCCAGTTACCCCTTTCCATTTTCTTAAGTAGATGCTACGAACCAGAAATACAAGGACAACTTGCAATAAATGTTTCCACAGTTGATAGCAAGATCAGGAAACCGATCCTTGAACTCTCCGCATACCCCTCGGAAAGTCCTCGCATACCTCAGTTTGAAGACCACTGTTTTAAAATATTTTCAGTAGAGAAACCTAAGATATTTTTCCAGAGATATTTTGAACTGAATTTTAAGAATGTGTTTTTAAAGAATATGTCTACATATTTGCAGCAGATTCCATGGTGGTATTTCTGAGTATCTACATAAATATTGCTCTGTAGCATTGAGGACAAAAATATCTTCATTTTTCCTTAAACATATAAATATGTACATACTTAGCATATAAATATGTTAATTTAAAACTCAAAGGGTTAAATTATATTTGTCAACAATGAAAAATTTATTTAAGTTTCATTAATTAATAAAATATTCAGTGCAACTTATTTAATTGGTATACTTTGGTTCCTTTTTGATGAATATACATTTATCAATATCCTTCACTAATAAGCCTGGGAGAAATGAGATACTGAATTCTGAATGATGTGTCTATTTACTGAAAACTTACAGGAGTTAGATTTGATAGACTCTATCAAAACAATGCTTCAAGGACGATGCCAAGAAGCATGGGAACAGGATTGCAAGCTAGGAGAAGAATTACACCAGATTGAAGTAGATATGGCTGACAAGTATTCTGCTATTAAAATTGATACTGATTCTCTTCATATGACACCTCAAAGTCCTGGAGTCAGCCTTAAGCCTGATCCATTGAGGGTGCCATCTAAGTGAGTATCTTTATAATAAAAGTACAAGTTTGTCTGTTGATTTGTTTGTTTGTTGGGAATGCTGATGTCACATCTCTGGTGGCAAATTTTGGTAACGTGAATAAATCTAGAATGGAAAATATTATTTTGATACATTTTTCACAATATACTGGAATCTACCTCTTGGAACTTTTTAGACATGTCATTTTCTATCATAAGATCATGGATTTGATTCCAGGAGCATTTATTTCCTCTGTTTAATTAACACTTATTAATCATTTGAATTTTAAAATTAGCATGATATGAACTAGGATTTTGGACAGATCTATACTTGAAAGAACAATGTTTATTTTTTAAAGAACTCCAATCCATGTTGAATTAACATAAACTAGAATCAGAAAAAAGTTATTTTTTTCAGGTTTTTAACAACGAAAAATGTAAGTTACCATGACAACTCTCATTGTCACTGCATTTGAGTGTCCAATATTTTTATATGGGGAATAGTTTAAGGTTATGTTTGCTTGCTTTGTGTATGCATTTTCCAATCATTGCTTGCTTTTTTAAGTACGTAATACCATTAAATAGTTTCCTTCCCATCACATAATATGTATCTATGCTTACTTTGTGTTTCCCATTCCTTGTGTGTTTTTGTCACTCTGTATGGAAATTTTTTATGCCATATTTACTCACATAATTGCCTCCACCAAGTAATTGCCTCACCTAAACTATGATGAGGAAATAAAAGATTATTTTTTCTGATATGATCACTTTCATACGATAGGGCGGTGATTCCCAAACTGGGCATCGCGACTCCCTGGGGAGGTGTGGAATTACGTCAGGGGAGGCATAAAAAAACTAGTAAAAAAATTGAAAAGAAAAAACTAAAAATTCCAATCTTTTATTATTAAATTCCAATTCCTACAACATCTTGCGGAAGTTATAGGTACTGCATGAGTGACTTTCGCTTCTTGCCACCAGATGGCAGGGTAAGCCACCACTACTGTAAACAGCTTTTGACTTCCATTGAGTCATTCTGAAGTTAACCTCTGCATCGACAGTTTCGTCTGCTTAGTTTCTTTAAAAGCTGTGTATTATATTTTTAATCTAAGTTAAGAGTAATAATTTATAAGTTCTGTGAAAGATAAATTTCTTAATAATAATAAAAAACATGAAGTGATAGAATCTGAGAGGAAATGAGGAAGCGTAAGCAAAGGAAGTATGTTGATAGTTCTTTGGACTTTGGTTTCACATACACTTATAAAGATAATGAAGAATGTCCTCAGTGTGTTGTTTGCCTGAAAGTGTTGGCAGCTGAAAGCATGCTTCTAAATAAACTATAAAGTCATTTAATAGCTGCTCACAGTAACTTAGTAAGCAAACCACATATTTTTCTCGAAAGTTAAAGAAACTAAATGAGCAAACATTAACTTTTTCAAAACATGATTCTATCCCAGCCAAAGCACTTCTTGCCTCATACAAAGTAGCCTATCATGTTCTAAAGTGTAGAAAACCCCATACTATTGCAGAAGAACTTATTTTACCATCAGCTGTAGATATGATTTTGATTATGGTTGGGGGAGTCTGCTGCAAAACAACTTTTAAATGTGCCTTTGTCTAACAACACTATTAGCCATCGAATTTATGATATGTCCAAGGATATGAATGATCAGCCAATTGAAAAACTGAAATATAAACATTTAAGTATTCAGCTTGACGAAGCAACAGACAACAGTAATGATGCCCATTTAATGTTATGTGCGGTTCATTGATGGAAAAGATAACATTATTGAAGATTTGTTGTTTTGTAAGAGTATTACAGCTGGTTCTAAAGCTGTGGACCTGTTTGAAATCATTGATTCTTTCATGGATGAAAACAGCATTGACTGGACAAAATGTGTAGGTGTGTGTACAGATGGAGCTCGTTCAATGTTGTGTCGTTATGGAGGACTACAAGCCCTGATTCGGAACCAATCTCCTGATGCACTGTAGATGCATTGTGTTATCCATAGGGAAGCTCTTGCCTCACAATACCTGAGGTCATAACAGTAGTGAACTTCATAAAAACTAGACCAGTGAAGGCAAGATTATTTCAACAGTTTTGCATTGATATTGGAGCTGAGCATACTGCTCTACTGTACTACTGTACCTCACATTGACTGTCCAGTTGTAATGTGCTGCCTCGTGTATATGAACTGAGAAGTGAACTATGTGCTTATTTGGTAGAAGAAAAGCATGCTAATGCTGAACATAAAAGCTAAGTGAACATAAAAAAACTGACAGTCACTTCCTTATAAAGCTGGAATACCTCTGCGATATTTTTGAAAAACTCAACTTACTTAATACAGCCTTGCAAAGTAATGAGACCCATACACTGCAAGCTGTTTGATAAAGTAACTGCGTTCATGAAAAAAGTAGATCTGCGGAAGACAAATTTACAGGAACAGAATGGAAAAACTGACAGCTTTCCTCAGCTAAGTGATTTCTGGAGAAAACGAAGTTCAGCTGTCAATGGATTTGAAATCTGTGTTTACAGATCATTTGTCATTAATGAAATCACATTTTGAAAAATATTTTCCAGAGAACTTTGAATAACACACCTGGATCAGAGACCCTTTCAGAGCAGAATCACCGCCAAGTTTCACAACTAAAGAACAGGAACAGCAAATTGATCTTTCCTCAGATTCCACCTTGAGGACCAGGTTTCCCTCAATGTCACTACCTAAGTTTTGGAGCTCTGTGAAGAAGGAGTATCCTGAAATCAGCTGCAAAGCCCTGCATGTTTTAATCCCATTCGCCACTTTCTACCTATGTAAAACAGGTTTTACAGCAGTAGTGGTGATCAAGTCCGAATATCGTTCAAAAATCAACGTAGAAAAGGAAATGCATGTTGCTGTATCTAAAATGTTGCCACGTTTTGAGTTATTATGTCATGACAAACAAGCACACCCATCCCACTGAATGACTAAAATACAATTTTTGTTCTTTTTATTTAAATAAAAAAAATTAATATTTAGCCTTTTTTTAACTAATTATTTAAACTAATAATTTCAATTATTGTGATTTTTATTTTCTATTATTACAACTATCTACTATTGACAGTATTTCTCAAAAATATATAATTTTTAAAGACTTCTATTTTCATTATTCTTCATTTCTTACAGTTAGTTACTTGGTTTCCTAAAACGAGACTTGGGGGAGGGGTATGAAAAATTTTTAAGTTTAAGGGAGGCTTGAATCAAAAAAGTTTGGAAACCATTGCGATAGGGGAAAACCGCATATTTGGCCCACCCTTGTTTTAGTGTAAAAATCATGTGAAAAAGTGGGACAATTATGTGAGTAAATACAGTATATCATGCTGAGAGAGAGAAAGCTAAATTTTTGATCGGAGATTGAGAAGGAGATAGCAAAGAAGAATGGAAGGTAGGAAGAGAGTGAGGGAAGGAGAATAATAAGTGTCTTAATTTTAATTTAATAATTTATTCATGTATACCCATCATTTTTGAGGAGCAATTACTCTAGTTATTGTATATTAATTTTTGAAATAATACTTTGGAATTAATCCAATTCTTCAGTTAATAAAGGATAAATACTAACACAACCTTTTTCCCTGGAAAGAACTCGAAGAAGTCAACCTCTTAAGCTTTTGAAGAGCATGCTCACATAATAAGGTTTTCAGATTTGTTCTATCACAAGACTTTTCATAAAGTATTCCTTTTTGGCAGTAATTTTTAATACTATACCTTAAAGCAGTGAAAAACGAGGTCAAATTAATAAAAACAATTTAAAATTTTAGCTTATAATAAGTTATTTATATTGATTTTATATATTTCTCACAGCAGTCGGTTGTCAAGATAAACAAATTTTGAGGTAGGGAATGAGAAGAGGGGAAGGCATTTAGCCTTGGGACAACAATGTGAGCTTGACTTGAAGGTTTAATTTTTCGGGTGGTTACCATGTTGGTCAATTTGTGGGCTGACAACAGTTTCACCGACCTTCCTGTCAGCATCTTCAGGTTGAAGTATTGATGCAGTGGAGTGGATGTCCTTATATAGATACAGTGGAGGACTCAGCCATCATCTGACTGGCTGCCTATGTTGGAACGTAAATCGGCCCTTTTCAGGGCTAGTTGTGTCAGTAGGCGGAATACTTGTTTCCATGTGTTGGAGAGCACATAACCATCCTCTCTGTTGAAGTTTGCTGGGTGTTTGGCGATTTCAATAGACTCCCTGATTATTCTGGGATAGTACCAATTTTCTTTGGTGATGATTCGGGCATGCCTGGGTTAGATAAAGGTGGTAACCCTATATTTGAGTAGACATTCCAGCAAATCTTTTGTAGAAATGGCTTTCAGTTTAAGTCATATAACTGAAAGGAAGTGAGTTACTCTAGCTAAAGTACTGTATTGATGGAATTAGAAAGATTTTGATACTCCTGAACACAAATGCTGAATAAAGAAAGCTCTTTCAAAAAATATAGCCATAATACGATTTATTCAAAAGAGAATTGCTGCTAAAATTATTTTTTGACTTGGTTAAAATACAGGCACATTCATGTCAGAACCAGAATTTATGATATATAACTGAAGAAAACAGATATTTGTTTGCAGCAACGATATTAATTTTTAGCATAATTTTCCTGTACATCAATAATACATTTCTGCCATCTCTTTAGAAGAACTTGTATTCCAGCTACTGTATTTACCCATATTCAAGAAGACACTGAATCTAAGATGACCTCCATTTTAGTAGATTGTCAAAACAGAAAAAAAAGCATTTTATGACCTAATTACACATGATTCCTACAAAAACTAAAAAAGTTACAAAACTAGCAGAAATTTCTATTGGGTCCCATAATTTTTTTTAATATCATAGATCTTTGTATTATATCAGTCATTATCACTCTCTATACCAGGGGTGCTCAAGACATCGATTGCGATCAACTGGTCGATCGACTAGTCGTTTTAGGTAGATCTCTGAAAGTTAGTTGCCCCAATTTTCAGCAGTTGAAATAGGTGGTCGATCACCAGATAAATGGAAAATGATAAATGGCTCCAAAATTAACTTCACAAGCCCGATGAACATGTAATTAAACACTGTCTATGAGGTTGAAGGCAAGGTTGGCATGATGGAATAAGCAGTGTGTGCCCCCGAAAAGTAGGGATATGTATGTAACAGCATTTTTTTGGTTCCATGTATCTTTGCAAATCAGCATTATCCAGCATGAAAATAATAAAATCTGAGCATCAGTCCACTTTAATCACTTGGACAACTGTATACGGCTAGCAATAAACAGATATTATCCAAAGTTTGTACAGCTTGCTAATGTCATGCAGTGCAAATCATCCACGTCTACTTAATACTGTGTAATGAATTTATTTTTTACAGAAGATTAAATCGTTCTTTGATAATTTACTGCCGGTAGATCACATTAAGAAAAAAGGTAAAATAAACTGGATAAAACAACCATCATCTTCCAGCTCTAGCTTTCTCCAACCTATTTCATCCACCCCTCCTCCCCCTGCTCGAAAGAATTTTTAATAGTGAAGATGGACGGTCGATCACCACGCAAGTGGAGAGTGAGAAGTAGATCCCAAGCTTGTAAAGTATGAGTACCCGTGCTCTATACTCTCTTCACAACTGTTCTCACTCTCCCTTTCTTTATCTCTCTGAACTTTGTCCATAGACTCCCACAAAACATCATCTTCACTTCCATCCATGGCATTGGATAAGCAGTTCATCCTAAATGCATTCACTATTATATATGGATTTATCTGTTGCTATGATTCCTTGATCTATTGGTAGAACATTGCAAGCGCATGTTTATTAAGGTTTCTTTTTCACTTGGAATATAAATCCTTTAAATTATCTATGAAAAGCTTATTGACAGCAACATCGAGAACTTGAAGTTATGATATCATTATGTAAATAAAAAATAATTTTTGAAATTTCCACTAGACATATTTATTGTGACTGCTTTTGCCTGTTACAGCACCATCAGATGATGAAAGCACTATATCTCCTTATTTACAAGGAATTTTGAGAGGAAATAATATTCTGTAAAGTGATTATCTTTAATTTATTTGACAGGAGGTGATCTATCACTTGGCTATTGTAGCCATTGTTAATAGCAATTTGCTTTATAGTATTAAGCTCTTTATCAAAATTATCTTTGGAAAGAGGGATGTTAAGGAGACGATGGAGCACTGAATGAAAAGCCGCATGCTTATGAGAAAAGTGGTGGGACAAGTGGTTGGGAATGATGTGATTAGTATATATAGGTTCACGATAAATAGAGAAGACCAACTTATTTTGTTGAAATGAAAAAGATAACTCCTAAAAGCTGAGGGATCCATTAGTTTCTGTTTCAATTGTAAACTTGATGGCATTATGTAGAGAATTTAGACGAGATAAAAATGAAGTTAATTGGCGATCAGTTCTGGACCAGAGACAAAATATCACCCACGTATCTGTACCAGCCTTGTACATTATTAATCAATACAAAGTCATAATTAAAAAGACTTTTTTCCAAGTTATTCAAAAATATGTCCGCTAAGAGGGGAAACCCATAGCAATGCCTTCGGTTTGTCTAAAAACTTTGCCATTGAAAAGAAAATAATTTTGATTTGCACAAACTTTCAATAAGTTAAATAATTCAGCAATAATGCAAGAATCAATCTCTCTATTGATTGAAATATCCTAAGCGAGACTTAAGGCCTCACTTATGGGGGCAGAAGTGAAGAGATTGCAGACATCAAAGGAGAATAGTTTAGTATTATTAGGGTAAGAATTTAAATTTAATACTTTTGCAAGTTCAATGGAATTTTTAATTTCATATTTTGGTGAGAAGTGGGAGAAAAGACAGAAAAGGGTGTTTAGTTTATGGGCTGGAGCTGAAACATTGGAAACAATAGATCCAGCGAGCAATTAGGTTTGTGGAGTTTCGGTAAACAGTAAAGTCTCGGGGGGAGGGGATTCATAACGAGGACCTGAATCTTTTCCTTGGCATTGAGGATCAAGGAGACAGAAGATAGAGCTTTTCTGATGACTGATTGGAAACCTGGGGTGGGATCTTTTTTGAGAAGAGAAATATGGTTGTTGGTGATGAAATCTAAACACTTATTCATATACAACACTGTTTAAAATCAACACACAGTTCCCTTTGTCCACTTTCTGAACTACCAAACTGTTCATCTTGAAAAAAATAATCGAACCACGTATCGAGGAGAGGGAATGGCTCAGCACTGGGGGTTGAGGAGTAGGATACCTTCTTGCGATGAGATGATGGAAGTCGAAATCATCCGGGTGGCAAGACGTTTGGTCGAGAGAGGTTCCGCATGGAGTGCTGCTTTGCAATCAACTAAGAAGTCTTTCAAATTACCGGCCTTTAAGGAAATGTGAAGGGAAAATTTCGAGCCCACATTCAGTAAATCCATTGTTGAAGGAGGTAACACATAATTGGACAAATTCACTACCCTTGGATGGAATTGATGGTCACTTTAATTGTTGCAGGAAATCGAGTCACATCCACATATGGGTGTCTTAGACAGGGCATCTAGTTTTTTTGTCAAAGTAGACATTTTCAAGCTAGCCTTATCACTAACACATTGTCTAAAACTATCATCAAAAAGGATTCATTGCACCCAATGCAGAGATTGGCACAGATCAGAATGGAGTAAACACAGATAATGGGATAAGGAAGCTCTCTTGTGGTACCAGGACTTCAGCTCTTTTTTCAACCAGGCACTCTTAGCTGACTTGATGGTGGAAATCACCACAGGAGAAGTTGAGTTCATCTTAATGCTCACAAACTTTGGGAAAACCCTGAGTTTTATACACTTACTGATGAAGAAAATGTTTAACAAAGCAATTTTAAATTTAACTGCAAGTTTTCTGTATAATTTGGCCTTCGTCAAGGACAGATCAGAAGAAGTTTTAAGAAGAGGATTGAGGAACATAAACGATGTTTCGAGTTGTGAAGCTTTTCATCACACTTTGCTAAGCACCTGTTTAAGAATTGCCATTTTAGTTTGGTCAAACCTGAGTTTCTCCACTTCGAATCAAAGGGCAACAGATTAGACCTCTTATAGCAGTTGAAAATTTTAATTCATGATGCTACGGACAATGTTGAACTTACTAATGAATGTTTTTTCTAATCACTCTCCATTGTTCTCTTTACTGCTATCCACAGTTAATTAAATTAATGCCTTTTTTACTTTGCTATTTTAATGCCTTTTTGTAACTTCTGCTAATTATTTCCATTTTCTAATTACAAACCTTGCTCACTTTACTGTTATACATAACCTTTTGAATTAATTTTAATTCAAATTAATAAGAAATAAAATACTGAATAATTATGATATAAGGGATATCAAATACAAAATACACCAAGACCCCGACTAACATGATAGATGAGTTCTTAAAATATTTTGTGTAAGGTGAAATCGTGTTAGTAGGACATGAATTTCTCATAAGAAATAAGGTAAATAGGTAGGGGATGGGTTCCAGCATCATAACTTGATTAACAAATTTTTAATTTTATTCCTTTATTATGAATATGTTTTGGTTAATGCTTTGTGTTTTTTATTTGTTTATGTATATTTCATACATGTAACTCATTTTTATAGAAAAGAAACGATGATAAGACAGTTGGTTCGTAGCATTGCTTCATTAAGACCTGTATGATGAACAATATCATGTGTTCGTTCATTGTTCTCATAGCACTTAAGTAAATCTAATTTTTGCTCTAGCGGTATAACTTTTCTTGGTTTCTTAGTCCCACCACCAATAAAATGTGAACCATAAACTCCAGCATATTTTTCAATGTAGATGACTGCCATTTTGAATCAGCTGTTCAACTGTATGCCATTTATTTAGCCAACATTATTTAGATTTGTAAAATGATAATTTTAAACAACAAATAACTAAGAATTAAACATTTTTGGTTTAATACATGAAATAATTGGTACTTAGGTATTAATTGGGCCTTTGTGCAGTGCCCTCCAGTGCCATCAAGTGGCTAGATATGGAACTATATGGAGGGAACGTTTACACTTCTATTCCAACTACATGATTACGTATCGTGTCTATTCAAACTACGTATTGCTAACATTGAAACCTCAATTCAAAAGGAGCATTAGTATACATTACTTTTTGGGCATGGAGAGGGTGACATTGGTTTATAAAGGATGCTGTAGGCATCCAACACTGGTTCAATCTCCATTCAAAGAAAGATACGGCACCTTGTACATCCATATCTTGCCTCTTGGGGCACTGCGAAAAGGTCCCATTAATACCTAAGTACCAAATAATTTTTCAAAAGATAACAACATATGAAGAATGGTATTTATCTACATTGTAGTTTAAAAATCATGAAATCCCTTGCCTTCTGCATAAGATTCATAGAAATAGTCAAATTCATCCTCTGAATCAGATGTTACGATAATGGGCTCATTGTCATTTGCAATTAATGAAGAACAGGGTTAAAGTTTGATTCTATTTCTGCTTTTTAGACCTTTTTCACAATCGTAGAGAGGATGCGGAGAAATTGTGTTAAACCGAAATCGTGTTAGTCGGAGATTGGATGTAACATAAATTTCATAGGAACAAATTTCTATTATTAACCTTGAAAGGCCAGCAAGCAACATTTATTTTCTTATAGTAGACTAGCTGGAGTACCCAGCATTGCCCGGAACTATTTTAAGCCACCACCAAATATATAAAATTCTGGGAATATACTTCAATCATTGAATATTGAACTTAGGCACCATTATCATGAAAATTACAGGATAAACTGTTTTTGCTGAATTTCTATGCATTTCAGGAGCATCTCTCCCATATGTTGGGAAGAGGCCACAAGGACGACAAAGCAAAGATTGGACACAGAAGCTGCTAATGCCGAGAGACTCCGTAGTGTCCTTGACCTAGCAAAAGAAAAGGCAATTAATGATCTACATGCCCAAACAGAATCTACTAACTATGCATTACGTCTAGCTGTTCATGATACCCAGAAAGCTCGCAATGAAATGGAGTGGCAAAGAAGAAAAGTATGTAACATCAGCATTTTATAGTATATGAAATGAACAACAATTTTATATTTACTTTATATAAACCCATGATCAAATGAGAGTGAGTACATTAACCTACATATCATTCTATCCTTCAAAAATTAGATCTTATTTAATATTTACAAAAGAATTGTTAATGTCTTTCATCTATGCTAATGACTGATCGGGTTTTTGCATTGCTCTGTTCTTTCATACTGTTTTGCAAGAAAATTAAAAAATGCTGTAGTTTTGCAGAAAAGGAGGACTCTAAGTTAGCTTTGTATTGCTGTTGTAGTACATCCGCTGCTTGTGCAATTTTATCAGAAGGCATTTTCCAAAACACTGGCAGAACACCAAAAGATGTGTAAACTGCATTGTAGGTGATTATATACCCTTCCAACTTGGTAGCTAGTTTATCGATTATTGGCAAAAAGGTTTTCACATGGAATTTGTCATGAAGTATCAGCATCACATCATCACAAGGACCATCATCAGCAAAGTTTTCATATGCTTATTACATTCTTTGTATTTAGCATTCAGAACCTTTTTGACTGTCTACTTTTCAAATAGTGAAGACTAGTATTTTTCAATTCTTTTGGGACCTGAGCTGTGGCTCTGTTATTTTTAGCCAGGTAATTATCCTCTCAGTTTATTTGTCTTAGTGCCGCTTGTAGCGCGGCTGATCATGTTCTGTGTGAACACTTGCTGTGTGTATAGCCATGCTGCTATTCCCATTGTGCTGCACCACATTGCTATCAGCGGCGCTCTTTGCTTTCAATGAAGAATAACATCGCACTCTGTGGTGCAGTGTTAACAGTTTGTACTGATTATACTTATGCTCAAAGTCTTGAATGAAACCTTGAGAAAGTAATATACATGTGTATTGCACACGTCTGCTGTATTCCACAGCGCATGAAGTTTTTGGCGAAATAAAAGAAGGGGCCTCTGAAAATCTTGGGGCCCGGCCTGTTGTCCTAAGGGTTTCTCTAATTGCCTAAATTTTTCTTCACGAATTTTGCCTATATATTCTGCATATTTAGCAGGATGATATGTATCATAATGTCTTTTAATGTTGTATTCTTTTAGAACTGCAACTATTTGTAGACAAATTAAGCATAATGGTTTTCCTTTCAATTCCATTAAGAATTGTCATAGTTTCCACTTAGTTGAGAATGCACAACATTCATCGTCTACCTTTCATTTGTGTGACATAGGTAAAAATCAAATAGTCCTTTTGTTAGACTGGTTTCTGAAGGAAACATAGCCTTATGAAATGGTCCTGTCTATGTGTATGTGTCCCCTACTAACAACTTTTGCACCAATGGACCGATTCTCACGAAACTTGGTATGAGGCCTACCTCCAGGCTATATTTTATTTGGTGAGGATTGAAGTCCCTGGTTTGATTCCAGGAACGTTTATCCCTCTTTTTTTACATAAGAAATCTCAAATCCATCGTGCAGAGATGTTACATTATTACATGATTACATTAAAATGTCTTAAAATTGTGATATCGGAGCGAGGTTTGTGGTGTTCTAAGGGGAAGAGAATGTAGATTCTAATTCTTATCACCAAATCTTGATAATTGATCGTATTTTCTTGAATTTCTACTAAAACTTAATGTTTTAGCGTTTTAAATCGCATTTTATCGGATTATAGCCATGGAGACGATTATTGCCGAACAACGCTTGAGCATAGACGAGTTAACAAATGGGTTATTTTCTTTTCCGCTCGACTATTCAGCAATGGACAGTTGATCCAGACATATTGGCCTATAAACAATAGCATTTATTAAATTCATTTATTTAAAAAAATACATGCAAAATATAATGTCATAAAGAGATTTTGACATTGTTTTTAATATTTTAAACCTGATACTGTTCCATTAATTTGTTTTCTAATTTTTCTCTATCATATATCTATCTATATCATACATCATACCACAACTATGGTACTCGCTCAAGGGATGATGTTCATATCAATGGCTACTCCTACTCCATATGCCAAAAAGGCCCTTACCACTCGGCATCCCTAATTTTTAATCATCTGCCCACTGACATTAAATCACTTTCCTCTCCAAACACCTTCAAAAACAAGGTGAAAAATCTATTACTGGCTAAATGCTATTACAGTGTGGATGGATTTATGGCCGACTAGCTGATACAGCTGAAATTTTGTAATGAAATTTTGTGTTTTGCACACATAATTTTGATATTCTGTTAGTATTTCTGTGAAAATGTATCTATGTAGTGAAATTTCATTATCTTGAACATTGTATTTTGACTGACGACTTCCATGTCAT
The DNA here is from genome assembly GCA_028673005.1 of Tanypteryx hageni. Taxonomy (NCBI): domain Eukaryota; kingdom Metazoa; phylum Arthropoda; class Insecta; order Odonata; family Petaluridae; genus Tanypteryx; species Tanypteryx hageni. The sequence goes on from CM054115.1 coordinate 31,428,973, forward strand.
TATTTTGTGACCTCAACGGAACAATAAATATATTATTATTATTATTGATAAACTAGGAACTACAAGTGGTATTTATGGTATGAGAATTCCTTGGAATGACAAACACATACTGAAACATTTCCTGTCAATATAAGTAATCAATTCGGGACGTCAACTTTGGGAAACCAGCCTGCATTAATCCTGGTTTGGACTTCTTGTTTTACACAAAATGTCACTTGTTGCAGCAGATTAATGACATGACCTCTGTACAACAGAGATTTCTTCCACTATTATCGCTCTGATTTTAAATGTTGCTATAGCTCTTTGAATTGTGACACTTTTTTAATTGGAAGTCAGAATGACGCTGAAGGAATACACAAAGTCTAGATGATGTCAGGCACAAAGCAGTGTTGCCACATTGAAATTAGTAAAATTGGCGTACTTTATACACCAGCTCACCCGCTTGAGGGTTAATCTCCTTGGGCCCCCATGAGCATTCACTTCTGGGCTCTCTTTAGTGCTTGGCCTGCTCTAAACATGAACGTACTAGTCTGACTGGCCATGTGCTGCTTAGGTAGTTATTTTTAATGTCAAATTTAAATGCTAATAACTCACCCAAATTGAAACAATAATTTCTCTTTGGCCTAACCACATGGTCTTAGGTTTTATCTGGTCAGTTTGATTCAGTAATTGGTAATGTGAAAAGATACTCTTGCTGAAATTTCGCAAAATGTATATCTCAATTTACATTTGTCATTAGCAAATTCCTCTTTCTACCCTACCTGCTTAATCTTTGGCTACTCAAAAAAATTTAACAAATTTTTGTGCGTTTCATTCCTAACGTAAGCGCCTATTAGCCACGTTGTCTGTCAGTGTGCATGTTAGTTCTCTGCTTCAAGGGAACGCAGTTTCATGAAATTTGGTATTAAGGACTTAAGGTCAAAGACAATAAGAAAAAGGCATAAATGGTTTACATAACCCCTATCAGGGGTGCCACTTAACTGAAAAAAACAAACTTTTCCTCATATCTCGTAAAATGCCAAATAAATTTTCAAATAAAAGTTGTAGAAAGAGGTAAATATTTTAAACAAAGGTTGTAGAAAATTAAATTTCCTAAAACACTTCTTCCAATATTTTTTACATTACTCAAATATTAAAGCAAATATTTAAAAAATCTGATGACCTGACTTTCTCCATACCTGTAATATTTCTAAAAATTCCAAATAGGTTACATAATAATAAATATTTTAAGAAATCGAGTAAATTTTAGACTTTACAAAGAACAGAAATAAACTCAAACCATAGCCTTATGATTTAGGATATAGCCATAAAGCTCCAACTATTAAGAAAAAAAAGGAGCGTCAATTGTTAACAATAGTCGCCGGTAGGTGGCGTGGTGGTGGCAGCTAAAAATATAGAATATCTCTTATACAATGCATTATATGGAAAAAGGTTTCAAACAAAGGTTGTAGAACATTAAATTTCCTACAACTTTTATTCCAGCACATTTTTATATTTATCAAATATTAAATCAAATACTTCAAAATAACGGATAAGTGACAAGACCCAGGCTGAAAGGTTATCATAATTATATTATAAAGTTTATTCATATTAAAGTATTAGCCATATAAAAGTTGGTTATAAAAATTCATTTTTATGCCTTTACTTGTTTCTGTTTTCATCAGCTGAAGGAAGAGATGGAGAAGGCTATGAAAGAGATTGAGGCTTTGGAAAGCGCCATAAAGGACAAGGATGGCCCTTTGAAATTGGCTGAAACGAGACTCGAAGAGAGGACCAACAGGCGTGGGAGTGAGCTCTGCCGGGATGAACCGCAGCACGGCCTCGGCGAGGAAGTGGTACGCCTGCGAAAGGCCATCCGACTGCTGAAGGAAAAGCTCGACCAGGCTAGGTGAGTGCCCATTTCATTTATATATTATACAAATCGACTGTGATCAAAGCCTTTTGTTGCCAGAATGCGAAATATCATAGTTTGGTGACACGATACTCTCACTTGCGCGATTAAATATGTCGTAATAGTCGCTAGAATGGATAAATACTACAGATCATTCTTCCCAGATGCGATATGATAGGCCATACTTTGGTGCCCTGGGCAGTTGCCCGGCTCACTGGTACTTCGGGCTTGGTGGTGTAGGGAGGGTGGAGCAGAGGGGGCAGTTGCCTCTGGACGCAGGGCTGAAGGGGCACATACTCATGGACCAAAAATTAACGTTTCTGTTTATATAGAATAATAATATTATAATATATGCCTAATTAAAATGCTAGTGTAGTATGCTTGGGTTTTCATCACATTCCTCATATTACATTTTTCTGAAAAATTGTACAGGGAGCAAAGGGAGGGGGGCGCATCTCTGTGACATGCCCCCGGGTGATGGAGAACATAGCTATGACACAGCTTGCCATAAAGAAAAAGTTGCTGACTCCTTTTGTAATGCAAAAACATATATTTTACATATCACCGCATTTAAAATCATCATTTTCTGTGATCTTGAATTTATTTGTGACACAATTAAAATGGCTTCGTAGATGACTAACAAATTATCTCTGCATGTGAAATTTTATTTAATTTCGTCAATGTTAAATGGGTTTTGGACTGTCACTGTCCGTATGAACGATTACATCAGGCATTTTACTGCTGGACGTATTTCAATTCAGTATTTAGGATTTATATCAAAGTAAAAGACTAAATTGATATACTCGAGAGAAATGGTTCAATCAGAGCTACAACGTTACTGAAAATAAAAATATAACCTTTTTATATTATTTCGTTAAATTATCATCTGGGAAAATAATGTCTTTTAAAAAGCTGTAGAGCCTGGAGTAAATTGCGATCTCTAATTATCTGTTACAATGCTGTATGGTCTCATCCAATTTAGCATTTCATAATTGAGATTTTTGTAAAATTACAAGACAAATGACTCATCTGTGTAATATCACTCAATCGTGATTGCCAATTTTCACTTAAGCTTATTAAAATACTAGCTGGAGTTACCTGGCTTTGCTCAGGAAAGAATTTTCTTTTAAGTAGCAAATGATTTTTATTTTTCGGGGCCCGGCGCTGTTGGTGACCCTAAATTTCTCAATTGTTAATTGGAGAAGAGTTTCACATGGAATTTTAACTACTACCTAAAGAAACCATTGAAAAATTTTAGTCAGGCTTGTGCTCATGGGTGTATCTCAATGGCGAATCCATCATATAATCAAGGAAGACTGCTTTTCCAAGAATATTTGGCATAATCGAGCAGTTTTATTAAAATAGAAATTACTCCGAGTGTACCATAAGCCCTGAATTTTCTTTCCCCATTCCTTAATTATGCAAGCGATGTTTACATTAACATTTAATATTTTATCTATTGTATTGTAAAGTTTTACCATTAATATATTTACGCATTAACGTCTTGCTTAAAATCCACATGGATAGATGCACCGAAGCCTTTAAAGCAGCAATAAAATAATGTGGATTATGTCAATACTATTAGCCAAAACGTAAACAATAAACAACAACTTGGTTACCAAACAAATGTAATTAGATGTATCGATTTATGTTGCGAGAAATCTTACAATGTTTCCATAATAAAGGATGACAACGTTCTAATATTCCTTAAAAATCATTTGACTCACTTTAAAAGTATTCATAGACTATATTAAATCCATTTGTACCCTTATCTTGGATTTGGCTATTCTTTCTCTATGGCGTGCCATGGTGTGGACTTTCCTTGCATTAATCTTTACGTGGCTATCTCCCTTAGAGGAGGACAACAATTAAGAAATTTAGCTTTGTCGCCACCTGGAAAATGTTAATAACTTTTGCACTTAAAGGATAATTTTGAGCGATTTAACACGTAATATGACTAAACATGAACAGAATTAAAATATTCAAGTCTTTCATGCATAAAATAAGTCATTTCCTGTGATCATGTCGCTAAAATATACAGAGATTATTAATTCCTGTTCATTTTTTCAGATATAATTTTCAAAAAATGGGTATTTTTTTTTAAAGCCAAATCAGTCAACTACATATTCATATATAGGAAAACTGCACTTATAACATAAATATTATAGATATGAGGTAGTTATTACTCTCCAAGTATGTTGTTGTTTAGCAGTGATTTTTCTAAAACTGGTGGTGCATCTCTGAATACTGTCTCTAACTAACACTATTAAATACATACACTATTTACAGTTAATTGAATATGTGCATCTGTTTGCACTCCACTACTCCTCAAATATTTTTCTTTGTGTGATAGTCCTCAATGCAATTGGAAAATAGCATGAGAAAATCATTTAAAGAAAAAACATCGCCAAAAAATTGCATTTGCTTGATCCATTCTGTACTGAAATATTCTTGTATTTCAGTCTTTGGATTTAGGCCCATGTTTATAATTACGCCAAGGAAGGCCTCGATATCACAAGATTCACTACTCTTCCAATTAGCGAGACGTGATGAAGGCGAATTCTGCTTGGCCAATTTTCTGTTTTTGCCGTAGAGATTGGTTTCATCGCGTATTAGACTGATCATTTAATCTCCAAAAAAAGTCGGAAATATTGTATAAGTTCGCTGTGAATATTAAAATCACTTGGAAGAATTATTCCCGGTGTAACCTCACTAAAATCAGGTTGAAAACTTGGACCAGGGTCATTAGAAACGATGTCCAACCAACCTGTCGTAAGTCTTGGCATAGGTTCACCATTTAACTCGATTTCCTCCTCATCTTCGTCTAATTCCCTTTCACTATTCATCAGACTATCTGATTCATCACTAAAACTATGGAAATATTCTTCATCATCACTTATTTCAGCTAATAATTGGACCAAATCCGATACCGATACTTCAAAGTCCGCCATGACGGATGTTTACGTTCTCAATTAGGAAATTCAAGTTAAAAAAATGTAAATTTTATGGGTTATTTTGACTTACTCGGTGCTTTGACGTCACTACCAGTATTCTCTTTCGAAAGCGACCATCTCCTGTCATCTAGTATCACTTACGGAAGGTAGAATAAAAGCTATGTTAGTGAATGGCAGAATGCGGAATATATCGTATACGACACGTAACAGCAGACATCTGCTTGCGGAATATGTCACAAACGACATGCAAGGGAAAAACGCAAGTGCGGAATATATCGTATTCGACACGGGAAGGGTTAATATTTAGGTATATTTATATCCACATCAGTAAAGGGCTGAATGGCATTTTGGGATTTCTCCATACCATTTCCCATGCATTCTTAGAACCCCATGGGGTATAAGAGACCCCATGGTCTGCAAACCTAGACAGAGTTCTTCCTTTTGTCCATAGGATGGCCCATGTAACTTTTGAATTCGATAGCTTCAATGGTGTAAAAACATACAAGGGACATACAAACATACATATTTACACACATTCATTTTTATGTATTAGATGGGTTAAAAATGTTATACTCGAATAACAGCATTCAAACAGAAGGCCATATTACCTAAAATAAAATTTTTAATTTCAGTTTAATTTGCTATGATAGAATTTTATTAAATTTACTGTTAAAAAACATAAATAAATCCGTTGAGACAGTTTTAGAAGTTTTTCCTTAAATCAGGTCTGTTCCATCTTAGGAAACAAAAAAATCCAAATTCAAATCATTCAGTTGTCATCATAGTTATTCTATCTTTCAGTAGGTTTTGATTTGCCCAGTCCAATTTTTACTATCTGTGGCTTTTCTCTATGTGCACTCATACCAACTCCTTCTTTTGGTTCATCTAATATACCTTTTCTCTTCCTACCTTTTTGCCTCTTTCCTTACATTTTTCCTTCAATGATTTCTTTCAGTCGACTGTTATCTTTCAAAATTTGACCCACCCATTTCTTGTCATTCACTTATTATTCTACTTGGGGCTTTTCCCTGGGTTAACAGTTTTGAATTTTCATGCTCATTTCATTCATTAGTATTTTCATTCAAACTCAAGGTACATACTCTCCAGATTTAGTAACCAATATTCTCCATTAATTGGTATGAACAAATTAAATATAGATTCAAATTTGATATTTTGCTAAGAATATTCAAAATAAATTGTGTAATTTTACAAAAAATTAACACAAGACTCTAGTCAGGGTATGATTTCTATGGCACTCCCCTCCCCAAAAAAATCTCATCCTCAAGATCTGTTTAGTGTGTGTGCCAAGTTTTAAGTCTTTATGTGTCTTGGTTTTCGAGAAACGCTGCAAGGTAATATTTGTATGGTAACCCCTCCCCTTACTTCACCCCCCCCCCCAAAATCGAAATTCTGGCCCTGAGGTGCACATCCTCATGGTCTCTTTAGTAAGTGTACCAAGTTTTAAGTTTCTTGGTTTTCGGGATATGCTGTCCACACACACAGACAGACACACGCTGCCTTCTATTATAATAGATTTAAGCTCCTCTCTTCCCCTACTGTTTTCAAAATAATAATTATTTTTCTTTTTTATGGGTAACCCCATTATCGCCGTGGCTGAAGGGCAATTGTTTTGTTGCTTTTAAGGAGTGGTTAGTGATATTGTTACAAAGATCATTAGCCACCGATGAAACCAAGTTTTAACTTCAAGTAAGAAAGGAGGAAACAGAAGCAAGGATGCAACATTAAAGCGTTACTGCCACTTTTTTGGCACTTGAATGCAACTGCATTAAATCAGTCTTTGAAAAGCGTAAGCATATCAAGACGGTCATAAAGTTGGTGTAACATTGAGGATGCATTTTCAATTTATCAATGTAACTTTTATTACATGACTGGTCGAAGAGCGGGAGAGCTTTCTAGTATTTAAACTAGAGAGGAAAGATGCACACTTCATGCATGCATAAATGCAAGACAGAGACTTTCTTTGAGAATTAGATCATCCTGTTAAATAACTAATGCAACAAATTTTCTTAGAAGCCTTCTTTTATATGACTAATATTTTTTGTATGAGAGATGATGGAAAGTTTATTTTTAGTTCATAAATAAAGGTGATACCCTGTTATGTGAACCATTTATATCATTTTCTCATAGACCTTTGCCCAAAAAGTCCTTTGTACCAAACTTCATGAAATCCACTCATTACTTTTGGAGATGAGGTATGACGGAAAGTTCACTTTTTGTTCATAGAAAGATGGCATCCCTGCTTGGGTAACGTGAACCATTTATATCATTGTCTTATTGCACTTTGACCAAAAATTTCTTAATGAACTTAATAAAAATCCACTCAGTAGTTTCGGAGGTGAAATATGTGGACAGACGACAGACAGATATGCGCCATTTGACCATGAGGCGTTCAGTTTTTCCCTTTTTGTAAACGCCTAACAAAATCCTGCATGTGCAGAGGCATTGACGAATTACTCGGTATAGCCATTCCCACTTTCCTTCTCCCTCTGCTTCCTCTCCTATACTCGTTTCCCTCCTCTCCTCTTCCCCCTTATCTCTCTCTCTCTCTCTCATTTATTGCCGGCTTTCTTGCGTCTACCCAGTCGTGACTCAAGGCCCACCTTTTTTAAAACTTCCACGACATCCAAGGACGACACGACTCCCATTGCTGGTCCAGCGTGGTTGCGCCCTCGCCCATGCCGTGGTTCACTCATCCTTAATAAACGCCAAGCGAAATTTATCCCTTCGAGGAAGATCCCCACGTGCTTCTTCGATGCAGTGTGAATTTGTTATCGCAGAACCAGGAAAAGGACCTGTTTCTCTAAACACAATTGGGATGTGACATTTTAGAGATATAAAATTGATGCGACGGATGCATTAAAAAAAGCTGCTTTCGGATGGGACGGCGAGAGAAACCACCACCACTCCGGATGAAAATCGTGTTTTCAACTACGCGTTTCCGTCAATAGTGCGGCGCTGACTCGTGTAATTATTTCTATGACGTCATCGAAATGGATTAATTTCACGAGGAGCAGTGGCGTGGCTATACCTGAGCAATATATGCTGTGCGTAGGAGCACACCGGTAGAGAGGGCCCATTAAGAAACGCTAAAATTATAAAGTTTACAAATAATACATAAAATACTTTGTATATTTAATTACTACTCATGTCAAAATAATAACCCACTTGCCATCATTAACTTCCTCCAATGAGGCTCACGCCGCTTGACAGGAGTATTGGCTTTAATGGGGTCCATAAAGGTCGTAAAGGTTACATCCAGAGTTCGAAGTCCGAATGACGGTTTAAAAATATTACGATCGCCAATCACTTGGCTCTTCGGTGCTTTGACGTGAAATACGGCTCTTGTCCAACTTCTGTCGAAATCATCCCTGTTTAATTCCAGAGAGCCTTGCGGTTTCTTTGAATTGTAATAAAAATTCCAACTTGCATCTAATTTACGTCTCTATATGTGACTATTTTTTATCGTATTCAAGTATGAATTCTGCGAAAGAATCGAGCCCCGAGGACCTCTCTCGCTGAGGTACATTTCCACGCAAATCCTTCAGCTAACGGTCCCCGCCCTAATACTCTTTCCAGCTTTCTTTTTCGCATTCGCTTGGAATCCGCGAATAATGGGGGTGCAACACCTCTCCGTTTCTGTTGCAAATCCGCATCAGGTGGCCTCCATTCACGAAATAAAGGCGGATGTCATTTTGACGGTTCCGTTGTGGGACATATATAAATTCTATTGCTCTTATTTCCCGCACTCTATTATTGTGCATTTGTCTAACCTGTAGAGTAGTGTTTTTTCAACCTTTGGATTGGAGAAAAAATTGGCGGGACACCTACATACATACGCATATATTTGCGAACAACTACCTATCATTATATATCGACGACTCTTACAGAGGAGGATATAACATATATATAACATATATATAACATACTAGTAGCTGATGCTTGCATACTGCAAGCATTCCATCTCAGCTTGAAAAAACATTCATTTTTCAGACAGACATTTCATCATTACAAATATTCTTTTAATTCTAAAGATTTCAACTCCGCAGCGATTTTCGTTTTTCCCACATGTAAAAATAATAGTTTAAAAAACTCCCCATATGTTGCAATTTTAAAAACTTTACACTTTCTCCATTATGGGGTATTAATGCTACACATTTTAGCCAAATTTTAAAGTTGTAGCACTTCTACAAGTAAATTAATATTTTTCTAATTGTTTAAAATTAAATAATTTTTAACGGCCGCCACAAATTATATATGGTAAAATTGAAATGTTTATTTGTGCAAATTCACTACTCTGTAAATAATTTGAAAATTTCAGCTTCCTAGCTCATCCCGTAGTACCTAAACAGTTATCCAATTGTTTAAAATTTAAGAATTTATAACTGCCAAACAAATTAAAATTTCAAAATTTGAATAATCCCTATCTCGTTTTTTTACGAATTCTACTTACAAAAAAAATTTCAACTCCGTAGCACATGCGAAAATACATAAACCATGAAAATTTGTTTAAACAATTGCGAATTTTTAGCGGCCGCATTGTTGCACTTTTTCAAGATTTTCGTTTTTTCTAGTCGGGTTTGCACAAAATCCTACATAAGAAAAAAATTTCGAATCTCCAGCTCATCTGAAAGTGCCTATACATTAGTATCCTCCTATCATTCTATATAGACGTTCCTTACAGAGGAGGAGGAGGAGGATATAACATACTAGTAGTTGGTGCTTGCATACTGCAAGCATTTCATCTCAACATAAATAAACATTCATTATTCATCTTTCATCATTACACATATATTTTTAATTCTAAATATTTCACCTCCGCAGCTGTTTCCGTTTTTCCCACATGTAAAAATAATACCCAAATGTTGCAATTTTAAAAATTTTACACTATCTTCATTATGGGGTACTGATGCTACTCATTTTAGCCAAATTTTAAAGTTGTAGCAATTATAGAAGTAAAATAATATTTTTCTAATTGTTTAAATTTAAATAATTTTTAACGGCCGCCGCAATTCATATATGGTAAAATTGAAATGTTTATTTATGCAAATTTACTACTCTGTAAATAATTTGAAAATTTCAGCTTCCTAGTTCATCCCGTGTTACCTAAACAGTTATCAATTTGTTTAAATTTTAAGAATTTTTAACTGCCAAACAAATTAAAATATCAAAATTTGTATAATCCCTATTTCGTTTTTTAAAGAATTCTACTTATTAAAAAAATTTCAACTCCATGGCACATTCGGAAATACATAAACCTTGAAAATTTGTTTAAACAATTACGATATTTTAGCGGCCGCATTGTTGCACTTTTTCAAGATTTTCGTTTTTTCTAGTCGGTTTTGCACGAAATCCTAGCTAAGAAAAAAATTTTGAATCTCCAGCTCATCTGGAAGTGCCTAAACATTAGTATCCTCCTATATGTTATATCCTCCTCTGTAAGAGTCGTCAATATATAATGACTAGTAAAAGGTGCTTGCATGCTGCAAGCATTTCATCTCACCTTGAAAAACATTCATTTTTCAGACAGATATTTCATCATTACAAATGTTCTTTTAATTCTAAAGATTTCACCTCCGCAGCGATTTTCGTTTTCCCCAAATGTAAAAATAATAGTTTAAAACAATCCCCAAATGTTACAATTTTAAAAATTTTACACTTTCTCCATTATGGGGTACTAATGATACACAATTTAGCAAAATTTTAAAGTTGTAGCACTTCTAAAAGTCAAATAATATTTTCTAATTGTTTAAATTTAAATAATTTTTAACGGACGCCGAAATTCATGTATGGTAAAATTGAAATGTTTTTGTGTGTTAGTTTACTACTTAGTACATAACTTGAAAATTTCAGCTCCATAACTCATCCCGTAATGTCTAAACAGTTATCTATTTGTTTAAACTTTAAGAATTTTTAACGGCCAAACAAAATAAAATATCAAAATTTGTATAATCCCTATTTCGTGTTTTTATGAATTCTACTTATAAAAAAAATTTCAACTCCGTAGCACATGCGGAAATACATAAACCATGAAAATTTGTTTAAACAATTGCGAATTTTTAGCGGCCGCATTGTTGCACTTTTTCAAGATTTTCGTTTTTTCTAGTCTGTTTTGCAGAAAATCCTACTTAAGAAAAAATTTCGAATCTCCAGCTCATCTGGAAATGCCTAAACATTAGTATCCTCCTCTGTAAGAGTCGTCGATATATAATGATATAGGAGTATACTAATGTCCAGCCCAAACTAAAAGAGCTAAATAGCTGAAAGATATAGTTATTGTAGATATGATGGAGAAACCTTCATATAAAATGAGACTTCTTACCTAAGTGACATGAGTTCGACTCCAGAAATTCCGAAATTTGCGTTTTTTCCCATAAGAAAAGCATTGCGCCATTTTTGTAAATTAATTATGGGCACTTGCCGGTAAGCTAGAAAGATGAAATTTTCAGTGTTGCTAGATGGCCGCAATATCTATTAGGAATTATTGTCACTTTTGCTTACAGTGTCTTGGGTTCGACTCCAGAGACCCCGGAATATCTCCCATAAGTTAACATGGGAAAACGCAATCCAGTGTGTAGACCAATCTAATTAGTTTAGGAAGCTGAAATTTTGCAAGATTATAGAACTTTTATCATAACCAACTATAGAAATCAAAAATTTTAAAATTGTAAATTTTTGGGGTGGTTTTAACTCCATTTGAACATTAAAGTTTAATAATTTTTTAGGTACTACAGGGTGAGCTAGGAAGCTGCAATTTTCAAATTATTTACAGAAAAGTGCATTTGCACAAATTAACATTTCAATCTCTCCATATATATATTGCGGCAACCGTTAAAAATCTTTAAATTTTAAAAAATTATAAAAATATTATTTTATTAAAATTTATTAAAATCCTACCTAAGAAAAAAATTTCGAATCTCCAGCTCGTCTGTAAAGTAAACATTAGTATCCTCCTGTTATCTTTCTATATAGACGTTTCTTACAGAGGAGGAGGAGGATATAGGAGGATACTAATGTATAGGCACTTCCAGATGAGCTGGAGATTCAAAATTTTTTTCTTAGGTAGGATTTTGTGCAAAACCGACTAGAAAAAACGAAAATCTTGAAAAAGTGCAACAATGCGGCCGCTAAAAATTCGCAATTGTTTAAACAAATTTTCATGGTTTATGTATTTCCGCATGTGCTACGTAGTTGAAATTTTTTTGTAAATAGAATTCGTAAAAAAACGAAATAGGGATTATACAAATTTTGATATTTTAATTTGTTTGGCAGTTGGATAACTGTTTAGGTACTACGGGATGAGCTAGGAAGGTGAAATTTTCAAATTATTTACAGAGTTTTGAATTTGCATAAATAAACTTTTCAATTTTACCATATATGAATTACGGCGGCCGTTAAAAATTATTTAAATTTTAACAATTAGAAAAATATTAATTTACTTCTAGAAATGCTACAACTTTAAAATTTGGCTAAAATGTGTAGCATTAATACCCCATAATGGAGAAAGTATAAATTTTTAAAATTGCAACATTTGGGGTTTTTTTAATACTATTGTTTTTACATGTGGGAATAACGAAAATCGCTGCGGAGGTGAAATATTTTGAATTAAAAGACTATTTGTAATGATGAAATGTCTGTCTGAAAAATGAATGTTTTTTCAAGGTGAGATGAAATGCTTGCAGTATGCAAGCACCAACTACTAGTATATATATACGCATATTGATGTGGAAACGCGCATGCGTAGGTACTGGCTGCAGGTTAGAAGTTGTAACCTGCTACTTTCTGCTTCCACGATAGATGGACTTACGGTGTGAGAGCAAAATTAAAATACTTTTTAATTTTTAATTCATTAAGAAATCTAAATTTATAGAAAAATTATTTTCAGTGGAATATGCCGCCGAACACTTAGGCAGTGCCAGTGGAACACCAGCGTTCCGCTCAACACTGGTTGAAAATCACTGCTGTAGAGGCTCATCTACCTGTTTTTAGGCTGGTTTCCAAAGGAATGAAAACCTTATGAAATGGTCCTGTCTGTGTATGTGTGTGTCCCCCTACTAACAACTTTTGCATCAATGTACCGATTTTCATGAAAATTGGTATGAGGCTCGTGCTGCCAGGACCCACCTCCGGACTATATTTTATTTCGCGAAAAGTCCCGGGTTCGATTCCAAGAACTTTTTCCCTATTTGTTTTACATCGGAAGCCTCAAATCCATCGTGCAGGGATGTTTTCCTTAATACTTTAAAATATCTTAAAATTGTGATATCGAAGCGAGATTTGTAGTTCTAAGGGGAAAAGAGTTTAGATTCTAATTCTTATATGGAGACGATTATTACCGAACTCGGCTTGAGCATAGAGTGAACAAATGGGTTATTTTCTTTTCCGCTCGACTACCCTTCAGCAATGGACAGTATATCCATACATACTAGCGTATAAACAGTAACATTTATTAAGTTTGCTTATTTAAAAAAATGCAAAATATAATATCAGAAAGATTTTGACATTGCTTTTAGTGTTTTAAACCTAATAATGTTCTATTAATTTGTTTACCAATTTTCTCTATCATATATAAATTATGAACTGCAAATTGTATTTATGGTATGAGAATTTCTTGAAATGACGATCACGTACTGAAACATTTCCTATCAATATAAGTAATCAAACGTCAACTTCGGGAAACCAGCCTGCATTAGTCCTGGTTTGGACTTCTTGTCTTTTATGTAATGGCAATCCCCGATCCATAACATCAGCCCAGAAATGTTCACTAACCTCATTCTGTTTTATTCTGAACGATGGTGGTTATCTGCATACAAATTTCTTTGATTATCAGCATAGTTAAACCAACACTTTTAAATTGCCCGGATTTAAAATAAAAACAGTTTCCGGTGGTCATTTGGTTACGTGCGTCCTTCAATCAGTAGCCGAAAAAGAGAACAATGATCTCAGTTGTTTTCACCTCGTTTTCGCGAATGTTATTTCTTCTTTGGCGTTCCTTTGAATGTCGAATCTATAGCTTTGGTCACACATTTAAAAAGATACCCGAAGTGCGTATAGAACGGCATCGACGTGGAAGGACCTTGAACTCATCAGGTGAATGATGCAGCAGCCGTCGCCAAAATGGGTTTTCTTGTTGATTCTGCACTCATCGCTTTTACCCAGACAGCTAAATGCTAAGAGGTACAAGGAAAACAGAAGCCAGTTCCTCCGCAAATGTTTCTTGGCTCATTAAATCTCGGCATTTTAAAAGTCACTTTTATCAACACATGCTCTCAGGTTTGTTTCGCTAGTTCAACATTTCTCTTCCAGAAGGTGCACAACATCTAAAAAGAATTTTCGTAATGGGACGCACATTTATAAGTGCAGTAAAGGGTGAAAAAGTTCATGATAGTTTCGTCGATTTTCTGCCATTTAGCAACCAATCTATATTGAAACAGGTTAGGAAATTGCACAGTGCATTACAAATTGATGCGTTTTTTACGATAAAGTGTTTGGAACTAAACGATTTAGTTTGAACGAACGCACTACATAAAATAGTGAACCACCACGATTCGATTATGCTTTTATGTCCACTAAAAATGTTTTCTTCTCCTATGTTGGTGCTTTAATAAACGTACTTAGGTAATTTTAGCAGAACTTGTTTATGCAAAAGAGAAAATATGCTCGCATTAAGCGTGCGTGCATGCAAATCAGAGACGTTCTTTACGATTACTGTCATCATGTCAAAGAAAGAAATATTAGTGGCTTACAAGGAGAAGTCCCAAAAATTGGTAAGCTGAAGGTAACGAAACTTTTACAAAATGAAAATTTATCGAAAATAAACAGACACGTGTTTTGGCGTTTTGTCCCATGCGGCCTCGTTTTTAAGTAATTAATGTTTAAAAAACATGAATTTCCGCCAATCTATTATACTATAAAATAATCGCATGTTGTAAGGATGTCGAAAGCTGCGTGCGCGTACATGTGATGCCATTTTAAACAAACTTTCCGAATAGGTAGAAAATTGAAAATTGGTAGAAATGCTTCACTCTTATAGTGAAAACCATTTGTGAAAAAATATCCACGAAAAAGACCTTGGTTCGATTCCAGGACACGATTCTATTTTCCCACAAGATAACACGTAAAACTCGAGTTTTGGAGACAGTCTGTTTTTATTTTGGACGTATAAATTTAAAATATTGACCCACGATCTTCAAATAGCCACCAATTTAAAGTCACGAAAACATCCTATTTAATTTTGTTGGTTTGGATCCTACTAATAAACAATTTCACTTGCCTATACGAATAAATATCACAAGGCTGACACAAAGGTGTACACTTGGGAGGAATCACTTCCACCTGACACAGATAATTTCCGTCTTCGCTAGTGAATTTGCTATGAATGCCGTTAAGGTCTGTCTGACCTCCCCAAGAATCTACAATTAACAAAAATTGATTGTCCCTGACGTATTTGCTAAGAACATTTTCAAGGTAGAAATGGAATTGTCCCTCTGACATTTTCCCCGATTTTGAAGCTGTTATAAATAAGATCTTATACTCATACATCCAGCACTCCACCTGTGTTTGCACCCGTGGTCCAAACGCACCCTTTGGTTCCTGCATGCATAAAAATACATACGGTAATAATTTTCCTGACGCAGTGATGGAGTATTGCGCGTTATAAGAATGCGCAATTTTATTTTTATCCCCTATATCTACTTCTACTACCTTTTCTCCTTTGTATGTTAAGGTACGATTTAAATTGACCCTGTACTCACATCCAGTTTGTTCTGTATTAATTACGAAATCGGAATGAAAACATATAATTAACTTATTAACACGTTTCTGAAAAATTTCAGCTATTCTTAATGTTTCCTGCAAACCTTTGTTTGCTACATACCGCGTAACTTTGCGTTGGCGAATTTTATGAGCTCTTTTAAATTTGCGAAACTGAAAATTGGAAATTTCCACATAAATGTTGCAGTGAAGCTGCTGATGCCCATTCTTGGAACATTCTCGTGGTAACCAGGTTTTTTCTCTCCCTTGCTTCATTAAACCTATCGTAGGTCCATTTTTCTATCATTTCCAACTTGTCGAGTCTCGTTCCACTTCTTTCAATATCTTTATTCCTTGATATTATTTGGTCCTTTCTCTTCAACATGCCGGCTCCGTTATTCTTTCGGGTTCGTAGGCTCCAATTCGGATGTTCCCGCGCCAACTTGATGATTTTTATTTTTACGTCCAGCGGGACGACTTCGTATTTTCTTTTAATAATGCAAGGACCATACCCCCTTCCTGGAGATGAGACTATTGCAGACGTCGATGGCTCTACGGAGTCCTCATCAGATGATTCAACCTCTAAATATGTCTCAGGTTCGTTTTCATCCGAACGTAACAATTCCTCTTCTTCCTCAAAGTAACTCTCTTCTAAAAGTTGCACTATTACATCTCTCATTTTGTCTCCTAGAAGCAATGCTTTTTGGGACAAACTTTTACTTACAGTTTCTCTGATGATATTTATTGCACGCAGACACTGCATACACATATAAAAGCCATCGGTAACTACTTGTTTTGAGCACGCAGACATGTAAGGGGAAATTTGGGCTTCACTATATGAGCCAGCTCTTGCTGAACAGATTAACACCTGATCCATTCGCGTATATATTTCAGAGCGCACAATCACCTTATATAGTTCTCTAGGTAAGTTTGTCCAGACACTATAATGCTCATTTGCTAAACAACAATATTAAATGAATAAAGAGTTTACCCTGGGATGATGAGAGGTCATTCATAATAATTGTTCTATACAAGTAATTCGAAAGCATAGCTGAAGCAAGTGCCGTTTATGTATAGAAAGAGGATAGCAAGAGTTCACACGAAGAAATGACAAAACGCCATCAAAAACAAACGCTAACTTCTTTTAAAATACGTAATTTATCGCTTATATACATACATTTAACGTACACGTATGTTTTTTTAACCCTTTATAGGGCACTGGTACTATGGTGTACCACTTTTTAAATACATATTTTTTTGTATACTTAGTTCCATAAGGTGCCACCTATGTCATTGTAGCAGTTTTCGTTTGTGTCTTGTTATGACCTGTTTTGGTGGTTTCATGTACTAATTGTGAATCACAATTTATCGTTTTTCACTTGGTTGGTACACATTTGTACCAGCGCCCATTTGCGGTGTGGACTACTTTAAGCTCGCTGGAGGTTTTGCGTTTGTGCACGATTTTATCTTTTTTCCCTTGAAAGGATTCAGTTTTATTCTTGTAAGTATAGATAGTATTACATTCTAAGTTTTATTTAGTTGTTTTTTTCTATTATTTCTTATTTATATTCCTTGTAATAACAAAATTTGTGAAACCACGTGTCTGTACTACCAAGAATTGTCTAGATTTAAATTTATTTTTCGAACATATTTCGTATATCCATTATTATTTTATTATCGCTTCATATTCTTCTACATTTTCGCTATCCATTAAGATATTTTTTTATGTTACAGGCAATTGCCGATAGGTCATATTCAACACTTATTGTGGGAATACACGGTAATTTTACCTGTTCATACCATCCTTTTGATCGTATCACATACGTATTTTTAATATTATTAAAACTATATATTGCTTTATATATATCTCATTTCTTATACATATTTATATTTCATATTATAAATTGTTTACTTTTAGACTATGTCCTGATATAAGGGTATTATGAATGAATCTGAGATGATGAAAGTTTTGGAGGAGCTTGAATCCATCACGGACGATTTCCATTTTTATTTGAATATGTTTTATTTTAAATAGAAATTTTTTATTATCTAATTAATAACTAAAAAAGATCATGTAGAATGAGTAAGTCGAGGTTTATAGCTGGTCATATAATTATATAAATGAACAAGTTGGCCAGAGTTCGTATAATTAAATTTATTACTTTATATTTGAAAGTTTCTGTATTATTTATGAATTTAACGACTAAATGTATAATAAATTAAAAATAATTGTTATTCTTATCTAATTAATGCTAATGGTAGTTCAATTATCAAGAAACAATAAAATAACAATGTAATGATACATATGTGAACCAATGCCCAAAGAGGATTCACTCGCCCATATAGGGCAGTGGTATAAATATGTATTATACCACCACTTCCTGAGATGAATAGGTCACAGACTGAGAAAAAAATAATTATTTCATTAATATAAGGAACCAATTAGCAATAGTTAATAATAAAATTTTAATTTTAAAAATCCCTAACCTTTTGCCCTATAAAGGGGCTAAGGACATATGTCCTGAGACAACAATACGCTCTCGAGCTTCAACAATGCACGAAGCTAAAGCGATCTTCGATGAAAAGGCCTGATTTTTCTAATATTGGTGAATTCAAATGTAAAATTTGAGAAATTCCGTTCTTGAAGCGAGAAAAGACCAACAAAATTAAATAGGATGTTTTCGTGACTTTAAATTGGTGGCTATTTGAAGATCGTGGGTCAATATTTCGAATTTATGCGTCCAAAATAAAAACAGACTGTGTCTCCAAAACTCGAGTTTTACGTGTTATCTTATGGGAAAATATAATTATGTCCTGAAATCGAACCAAGGTCTTTTTCGTGGATATTTTTTCAACGTAAATTGTACGTAGAATTTGATGTAAAAAGTAAATTTAAATCATCGAAGTGAAAGGCCGAAAACTGCCAGCCCTATATTTAAGCAGTAATTTTAAGCGCCGATATTCGTCGAAAATCTCTCCGGAAAATAACCGCCGATTTTAATCGTCGATTTAAAAAAAATAAACGTCGAATCCTACCAATCCTAGTTATAGGCGAGTGGAATTTGGGGAGTAGGATTTAGTTATACGAGTACTTTCGAGACCTGCTACCGAGGTGTTTACCGATAAGTATTAATTCAGTTGGGAAAATGTTTCTATTCGCATCATGGAGGTTGTTGACGGAAGTAAATTGAGTATGGAGGCCGATCATATCGTGTGAGCGACCATAGGCGCGTAGAGATGTGATCAAGATTAAAGATCGAGTGCAATGAACCGATCATATTGTTTTTTTCCGTACCCGTGCCAGTTCAGTATGGGTCCCTAAAACATAAGAAATCTTAGAAAGGGTATGGAATACCGAATGAAGTGTGACTGTCTGGTATGAATAATGCCGATTTTTCTCTTTTGTTTTGGACATCTGGTACCAAAATATATTAAATTTGACTGTGATATAGCAAATTTAAAAATCCTGACTAATAGTTTAATAGAAAATTGAATAGTGAAAAGTCAACACTTAACGAAGACAATTCATTTTCGTCGATTTTGAAAATTTTATGAATTCGATGTTTATCAACATCTATCGATTTAAATCGAATCCTACAAAGCCTACTCATAATAGTACACACATTTATTAAGACTTGGGAACTACTGTCATAAAAATTACTTGTATATCAATTCAGTTCGTCTTTCTTAATCACAACATTTTTTAATTACTTCTTCATAAAAGGAATCCTTGCTATTCAATGTCATTACAAACTGAAACACGGAAGAACTAATATTTACAAACTATGGTTCGTCTTCCGCCTCCATCGCCGTCCCAACATGGTCAAAAGCTTTTCGAAAAGCCGCGTGCCCTGGCAACATTTCTCCCAAATCTTCCCCTCTCGTCGCCTAACCCGCTTCTTCATTTTCCACTATATAGTTAGCAATGTAAGCTGTAAGAATGTCAGATTGCCTTCTCTCGCGTCGCCTTCCTATTCTCTCCCTCTTCTCGCATTTCAATAATAGCGATTCGACACATCCCATTTCCTTCTTTGTCATTGAGTTCTCGTTCTGTACTTATTAATTTAATAATTATAAATATTGGTTTCTTAATTTATCGCGAGGGCATGCGGCGCTTACCCTGACTGCACGCCCCTGATGCATACTCTTTATCAGACATGTGAAACTTTCTTTGCCTGTATGCGGCCTGAATGCTAGTATTAATCATGACTAAATGGTTAGAGATTTTGTGTAAATACTTTTTTTGACAATTAGTGCTTGTCATCCCGGGATCCCGCTTTCCCGAGATCTCGGGGGTAGAATTGTTTTCCCGTTTCCCGAGAAATCCATTGAATATCCTGGGAATTCCCGGTATATCATAAAGAGAATTTTACTCTCTAGCCTTTATCGTTCATGCGGTTCTTAAAGGGATCACTAAGGCTCTCTTTCTTTCCTATTAGCTTAGTTTCACTTCTAATACAATAATAAGGAAGAAATTTATATAGAGCACACACAAATGCTTGCATTCTCCTAGGAATATATACAGTGAAACTTCGATTTCACGTCCTCCGATTTTACGTTTTCCTTGAATTTACGCTTTTTTCTTTCGGTCTCGGTGTTTGGTTAATAATTACAATGATAAATTTTAAGGGATTTTATGTTTTCGCGATTTTGCGATTTTCTCGAATTTACAACAGGAATTTGACGTCCGGATAATATGTAAATGCTCCCGATTTGACGTTTATAGAGTACAATTCAACTGAATCGTTTTCCATATTCTCGAATTAAAAAAACTATATTGGTGTATTCCATATTCAAAAATCACCACTGTGCTATAGGGTGAGTTGACATTGTATACAAATTGAGCATATTTTGACAAACTGTTTGGGGTATCAAAGTTCAGGTTTTTCTCACGACTGCAGCTGGTCTTTTCAAAACCAAAATTTGCGCATCACTGTGCGATCGTAGTGTGAACACATTATGTTTTCTTAAAAGTTACTGTAAATCAATTACTAATAGTAAATAAGAATTAGAACAATTTTGTATCTATGTGAGAAATGTATGCTAATGGTATAGATGTTTCAATTCATATTTTATTTTACATATCGTGTGCATTGGCAACTATGTTTTTATAATCAATATAATAAGCGAATTTAAGATCAATAAATAAATTTTAATTTCAATTATTTTTTATTTTATTCGTGTAACCCATATTTGTTAATGATTTTAACAAATTTCTTCGAACTTCTCAGAGTTCCGGGATCGATTAAAAACCGGAAAACACAAGCACTAGTATAAACATCAATATGTAGGCTTTTTGTTTGATACGATAATAATAATAAATAGTGTTCTGCATATCTGCAGGTTCAGGTGCTCCTCCACCTTTCTCTATCCTGTGCCGTTCTCTTCATCTCCCCATACCCTCCTCCCTCCCTTAGAATATCCAACATTTTAATTCTTCTTCTTCCTCTTTTCTTTCTTCCCTCCACCGTTCCTTCGATAACATCCTTTAGTAATCCCTCTCTTCTCAAAACATGTCCTATCCATTTCTTTTTCCTAGTCACTATCGTGTCCATCAAACTTTTCCTCTTCTACTCTTCTTAGCACTTCCACATTTGTAATCCTGTCAGTCTATTTAACCTTCAGCATCCTCCTCCACACCCACATTTCAAATGCCTCCACCCTCTCCCTGTCTCTCTTCTTCAATGTTTATGTCTCCGATCCATATAGCATCACACTCCAAACATAACACTTTACCAATCTCTTCTTCAATCTCAAATCCATCTTGCTGTTAAATAGCTTCCCTTTTCTATTGAACGCTTCCTTTGCCAAACCTATTCTTATCTTAATTTTCTTCTCACATTTCCAGTCCTCTGTCAACAACGTACCAAGATACCTGTACTGTTCCACCTGGTCTATCCTCTCCCCCCTCACCTGCACTTCCATCCTTTCCTTGCCCCCTATTCTCATTACTTTCGTTTTCTTTATGATACGAGGTTAATAAAATGGAGTAATTTTCTACTAAAACATTAAATACCCTGAATGAATTGATAAAACATCCTAAATCTAGAGTACAATTACTTAATAAGATTCACCTGTTCATAAAAAAAGTTGTAACACTATTTTTATTTTATTCTTCCTTTTTATAATTTTTAAAAGGTTTTATATCAACCCTGGGTCATAAACAAGCAATTGCTAACCTTATTACTATTTTTCCTTCCCTTTTTAAATGGTTTTTAAATTGTTTATTGGAATCGCGGGAAATTCCCGGGATCCCGGGATTTATAACTTTGAATCCCGGGATTGTGAAAGAGCCGGGAAATGACAAGCACTAGTTAAAATAGGACGCGTTTTCTAAATTATAGTTTTTTATGAAAAAAAGGCATCCAGCCTTATAGATAGTGTATTTTCCACTCTGGTCCTCATTAAACAAATAATGCTAATGTGGCTCTTCTATAACATCGATCGCTTTAATGCTACCCTGATGCCTCTTCGAGTTTGAAATTTCTAGTCTTTATAATTCGTATATGAGAAAATAAGTAAGGAAATCTCAGTTTGAAACGAACGATACTGTTGTCTTTTGTCTGGACACTTTTTTATGCCGGTGAAAGTGTTCCCCCATCGGCTTAATTATGTAATATAACGGGACGAAGGAGGTGGGCTTATTTATTACGTAAGTCTGAGTCTGAGTCTAAGTGCTGACAACACGAAGAAGACGATGAAAGACGTTGAAGACGGGGGCCATATATCGTATAATAAAGAAGTCAAAAATCCAGGTAAGGGAAAAAGAATTCTTCAGGTAAATTGTAGGAGTATCTTAAATAAATGTAAAGAGTTTGCAACCCTAGTTGAGGCAACAGAAGCAGATGTAATTGTAGGTACCGAGTCATGGTTAAAAAATGATATTGATTCTAAAGAAATCTTTCCAGGCGGGTTCACTACTTATAGAAGGGATCGAAACCAGAGAGGTGGAGGTTTATTTATATGCGTAAAAGATGAAATTATTAGTAATTTAATATGGGTTGATGAACATAGTGAACTTTTGTGCGTAAAAATATACGGAAGAAAGAGTAATAAAGCCTTAAATATCATAGGCGGATACAGAAAACCAGGGGAAAATTTCGACATTCTAGAGACCCTTTATAACCACGTAAATGAAAGAACGGTTAGCAACGGAGTAGTAATTGCAGGAGATTTAAATCTCCCCAAGGTCAACTGGGACGGGCCATCTATGGAAGGAGGTAAAGCGCAGGAACTGGTAAACAACCTCATACGCGATGGGGGGCTTAGGCAGGTAACCAATATCCCAACAGGAGGGGAAAATATTTTAGACATTTTTCTTATAAGACCGTCTGACTCATTCGTGAGTTGTGAAACCTTCCAAGGCATTAGTGATCACTAGACCGCGGATTTTTAGGTTCTAAAAATTAAGTTTTAGGCGACTAAAATAGGCTCTTTAAGTAGCTTAATTAGGCTTTATAAAACGTAAAATAGGCTCTAAAAACTACTTCCAAAAATTACCAGTCGACGAAACATTATTGATTTGTTTTCAAAGAACATAAAAATATTTTACTACTATGCATTGAAACTTATTCTTATGGTGAATTTACCATGCGTTACAGAGAAAATACTATCTACATTACATATAGTAATACTGACTGAAAACACTATTCAAGTATATATTTAAGTATTATGCAGAATGTTTGACAAACTGTTTCATTCGGAATTCCCATAATGAATTTGTCACCTCTTTGCGTTTATTCCACAAATTTCCCGTAGTTGGCCTCAAAGTAAATTACAAGCACCTTTTCTAAGTTTTCTAGCACAAAAATATGGCATTTGTCAGTTAATATCATCTTGTAAGCAAAAAAAGAACGTTCGACATCACGGTTGTGACGGGTGCAAACTACAACTTAGGTGCATGTTGAAATGAAATTTTGCACTCAACTTCACTGGATTTTCCTGCCAGTATATCTGCTGCTGTACATATGCTCTGCAGACCTGAGTTCTTTTGTAGCACTTTTTCTAGTTTGGCTCTTACTTTTCCCCCACTTCACCTGGCGCTTCCTTGATTTTTTGTTTCACATCATTCAGCAAAGCAGTATTTTCGTAGATGGGTTTTTCTGAGCCCTCCAATTCAGCCATAATCCACACAAGGGATGTATAGTGGGATCTAATATACACCAAATCCTTGGGACTGGAGGGATCATCCAGCAACATTTTCGCCGAAGTGACACAGGCAGTATCCTCGGCTAGATTTTCCACAACTTCCTTGACATGAAGGATATGCTCACTGTAAAATTCAGCTGCTTTCAGCGGCTGAGAACTGGCACAGGTGGCAGAGGGACATCGGGCAGTTTTTTTTCAAAAAGCCTGTTTTCTTGTTGGTGCCTTGACGAAGACCTTCTTCACGGTGGAGATCAATTTGTTCACCTTGGGGATTTCCAGTCTTATTTGCTCTGCTACGCGGTTCAAACCACGGGCAAGGCATGTCACATGCACAAGGGAGGGATAGAACACCTTGAGGAACTACAGGGCAGCATCTGTGTATAGGAGCAGCACTTTCTCTTCATCTAGATTGTTGGGATACAGCTATTTCAGTCGATTGTTCACAGAATGTGCTATTGTTTCCTGATTTGTTTCGGCAAGTTACTTTGTGCAGATGAGGTAGGCTCTGGATGGCACATCTGGGTCTAATTTCCCCACAACTAAGTTGGCCATGTATCTTCTGAGAGCGTCAGTGGTTTCGATGACTGATATCCAAATATGTGAATCTACAATGTCCTCCCGTATCCTGCACATTGCATCATCGTACGTGGGTTGCACGTAATTCTTGCCTAGCGTTGACTCAGAAGGTACCGACTGATGGCAGTATCGTTCTATAAACCCCTTGAATGTTGGAATTTCTAGTGTTCTGAATGGAATGTTGGCTGCCACAATTGCATGACACAAATCTGCATCAAACTGATTCTTCTTGCAGGATCCCTCAGAAGTTTTTGTTAAAAGCGTTTGTTTCATCTTCGATTTGCGTTCAACATTTGCCTTATGTAGCACTCCTTGGACATGCTGAGTTAGGTGGGTTTTTTATAACTCGAAACCTATAAAGGAAAGTTCTGAAAAAATAATTAACCTTAAAAATACGGAAATAATCTAATAAATATGGAAATGGGACAAAAATATAAAATTTACTTTAGAGCTACGAAGGTTCGCAGCTGAATTTCTGGAGATTTTGAATAACCACATCTATAGTTACCATAAAATGGCTCGTATAAACAAAAAATGTAGATTGGTGTTGCCTTAAAGATGACAAGCAATTCACGGCCAATAATTCGCTGCAAGCCAGCATTACTATGTACTTACCTCCTTGTTGCATGCTTGACAGAAGATAATTTTTTCATCCAAACTCTTGTAGCCACTGACGTATTAAATAAGCTTTCGAACTTGCTACTTTATGCATTGCACTTTCACAATTTTCACGTTCACACTTCTCACCTTCACCCTCTGCGGTCTGGAGATGGACTGCAGGGTTATTCTCGTTTTCCCGTGTCACACAATATGGCAATGTAACGATGAGAAATTAACGCAACATCAGATTAAACCCATTGTTACATTGTCGCATCGCGCGACACAGGGAAACAATAGCACCGCCGGATGCGTAACAGGTCTGAGCTGGTATTCGCCACCTGATCATGACCGTGGTGTGAAGGACATTTTCCTAACCCTCAACTGAACATTGTATAGTCAGTTTAAAAAATATGACTAGTACCAAAATTTGCTTTTGTTGTCGATTTTTTCTACAAAATTAGCCCTTTTTACGCTTTTTTGCATGAAAATGGCAAAAATAAGCATTAACGTTGAAATAGGCATTTTTAGGCATTCATGTCAAAATAGGCATTTTTAGGCACCATAAAATATACGTTTTCGGGGTTAATTATTCATGAAACGTATATATACAATTGTATATTCAGATAACTACTCAGGAAATAAATAGGTTTTTACCTAACGATCCGCGGTCTAGTGATCACAAGGCGGTTTTAGCTGAGTTGGAGTTCGAAACTGACCGCGTGAAAAGGGATCGTAAGCAAGTCATTTGGAGATATCACAGAGCGGACAGACTAGGCTTCCAAAATTACCTTAGGGAAAATTTCATAAGATGGGTAAAAAGCGGAATAAACGTAAATGATATTTGGGATGCATTCAAAATAATAATTTTCGAAGCTACTGAGAAGTATGTTCCAAAAAAATGTATTCAAAACAATCCCGATCCTGAATTTTACAATAAGAAAATTAGGAGGTTGAAAAGGAAAGTAAGAGATGCGCACAGGAAGCTGAACACTGGCGGATGTTCACGAGATTCATATACTCAGTTATTAAAAGAATTAAATAAAGAAAAAACGGTCGCGCATGATAGATACTTACTAAATATATTAAACTCAAAAGATAGCAACAACTTCTATAAGTATTTACGGAGAAGGAAGGATACCAAAGACAAGATTAAAAATATAAAAAATAATGAAGGGGCATAATTTCCTTCTGCTATTACGTAGTTTTTTAAATAACAGATATCAGCGAGTCATTCTTTCAGGCCATACTTCAAATTGGTCAATTGTTCCTTCAGGTGTTCCTCAGGGCAGTGTTCTTGCCCCCTTTTTGTTTAACCTTTTTATTGATGACTTATCATCTCAATTACGTCCCTCTCAAGCCGAAATACTTATGTATGCAGATGACTGCAAAATATTTAGGCAAATTCACTCCGCTGAAGACAGTTTAATACTTCAACAGGCACTCAACATCGTAACCAACTGGTGTTCTGATTCTTCTCTTCGATTAAACCCAAACAAATCCACCGTAATGACCGTAACTCTTCGCAAAAATCCTCTAGAATTTAACTACACAATTGACTCTATTTTATTACCCAGAACCATTCTTCAGAAGTACCTAGGGGTATTAATTCATAATAAGTTAAACTTCATAGCACACATAACTGCAACAAAACGCAAAGCTATGTCCCTACTAGGAATATTATACAGATTTACGGACATAAAGGATGCAGCTTCCCTTAAATTATACTTTTCCACATTAGTCTTCCCAGTTGTGAATTATGCTTCCCCTATTTGGTCTATGGCTGCAGCCTCTAATCTTTCTTCTCTTGATTGCGTACTAAATTTCTTTGTTAGAATAATTAAATATCGTATACCCTCTCTCCGGACTTCCTCTAAGGAAGCCATCCTAACGGCCTTGTCCCTAGACCAATTTTCGGTATCTCGACAAAAATCTGACCTCTCCTTATGTTATAACATTTTAAACTCTAATATAGACAGTCCAGAACTCTTGGCCTCTTTCGGTTTACGAGTACCCTCTAGAACAACACGCTCTATGGATTAACTCCACATTCCAACCACAAGGTTATCTATTGTTAGGCGCTCTCTTTTTTTCCGTCTTCCTACCCTATTTAATTATCTACCTTCCCACATAGATCCATTTATCCTTTCCTGTAAATCATTTATCAAAGGTTCTAGAGCTCATTTACCTCATTCTCACCTCTGATTTTTTTGTGCTCTATCCGCAGTGTTATTTTCCCTTTTCTCTTTCGTGTTGTATTCTTATTATTATTATTATTCTCTGTATTTTTCCTGTTTTTTACTCGCTTTTATTTATACTCATGATGTTATATATTTCACTCTAAAATGGCGAATGCTGTATGTGAAATTTTTAATTAAATAAATAAATAATCATAAGCGACTTAGAAAAGGCAAACGAATTTAATAAATGGTACTCCAAAGTGTTCCAAGTGAAAACTTATGCTTTAGGCAAAGTAAGATTACCAAATGAAAGTGGACCGAGAATTGAGTTTAGCTTTAATACTATTAATAAAAAGGTAAAGAGTCTGCGCTGGCATAAGTCCACAGGACCTGATAATATTGCATCAGGAGCATTAAAATTAGGGAGCGAAGCGATTATACCATACCTAAATCACATCTTTACTGTTACCTTAGCAAACAGTTGTATCCCATTAGAATGAAAATCAGCCACTGTTATACATATTTATAAAGACGGAAATAAGACAGAAGTTGCAAATTATAGACCAGTAAAGAAAGATCTGATGCTTTCCTGGCGAATCGATGAGGTGAAGAGTTCCCGGGTTTCCAGCCAGGTGAATATGTTGTCTACCGACGTTTCGGCACCTTGCTCAAGTGCCATCTTCAGGGGTCTCCTGAGTGCCGTACCATATATGGATGAAAGAATGGTACGGCACTCAGGAGACCCCTGAAGATGGCACTTGAGGAAGGTGCCGAAACGTCGGTAGACAACATATTAACCTGGCTGGAAACCCGGGAACTCTTCACCTTATAGACCAGTAAGCCTAACGTCCGTTGTTTGCAAATTAATGGAAAAATGTCTGGCGGACTATATACAGAAGTTTTTAGAAAATAATTGTATGATATTTGAAGGTCAGGCCGGGTTCAGAAAGGGTCATTCCTGCGAGCTCCAGTTGCTAAGGTTATGTGAAGATATTGCAGAAACATTACACAATAGCCAGGAAGCGGAAGGTATAGTGATAGATCTAACGAAAGCATTTGATGTAGTACCTCATGATTTACTCTTGAGTAAGGTTTACGCACTAGGAATAGATATGAGGGTAGTGCGATGGATAGAAGCCTTTCTAGCAGATAGAAAACAAAGGGTTAGGATAGCAGATAGTTTATCCGATGAAATAGATGTCACCTCAGGTGTCCCTCAGGGAAGCGTTTTAGGACCGTTATTATTCTTAATCTACATAAATGATTTACCAAGTCAAATATCCTCAAAAGTGAGACTTTTCGCAGATGACTGCATCATTTATAGAGTCATTAAAGATGAAAACGACAGAGGTTTACTGCAGAGGGACATAGATAAGCTGATGTCTTGGGTATGTTCAAATAAAATGAAAATAAACGTTAAGAAAAGCAAGCATATTCTTTTCTCTATGAAAAGGGAAAAGAGTAATTTTCCTTACTATATGGAAGGGATACAAATACCGAAGGTTGATAATATAAAATATCTTGGAATACATATTACGAAAGATTTAGCATGGGGTCTTCAGGCAGAATGTATAGTTTCAAAGGGTTTCAAGGCACTTAACTTTGTTATGAGAAATTTAAAACATAGTAGTAGGAAAGCTAAAGAATTAGCATACAAAACAATAGTAAGGCCTATATTGGAATATTCTTCAGGAGTCTGGGATCCTCATGACAGAATACATATTAATAAATTGGAAAAGGTTCAGCGAAAGGCAGCCAGGTTTGTTATGGGTCGTTTTGGAAGAGAGGATAGTGTAACAGATATGTTAAAGGAACTTGGGTGGGAAACTTTAGAAAAGAGGAGGAAAATGAAAAGGTTAGTTTTTTTCTATAGAATGTATACCGGTAAACCGGCCTGGAAAGAACTAAATCTTAAGATTAAAACCCCGACATTTAAAAGTAAAAATGATCACTCGTGTAAAGTTCGTACAAACGTTCGAAGAAAAGATGTTGGTAAATATTAATTTTTCAATAGAACAGCATTGGACTAGAATGAATTACCTGAAGAACTTCTTATGCCCTTTCCACAAACCGAGAAAGCATTTAAAAGTAAAATTGTTAAAAACTTTAGTATTTAATATTTAATATGAGTATATGTAGGTTAGTATTTTATTTAGTTTTTTTATAGGACTTGCGCCACCAAGCGGCGTTAATTATTGTAAATAAACATAGTAGGGTTATAATTTAATCACAATACTCCAAATAACTATCTAATGTCAAATTATGGTCGATTTTTTTTAATGAAGAAGATTATTTACTTATTCTAAATTTTTGTAGTTGTATGGACAAATAACAAATGAAACATGTTGTAGTTTGTAGCTAAGCTGTTGTGACGAGAGTTCCTATGACTTTAAGTCAAGAAGTTGTATATAGTGTATAGGAACCACTATCAAAAAAGGTTATATTTTTGTATTAAGTACATTCAATTGTTATTATGTAATTTGGGCATTATGTATTGAGTGATACCTAAGCTGTTGTGACGGGAGTTCCTGTAACTTGAAGTTAAGAAGTAGTATATAGTGTATAGGAAATGATATCAAAAAGCTTATATTTTTGTATTAAGTAAACCCAATTTTTATTATGCAATTTGGGTATTATGCATTGAGTTGTGATGGGGACCCGCTACCACCGGGACCTGCTCCCAACTGTAGCGTTTATGTGAATAATAATAATAATATTTTATCTCCGGGCCTTTAGGCACGACTTCTGCCATGACTTACGAATTGTCTAATGCAGGGTTTCCCAAACTTTTTCTGCAATGGAACACTTCGCAAACCTGGGAAGTTTAACGGAACACTTAGCTTATTTTTTAGGTTGGGTAATTCTACTTGTAAAAATTTAAAAAAACATTTTATTAAAACAAATTATTTATTTAGTAATTATTTTTAAATATAAAACTATAATAATATAATATGAACATAAAAATATGAATAAATAAAGCATTTAATGACTTTTATGATTTTGAATTCTTGAATTGCATATCTTCTTGATATCAGGCACAATATTGGTAAGTTGTATTCTAATATCTGGTGTGGCGTCGAGCCTGTTCCTGCACTTTGACTTCGTTGCAGCATAATAAGAAAATCCAGCTTCGCATGAATAGGTTGTAGAAAATGGAAGTAAATCAATAATAGCTTGTTTTGATAAATTGGGGTACTCTTCTGACAAACTCGCCCAGAAATCATTCAAAGGCTGATCTTTGTATTTTTGTTTCAAATCAGAGTCACTAATTAAATCAATTAGATTTTCATAGTCACTTGCGTTTAAGCCTACTGGTTTAGCTGTCACGGAAAATGGATTCCGAACCCAGGAATCGTCCTTAGTAGTTTTCGGAAAATATTGCAAAAGAGTTGATTTCAAGTTATGTAGGTGCTCTAAAAATGCCTTGGAAACTTCGTAATCTACTTTAAAATTTAATTCATTCAAACATTCATGTAAGGCAGGAAAACAATCAAAATTATTAGATTCAACCGATGAAATCCAAAATTGTATTTTTTTATCAAAAGTTGCAATTTTATCTCTTGTATTAAAAACTGTAATACTTTTTCCTTGTAATGATAAGTTAACTTCATTTCACTTGGTAAAAATATCTGCCAGATATGCAAGTTTTATCAACCATGAAGGATTTGTTAAATCTTCAACAAAATTTTGCACTTGTACTGAATTATTTTGTGCCTTCAAGAAGACCAATACCTCACTTCGAAGTTCATAAAGTCTTAATAGTGCCTTCCCTCTGGATAGCCATCTCACTTCAGTATGTAATAAAAGTGCTTTGTGTCCACTACCCATTTCATCGCACAAAATTTTAAATAATCTGGATTGAAGTGGTCTTGATTTTACATAGTTAATCACTTGCACGGCTTCATCCATAACATTTTTTAAATTTGTGGAAATTTTTTTAGTCACCAGTGCTTGCCTATGCAAAATACAATGACTGCTGGTGGCTCTTGTAGCTACTTTCTGGATGCATGATACAACACCTTTCATCTTTCCTACCATTGTTCGAGCACCATCTGTACAAATATCAATACACTTCTCCCAACCAATCTCTTGATTTGTAATGTAATCATTAATACGGTTAAATATATCTTCTCCTGTAGTTTGTCCATGTAAATATCCACACATGAGTAAATCTTCTTCAAAACTTTTATCATATGGGTAACGAACAAATACTAGTAGTACAGCTAGTCCTGCGACATCTGTAGATTCATCCATTTGCAATGCATATTCACTGCAAAGTCCAAGACGACGAATTAACTCTTTCTCTATGCTAGTAGAAAGATCTTTAATCCGTCGTGAAACAGTATTATTTGATATTTGTATTGCATCTTTTTTTTCAGCAGCCTGTTCGTTAAGAACAAGTGACACCATTTCTTTCGCACATGGCTTAATGAGTGTCTCTCCAATCGTATTAGCTTCACCATTAAGTGCAATGCGATAGCTCACGCGATAAGATGCCTCTGTTGCATTTTCATTTTCAGTTTTAGCCATTGTAATCATTTGAAGTTTGGACTTTTCTAGTGAGTCACGTCGTCTCTTAAAAAATTCCATGTCTTTTCCTTTATAATCACTGTGTATCGTTCCGAAGTGCCTGCGGAGTTTTGCTGGAGCCAAAGAACTGTTTGCGAGTATTTTATGACATAAAACACACATTGCATCAGGAGCATCCGAATTGCCAATACACGTAAATCCCAAGTTTAAATAACTTTCATCGTACTTCCGTTTTGGTCTGTTCATAGATGACACTTGTTCTTTAATATTAGATTTTGAAGAAACCACGGGTTTTCGATCATTTTCTTCTTCAATGATAGACGTATTGGATGTATCAGTAGAAGTTCTTGGCCTTCCTTTTGTCGAAGTTCCAGTTTTTAACCAAAAATCCATGGGTAGTTTTTGAACAATATTTAAATACTGTAATAAGGACAAATTTATCAACAAAAAATTTCAGTTCAAAGTCGATCAAATTTTAAGGTTAAAAAACAACACGGACTTACTTATGAAATTTCCCGCAGACCTTTCCCTCCCGAATTTATACACTGATGCCGAAGACTGTCTTTTGATGAAGAGTGGAGGAGAGCTGTGATTTCATTTTTAAGACATTTCCAAATATACAAAGATGGAAAGTGCTCTTCATTTCTACTAAAATGTCCAAGATTAGATGTGTGTTTGTTAGTAGTTCAACCGGCAGCCTAGGGAGAGCAGCACTGAGTTACGATGGTAACTTATAACTCGTGGAAACGCGCGAGTGGTTGGTACGAAGGTCCGTAAATTGGTAGTGGGAACGGGGCATTATTTACACAGCGCCACTTTCGCTTAAAACACCCACACACGCGCACACATACATAAAGGCAGAAAATTTAAAATTACTTTTCATTTATTACTTGAAGTAGATAGTAGAAGATATTTAAATATATTGCAGTGTATAAAACCTTTCCAAATTGTCGCGGAACACCTATTCAGGTTCAGCGGAACACCGGTGTTCCGCGGAACATAGTTTGGGAACCCCGGGTCTAATGAATTGCGACCAGAAATAAACGGCAGAATCTTACCCGCGGCTCAATCATAGCACGCGGAGGAATCGTGGCGACGCATAGGAAGTGGAATTTTTTGAAGGGGAGGTAGTAGGGGAGGCAACGAGGAAAAACTGCCGTGGGCACGTGCAGATGGCTGTTCTGAGATTGATGCCTCAGCCTCTTTTGCACGAATATGTTTTTGACAATCTCAGCGCAGAGAGAAGCATTCAGTTCGTAGTACAGGTTTCCCTCTCTTTATGCGGGTTCGCTTTATGCGAATTCGCTGTTATGAGACAAACTTTTTGCTACTGGAATTATCTTTTTATGCGAGTTTGATTCGCTCTTATGCGGTTACGCAGCCAGTGTAATACAAATGAAAGAAAGTGCTCCACTACACCACAAGGCGACCATTCAATCTCTCGTTGTCTCATGCTGTGCGTATTAGTACTAGAGTAAAAGAGATGAGAGTGGAGTGGATATTGTAGAGTGGAGGTGAGACGGAGATTTCGTGTGAAACTGTTTGAGCACACTTGAGAAATTTTGTCTCCTTGCCCGCGGAACGTGCGTTGGGGCAAGACAACCTTCCAGCACTTTAAACCTCCACCATTATGTCACCCATAACAGCCACTTCTGCTCGTTAGACCGATTTTCATAGCACTTGGTGGAAATCTCTTGCTACTGGGGCCGAGCTCCCGAGGATAGTTTTTGTTGCGAAGATTGAAAGGAACTATCCTTCCCATTTGAATTACATGGAAAATCCATCGTGCAGAGTAATTTTCTCTTGCACATTAAAATATCTTAATATTGTAATTTTAAAGCCCTTAAAGCCAATATTAATAATTGCTGCACCACATTGAATCGAAAATAATTATGTGGAAAGTAGGCATCAAAAGTTCCGTTTGGATCAACTTGTTATAAATAACTTTTATACATATAATACCTATATATGCATTTTCCATATTATAATAATCCAAGAGGTTGATTAGCCAAAAACAAAAAACACGCATTTTCCGTATAATCCAATGGAGTGTACGTTATTTTGCTAAGTCAGAACAATGAGGTTTCTCTTGGCGACGAATGTTTTGCACCTCAAAACTCCTAAAAATTTTGTGTTCAAAATAAATCCGTACATCAAATCGACGCGTATTTTAAAATCGACAGTATGAAATGTTCCTCGGTTCAAGTCCCAAGGTCATGCGACTTTAAAAAAAAATTTTAAATTATAAAAAAAAATATTTTGGAAAAAGCGAGGGAGATATAATATATTTAATAAAAATGTTTTTCATTATACACACTTTTGTGCACTCAAAAGTAGAAAATAAGTTATTCTGCTCTCAACTTGAATTAAATTTGTTGTGCAGAATAAATGTGGGCGGTAAAAATTGCCACCCACTGTTATTCTGCACAGCAAATTTAATTAAAGTTGAGGTCAGAAAAATTTATTTTCTCCTTTTGAGTGCACATAAAAGTGTATATATTGAAAACATTTTTTTAAATATATTATTTTCCCATTTTTAGTCTTCTTATATCGTATAGTTTTTGGATTATGGAAAATTGCAAAGATTATACATTGAATTTTCAAAGTTTATTCAACTCCAGAATGTCGAATAACACAAAAATGGCGCAATCTATTTGAACCATTCTTACTGATTTAAAGAGATTGACTCCTAAAGAGGTTTTCGGGTAACCTCCGTAATAGTTTGATTCCGAGGTTTAGGTACTCTATTTGAATAACATGGGAATGGGTGCAAAGTATTTTTATTACACACTTTTATTTAACGTACTCTGTTATATACATGCGTGTGTGTGTGTGTACTAGCTGAAATTACCCGGCGTTGCTCGGATCATTAGGTCAAGACAAAAAATACAGAGTAAGATTTGAGAATAAAACCAAATAATGAAACCAGGTTAATATACATTGTAGTGCTTAATGGTATGCAAAATTTCTTGTCTTCCCACCTTTTGCCCAAATAAATAAATTTGTCCCGTATCCTTCAGCGAAAAATTTGGCTACCGTATTTTTTATCAAATAATCATAAACAATCGATGGAATAATTTTTAAAATATACTAATTTCACTCGAATTGATTTATAGTGGAAGAAACTGCATCATATTATGGGGTCATGAAAATCAAAAACTTGGGTAGGAATTGAAACCGTTGGATACATGTTTGAAGATATATTCAAATTTAGCTTAACCATACTTTATCCCATGCAAAGGCTGATTTTGTGGGTCTAATTTGTCACGTGAATATTTTAAAGTTAAACCTACGAAACAAAATGAGATCCCAGACTTTGAAATCGAATTTGGCGATAGCAAGGAACGGGCCATATTCGCTAAGGTACTCCAATGACGCTAAAAAATTGCCATTGTGGTTTGAAAAAAATTCCTCACGATGCCCTCGAAGTGCAAGTACTTGTCCAGACAAATATTTTATTGTTGATACGATGCGCCTTAATACGTCACGCCAATAATTTTTTTTTGGATATCAAATGTTTTTATGAGGTGCGTGTCAATTCTTCCTCTACTGCTAGAGCGTATAGTAAAGGTACAAATAGCGGCTGAATGTTCCTTGGAATGTTCGTGTTCTGATAGTCGATCATGAACATTTTTCCAATCATGTTATCCTTCCGTCAAATTGTTAATAGTCTTTCCAAACAATTTACACCCCTAGCATTACAATTTCCAACATGCAATATCTCGATATCTGCGCCGTGACGCGCGCTGAAGCAAAAAACAATTGTAGTCTATCCCTCTCTCCTTTCTCTCTAACAATAAGATATCTGGGAATAATTTGAAACGAGAAAAAAGTCTGCTATGACCGGGAATCGAACCCGGGTCTTCCACTTGCCGGGCGGATATTCTACCTCTGAACTATCGTATTCCCACATTTACAGCTTATGCCTGTCTGCATAGGATCTTCGGCTCATATTATTCCATCAATAAGATATCTGGCAACATCGAGTGATAGGGATTGGAGGAAATCGTATTTCTACCCTCAGCGCACCAAAATAAGCTCCACCTATTTGGGTTACAGGAATTTGGAATCAACTGTAGTAGGCTTCCTCGTCCCCCCTGGACCTGCTTTTCGCACCCCTACGGGTTGCGGACACCCCCGGTTGGGAACCCATGGCCTATTAGAGTACGGGCCTTAATTATGTACTAACCAACATAAAAACTAAATCTGTTAAGTTAGCGTCCGTCCCACGTTTGCGATTTAATCATTTTTTTAGAAAATAAATCATTGGGCTTTTCGGAGTTCGGGCCTTATAAATCCCGGGCCCTAGGCCGTGGCCTCGTGGGCCTAGGCGATAAAACGCCCCTGCAAAAATGCATTCTATACCTCAGCTGGATCGAGAAGTGGAAGGCCAAACACCCATCGCAGCCAACTTCCACATTCAGATTGCGGGTCTTTGTAGCACACTACGAGTCCAGGGACGCAATTGAGTGTTTCGATAGGAATCTAAAATACCGCGGAGGGCCGACAAACCTGAGTGGTCCAAAAGCGACCAGGGGCGCAATTGTGTGTTTTGCTAGGGAGCTAAACTGACCGCGGGGCGCAGTTGACTATTACCCTCAACCTTCTTAACAAGATTTGATAGTTGTTCTCCATGTCTGAGTACACAGGGTTTCCAAATGCGTTCATTGTGATTTCACAATGTTCTTAATATTTTTCGCTTAGATGAGAATTTAACGAGAAGCTAAATTCACAAGTAAAAATCCCTACTTCGATTTTTTTTCTATCACAATAACTTTCTCTATATCGTTCCGAGTTACGATGAGAAAATTTCTATTGTGAATGGATGGTCGCCAACTGGTTATATCGACTCGCCACTGGCGAGCGGGTGACCGTTTTTGACGAGCCTTGGTTATAACGTTCAGTATCTTAATGTTTCAAATGCGTGGTAAATTTTTAATGTGGAAATTATCTCCGGAGTTTTTTCTTAAGTTTCTGTTTGGCATGCGACTTTTTAAATGTATTAATTCGACGCGCTTAATTTAATAGGCCACTGGAAGCTATATCAAACAGTTTTCTCGCAAGGTTGACTTATTACAAAAAGGATTTGTATCAACAATTATAACATATATTAAAATGATATAAAAATGACCTTGCGTATATTCCCATGAATATTCCTGGGCGAATATAAATGCGAATCAGGAATCGAACCAGGGACGTTCAGAAGTAAGTTTTGATATAATATCTATGTTAGATCTTCTCACGTCAACACAACAAATTTGAGGGATGTCGAATGAATGGCCATGGTCCTCCGACTATCGCGCTCGAATTTTTATGACGTCATCGTCAAGTCAGAGGGAAGAACGTTTTTAGCAGTTAGAAAAGACATGCACATGTTTTATTATTTTCCATGTCATTATTATCTTTTTCTAACTTTTAAATGCCCATAAAACAAATTTAAACATGCTTATCGGTGGACTACTTGTGATCAAAAAGGTAATTTATCCTTCGTCCTTTGTTTTTATTGGTAAAATTATTTTCGGTATACGCGTTTTCTCGTCGCGCGACTATTTCCTGGCACGCAACTCTCTCGTAAATCGTGGGATACCATTTTTTTCAATGTATCTTTGTCTCCCTCGCTGTTCACTAGCGTTTAATTGTAATTTCTACAATATTTTTGCAGTTTCGTAGAAATATGTTATTAAAACATTGCCTTAAAATGCAAAGAAAGTTAGATTATTACTGAGGAAGTTCCGAGAAAATCAAAAAAGTCCATTCCCCTAATCCTTTTTTAGCTATATTCGCGATATATTTGTTCGTTTACAGGATCGTAACCCCCACTATTATGGTGAGGCTGCTGTGTTTCGAAGTCACTTGTTTATTGCTTTATGAGGGGATATGCTCGATGGTCCCCAAACGTTTTGCAGGCGCGTCATACTTTCAAAGATAAACAGGATGACGCAGACCTCAGTCTTGAAACAAGGTTTTTATATTTTTAAACACGCATTCATTTGTTGGTACTACGCCGTAATATATTAAAGAAAAAATATTGCCCTAGTTACCTGTCAATATATCCAAATCGTTGGCTTATTATGCGTTCTTTGCACGAAGTAAACGCATATAGAGGATGTCGTTTCCGTCCTTCCGTCCGCATGTTTAAACTCGAAATTTGGTATTTGGGAGTTTTGCTAAAATTTGTCGACCGATTCCAATTTTGGTTGAAATCAGACAATAATTAAGACCACTTCACATGAAGACCTATGCACTAGCATTTTACAACGTACTTCGCAAGAATCTCGTTAAATACTCATCTGACAGAAAAAAATATCGAGAACAAAAGTTAAATAAAATAATTAAATACGCATTTTTTGTCAAATAATTTTTCGCGTAAAACGTAAGGTTTACGATCAATTTAAAGAAAGGGAAATTAAAGTATTTACGTAATATAAAATTTTTGATGTTCTTTTGCTCATTCCAAAAAAATATTAATTAAAAACTTCGTAACTCGGGAACCGCTGGACATATTTGAATGAAATTTGGTATTGGAGAGTTTTACTAAAATATCTCGGAAGATTCCAATTTTGGTTAAAATCGGGCTACAATAACGACCACTTTACATGAAGACCTTCATGTAGCTGACATGTACTTCTGTTTCAACCCTGGAACCGCAAGACCTATTTTGATGAAATTTGGTATTGAGGAATTTTACTCAACTTTGTCGATCTTAAAGAACGCATTTGGATACTTTGCGTACTAAGACATGGAGTACACCTTTCCATACGTGTTTACTAATCAAAGTTTTTCTCGGCATCCAGCTTGGAAACTCCTGGTCGAGTACCATACGGACGATGCAAAATGGTAAATACAAGCCTGTTATCATCGGAGTGACAAAAATATTTGTGCGCCGCCTTCTGAGGTTCGACCCGTTAATGCGACAAGGGCGATAAGACATGAATAAATAAGGACCTAGAGGGAAATTTATTGGGTTGGCCAAATAGTTTGTGCGTATTTTTCAGTTATACAGTAAGTTTAAAATTAATGTTGGAAATATTTTTACTCAATCATAGTTTATCTCTTATTTTGTAATCGCTTCCCATCTGCTATGTAGCTTTATTAGGATATCTACATAAAAGTTTTGAGGTATTGAGTGAAAAAATTCTTCTATTTGTTTTCCTACATACTCAAAAGGTTTAAGTTCTTGCAGATGAGGGAGTTTTGAAGAAACCTGAACAGGTGATAGTGTGATTGTTTAATGTCACTACAATAAGGAGAGTGAAGGAGCTCATCCAACTTAAACTCCCTTATTTTTGCTGGGTTTTTATTGCCAAATACGCTGTTGTGGTTGAAAACTGTCCCTATCTTATTCGCCAGCGTTGGACGTTTCCGAACAATTTCCTGCTTCAATTTCTCGAGTTGGATGCAATACTTCTCCGCATTGATGGCTTCATTGGAGCTGAGCAGCTCATAAGAGAGAATTCCCTTGAAATTCCACCAAATGCAGAGCATCGCTTTTCTTGGGTGCAATGGTGACCTTGCAGTGCGGAGGTGGGGGAGGGGGACTTTCTTCATAGTGACCACTGTCTTTTTCTCACCCCATCGCTCTCAAGTGCCCATTTTCAATCTCCCGTCATTACCCTTTCCAAAAAGACGGTCCCTTAAATTGTTTTCTGTGACCAGATGTAGGACCAAATCATCGCACTTACTAACCATTCCCGTATTCTTCAGATGGTTGAGCACGTACGATTTCGATATTCACATTATCTCTGCAGCCTCACTTGTTGTTTACCTTGGATTGTTTTCGAATATCTACAGAACCTTCTCCACACACTTTACAAATGATTTTACTGCATTTGTGAGATTATTTCCTTTTTAAATTCATAAAGCATGCATGGCACGAGTGCATTTCATTTTTACTCTTTTTCACTCATCAAAAATTTTTAACCACCTGTAAATTTCCGAAATATATTTTTAGGCGTTCTTTACCAGTAAAGCGGTAGTAGCAGAACGCCTTATGGACACGTCTCGTCCGCCCGTTTTTCGTAGCTTTCATCTCCTAGACTGCTGGACGGATTTAAATGAAATTAAGTAAGAGTGATCCTTATTAAAATTTATCATCCAGTTGTGATTTTGAACGGCATCCGTCAATTAGAACTTCCACTTTATATTAATACTTGAATAAACTTATATTCATATCTCGTTAAATGGCATCCACCAAGCGACAATTATATATTATATATAGATTACAAAATTTATTCGGATGGAGGACAACATTTACCACAAAAAAGTCCGCGAGATCACATAAATACGGCTTATAGTTTTGGAGTTGAAATTCGAGAAAATCTCGAGAGAAACATCGCGTATTTTGATTACATCGATTGCCACGACAATTCTATTGGTAAAAAACAATTAAAAAACAAATTTTTCTCTCCCATGCTTTTATATGATCTGTAAAGTATAGACAAAAAACATTATTCGAATAGAGGACATCATTTAATGCAAACAATTCCTCGAGACCACATAATTACGACATATAGTTTCGGAGATTAAAATTCAAGAACCGCCCAATCCTTCGATAATGTTTCGTACGTATTTCTTATAATGAACGCCTTTTAAATCTCTGTGTATTCCGTTTATGATTCTAATTTTCCATCTTGTTCTTAATTGTTGGAGCTTTGTGGCTTTATCCAATATCAGAAGGCTACAGTATAAGCTTGTCTGTTCTTTGTAAGATCCTTGAATTTTTCTCTCAGTTTCTTAAAAGATTTATTATCATTTAACGTATTTGGAATTTTCATAAATATGACAGGTATGGAGAAAGTCATGTGGTGGCTACGTCAGATTTTTATGTTGTTTACAATGTCCGCTTGTCGAATGAATGTTTAATTTAGCGTATGTTAGATTAATTACTTGTTAATACTGCTACCTATTAGAATACGCATGCACTTTTTGGCCAACACAATATTTGCGTCCAGCATTATTTTAATGTAAATATCTATTTCAGAATTGTTTTAATTGTGCTTAGAGTTCGAACTAGCTAACTCATTTATTAGTTTCTATCCATTAAAATGGAATATATTTACGATATTTCCAAAATGTCATGCACTACTAACACTAGAATAAAGTTGAAGTTTTTCTTAATCACTCAAAATGTCATATTTTTTAACGAATATATCCTTAAATTAATTAATTATTCTGACAAATTATACTTTGTATTTATAGCAATTTCAGCATTTATTGCCTAATTTCCGCACTCAAATAGGTTTAGTCATCGTTACCTCTTTTTTATTCATTTCACGGAAAAGGACTTCGTCATTTCGCCTCCCTCCCTCGCTCATTTTAGGCCCAGAAATTTTCATTTCTTCTTCCCATCTGCCTTTGGGTCTCTCGATATTCTTTTTAAATCTTTCGATGAAATTTTATATCCTCTGTTGTTCTTTTATTTTTGCAATAGATATAACCCAGCAAATAATTCTCAATGGAGAAGTTTCGGACGTTGTCAGTGTGACCTCCTATATGTCCCAGGGAAACATACATGGACTGCTTTTATTTTTGATATGCATCAATAATTTGGCTGATAATTTAAATTATAGTGTCAGGATTTTTAAAAATGTTGTCTCAGGACATCGAGAAATTGATTCTGGCGACAACCAGATAATAGGAAACTTCCCCGCGATTGCGAAGTGGTGCAAGTATAGGCAGCTAGACTTTATATC
The DNA here is from genome assembly GCA_028673005.1 of Tanypteryx hageni. NCBI lineage: Eukaryota > Metazoa > Arthropoda > Insecta > Odonata > Petaluridae > Tanypteryx > Tanypteryx hageni. The sequence goes on from CM054115.1 coordinate 31,470,311, forward strand.
GCCAAATGTGTTTCTATGGATTTCACTTGTTCTAGAAACATTCCAAAATCCTTACGAGATTTCAGGGTTACATCTAAAACATTTTAGCCTCAACAATATATAAAGATTACGTTAGTGGAAATATTTCCTATATGGAGTATGTCAAAAAGTTAATTACACAATAAGAAATTCACGTGGCATGACATGGCGGAGCATTACATCCAACAACACGTAACTGGATGTTATAGCTTCAAAGAAAATTACTATAAACTGTCGTCAGCGAACATCAAAAGTTGAGAAAATTGAAAATTATTCCGAGTTTCGGATAACGAAGGAATCCATTTTTTAATAGCCCGTTTTCTATTTTTCAAAGTTTTCCACTGCTTCCGTGAGCTTTTGAGGGGTTTTTCGTCATCATCTCGGTAACGCATTCTCCTCTGCTTTCCTCAGGGCCGTTTACAACTCCATGGAAGATCAGCTGAAGAAAATCGAGTCGGACATAGCGGACAAAGACCACGCATTGGAGACGGATCTACGCTGCCTCGACGTAAGAGAATCTCTCCAATGCGAAAAATCTACTCCCAACGAGACACAGACTGACCGAAACATGAAGTTGTTCAAGATCGACAAGGAGCTGCCACCGAAGTGACCACTCCCGCTTCCACATTTCACGAAAGCGAGTAATCAGATGACTGGATTCGTTATGGAACCTTTCGGCGATAATTTAAGGGGAAAAATTGCGACGTGATTTTTCATACTGTTCTATTTATAATGGAATCGCAGTGTTCGATCAGTTATTAACAATTACTACACAAACATATCTTTTTAGGGCTATAAATAATTTTAAAAAAATAATTGTCTAGAATCAAGACGGATAAGGTTATTTTAAAATATTTCGGTAGTTTATACTCCACAGTTTGATTCATTGTTTTCTGCGTTTGCGCAGGTTAACAGCTTTTAATTGACGATATTTGACGATTATTATGAAAGTGAAAAAACTATTCATAACATATGCATCAGCATCTTCTGTCTTAAGAAAATATTTTGATTAATGTTAACATTATTCAAAGAAAATGATTGTTTATTTTTGGCTAACGGATTAAATCGTAGCTAATTTGGACTATTCCGATTCTTACTATCTTGCACATTAATTCTTATTAGCGTCACTATTTCCAATAACCTTTAATCAGAACCATCATGATGAGCACTTATAAATTGAATATAATAGTGTTAAATTTTAATGATAGCTTCCACAATTTCACATGTTTTTAATTTAAATAACAAGAGCTTTTTCGATAAGCCTTTTGCAATTTCTAGTGAAAAGAAGCCTAAGTCAGTAATGATTATTAACTTCCAACAATAGACAGTAAGTTATATATTAAGTATTTGAGCAATCCGGTTACTTTATTTTCTTGTTCATTAACAGCACCTGTAAGTTAAGCTAAATGCCAGATATGTATACTTTTAACGCAGCTTTATAGTTCAATGTAAGTAACTTATTGGTTTTTTAGTGTTTTTAATAATCTATGAATTTATGGATGATAGACATTCGTAAAATGACCAGTTTGAAAGCAATTGATTTGATCGTTATGATAATATTGTAGAAAGAATTTAGCACTGAAAATGAATTTTCACCGAGTGACGATACTGGCTTAAATTAATTCTACGTCAATTCTATTTTGTGAATGGTCCAAGGTGCGACGAAGCTTATGTCAAAAAAATAAAAATCTATTAAGTCATTCATCAATTTGTTTGCTTGTACCATCGACTTAGTATTGAGATCCCAAATTTTGTCCCATTCTCTCTTGCAGAAAAATGTGTGGTTTCGTTTAATCAAGGTTTATGAAAATACAACTACCATGTTATAATAGTCGAAACCACATCGAATTCATATCTCTCCGGTAACTTTGATGACATGCTTTTTTAATCATAAATTATAAATTTTGAAAGTGTATGTACCTGTCTTTTACTCAGATGCTTAAATAGTTCAGTTCTTAATGATTAAAAATTAGAAATGTATCTTTAACGTATTTTAATGGAAAATATTTATTATCAATATATGTAAAATTCCTATGTAATATGATGAGAATTTTAATCGATTGTAGTATTTCTGTTGAAAATTTCCACTTTGAATAAAAAGGTCTTCGAATTAACGTCGTAAAATTACTGATATTTCTAAGCGCTAAACTTTAACGAAATATTCAATTTCAAAAGGTATGAGGTGAGATTCTTCAAACAACGCAACAAGAGATCTGTGCATCAGAAAATGAAATAGTTTTGCTTCACCTTCGCCAATCGATTTACTCTTGTGTCGTTGTGCACGTTTTCCCGGCTTGTCCGTCAGTCTGTCTAAATGTTTTTATAATACTGTTTCAGAATATTCATACAACTATGAATAAGTTTTAACATTCTATATTATTTATATTTTTAAACAGCAATTTACTGTCTGCTTCAGCAGCTCTTTCTTTGCTCTATCTCCTTATAATTTTTTCTGCGATTATAATGTATGGTAATAGCAAGCATGTGGAGGCTATTTTCTGATGTTGGAGATCTCTTTTCCTCATATACATTTGTCTTAAGATTATCATAACAGTTTGCTTACGCCGAATTTATTTATCCTCTATGTAAATAATGAGCTAGAATAGGAGGGAGAGAGAGGAGAATGGGAGGAAGAGAGTCGGGGAGAATAGATGGTGATTTTATTTTAATAAAATACTTTATTTGGTCATTCCCATCAGTTTTGACGGGCAATTACACTTGGTGAGTCATAATGGTTTACGCGGTACGCTAATGCTACAGTATTGTCGATGACGAATGAAAAAAATGGTTCATGTTGAACGTTAACAAATATTACTGCAAAGAAGTTAGATAATTATGCATATTTAGCATTTCGCGCAAACACTTTTTAGATAAAATAAAGATGACGGAGTCTCAGCAACAGTCCTATTATGGGTTTAATAATAATTATTAGTGAAAATATTAGCAGCAGTAAATTTAAAGTAAAATGTTTTAAACAGGTGGCGTTAACCTATATTTTGGTATTAAGATTGTTTCGTGATTGTAATTGCATGATCAATTTAGAAGCGATATTTTCTCCTCAAGAGCTTTTGCGAAACGGTGGATGTAATAGTAGACGGCAAAAATTTTACCTTCAGCCTCTTGTTCTCAAAGCGAGAGTTGCAACTGCTTCTGGAGATATAATTGACAGTACGTAAAGACGTTCTTATATGAATTTCGTATTTTTGAATAAAAAAAATGAATCGTGTCTATAGAAACTGCGATACACATCGTTTCTCGCATGAGATAACGTAGTAAAAATATCGAAGAAACTCTCGAATCAAAGAATTGTGGAAGGAGATTATTCATGTAATAATTATAGGCATGAATGATAGATGTTTAATAGATTAATTTTCATTATTTCAAACTGGAGAAAGTGCTATTCATAAATAATAGAGAAAACTTTTCAAAAATCATATTACGTTAACTATAAACATAAACTTTTCAATCCTTAGAGTATCGGCATCTGGATGAAAGTAAACATAAAGATAAACCCATAAAGAACTTCCACGATACAAATTAGCTTCCCTATATAAGACGCTGCTGTAAAATAGGATGCAACCTTCAAAAAGTATTCGACATTATCGAGCGGAAGCTGGATTATTGAATCCACATGAACCTCAGTGTGTAATTTGTACATTATAATACAAGACCAATACCCACATTATACTAGCAGAACAGCCATACTGATTTAATATTCAGTCCAGAATTGGAGGGAAACACTAACTTACCGATTTTATTAAAACTACTCGTTTCAGTGCATGAAAATGGGGGGTAATGCAGCATAAACCTAGTTTAATTTATACGGATATTGAAGTGTATAATCACATATACCAACAAATATTTTTATTCAAGTTTAACAACAATCAGTACAACAGATAGAGAAATTTTTAAAACATGGAAAACTAAAAAAACATGAACAAATGAATATGAACATATATACAACTGTGTTAAATTTTTTGGTCCTTATTATGACGACTCCTAATTCATTTAATAAATCTTATGTAAGTATTTGATTAAATTATTAAATTTTGTACCATGGGATAGTTTAGATAAAATTAATGAATAAACGAGCACTTAAAGAATATTTTGGTCCCTCTCAATGCGATTTCTTCTATCCTGAATAGACTTGGGAAGTATATACAATAAAAAATACTACCGTATTTACTCGCGTAATTGCCTTCATCGTGCAATTGCTCCACCTGAACTATCAGGAGGAAATAAATTTTTTTTCTGATATGACGAGAGAAGAGAACAGCATATTTGCCCCACCTTTGTATTAGTGTAACAAAATCGTGCGAAAAAGTGGGACAATTACGCCAGTAAATACGTAATTACATGTATGTATAAAGTAAATATCACCTGTTGTAGCATCACCTACCACAGAAAATGAAGCATTGAAACCTCAGATATACGAATAATAAATGGCGGATAAAAAACACTTAAACCGGATGAAAATAATATTAGGCAACACTGGACGAATTTGGTAAATAAAAAAACATTCTCAGTCAGTTATATGTTCATTTTGAAACTGAGGATGCACACCAAAATACCGTGCCGCCTTAAATGCATAAATCGCATAATATTTGAAATTAATTCAGCGAGAAATCGGCATTATATACATTCCGCATAATGCAAGCGTCTCCTATTTATCGATATAGGAGATATATGAACATTTAAGGAAATAACATTTATTAACTGCCAGCAGCACCAAACAACCGACACTTCGAGCGAACACGTGACATGCTGTTTTTTCGGGAATAGTCTTTTATTCTCTCTCTCTTTCGACTCCTATAGATCACTTTGATGAACACATGCAAACAGGCGCATACGCTCACACACCCACACAAGCACACACCAACACACGTACACACGCACTCGAATATACACGCACACGCGCTACGACAAAGCTGTCACACTTTTCGGCATTTTACCGAGTGACCATAGACCATCACTCCCCGTTCACTTTGGCGAATCACTCAGGTTTTCGCAGCCGCACTTGGTGTGGTTCGCCACGTACACTTTCTCTAGCCTGACATTATTCGATTGCAAAAGGGGTTCCATCACGCGGAACACAAGAGTTACCTCTTCTATGCCAACGGGATAGCAGAATTTCCCGTCGGACAGACAGCAACCGGAATACTTGTCGCACCTGTGAAGAACCGTGACACGGGGATAGGCGTCCTCACCGGGTCCGATAATCCAAGAGCCCTTTATAGCTTCTGGTTTGAGTTCCTCTAACGCAAAGGCGCGAGGTCTGGGATCGTGGCATCGGAACTTCCTTACCCGATGGAGATGTTCTGTGAATAGTTCTTCTGGTGTTTTGTTATCTTCCTTTACGTGCTGCCTATGGGACGTTTCATATTCGATTCTGTCGACTGCTTCTTGGTCGTGCTTTTCATGCCTTCTGTGTTGCCTGTCGCTGTCGTCCTCTTCGTCCAGGTCGTTGTCGGACTGAATCTCTTCGCTGGGATGGTTGTCGGGCCTGGTAAGAACAGATGCTGTGATGGCAACAGCCAGCGCCAAGGAGATGATGGCCGCTGCCACAACTACCGGCTTCGCCATTTCGCCCCTCGTGGTAAGTCAACTCCTAGAAATCTCCAGCACCCTCACGAACACTCATCCAAAATAAGAGAGTAGGAATGCCCAAATCCAGAGGCGTAACTTTTCAAATAGATGATGCGCGAATCACTCGGCGGCCTGCCGTACAGAGCGAGACGAAGCACGAAGAACCGAACTTCCTCCTCGGAGTGAGGACTTCGAATGCACGGAGATACGGAGCATGGGAGATCTAGCTCCTCCCTTCCCTCTTTTCTCTCTCGGCCCTCTTCACCTTTTCGCAGAACCTACTGCAAGAGGGGTTGAGAGGGAAATGAAAAGTTGTGACGCGAAGGGAGTGGGAGGAGCGAGTGAGGCGATCGGAGCGGAGAGAGAGGAAAATTACCGGGTTTTCCTCAGCAGCCGCGGGCGGCCAAGTGCACCAGAGACGACGTTGACTCAACGGAGGCTGAGACGAAGGAGTGGCGGCGGGGTCGTGTCCGATGTTTAGCTGAGGAATTGGTGGAGGAATTTTAGCAGATCTTGTTTATGCATGAGAGGAGAAAATATGTAGGCACCATGTAATGATGCCAAAGAAATATAAATATCAATCACTTTTTATAATGTCTAAACATTGCAAAACGGTATATCAGAAGAGGGGCCCGGGGCTATCAGTATTTGCGGGGCTCCTTAACAATCTAAAATCAAGATATAATTTGCGCACTCAAAATATTTGTAAAGATGTTATATATTTTTGAATATATATATTTTATTGTATAATTGAAATATATATATATATATATATATATATATATATATATATATATATATATGGATGTCAACAAGGTGTTGTTGTGTTGTAGCTGAAGAAGGAGTAGTTCCGAAAGCTTTACGTTTGTGATGTTTCTGTGTTTTTGTGTTATTTTACGTGTGTCGCTTCGACATCCCCGGCGCCTCGCCAACCTGAAGTCGTCTGATTGGTGAGTGCTCACTGGGTTTCCTCATCCCAACACCTTGTTGACATCCATATATATATATATATATATATATATATATATATATATATATATATATATATATATATCTTATTGTTTTTTTTTTTTAAATGTGGAATCGCTTCTATAGTTCAAGAACAAAAACAAGTCATTCGTTAGGAAAAATCAACAATTATTTTGTCATTTACGCCTGATACAATACGTGAGGTCAACTTAATACTAAAGTAGAATAAAAACTCATTGTTTATTGCTATGTCTACTTTCAGAAATTCAACTTCCATGACTTTATTGCAGCAAACTCTGCCATCAGATCATTGTAATCCAAATCTGAGGCTATTTCTCTCTCGATACACAGAATAGCCAATCCACTCAATCTCTCTTGAGACATTGCTGTCCTAAGATAATTTTTTAGCTGGTAAACATAGCCTTATGAAATGGTCCTGTGTGAATGTGTGTCCCCTACTAACAATCTTTGCACCAATGGACCAATTTTCATCGTGCTCCCAGGGCCCAACTCCGGACTATATTTTATTTGGCGAAGAATGAAGTCCCGGGTTCGATTCCGGGAACATGTTTTCCCTATTTGTTTTACAAATGAAATCTCAAATCCATCGTGTAGAGATGTATTCTTTAATACATTAAAATATCTTATAATTGTGATATCGGAGCGAGATTTGTGGTGTTCTAAGGGAAAAGAATGTAGATTCTAATTCTTATCTCCGAAACTTGATAATTGATCGTATTTTCTTGAATTTCTACTAAAACAACGTTTTTGCGTATTAAATCGCATTTTATCGGATTATAGCCATGGAGACGATTATTGCCGAACAACGCTTGAGCATATACGAGTTAACAAATAGGTTATTTTCTTTTCCGCTCGACTACTCTTCAGAAATGGACAGTTGATCCAGACATATTGGCGTATAAACAGTAAAACTTGTTAAATTTGCTTATTTTAAAAAATACATGCAATATATAATGTCAAAAAGAGATTTTGACATTGTTTTTAATATTTTAAACCTGATAATGTTCTATTAATTTGTTTTCTAATTTTTCTCTGTCATTGATAAACTATGAACTACAAGTGGTATTTATGGTAAGAGAAGAACTTTGAATGACTAACACATACTGAAACATTTCTTGTCAATATAAGAAATCAATTCGGGACGTCAACTTTGGGAAACAGCCTACATTAGTCCTGGTTTGGACTTCTTGATATTCTTTTAAGTTTCGAAAAACTTCGCTCCGCTGATGCCAATGTGACCGAAATTCTATACGCTATCTCTGTATTTGGGAAGGAACCGTTTATTTAATGACTTGTGAATCTTAAGGATTTCAAATGTACTTTTCGTTCCTTGGGGGATTAAATGTCCAAGAACACGCAGTTCTAAGAAAATGTCTGTACTGTCGATATCGTGTGAATCTTACTCACTCAATGTGTTATCCAAATGGATACAATGTTTTTAGTGCTTTTCGTCATTGCTGAAAGGCACTATTATCTTCGTGATATCCGTCCGTCCGTACGTACGCATATATCAGGGAGGAATTGGCTGAACCGATTTCAAAAAAATTTTGTACATAAATCTTCACATAAACATAGGACCAAAATGGCATATTTCAACCAGATCTACTCAGCAGGGGTGCCACAATTGCAAAATTAAACTTATCGGTAATAATGGATTGGGAAGGAATTGGCCATACCGATTAGTATGAAGAAGGTGTGCAAAATTAAAAAAAATCAATGTTTTTAATGTAGATATAGAAATCAGGTCTGCCACAATACAAGTAATAAAAACATTTCTTTTAAGAGTATTTGTGTTGAACTGTTCACATCAATTTTAACCAAATTTAAAATATGTAATGCACACATATATACAAAACCATAATAGCATATTTGGACTGGATCAACAGAACGGTTGCCACACTTAAAAATTAAATTCTTTCAGTAATTACGGATTTGGAAGGAATTGCCTGAACGGATTTCAAATAAATTCTGTATATAAGATTTGTACAACATACAATAATAGAGTCAAGATGTTTAAAGCGGAGATAAAGAGCAGGGCTACCACAATTAAAATTAAAATTATATTTTTACACGTATTTATAGAGAACTGATAGCATGAATTTTAATCCAATATGGTGCATATAATCTTCATATAAATAAGTAACCAAAACAGCATATTTCAACCAGGTCTATTAAACAGGGCTACCACAATATCAAGGTTAGACTTTTTATGTAACTATGAGTTTGGAAGTTTTTAGCTGAACCAATTTCAAAAAGAACTTTTGCTTGTAGGGCGAGTATAGAAAGTCAAAATGAAATGAACATGTTTCGAGCGTATCTATAAAGCAGGCTACCACCATATGAGGAAAAATAATTTTCTGATTTCTAAGCAAATATATTAATATCCTACGGCAGTTATTCCCAACCGGGTGCCTGAGGCACCCCAGGGTGACCAACGTCACTTATTAGGGTGACCAGAAAATGTGGTGTAACCAGCATGGATGACCAAAAAATGTGATTTGACCGATATCAATTGTGTGCCCACATATACGTAAAGATAGACGCCTTGAGAAAGTGATCAAATAAAGATAGACGCGTTCCGCTGAGAAAGTGATCACAACCTGCAAGCGCAAAGAGCATAGCCTGGGGCTTTTGAAAATCTCTATACAGTATAGATATGGGCTCTGTTTCGGTTCGAAGACCAGAGGAGATGTTTATTTGTCCATGGATGGTTCTCTCCAGACGAAAGCGTCTTTCAATCGCCCAACACTTACCTTTATCATTACGAGTTGTCGGTGCTTTCATACTGCAAGCGTTTAAAAAGTTACCTTACACCAAGATCAAAACTAGTAAATAAACCAACGAGATCTCCAGGGCAACAGGACTTCAGCCACGTGGAACCTATATGTATTAGACAATAAGTTCCATGAGTTTTAGCAGAATATTTAGAATTTTCCGCGAAATTAAGTCAACTATCCGTACTTTACAAATTCTCTGGCAATCGCCTCGTGTCCAAGTTTTCGTATTTCAAGTTTCGTGACTCCTGCATGAGCAATAAGAATAATCTTCATTAAGACTATTATACTATATATATATATATACTATATATATATACTATACACTAAAATTATGGAAAATTTTTGTCAAGATTATGGCATCATCATCCGTGACTTCTGTACATATTTGGATTTAAAAATCGCGAAAGAGGTATGCCGTCATTATATTTAACAATTGAAAGTTTACAATATCTCGAAAAACTACGAAACACAATATTAGAATACTTTTCATGTTTTACTAAATTTCTTGTGAGAGTAAATATAATGACGCCATAAGTTTACGTCGTATTTAAAATCACTGCCATAATAATATATAATTAAGACAATTTTAATTTTCCTCAAAATCAAGAGAATTTCTAAATTCCCTGGCAATCGGCTCGCGTCCAAGTTTTCGAATTTTCGGTTTCATGGCTTATTGTTAGATCGTTTCAGCAATAGCTATAATCATCATTAAGAAAATAGCCTATATACCACACTACAATTTATGTAAAAATTGGGATATTTTGTGTGGTAGGATTATGGCGACATCATCCGTGGCTTTTAGTTCGTATCCGGATAAAAAAATAATTTAAAATTATCACGTCATCATATGTATACGTCGTTTGCTGAAATCAAATCAAATTATTTGGAAGCTGAAGTTGTTATTGGTTTACTCTATCTTAACAGCCATTGAATACAAATGAAAGCGAGTGTATGGAGGTGCAAGGGAATTCCAAGTATACTATCGCTCTGTAGAAAACGGTAGACCAGCCAGTAAAAACCGTCAATGCCATATGTGCAGCTCTTCGCTCGCTCGCTCGTTCTCCTTCAAGCGACTCAGAACTCACCACCCTACCATTTTGGGCTCTAAAATAGTGGTCCGTTACTTTCTACAGATAGGGAAATTGCTTTTGTTCTCAAAAGTCGGCATAATATTTCGCGACTTTAGAGTTGCGCGAACGTACTCCTCTCTACCCTCAGCACCACAAACTTTGCTGGAAGCTTCAGTCACTAATTTCACCATACGCTCAACCGCTTGAGTATGGCAAGGAAAAGCGGTGAAATTCTAAGCATTGGCTTGTGCCTCTTGAGATGATATCTACTTTAGCGTCTCAGAAGACACACTACGAAGCACTGTAGGAGGATAGATATGGCATGATGACGGACAACTTCAAGCTCTTCAAACCCGTTTAGCTGTTTCCCAATAACGCCTGAGTAGGAAGTGGGCCATGATGTCGGACCGTCAAGGAACTCGAAGAGATGTCTGACGGGTAGTTCATTAAAATGAAGAAGACATATGGCCAATTGGACTGCTTTGCCTATCTTTAATTCGATACGGCGAATGGCACCGGTATGTGATCCCATATTTACCGGAATACCGTCACATCCTACGACTAGAATTTTACTGAAGCTACCGGAAACTCCCTCCACGAAGGAACATATATTCTCACAAATATGTAGACTACTGCCTGAATGGGGTGATACGTGCCCTTAATACCGCGAGCCCGGTTCCTAGACGAGAGAGTAGTAACCTTCTGTGCAATTTTCTGGTAACATTTAGCCCCACGCTTTTCATTGCACAGTGTTTTGTCGTGGCGGCCGTCAAAGTAAAGTCCTAGTGCAGGACATTTAACATAGAAGAAGCCCTCAATTCTACTCCAGTTCTGTGTTTCTCCCTGGAAATTTTACTTTTGTCAATGACAAAGGAACTATCTTCATCGGAAATAAAGCCTAAATCCTGGAGAGCACTTGTGGCTATGGCAGCCGCGGCTCTGTTCGGCACGCCAAATCTTTTACTGGCAAGTGCTGTGTTTGAGAGTTTCACATGCATTTCGAAAATGTGCTTAGCTTTTGTAGCCAAAGAGGGTTGGTAGGGGTCACCTGATTCACCTTCAGAATGGCTCTCTTTCACTTGAAGGAAAGTCCTCAGATGATGAAGTAGCAGGAACCATGTCTGAATAGCGAACTTGTGGTTTTGCTTTCCTATCAGCTCGCGTTTTCAGTTTGCGATTCTCATAAATGTCAACTGTGCCAAGTCCCGTACGCCTGTAGGTTCGTTGGTCAAAAAGAAACGGTTGCTCCTGTAATGGGACCATACGATCCTTACGGCATGTGCACTCGGAGAAACTTTTGTACTTAAAAGACGAAATATCAAAAAGAACGTGTGAGTCGTCTTTAAATTTGTCAAACTTATACCTTACTTTTTTGCTCTTTTCTGCACGTTTAAGTGCAGCCTTGATTTTGATCACTTTCTTGTGATAGTGATGTATCATATCAACTACCCGCTTGTGAGAAACAGTAGGAATAGTAGGAATCTGCGTACATTCCTTTCAGCTTAACCGCCACTCTTTCTGCGACTACTGAGAAAGGCGGTTCCTTATTTCCCTCAGACTCGAACCCTAACTTCCATCTTTCATGCAAGCAGCACCTCATTACATCCTCGTACGTAGGAAGCACTCTCCGTCTTGAAATCATTGAGAGGCCCGAAAATAGGGCAGTTGACATCTTTCCGCCGAGAAAACTTTTTTTCTGGCGACATCTTATGATGAAAACAGAACTGCCAACAGTGAACTAGGTAAAATAAGTAGACAACTTCTATCTCAATAGAGTGCAACAACAGTCATGAAATCGACCAGCAACGACGACTAAGCGAACTGGTGGACGAGTGTCAAGACAAAGGAGGGCGAGCAGCCATGCAATTACCCAGCATTGATCTTGCGCAATTTTTCACACACTCTCAAGCGACCGGACATTGTTGCATACTGGCGCCGGTTCGCTTCTGAGCTGTTCGTGGAGATGGAGGGAAGGGGTGGGGGAGGTGTAACGTGATCCGGCGATTTGCTGTCATCGTGATTTATGGCTTTATACAATGTTCGCGATAGAGTAGAAAAAACAAACCTATTCGCTCCTTCCTACAGTCGATAACTCAAATTTAATCGTTATGTTTGTGCTTTCCGTAATACGTGAGAGTTGCAATTATCTATGATACCCTCAATCACAGTGCGTGATGCATTTAGTAATTTGGATAGGGTAAAATGTTACATATTATAGGAAAAAAATATTGGTGATGATGTTTCCATAATATGCCTGGTTTGAAACTTCGAGTTAAATGCTTATGGGAATAAACTTCACGTTAATTCAATTCAAGAAAATCTGATGTGGCCACCACATGACTTTCTCCATATCTTTAATATTTCTAAAAAATCCAGAAAGGTTAGATAATAATAAATATTTTAAGAAATTGCTAGAAAATGATGTCTGTGTGTATGTGATAGCTTTTTGTGGGTGCTTTAACTCAAAAACTATTAATCAGATCAACGCGAAATTTTATACTTAACATTTTTATAAAAGTTAGAAGAACTGATTAGTTTTTAATAAAAATCGGTCCACCGGAAGGGGGTGTTTATTCTTGTCACTTTTCCGTTATTTTGAAATATTTGCTTTAATATTTGATAAATGTAAAAATATATTGGAATAAACGTTGTAGGATGTCTAACTTTCTACAACCTTTGTTTGAAACATATTTCTATATAATGCATTGTTTAAGAGATATCATATATTTTTAGCTGCCACCACCACGTCACCTACCGACAACTATTGTTAACAATTGACGCCTAGTTACGTCTTAGTAACGCTCCTTTTTCTTTACTTAATTGTTGGAGATTTGTGGCTATATCCAATATCAAAAGGCTGTTTGAATTTATTTCTGTTCTTTGTAAATTGTCAAATTTTCTCGCAGTTTCTTAAAATATTTATTATAAAAGCTTTCGTTTTTTTGTGTGCGTGTTTTCTGTCTCTCTTCGGCGCTCCCAGCAGCCTGCCAACTTGGTCCTCAAATTGGTAAGTGTCCGCTGGATTTCGTTGGCGCCGCGATAAATGTTAATTTGAATTCGCGTGGGAAAATAGATATATAGTATTAGTGGCATTTAAAAAAATGTTTTTTTTATTTGTTTATTTTTATAATTTCATTATTTTGACAACAGTTATCACATTACTTGTACTATATAACCTTAGCTTTCCTTTTCTGCATTTATATTGTTGAAGTGAATCTGAACAAATTACAAGCGCCCATCATAGCAACGAGATTAAACAAACTATTGTAATTGTTCGTGGTGTAATAGAAGTCTCTTTATTTTAATGTGGATTTGTATTGATACGAGCATTCCTACGATCACATCGTTTCCTGGAGAATGGTGACCAGCCTTTATCCATGATGTCGGAGAGGGTCTGATACGTTTCAGCGCCGCCGTTTCATCGCCGCCAGTTCAGCGTTTCACCGCAGGGACAGTTCAGCGCCGCCGTTTCACCGCAGTAACGGTTCAGCGCAGGCCGTTTCAGCGCAGACCGTTTCATCATAAGTAGATAAATTACTATTCTATTTCTTTATAGATACAGATAAAGTTATAGGTGCAGTTACATGTATACGTGCTATTAGAAATAAATACTTTTATTGCTTTAGATGAAATTATTTGAATAATATATACATTGGTGATGTAGTGGTTAGCGTGTCGGCTTTCTATTGCAAAGTTCGGGGGTTAAAACCCCTCGAATGGAGGTTTTATTTAAAAAAAACTATCATCAGTACCTGGCACTAGGCAGCAGTACTGTCAGTATGGTATAGAGCCGAAAACAAATGATGTTGGTTGGGTCTATATCCAATACAGCTGTAGGCGTGATCAGGATGATTTGAACGGCTACAGTAAGCAAGAGGGAGACTACCACATTACAATCCCTAGTAAAGATTATATGGTTGGACAATATGAGTTCTCTCGAGGTAAAACAATCCGGAGGTAAAATAGTCCCCCAATCGGATCTCCGGGCGGGGACTGCCTTGAGGAAAACATTTGTCGAAAGTAAATTACGAATAGGGACTTGGAACGTAAGAACTATGAGAAAGGCAGGAAAGCTAGAGAACTTGAAAGAAGAAATGAGAAGAAATAGAGTTGATATTATAGGGCTAAGAGAAACTAGATGGGAGGGAGAAGGACAGTTCGACTCGGAAGAATTCACGGTAGTTTATTCTGGATGAAATAGTGGGGAAAGGGGAGTAGCTCTGGTACTTAGGAAAGATATGATGAAAAGCGTGACAAAGATAATAGCAACGAACGATAGACTGATGGCAATAAAGCTAAAAACAGTCCCAGTAGACATGCTGATAATCCAGGTATATATGCCAACGTCAGCTCATGACGATGAAGAAATAGATGAGATCTATGAGCAAATTAATGAAATTCACGAAGAAGACGGAAGAGGAAATGTAAACTGCATAATAATGGGAGATTGGAACAGCATAGTCGGAGAAGGACAGGAAGAAAATGTTGTCGGGCAATACGGACTTGGGAAGAGAAATCGAGGAGGGGAGAAACTCGTAGAATTCTGCATCAATAATGACCTTGTAGTGACTAATACATGGTTCAAAAACCATAAACGAAGGTTATACACATGGACAAGCCCAGGAGATAGAATGAGATGCCAAATAGATTACATCCTTGTAAAACAAAGATTCAGGAACAGCATAAAGAACGCCAAGACATTGCAAGGAGCCGACATTGATTCAGATCACAGCCTTCTAATAGTTGACGTGAGTACAAAGCTCAAACAAATAAGAAAAACGAGAAGAGAAAGACAGACCTGGGACCTAGAAAACTGAAAGAAAGGCAGGATGTAGTCAGCATGAAGTTAGAAGATAACCTAAGAAAGTTGGAAAACAAACCGAAGACCGTTGATATAGAATGGGATGAAATTAAAACCAGTATCAAGGATATCTTGGATAAAGAGATTGGAAAACAAGAGAAGAAAATCAGAAAACCATGGATCACGAAGGAAATGCTGGAGAAAATGGATGAGAGACGAAAATGGAAAAACGTTAACAGTGAAGAAGGTAGAGCCAACTATAGGCGTATAAACAATGAGTTGAGAAGGGTAACAGATAAAGCTAGAGAAAATTGGATAAAAGGAAAATGCGATGAAATAGAACAAATGGAGAAGTTAGGACGGTACGATATGATGTACGCTAGGGCACTGGAATTAGAAGATAAGAAGTCTAATGGAATTTGTGGTAAAGGAATTATGAATACGGATGGGAAGATAGTCTCAGAAACAAAGGATTTAGCACAGGTACGGGAAGAATACATTAAGGAATTATGCAGCAAACAGGCAGGAGCGGCAAAAATAGAACTGGAAAATGAGGAAAACGTTGAAGAAGACAACTTAGGACCAAGTATTATGGAGAGTGAAGTAGAAAAGGCGATAGTGGAACTAAAGAAGGGGAAAGCCACGGGCAGCGATGGAATACCGGCTGAGATACTTCAAGTCATGGGATCAGAAGGACTAAAAGCGATCACGAAATTAATTAATAAGATTTACGACACGAGAGTGGCCTCAGAATTTCCTAGAAGTAACAATGATCCCTCTAAAGAAGAAGCCAAACGCAATGCAGTGTAAAGATTACAGAACTATAAGCCTTCTGTCACACACATCGAAGATCATCACGAGGATTCTTAATAAAAGGCTAGGGAAAAAGGCAGAAGAAATAATAGGGGAAGATCAATTCGGTTTCAGAAAAGGACGAGGAACTAGAGATGCTATAGTAGTAGTTAGAATCATATCAGAAAGGGCAATAGAATACAGTCAAGATATCTGCGCATGTTTCGTAGACTGGCAGAAGGCCTTTGATAGAGTAAATTGGGTAAAGTTGATGAAGATATTAAAGGATATAGGTGTAGACTGGAAAGACAGGAGACTGATTAGGAATCTATATGAGAATCAAGTTGTAAAGGTCAGGTTTGAGAATGTGGACACCTGCGGAATAAATATCGGTAGAGGAGTAAGACAAGGCTGCTGCCTATCGCCAACCCTATTCAATATATATGGAGAAAGTCTAATGCAAGAAGCTTTAGAAGGCACAGGGGATTTCAAAATTGGAGGAAGGATTATAAGAACAGTAAAATACGCAGATGATCAAGTACTTCTAGCAAGAAAGGAAGAGGAGCTACAAAAAATGATAAATAGACTAGTGATAACAGGTAGAAAATACGATATGGTAATAAATACAGAAAAATCCAAGGTCATTCGAATATCGGGTAAAGAAGAGAATTTGAACATAACTATTGGGGGAAAGCCATTAGAACAAGTTTCAGAATATAAATACCTTGGAAGTATCATAACACGAGAGGCAAAATATACGGATGAGATCAAAACTAGAATAGGAAAAGCAAAAGCGGCTTTCAGGAGAAAGAAACAACTACTTACAGGGAATATAAGGGAAGATATCCGCAAGAAGTTGATCAAATGCTACGTATGGTGTACAGCTTTATACGGGGCAGAAACATAGACGCTAAGGAAAAATGACATCAAATACTTGGAAAGCTTTGAAATGTGGACTTGGAGGAGAATGCTGAAGATAAAATGGACAGATAGGATGAAAAACGATGAAGTGCTACGAAGAATAGGAGAGAAGCGAATGATTATACAGACTATCAGAAAGAGGAAGGCTAACTGGGTTGGACATTACCTGAGGAGAGAGAGTATGATTAAAGACGTGTTAGAAGGAAAACTAGATGGGAAAAGGGAAAGAGGTAGGAAAAGGTTTCAGCTGATAGACGATTTGAAAGGGAAAGAGAGTTATCAAGATATGAAGAGGACAGCGGAAAATAGGAGTATATGGAGAACCAGGTTTAACCATGAATAATCACGGACCTGTCTACAGACAGACTACCTATGATGATGAGATAGTTTTGTTGCAAAGTTTTAAGTCCCAGGTTCGATTCCAGGAACTATCCTTCCTATTTGATTTACATGAGAAATCTGTAATCCATTGTACAGGGTAATATTCTCTTGCATATTAAAATATCTTAGAATTGTAATATCGGGGCGGGATTTGTACTATTCTCTGAGGAAAGGAATGACTATACTTAAATTTAATATAAGAAATATAATTTTAAAATAAAAAAATAATACAGCGTTTTTTTTACTAATTCTACCTATTAAAAAATTTCAGTACCGTAGCACACTCGGAAATAGGTAAACCTTGAAATTTTGTTTAAACAATTTCGAATTTTTAGCGGCTGCATTGTTGAACTTTTTCAAGATTTTCGTTTTTTCAAGTGGGTTTTGCACAAAATCCTACCTAAGAAAAAAATTTTGAATCTCCATCTCATCTGGAAGTGCCTAAACATTAGTATCCTCCTATATATCATATGTTATCATTATATACTAGTAGTTGGTGCTTGCATACTGCAAGCATTTCATCTCACATTGAAAAAACATTCATTTTTCAGACAGACATTTCATCATTACAAATATTCCTTTAATTTTAAAGATTTCACCTCCGCAGCGATTTTCGTTTTTCTTACATGTAAAAATAATAGTTTAAAACAATCCCCAAATGTTGCAATTTTAAAAATTTTACACTTGCTTCATTATGGGGTACTAATGCTACACATTTTATCCAAATTTTAAAGTTGTAGCACTTCTAGAGGTAAAATAATATTTTTCTAATTGTTTAAATTTAAATAATATTTACCCTCGGAGGAGCCTGTAACCTCTAGAGGGCGCGTCCCCGGGTGGCAGATAGGGGAATGCTCTGCAGATATGTAGGGTAGGAGGGAAATAAAATACCTCCCGCGGACCAACAGGCAGCAGCGTCTGTTCCCCATGTTAGGGGCGGCTGAATATATGGGCGGAAGGCAAACCACCGCCACAATATATCCCATGTAGAGGCATCATGACGGAGTCTTCTCTAGTTAAATATTCCGGAGGTAAAATGGTCCCCCGCTCGCATCTCCGGGGGGGACAACACGAGAGGTTCCGTTTAACACAAGGAAGGAAGGAAGCTGGAAAGAAATTGAGAACTGGCACGTGGAATGTAAGAACACTCCTACGAGCAGGGAAGTTGGAAAATTTAAAGAGAGAGATGAAAATAAACAGAATGGACATGATTGGCTTAAGCGAAATGAGATGGGAAGGAAGAGGGGAAATAAAAAGTGATGATACCACTGTGTACTATTCAGGAGGTACTGGAGGAATGAATGGAGTAGGAGTAATTCTGAATAGGGAAATAGCAAATTGTGTACAGAGGGTGATATTTGTAAATGATAGAGCAATTGGTCTTAGAATAGGAATGCACCCAAAAGATCTACTGTTGATACAAGTTTATATGCCGACCAGCCAACATGAAGATGAGGCTGTTGAAGAAATATACGAGAAGATAGAAAATATTATGGAGGAGGAAGGTAAAAACTGTTGCAAGATAGTGATGGGCGATTGGAACGCTGTGGTAGGAGAGGGAAGAGAAGACCAAGTAGTAGGAAAATTTGGACTAGGGAAAAGAAATGAAAGAGGTGAAAGACTTGTCGAGTTCTGTAAAGAGAAGAGGATGTTCATATCAAATACTTGGTTTGAAAATCATAAGAGAAGGCTATACACGTGGAAATCACCAGGAGAAGGAGCCAGATATCAAATAGATTATATTTTAGTGGAAGAAAGATAGAGAAATGGAGTAAAACAGGCATATGGACTTCCAGAAGCAGACATTGACAGTGATCATGTGCTCCTCATGGCCGAAATAAAAGTAGCCTTGAAGAAGGTTAAGAAGGCTAAGATAGTTAAAAAATGGGACTTAGAGAATATAGCCACAGTAGGAAAAGAAAGAATAGGAGAAAAATTAGCTCAGGCAATCAAAAGAGAAAACGTGTCGGAGGAAAATGTGGATGAAGCATGGAACAGGATAAAGAAGGCTATAAGGGAAACAGCAGAACAGGCTATTGGGTTTTTCAAAGGAAAAAGAATAAAAAAGCCATGGGTGACAAAGGAAATGATAGAAAAGATGGAAGAAAGAAGGCAATACAAAAGCAGGACTGATGAAGATGGAAAAAGGAAATACAGGAAACTGAACAATGAACTAAGAAGAGAAACCCAAAAAGCAAGGGAGAGATGGCTAGTGGAGGAATGCTCAGATATAGAAGATCTAGAGAGAAAAGGAATGTATAACTTGTTGTATAAGAAAGTAAAAAATGTAACGTGGGATAGATGGTGAACAAGTGCATGTGGGAAAGAGATTGCAAGTAAAGAAGATAAAGTTCTATATAAGGAAGAGGAGATTCTTAATAGATGGAGAGAATACATGGAGGAGTTGTACAAATCAAATGAAAAACCAAAGAATCTCCATATTGAAGAGCAGGATGAAATAAATGAAGATGAAACAGGAGTTTCGATATTGAAAATAGAGGTGCTACAAGCAATAAAAGATATGAAGAATGGGAAGGCAATGGGGGTAGATGAGATACCAATAGAATTATTTAAGTGTCTTAATGAGGAAGGTCTGGAAGAAATAGTGAAGTTCAATCTATGACAAGGGGATGTGGCCAGAAGATTTCGTCAAAACAATTATGATTCCAATTCCGAAAAAGCAAGGAACAAGAAAATGCAATGAACACAGAACAATCAGTTTAATTACACATGCAGCAAAGGTTCTACTTAGGGTTATGAACAGGAGACTAATTAGCAAAATGGAAGAAAATATTGCAGAGGAACAGTTTGGATTTAGAAAGAGAAGAGGTACAAGAGAAGCAATAGGATTGATAAGAATGAGTGGAGAGAGATATATAGAAAGGGGCAAAGGAATTAGTCTGTGCTTCATAGATATGGAGAAGGCATTCGACCGAGTGAACTGGGAAAAACTGATGGAAATACTAAAAGCAAAAAAAGTAGACTGGAAAGATAGAAGGTTAATTAAAGAGCTGTATATGAAACAGAAAGCAGCTATGAGGATAAAAGATGCACAGACCGAATGGTATGATCTAGGAAGAGGAGTAAGGCAAGGGTGCTGCTTATCGCCAACCCTGTTCAATATATATGCTGAAGAAATGATTGACAATGGAATAGGGAATGATAAAGGAATTAGTATTGGGGGTAGAATAATAAATTGTATAAGGTTTGCTGACGACATGGTAATTTTGGCAGATGAAACGAGGCACATTCAGGAAATGGTTACAAAGCTAGAAGACAGGATGATGGAATATGGAATGAAAATGAACATAAAGAAAACAAAGGTGATGAGAATAGGGGATAGAGAGATTGTGAATGTGTCAATAAAGGATGGAAGAGTGGAGCAAGTAAAACAGTATAGATATTTGGGAAGCATGCTAACTGAAGACTGGAGAAGTGAAAAAGAAATAAGAACAAGAATAGCAATGGCAAAAGAAACATTTAATAGGAAAAAACGGGTACTATGTAGTAAAATGGATTTAAATCTGAAGAAACGTCTTGTGAAGTGCTATGTTTGGAGTGTATTGCTTAATGGGTGTGAAACATGGACGCTAAAGAGGAGAGAGAAAGAAAGGCTAGAGGCATTTGAAATGTGGGTGTGGAGGAGGATGGAGAAGGTTAAGTGGATGGATAGGATAAGGAATGAAGCAATACTAACAAGGGTGAATGAGAAGAGAAGATTACTTGAAACAATCCAGAGGAGGAAAAGTAACTGGTTAGGGCATATCTTGAGAGGAGAAGGTTTATTATTGATGGTGCTGGAAGGATCAGTAGGAGGTGAAAGGAAAAGGGGACGTAGAAGAATAAAAATGTTTGATGACCTGAAAGAAAGTGGAGGGTATCAGGAAATGAAAGAAATGGCAAGGAACAGAAAGGAGTGGAGACAACGATGGTGCCAGGGACCTGCCTTGAGGCAGAACACGTCATGATGATGATGAAATAATATTTAACGGCCGACGCAATTCATATATGGTAAAATTAAAATGTAAATTTGTGCAAATTCACTACCGTGTAAACAACTTGAAAATTTCAGCTTCCTAGCTCATCCCGTAGTACCTAAACAGTTATCTATTTGTTTAAACTTTAAGAATTTTTAACTGCCAAACAAATTGGAATATCAAAATTTGTATAATCCCTATTTCGTTTTTTTAAGAATTATACTTACAAAAAAATTTCAACTCCATAGCACATGCGGAAGAACATAAACCTTGAGAATTTGTTTAAACAATTGCGAATTTTTAGCGGCCGCATTGTTGCACTTTTTCAAAATTTTCGTTTTTTCTAGCACAAAATCCTACCTATGAAAAAAAATTCGAATCTCCAGCACATCTGGAAGTGCCTAAACATTAGTATCCTCCTGTTATCATTATATATCGACGACTCTTACAGAGGAGGATATAACATCATATAAGATATTAGTAGTTGGTGCTTGCATACTGCAAGCATTTTATCTCACCTTGAAAAAACATTCATTTTTCAGACAGACATTTCATCTTTACAAATATTCTTTCAATTCTAAAGATTTCACCTCCGCTGCGATTTCCGTTTTTCCCACATGTAAAAATAATAGTTTAAAACATTACTCAAATGTTGCAATTTTAAAAATTTTACAATTTCTTCATTATAAGGTACTAATTCTACACATTTTAGCCAAATTTTAAAGTTGTAGCACATCTATAAGTAAAATAATATTTTTATAATTGTTTAAATTTAAATAATTTTTAACGGCCGCCGCAATTCATATATGGTAAAATTGAAATGTTTATTTGTGTAAATTCATTACTCTGTAAAAAATTTGAAAATTTCAGCTTCCTAGCTCATCCCGTAGTACTTAAACAGTTATCCATTTGTTTAAACTTTAAGAATTTTTAACTGCCAAACAAATTAAAATATCAAAATTTGTATAATCCCTATATCGTTTTTTTAAGAATTTGACTTACAAAAAAAATTGCAACTCCGTAGCACATGAGTAAATACATAAATCATGAAAATTTGTTTAAACAATGGCGAATTTTTCGCGGCCGCTTTGTTGCACTTTTTGAAGATTTCCGTTTTTTCTAGTCGGTTTTGCACAAAATCCTACGTAAGAAAAAATTTTTGAATCTCCAGCACATCTGGAAGTGCCTAAACATTAGTATCCTCCTATATGTTATATGATATCATTATATATCGACGACTCTTACAGAGGAGGATATAACATCATTCTATATCAAGGGTTCCCAACCTTTTTTTGCTTGTGGACCCCCTGAGTCCTAACTTTACGTATGTGGACCCCCATATACGCATATGTAATATTCCTAAATGAAATATTTATTTGTAGGTTAGTAAAAGCTAATAATTAAACAATTCCTAAATGAAATATTTATTTGTAAGTTAGTAAAAGATAATAATTAAACAATTCCAATATAATATAAAAAATGTAAATTACAAATTTTGAAAATTTTAATTGATAAAACTGAAACATATTTTTACTTGTAATGACAGAAATAGTAAAAAAAATTTAAAGAATACTATTTCAAACAACATATACAAATTTATTTCTAAGGCTATTAAATAGGATCCCATTAAATAGGCCCTATTAATGAGATCCTTGTGGCTGATGTTTTGATATTAGCATATTAATATCTGGCTCCAATTTTGTGAGAGTCAGACGATGATCATCTCTTTTTACTATATCAAGTCGATTACGATTTTTTGTTAGCAACTGTGTTACACGACTAAAGCCAGATTCCACAAGATAAGATGATGGGAAAACAATGACATACATTTTAGCTTTCTCCCATAAAAGCGGATATTTACAGGCAATGTCACTATTCTTCCATACATCATGCTTTCCTTTTTTGAATAGACTTCGGACTGTCTCATCAGACCGCAATTCAACAAGTTCCTCTTGTAAATCAATTTCAACATCAGCAACATTTACCTCAAATGGAATCAGCACCCAGTCTGGGATGTTCAGTTCTAGTAGGTCCTTGAACCGAACTTGCATGTCTTCATAAATTTTTTTTAAATGATCAACATACACAACACAATCATCATCTTTTAAATCACTGCTAACTGAAGCAAGGTTTGGAAACTGGTCAAACGCACGGCGTGAGATATTAAGACTGTACAATTTGAGTTTTCCTAGGAATGCATTAATGGCTTCTTTGCTAGATATTAAATCACAATTATGTCCTTGCTGCAGCTTATTAAGAGAATTCAGTTTTTCAAACACATCTGAGAGGTAAAATATGTCTGTTTTCATGGCAACCAACTGTTTTCCAATCTCCTTTTCGTTTAGAAATGATACAATACTGTCCCAAAGGACGACGAAGCGACGAAGACAATTAATTGCCTTTAGACAACCATCGCACCTCTGTATGCAGTACAAGACGGTCAAATCCTTCTTCATTTTCATCACAAAGTTTGCGAAAGAGACGATCTTGAAGAGCATTAGCCTTAATGAGGTTGACAGCTTTTATTACAAGAGTTAAGGCTTCATGAAGACGTCCACTCAATCTCTTCGCCACCAGATGTTGGCGGTGAATCACGCAATGTATGCAAAATTCTTTTGGCAATGCATTTTTTAAATGAGTGATAAACCCTGTACCTACCGACCATGGAAGGAGCGCCATCAGTAGCACAAGCCATTAAATTTTCTAGTGGAATATTTTTTTCTCTAAAATAAGACTGGACTTCCTTAAATATTGTTTCACCTTTAGTATCTGTTTTGAGGAAGCTTGCAAAAAGCATTTCCTCTCTGAGTTGATTATCATCCAAATATCTTACATATGCCAATAAAAGTGCTTCATTGCCCATCAAAGTTGATTCATCGAGTTGCATTGCAAACTGTTTCACTCGTAATTGAGCAATAAGTTGATTTTCTACATCTTCAGACATTTCATCAATGCGTCTGGATATTGTGTTATTGCTCAAAGGAAGGTTATCGGTAATTTCACGTGCTTTTTTGTTTAACATTGTTGAAATTACAACTGATATCGAAGGCAAGATGACAGTTTCACCAATGCTATGTGGCTTTCCAGATTTTGCTATTATTTTGCTGATTTCATATGATGCTAATAAACCGCTATCTTTATTGCTTGCTTGTTTACTAAAAATCTGATCCAATTTGTTTCTTCCTTGAAAATTGTCTCGTAGTTTTCGGAAATACTCCACTGATTTATTTTTCTTTTCGCTGTGCCTTGTCTCCAAATGGTGACGAAGCTTACTTGGCTTCACGCTATCATTAGTAAGCACAGTCATACATATAAGACACATTGGTTTTGTGATATTCTCTGGTGATTCAATAAAACCATACGACAGATATTCAGTCGAATATTGTCTTGTTTTCTTCTTTGCATGAGCCATGGTCAATCTGAATAACCATAATAATATTATTAACCTCAAATATTTAATGTTGGAAATGCTTGTAGGTACTAATGGAAATATAGTTCACTAGAACAATAACGTTCAATAACACAAACAATAGATTTCACCACGACGATGCCGATTACTCACTATAGAATGAAATGACTGCCTCTGACTGACTCACTCGTTCTAGATTAGTCGGTGCCTAAATAATGTTTTCTTCTTCGAGAATTTTCTATGGAAAGAAATTTTTTTTCCGTCAACTAAACAAGGTTCCAGAAAATACGAGTATCTTCTAACTGCGAATTTCTGGACTTTTCTTCATATCACCTTGAAAAAACATTCATTTTTCAGACAGACATTTCATCATTACAAATGTTCTTTTAATTCTAAAGATTTCACCTCCGCAGCGATTTCCGTTTTCCACAAATGTAAAAATAATAGTTGTAAACAATCCCCAAATGTTGCAATTTAAAATTTTTTACACTTTCTCCATTATGGGGTACTAATCCTACACAATTTAGCAAAATTTTAAAGTCGTAGCACTTCTAGAAGTCAAAAATTATTTTCTAATTGTTTAAATTTAAATAATTTTTAACGGCCGCGGAAATTCATGTATGGTAAAATTGAAATGTTTTTTTTTGTGCTAGTTTACTACTTTGTACATAACTTGAAAATTTCAGCTCCATAGCTCATCCCGTAATGTCTAAACAGTTATCTATTTGTTTAAAATTTAAGAATTTTTAACTGCCAAATAAATAAAATATCAAAATTTGTATAATCCCGATTTCGTTTTTTTTTATGAATTCTACCCATAAAAAATTTCAACTCCGTAGCACATGCGGAAATAAATAAACCATAAAAATTTGTTTAAACAATTGCCTTTTTATAGCGGTCGCTTTGTTGCACTTTTTCAAGATTTTCGTTTTTTCTAGTCGGTTTTGCACAAAATCCTACGTAAGAAAAAAATTTCGAATCTCCAGCACATCTGGAAGTGCCTAAGCATTAGTATCCTCCTGTTATATCCTCCTCTGTAAGAGTCGTCGATATATAATGATAGTAGTTGGTGTTTCATACTGCAAGCATTTCATCTCAACATAAAAAAAAACATTCATTATTCATCTTTCATCATTACACATATATTTTTAATTCTAAATATTACACCTCCGCAGCGATTTTCGTTTTTCTCACATGTAAAAATAATAGTTTAAAACAATCCCCAAATGTTGTAATTTTAAAATTTTTACACTTTTTCCATTATAAGGTACTAATGCTACACATTTTAGGCAAATTTTAAAGTTGTAGCATTTCTATAAGTAAAATAATATTTTTCTA
Source organism: Tanypteryx hageni (assembly GCA_028673005.1). Classification (NCBI taxonomy): domain Eukaryota; kingdom Metazoa; phylum Arthropoda; class Insecta; order Odonata; family Petaluridae; genus Tanypteryx; species Tanypteryx hageni. Next base: position 31,496,371 of record CM054115.1, read on the forward strand.
ATTGTTTAGATTTAAATAATTTTTAACGGCCGCGGCAATTCATATATGGTAAAATTGAAATGTTTATTTGTGCAAATTTACTATTCTCTAAATAATTTGAAAATTTCAGCTTCCTAGCTCATCCCGTAGTACCTAAACAGTTATCCAATTGTTTAAACTTTAAGAATTTTTAACTGCCAAGCAAATTAAAATATCAAAATTTGTATAATCCGTTTCGTTTTTTTAAGAATTCTACTTATAAAAAAAACTTCAACTCCGTGGCACATTTGGAAATATATAAACCTTGAGAATTTGTTTAAACAATCGCGAATTTTTAGCGGCCGCATTGTTACACTTTTTCAAGATTTTCGTTTTTCCTAGTCGGTTTTATACAAAATCCTATCTAAGAAAAAAATTACGAATCTCCAGCACATCTGTAAGTGCCTAAACATTAGTATCCTCCTATATGTTATCATTATATATCGACGACTCTTACAGAGGAGGATATAACAGGAGGATACTAATGTCCAGCCCAAACTACAAGAGCTAGAGATCTGAAAGTTTTGGTTTTTGTAGATATGATGGAGAAACCTTCAGATAAAATAAGACTTCTTACCTAAGTGACATGAGTTCGACTCCAGAAATTCCGAAAGTTGCGTTTTTTCCTATAAGAAAAGCATTGCGCCATTTTTGTATATTAATTATGGGCACTTTCCGGTAAGCTAGAAAGATGAAATTACAGTGTTGCTAGATGGTCGCAATATCTATTAGGAATTATTGTCACTTTTGCTTACAGTGTCTAGGGTTCGACTCCAGAGACCCCGGAATATCTCCCATAAGTTAACATGGGAATACGCAATCCAGTGTGTAGACCAGTCTAATAAGTTTAGGAAGCTGAAATTATCCAAGATTATAGAACTTTTCTCATAACCAACTATAAAAATCGAAAATTTTGAAATTGTAAATTTTAGGGGTTGTTTTAACCCCATTTGAACATTAAAGTTTAATAATATTTTAGGTACTACGGGATGAGCTAGGAAGCTGCAATTTTCAAATTATTTACAGAACAGTGCATTTCCACAAATAAACATTTCAATCTCTCCATTTATATATTGCGGCAACCGTTAAAAATGTATACATTTTAAACAATTAGTAAAATATTATTTTACTTCTAGAGGTGCTACAACTTTAAAATTTGGCTGAAATGTGTAGCATTAGTACCCCATAATTGAGAAAGTGTAAAATGTATAATATTGCAACATTTGGGGATTGTTTTAAACTATTATTTTTACATGTGGGAAAAACGAAAATCGCTGCGGTGGTGAAATATTTAGAATTAATAGAATATTTGTAATGATGAAATATCTGTCTGAAAAATTAATGTTTTTTCAAGGTGAGATGAAATGCTTGCAACATGCAAGCACCAACTTCTAGTATGTTATATCCTCCTATGTAAGAGTCGTCGATATATAATGATAACAGGAGGATACTAATGTTTAGGCACTTCCAGATGAGCTGGAGATTCGTAATTTTTTTCATAGGTAGGATTTTGTGGAAAACCGACTAGAAAAAATGAAAATTTTGAAAAAGTGCAACAATGCGGCCGCAAAATTTCGCAATTGTTTAATGAAATTTTTATGATTTATGTATTTCCGCATGTGCTACGGAGTTGAAATTTTTTTTGTATGTAGAATTCGTAAAAAAACGAAATAGGGATTGTACAATTTTTTATATTTTAATTTGTTTGGCAGTTGGATAACTTTTTAGATACTACGGGATGAGCTAGGAAGGTGAAATTTTCAAATTATTTACAGAGTAGTAAATTTGCACAAATAAACATTTCAATTTTACCATATATAATTTTTGGCGGCCGTTAAAAATTATTTTAATTTAAACAATTAGAAAATATTATTTTACTTCTAGAATTGCTACAACTTTAAAATTTGCCTAAAACGTGTAGCATTAATACCCCATAATGGAGAAAGTATAAATTTTTTAAAATTGCAACATGTGGGGATTGTTTTAAACTATTATTTTTACATGTGGGAAAAACGAAAATCGCTGCGGAGGTGAAATATTTAGAATTAAAAGACTATTTGTAATGATGAAATGTCTGTCTGAAAAATGAATGTTTTTCAAGGTGAGATGAAATGCTTGCAGTATGCAAGCACCAACTACTAGTATGTTATATGTTATTATTATATATCGACGACGCTTACAGAGGAGGATATAACATATAACATATAGGAGGATACTAATGTCCAGCCCAAACTACAAGAGCTAGAGATCTGAAAGTTTTAGGTTTTGTAGATATGATAGAGAAACCTTCAGATAAAATAAGACTTCTTACCTAAGTGACATGAGTTCGACTCCCATAATTGAGAAAGTGTAAAATGTATAATATTGCAACATTTGGGGATTGTTTTAAACTATTATTTTTACATGTGGGAAAAACGAAAATCGCTGCGGAGGTGAAATATTTAGAATTAATAGAATATTTGTAATGATGAAATATCTGTCTGAAAAATTAATGTTTTTTCAAGGTGAGATGAAATGCTTGCAACATGCAAGCACCAACTTCTAGTATGTTATATCCTCCTATGTAAGAGTCGTCGATATATAATGATAACAGGAGGATACTAATGTTTAGGCACTTCCAGATGAGCTGGAGATTCGTAATTTTTTTCATAGGTAGGATTTTGTGGAAAACCGACTAGAAAAAATGAAAATTTTGAAAAAGTGCAACAATGCGGCCGCAAAATTTCGCAATTGTTTAATGAAATTTTTATGATTTATGTATTTCCGCATGTGCTACGGAGTTGAAATTTTTTTTGTATGTAGAATTCGTAAAAAAACGAAATAGGGATTGTACAATTTTTTATATTTTAATTTGTTTGGCAGTTGGATAACTTTTTAGATACTACGGGATGAGCTAGGAAGGTGAAATTTTCAAATTATTTACAGAGTAGTAAATTTGCACAAATAAACATTTCAATTTTACCATATATAATTTTTGGCGGCCGTTAAAAATTATTTTAATTTAAACAATTAGAAAATATTATTTTACTTCTAGAATTGCTACAACTTTAAAATTTGCCTAAAACGTGTAGCATTAATACCCCATAATGGAGAAAGTATAAATTTTTTAAAATTGCAACATGTGGGGATTGTTTTAAACTATTATTTTTACATGTGGGAAAAACGAAAATCGCTGCGGAGGTGAAATATTTAGAATTAAAAGACTATTTGTAATGATGAAATGTCTGTCTGAAAAATGAATGTTTTTCAAGGTGAGATGAAATGCTTGCAGTATGCAAGCACCAACTACTAGTATGTTATATGTTATTATTATATATCGACGACGCTTACAGAGGAGGATATAACATATAACATATAGGAGGATACTAATGTCCAGCCCAAACTACAAGAGCTAGAGATCTGAAAGTTTTAGGTTTTTTAGATATGATAGAGAAACCTTCAGATAAAATAAGACTTCTTACCTAAGTGACATGAGTTCGACTCCAGAAATTCCGAAAGTTGCGTTTTTTCCTATAAGAAAAGCATTGCGCCATTTTTGTATATTAATTATGGGCACTTTCCGGTAAGCTAGATAGATGAAATTACAGTGTTGCTAGATGGTCGCAATATCTATTAGGAATTATTGTCACTTTTGCTTACAGTGTCCTGGGTTCGACTTCAGAGACCCTGGAATATCTCCCATAAGTTAGCATGGGAATACGCAATCCAGTGTGTAGACCAATTTAATAAGTTTAGGAAGCTGAAATTTTGCAAGATTTTAGAACTTTTCTCACAGCCAACTATAAAAATCGAACATTTTAAATTTGTAAATTTTAGGGGTTGTTTTAACCCCATTTGAACATTAAAGTTTAATAATTTTTTAGGTACAACGGGATGAGCTAGGAAGCTGAAATTTTGTAGTTACTTACAAAGTCGTGTATTTGAACAAATAAACATTTGAATTTTTCCATAAATATATTTCGGCGGCCGTTAAAAAAGTTAAAATTTTAGACAATTATAAAAATATAATTTTACTTCTAGATGTGCTACAACTTTAAAATTTGGCTCAATTGTGTAACATTAGTACCCCATAATGGAGAAAGTGGAAAATGCTTAAAATTGCAAAATTTTGGGATTGTTTTAAAATTTTTGTATTCGTATTTGTAATGATGAAATATCTGTCTGAAAATGAATGTTTTTTCAAGGGGAGATGAAAAACTTGCAGTATGCAAGCACCTTTTACTAGTATATAATGATAACGCATGTAAATTAATATGTAATTAAAAGCAATAATTTTAAGTGTAATAACAATTTTAATGTAAAAATGAGAAAATATCTATTAATACATTATTCAAATAATTTCATCTAAAGCAATAAATGTATTTATTTCTAATAGCACGTATACATGTAACTGCACGTATAACTGTATCTGTATCTATAAAGAAATAGAATAGTAATTTATCTACTTGTGATGAAACGGCGCTGAACTGTCGCCCCGGTGAAACGGTGACGCCGAAACGTCTCATTGCGTGTCGGAGATTTGACCAAGTGAAAAAAAGGTTGGGAACCACTGATCTAGATAATACCTATGTACGTATATGCATTTTCCATATGATTAAATGCGCAGTCCGTAATTTCGCTTAATCAGCTCCAATGGGATTTCCCTTGAAGACGAATGTTTTTCACATCAAATAAGTAAAATTTTCGTGATCAAAGAAATCAGTGCATCAAATCTACGCGTATTTGAAAATCGTCGGTAAGAAAATTAATTTTCATTCTTTTAGGCGTTCTTCGATCCGAGTCCCAAAGTCATGCGATTTTTAAAGGCACTTTTAAAATGTAAATAAAAAATACGCTGCACCCAATCCCATCTTATTCAAACGGAGGAACGAAGCAATCTTGCAAACGATCCCGGACCGTTATATTACACGGAGATTACCCGAGTTATTGGACAATCTTCAGTTCGGCGTAATTGCCCTTCAAATATGACGGGCATGCGTGGATTAAATATGAAATTTAAGGCACTTCCCATTCTTTCTCCTTTTCTCTCTCCCATCCTTCTCCCTCCCTCTCCCCCTCTCTCCTTCTCTGGAAAAATGTACTTCCCTAATGAAGACCTCTATTTATCTCTTCCTCTCCCTATCCTTCTGTCTGCCTCCCTCTCACCCCTTCTCTCCCTCTCCCTCCCTCTGTTTCTCTCTTTTCTTTCTTCATCTTTCTCTCTCTCTTTCGTATTAAAGCACTCAAAGCACACTTTCCTTACGAATTCTAATAATAAAAGCCTAGATGTGTTTGTGCATTACGCTGACGTCATCAATGACACTTTTTAACACATTTTTAACAAACTTTCCGATTAGATGGAAGGTTGAAATTTCGCTGGAATGTTTAATTAAGATATAAAAATTAAATGACGAAAAAATATGAAAAAAGACCCGGATTTGACTCCAGGGGGCGATTTCCATTTCCCATAAGATAACACGTAAAAAGAGACTTTTTAAAGTTCAGAATTTTATTCTTTTGGAAATTCAAATTACAAATAATTCTTCGAATTTGAACTATGTTTTAGGACAATTAATGGAGTTTCTTATTCTATTCATCTTTTTTCGACTACCGTTCAAAATCTCTCTTATTTAAGGTTTAAATCACATAATTTGGAAAAATATAGGCTTTGAAACGGATGTTGCCTTGCTGACCATGTCATTGTTAAACTTCGAGAATCAATTGTTGTCTCAACTCGCATACGTGTAATATATACGAGTAATATATACGAGTGCATGGATTGCCTTTAATTATCATAGGATTTTCGCGAAAATACGTAATCCTAATGGGACTGGGATTTAGTTTGGATTCTTTTGCTTATCTAAACGACTATATAGATGCAGAGTAAGAGAGACGGGGATGTGGGGAGGAAGATAGGAAGAATGGGATACAGAATGGAAGGTACATAGAGAGTAAGGGAGGTATAGAATTAGAAATGGATGGGATGAAAGAGATAAAGAGGATGACGGAGAAATAGAGGGAAAGCTATGGATTGGGATAGGAGGGAATGAGAGAGGTGGGAGGAAAGAGAGGCAAAGAGAAGGAGGGAGGGAGAGAGAGAGAGAGGGGAAGGAAAGAGAGAGGAAGGGACGGAGAGAGGAACGGCGAGAGGGAGGGAGGGACTATTATTATTTATTTATTATTGTTATTATCATTGCAATGGGCTCATTATTGGAGAAAACCCTGCTTAGATATTTGCAAAATGTTTCTAGAATTCCTATCTACATCTACAAGTTACCCTGCAATTCACCTAGTTGGTGGGTGGCAGAGGGTGCAATGCACCAAATCCTACCTAAAGATTGTCTAACGCAATTCGAAATTTCCTATTGTGATCTCGTATTGTCCTCGGAAAGAAAGAGCCTAGATAACGCCCCGTCCTACAATCGATCTCACGTATTTTATCGTCTCGATCATTTCTACCTATATACGTCGGTGCCACAATTATTCCCACTACCTCCTCTTTTAGACATTCCGACCTATATTTCTCCAGAAGTTTCAACCTTGAGTCCAATCTACGGTCCTCCAGTGATACCCAGTTCAAATCGCTCAATAAAGAGGTGACGCTTTCCTTATGTTCGTACCTTTGTTTTACAAATCTGGCTGCTCTGCGCTGTACTCTTTCTAGTTGAATTATGTGTCCCTTCTCGTACGGTTCCCATATGCTCGCTGCGTATTCCACTTGCGGTCTTACCAGTGATAAGTAGCATATTTCACGTACTTTCTCTGTAGTGTTCCGTACTATTCTACCTATGAATGCCAGTTTCTTGTTGGCCGCGCCTATAACTCGACGAATGTGCATGTCCCACGAAAGATCTCGACAAATGATTACTCCTAAATATTTTACATACTCAGCTTGTCGAAAGCTCATTTCATCTATTTTATATTCGAAACCTAAATCTTTGTTCTTACTTTTCCAGAACGTGACTGCGGCACATTTAGTATAATTAATTTCAATTTGCCATTCTTTGCACCATGCTGAAATGGCTCTTAAGTCTTCAAGCAGTGACTGATAATCCTCCTGGTTTTTTATTTCTTTATATAGAACGATGTCATCGGCGAAAAGCCTCATTTTACTACGAACAACCGAGCAGATATCATTTACATAGATTAAGAAGAGCAGAGGGCCCAATACACTTCCCTGAGGAACACCCGAAGCAACTTTAACGGGGGACGAGTATTTCCCATAGATGACAACAATGTGTTCCCTATTCGAGAGGAAGTCTCTCACCCAACCGACAACTTTCGGATTGATACCACATTGTCCTAACTTCGCAATTAATTTCCTATGAGATACTTTATCGAACGCCTTCCTGAAATCAATGAATATGGCATCGACCTGAGTATTTTTCTCTCCTCATCGCAACAAATCGTCCACGAACAGGCCGAGCTGCGTTTCGCATGATCTACCTCTCCGGAATCCGTGTTGGCATCCGCTAAGCAATGAATGACTATCTAAATAGCGCATTACAGAGCTAAAGACTATGTGCTCAAGTATCATGCACAATAATGAAGTTAAGGATATCGGCCTATAATTTTCGGGGTTCTCTCTGTCGCCACTCTTATGGATGGGCGTAACGTGTGCCACCTTCCAATCTTTAGGAACTACTCCTTCCCTAATAGATTTCTCGAATATAATTTTCAAATACGGCGCGATTTCAGCAGCTAATTATTTCATTTCATTCATAATTTCCTCCGGTCCAGAAGATTTATTTGGCTTAATTGAATGAAGTTGGAGCGCGATGCCATTTTCCCAAAATACCAAATCTTCCATCGAATCGCCCTGACGCATAGGAATAGGGGTTTCACATTCATCGTCATCACGAGTAAAAGCTTTCTGAAAGTGATGATTTAATAGGTTTGCTTTATCCGTACTATCGTGAACTACGTTTCCCGTTTCCGACCGCAGTAACGCAATAGTGGGGCTCCTACCTTGAACTTCCCTGACGTAAGACCAAAATGCTTTCGGGTTCTCTTTCAAGTTTTCATGCAAAAACCTTCTTTTTATAATTGTTAAACGCATTACGCATTGCAACTCTGGTTATGGAGCGCGCCTCCTTGTATTGCTGCCTTATTATTGCAATCTGTTCGACCGTAGCTGTTGAGGATGTGTTATTTACGCGAGAGTGGAGTTTTCTTTGCCGTCGGAGAGCGCTTCTTACTTCCTGGTTGTACCATCTAGGTTCTGCACTATCACGCTTCAGTTAGCTCGGAATACATTTTTCTGTGCACTCTCGCATTATATCTCTGAACATGCACCAGGATTCCTCCGCGTCTGCACTATCGGTTAAATCGCTGAAATTAGTATATTTCTTTCGCAGAAAAGACCTAAATCTTGTGAAATCGGCTTTGGCGAATACATAAAATTTTCTTTTGGCCTTAACCTGCTTCTCAATATTTAACTGAAATTCCACGTACACTGCCTTGTGATCGCTTATTCCGTCAGCATCGGATACTCTATTCATACGCTCAGGAAGATTAGTAACAAATAAATCTAATATATTATTAAATCTCGTGGGAAATCTCACTAATTGATACAATGAGTGCTTACCGAAAGTTTCTAGTAAAGCCTCGCACGATTCACGCTCTCTACCTCCGGGATAAAAGCAATTATGGCTCCAATCAATTGACGGAAGATTGAAATCGCCCCCGATTATAATGGCTTTATCTTTATTAGACGAATTTAGCGTCGCCACTTGTTTCTCCAGAGAATGAATAGTTTCCACGCTCGCAATTGGGGGTCTATAAAAAGCGCATATATTTATAGTTTTTGAGTCGCTTCCTTTCACACGACACCAAACACTTTCGACTTCGTCTGTATTGGGTAACTTTCGTATTTATTGCTAACTGCTATAAAGACTCCACCTCCCGACCGGATATATCGATCTTTTCTGAAGACGCTATAGTCACGAGGAAACATCTCCTGACTGGCTATAAAGGGTCTCTAGAATGTCAAAATTTTCCCCTGGTTTTCTGCATCCGCCTATGATATTTAAGGCTTTATTACTCTCTCTTCCGTATATTTTTACGCACAAAAGTTCACTATGTTCATCAACCCATATTAAATTACTGAGAATTTCATCTTTTACGCATATAAATACACCTCCACCTCTCTGGTTTCGATCCCTTCTATAAGTAGTGAACCCGCCTGAAAAGACTTCTTTAGAATCAATATCATTTTTTAACCTCGACTCGGTACCGACAATTACATCTGCTTATGTTGCTTCAATTAGGGTTGCAAAGTCTTTACATTTATTTAGGATACTCCTACAATTTACCTGAAGAATTCTTATTCCCTTACCTGGATTTTTGACTTCTTTATTATACGATATATGGCCCCCGTCTTCAACGTCTTTCATCGCCTTCTTCAGGGTGTCAGCACCTCCGTGGTCCTCTTCTAGCGTGTTGTATTACATTTTCCAGCAAACTCCCGAATTTTTCGCTACCTCTTCTATTTAAGTGTAAACCGTCCCGACCCAAGTCCTTATCATTTAACCAGCAGTTCGGATCCACGAAACACAAGTTTTGTTTAGCACACACCCAATCAATGCCTTCATTGATATAATCCCTCCTTCTAATTATTCCACTCACTACTATATTTGCTTTCTTAAACTTTTTCTTCGCTGTTGCACACATATCCCAAATCAATCCGATGGCGTGGTCTTCAGTCCGAGCACTTTTTATATCATTTGTTCCTACGTGGATTACGATCACTTCTTCCTCCCTCTCCCCACTCAGATCCATAATTTTATTTTCCATTTGCTCGGTTTTAATTCCCGGAAAACAGTTCACTAAAACACCAACCTTTTTACACTTCTCTCCGGCAAACCGTAACATAGAATCACCTAATATTCTCACCTTCGGCAGCTGGGCCTCTGGGATTTTATCGTCGTGATTTTTATTATTCCCTTCATTTGTTTACAACAGGAAGATTTTTTGGCGGACAACAATGAAAAACCCATATTTTCCCCTCCCTGGCTCCTATATGATTTTCGAGATAGCAATGAAAAACTTCATTCGGTAAAGAGAAATCATTTGCCGCAAAAATTAGTCCGCGAGAGCACATTATTTTGATGCATGGCTTCAGAGATAAAAATTCGAAAATGTTTTGTTCGCAAACCCCGTAAGTAAAAATAAAATTGTACTTAGGCATAAACCCAGAGAAAAGTAATGCATCCATATCCTTAATCTCCAAAAGATGAACAAAATGTTATCAGAACTACCAAGCGATTTTCACTATCATGGACTACCAAGGCCTTCCCCCCCCCCCCCCCTTGGCTCAGAGGCCCACCACCTAAAATACAATAAAAAAAGCATAGTAACGTTTCGAACCTATTGCTATATATATTTAAAAACATCATAGGAATAGAGCTATACAATTTTAGTGATTTATTTGAAATTATATGTACATAAAGACAAATATTTACATTTATAAATTCTCTTACATTCTTCCTCATTATGTTTTCAAGATAATATTAATATTGCAGTAATATTGTCTTTACAGAAATAACAACAAATTGATTATAAAAATGACTTAATCTGATTCATCTGGCACAAGAGTTTAAACAAATAGCGTGCTTCACACTGCTTTCCACGCATATGGTTCCCTATAAGTCAGGCTACCTGCGTGTCAAGGCATGCAACCAATGACTAAACAATTTGCAGAAAATTGAAATATGCATACATTGATGAGAAACTTCGGATAATTACTTTACATAAGTCTCTGCATAATGTATTGAAATATCCAGACTTTTCCTTTGTTTATAAAAGAGAAACATACGAAAAAACAAGTTGTGGGTCTCGGAGCCCCCTCCCTTGGTAGTTCTAGGATTAATTATAACTGACTCCATGACGGACGTACACTAAAAAAATATTCACTACGAAAATATTTAGTAGGTGACTGTCTGACTGACGGACGGACACGACGGAACTAATATACAGTAGATACGTGAAATTAAAAGGGGAGAAAGCCCTATAAAAACACTCAAGAAATTTTGTAAGTTCAAAGTATAATAGGATATTCTTGTTTTATTTTCTCGATAACGGCTCTACCTACGATAAAAATGTACATATATGACAAGAAATATTTTATTTATCTATTTCTACGAATTTTTTGGCATGATTAATATTTTACTAGATACGACGAAAAGTTCATTTTTTGTTTCTCATAAAGTGTCACCCCTGATTAGGTTTCGTGGGCTAATTATATCATTTTCTTATTTTATTTGCCTAAAGTCCTAAATGCCAAATTTCATGAAAATCCGCCCTGTAGTTTCGGAGGTAAAACCTGCGTACTGACGGACGGACATTTTTTACTTTTTGTAAAAAACATCAAATTCATGACTTTGTCAGATATATAATGCCATACTTTGTCTTTGAACGAGGACAAACTTCATGGAAGACATCTGACGGTCAAGGATCATGACCTTGGACATTATGGTGATATCTGAAATTAGTTATTTATTTTACACTTTGAACAGCGAGGTTGAATGTAAGAGTATAAAATGATTTCAGTCGCATCACTATGGCACACACGAGATCGGTAGTCGTCTCTTTGCAGTCGATCGGACAATCATAATTCGCTTGCATAATGCAGAAGATTTTGGTGATTTGCTTTCTCGTATTCTGCCTTTCTCCCTCCCATTGCGTGGCTGAGCAATCTTCGGAGCAATGCGGAGGGAGCCATTTCAAATTGTCCCTTTTCGGAGGGAAAACGGAAGATACGAAATGGAACACATTGTATCACCTAGACAGCTCCTCCTGCAACGCAACCGACAATTGGAAGTTGATCGTACAACAGAATGTTACGGAAAGTGGAGGGATGCGTCACATTCGCCTGCGGGGATTTTTCACCGGTAAAGTACTCTGACTTTTTTTAGTTCGATTTCTTGCTTTTTTGCTTGAAATGCAACTTTACTGTAAAATTTTAAAATGCTCATGAGGAAATTTGATTACATTAAAAGCCTTTTTGCGTGATAATTAATTCCAATTCTTAACTAACTTTCATAATGTGTTAATTTACGAGCTTCCAAATACGTGTTGCTATCCTTTTGTCCTTAGTCGCCACTATTAGAAGTATTAGTATTCAGAGCCGGTTTTAAACATTTGGCAGCGCCGGGGAAGCTTATTTTTGGCTACCCTGTATAACAGCACAGTAACTTTACTCTGTGAGGAATAATTCATTGTGAATTAGCATGCGTAAAATGGAAATATTTATACGCAAACTTTTATTTCGATAAAGATGCAATTAACTTAAACGCAAATTTAATGTAAAATTTAAATTATATGATAACTTAGTTTTTCTTTATTTACGGCTTGATTAACCTAGGGATGATGCTACGTACGTAATTTCTGATTAAGAGAATAGAAAGATCAGCCAACCTTTCTTGTGTCGTCGTTGAACGGAAGCTTGTTTTAATTACTGTTAACTTCTAAAAACTACCGGGATTTGTACTGTTCTCTGAGGAAAGAAATGTAAATTCTAAATTTTATCGAAGAATTTTGCTTATCGATCGCATTTCTTCGAATTTTGCGTAAATACTGACGTCTTGGCAGTTTTCCGTTCGAATGTATTAGTAATATTTTATAACGCTAAATTATAAAATTTGTGAAATTAGGTATCATAAGTTCCATTTGGATCATCCTCTTAGGTTATAGGAAAACTAATTACGAAAGAATTTTGTTCAATTTTTACAATAACACGCAAAATATCGGCAACGGCTTTAATTTACAAACGTTCCATCGCAGAGAATATTTGACGAAAGCATTGGGCTGGAAAGGATTAAAGTAGAGACAAGAATTGGAATAGGTGAGGATGGAAGAGGCTTCGGGAGATTTCTCTTTTCCTTTACTCTCCTACTTATAAAATTTATATTATTAGGAATATCTGTAGGGTATGTAATGTCCAGTGGCTCTACTCCCGTGGTGGGGTCGGATTGAGTTTGCTATCGTCGGTTTTCTGAATTTTAAATTGTTTTGACGGGTCAACTGCCGCGTAGGAAACGGTATTTCCGAGATTACAGAAAATCCAGGTCACTTGCAACGTGCGCGAAAATATTTGTTCACATTGTCCATCGACCTATCGGCTGAAATAAGGATGACAATATTCTACATTGCTTCAAGAAAAATAGTTCCGTTACACCAGTTTACGCTCCCCACCCTTTTCAGATAATGAATTTTGCTTGTCTTGCACGCCGAATATACCATAAATCGTTTTTTGTTATTTTTAACTTTTTATATAAAGTATGTAAATAATAATAAATATGGCGGCTCCTGGCGACCCCTCTGTTCTCCCGCCCTTAAAACCGGCTCTAATAGTAGTGTATATAATATTCACAGTTCCTCTCAGTCATACTCTTCTCAACATAAATAATGAAATAAAACTTTTAAATTTTAATTATTTTGCTTTTATTTTTTCAGAAAATTGGAATACGATGGGTGGAAAGTTTTTGCCTCAGTCTCTTACTGACGATATCTTAAGAGGAAAATGCAAAGGTAAGAGGTATATTTGATCAATCCTTTCAAAATATGCCAATGTTTGTGCATGGCAGAGGTCTTTAAATACATGAAACGTTTAAGGATATATATGATTGGAACTTAAATGTGAGCAATGCATTCAGAACGTATTCAGAATTTATTAAAAACGTTTCACTTTACCGAAAACACAAACTTAATGCTGTCGATTTTCACATTTCGAGCATGGTAAAATTTACATTTCTATGACTACCTCATAGTTTGTTTATGTGCAAGGTAGGATTATTTTCAATATATTATGTGACAATTATTGCGTTCTTAATTTATGTCAACAGGTGAAGACACCACTGAAGAACTGGAGCTGAAGATCGTTTCTCGACGCGAGTGGAACGCACGGGAGCCAGTAAAAGTAATCGAAGCATGGTCCAAACCGGTGGTTAGGGTATATGCCCATTATAGCGACTCACCTTGCTTTAACGTTAGAACGTGCAAGCTTGCGATGATGAATGTACAAATGAATGAGATTGGATCTTATGGTGATATTGGTTACAATTTTTACTCTGATGAAAAAGGAATCATTTACGAAGGACTGGGCTGGGACAGACGCAAAGATGCTGATTGCAATCTGAAGTATTTTCTTGACCAAGAAAAGCCTCCTTCTCGTCAGCAACTGCAATCATTTGGCTTACTCGTCGCCAAAGGAATTAAGTTGGGAAAGATTTCCCCAAATTTTAAAGTTGATGGTAATGCAAAGGTTTCGTAAATCAGCAATAGGTGGTTCAACATGATGAAATATGCTTAATTTTTGCTTTATGTGATAACACTTGGTGTTTTTGATGCAATCACATGATGTTCAGTTGGATTTATATAACATAAGCTAGATTCTTGGGCATTTTTATGATGCCTAATCCGTAGCTATAAGTTTTCATGTTCTTTCTCATGTTATTCCTGGTACATTGTTACGTTTTTATTAAAATGTTTCACTTATGATATTTTTGTACATTTTTATTTTACTTATTTGAAAAAGAATGTAAAATAAATAAATGTAAGAGCGTTTTTATTCAATAACTCCTTATATCTAGGGTTGACCCTCTTGCGATCTGTCATGGGACGCCTATATTCGTCGAGTGGTCGGTGCAAAATAGGTTTCTTGCGCAGAGTGGTCCGAAACAGTTCGAGAAACGTATTACCTATCTAGGCTAGGCTAGGCTGTAGGTCGAATAGGCTTCCAGTATATGAGATCCACATAAGGAAGGTCACTCGAATTGGAAAAAATGCAAAGTAAGGCCGCAATACTCATGAAAAAAATTCACGACCGTATGCACAGCGTTGTTTCATTATTATGGGAATTGAATTGGGTATTTGTAGAGGAGCGCCGACTGAAACTCCTAGAAAAATTTAGATCAGATACCGTAGTTGAGTAAGTACTCTGAGTAATTGAAGTACCTAATTGTATAGGAAGGTCAGACTACATTGATAAAAGACGTGAGATAGGCTGTAGGACGAAGCGATATCGAGGTTCTTTTTACTTTCACCATACGTAGTACAGTCAACCTCAGTTATAACGGATCGCCAGGGAAGGGCGGCAAAAATCCGTTATAACCGAAGTCCGTAATATCCGAGGTTCGGTGATTTACCGTAATTTCCGGCATATAAGACGCACTTTTTTTTCAGAAAAATTACACTCAAAATCAGCCTGCGTCTTATACGCAGGTAAGATTATTACTGTTCTCAACATTAACGAGCACATCCTCAAAATGGAATAATTGATAGTCATATGTCGCAAAAATATTAAAATATACATTATTTATAATTAATAGTGAAAATGTTGATAATATATGCAGAAATACCTTATGCAACGTGAATTCCGAGGACGCACTTTCATTATTACGCTTTAATACATGTCCTCTCACAGTGATTACAATTTCGGTCAGTTTGCGATGTCATAGTTCCTAATGATCCCCTTGAATAGCGCGATTAATGCCACGGAACAGTAGAATTCGTGTAGATGTCACACACACACGCGCACACACGCAAGCGCACACGCGCGCACGCACAAACACATATACTAGTAGTTGGTGCTTGCATTCTGCAAGCATATCATCTCAACATAAAAATCATTCATTTTTCTTGTTTCATCATCACACATTTTTTTAATTCTAAATATTTCACCTCCGGAGCGATTTTCGTTTTTCCCTCATGTAAAAACAATATATTAAAACAATCCCAAAACTTTGCAATTTTAAAAATTTTATACTTTCTCCATTATGGGGTACTGATGCTACACATTTCTGCCAAATTTTAAAGTTGTAGTACTTCTAGAAGTGAAATAATATTCTTTTAATTGTTTAAATTTTAAACATTTTTAACGGCCGCCTCAATATGTTTATGGAGATATTCAAATGTTTGTTTGTGCAAATGCACTACTCTGTACATAACTTAAAAATTTCAGCTTCCTAGCTAACCAGTTATCTATTTATTTAAACTTTCAGAATTTTTAACTGCCAAACAAATTGAAATATCAAAATTTGTATAATCCCTATTTCGTTTTTTTTTACGAATTCTACTTATTAAAAAAATTTCAACTCCGTAGCCCATGCGGAAATACATAAACCTTGAAAATTTGTTTAAACAATTGCGAATTTTTAGAGGCCGCATTGTTGCACTTTTTCATGATTTTCGTTTTTTCTGGTCAGTTTTGCACAAAATTCTACCTATGAAAAAAATTTCGAATCTCCAGCTCATCTGAAAGTACCTAAACATTAGTATCCTCCTATATGTTATATGTTATCTCCTCCTCCTCTGTAAGAAATGTCTATATATAATGACTAGACCGCGGATTTTTAGGTTCTAAAAATTAAGTTTTAGGCGACTAAAATAAGCTCTTTAAGTACCTTAATTAGGCTTTATAAAACGTAAAATAGGCTCTAAAAACTACTTCCAAAAACTATGTCCAGTAAAACACAACATCATTTCTGTCAACTATCAACTTTAATTCACGAAAAAAGACTGAAACATGCACGCACGCAAAAATTGCCCGTCAATGAAACTTTATTGATTTGTATTTTCAAAGAACAAAAATATTTTACTACTATGCATTGAAACTTATTCTTATGGTTAATATCCAATGCGTTACCGAGAAAATACTATCTACATTACATATAGTAATACTGACTGAAAACACTATTCAAGTATATATTTAAGTACTACGCAGAGTGTTTGACAAAGTGTTTCATTCGAAATTCCCATAATGAATTTGTCACCTTTTTTGTGTTTATTTCACAAATTTCCCGTAATTGGCCTCACAATAAATAACAAGCACCTTTTCTAAGTTTTCTACCACAAAACTATGGCGTTTGTCAGTTAATATCATTTTGTAAGCAGAAAAAGAACGTTCGACATCAACTGACGTGACGGGGGCGAACTTCAACTTGGGTACATGTTGAAATGGAATTATGCACTCAACTTCACTGGATTTTCCTGCCAGTATATCTGCTGCTGTACGTAGGCTCTGCAGTCCTGAGTTCTTTTGTAGCAACTTTTCTAGTTTTGCTTTTACTTTTTCCCCCACTTCACCTGGAGCTTCCTTTATTTTTTGTTTCACTTCATTCAGCATAGCAGTTTTTTCGTAGATGGGTTTTCCTGAGCCCTCTAATTCAGCAATAATCTGCACAAGGGGTGTATAGTGGGATCTAATATACGCCAAATCCTTGGGAATGCAGGGATCATCTAGCAACATTTTTGCCGAAGTGACGCAGGCAGCATCCTCGGCTAGATTTGTCACAACTTCCTTGACATGAAGGATATGCTCGCTGTAATATTCAGCTGCTTTCAGCCATGTGCCCCAGCGGGTGAGCACAGGCTCAGGTGGCAGAGGGACATCGGGCAGTTTTTCTCAAAAAGCCTGTATTCTTGTTGGTGCCTTGACGAAGACCTTCTTCACGGTGGAGATCAATTTGTTCACCTTGGGGAATTCCAGTCTTATTTGCTCTGCTACGCGGTTCAAACCATGGGCAAGGCATGTCACATGCACAAGGGAGGGATAGAACACCTTGAGTAACTGCATGTCAGCAACCATGTACGATGCAGCATCTGTGTATAGGAGCAGCACTTTCTCTTCGTCTAGATTTTTGGGATACAGCACTTTCAGTCCGTTGTTCACGAAGTGTGCTATTGTTTCCTGGTTTGTTTTGGCAAGTTGCTTCGTGCAGATGAGGTAGGCTCTGGATGGCGCATCTGGGTCCAATTTCCCAACAACCAAGTTGGCCATGTATCTGCCAAGAGCATCAGTGGTTTCATCGACCGATATCCAAATATGTGAATCTCCAATGTCCTCCCGTATCCTGCGCATTGCGTCATCGTACGTGGGTTGCACGTAATTCTTGCGTAGCGTTGACTCGGAAGGTACCGACTGATTGCAGTATCGTTCTAGGAACTCCTTGAATGTTGGATTTTCCAGTGTTCTGAATGGAATGTTGGCTGCCACAATTGCGTGACACAAATCTGCATAAAACTGATTCTTCTTGCTGGATCCCTCAGAAGTTTTTGTTAAAAGCATTTGTTTCATCTTAGATTTGCGTTCAACATTTGCCTTATGTAGCACTCCTTGGATGCGCTGAGTTAGGTGGGATTTTTTATCACTCGAAACCTATAAAGAAAAATTATGAAGAAATAATTAACCGTAAAAATACGGAAATAATCTAATAAATATGGAAATGGGGCAAAAATTTAAAATTTACTTTAGAGATACGAAGGTCCGCAGCTGGATTGCTGGACATTTTGAATAACCACTTCTATAGTTACCATAAAATGGCTCGTATAAACAAAAGATGTGGATGGTTTTTGCCTCAAAGATGACAAGCAATTCACGGCCAATAATTCGTTGCAAGCCAGCATTATAATGTACTTACCTCCTTGTTGCATGCTTGACAGAAGATAATTTTTCCATCCGTTGTGAAGTACGGGAACTCTTGTAACCACTGACGTATTAAATAAGCTTTCGAACTTGATACTTTAGGCATTGAACTTTCACAATTTTCACGTTCACACTTCTCACCTTTACCCTCTGCAGTCTGGAGATGGACTGCGGGGTTATTCTTGTTTTCCCGTGTCGCACGATATGACAATGTAACAACGGGAAATAAACGCAACATCAGATTAAAGGCATTGTTACATTGTCGTATCACGTGTCACTGGGAAACAGAATAACCCCGCCGAACGCGAGACAGGTCCGAGCTGCTGTTCGCCACTTGATCGTGACCGTGGTGTGAAGGACATTTCCAACCCATGACTGAACATTGTACAGTCAGTTTAAAAAATATAATAATACCAAAATCTGCTTTTATAGTCGATTATTTTAGAAAATTAGCCCTTTTTAGGCTGTTTTTGCATGAAAAAGACAAAAATAAGCATTAACGTCGAAATAGGCATTTTTAGACATTAATGTCAAAATAGGCATTTTTAGGCACTATAAAATATACGTTTTCGGGGTTAATTATTCATGAAACGTATATATACAATTGTATATTGAGATATCTACTCAGGAAAAAAATGGGTTTTTACCTAAAGATCCGCGGTCTAATAATGACTAGTAGTTGGTGCTTGCATACTGCAAGCATTTCACCTCACCTTGAAATAACATTTATTTTTCAGATATACATTTCATCATTACAAATAGTCTTTTAATTCTAAAGATTTCACCTCCGCAGCGATTTTCGTTTTTCCCACATGTAAAAATAATAGTTTAAAACAATCCCCAAATGTTGCATTTATAAATATTTTACACTATCTTCATTATAGGGTATTAATCCAGCATGGATTTGAATTTAATCTTCAAGAATAATCAACTTAATTCTTTCTTCCACAGTATGGTGCATATCCCCACTATGTATCTTAATTTTAAAGAATTTAAAAAAGCTATTATATATAGCATTGCACAGTTTTCAATGCTTTTCTTATGGGTGTTTAAAATTGGACATTGGGTTCAAAAACATCCCTTAAATATAACAATTACTGCAGAATGCAAGCACCTTCTACTAGTGTGTGTGTATATATATATATATATATATATATATATATATATATTCACTTTGATAGCTGCCATCCCCTTCATACCAAAACCTCTATCCCCTATGCCCTTGCTCGTCGAGGATGGAGGCTTTGTTCCGATAGAGCATCCCTTCTAGAGTATTACTCTGTCCTCGAGGATGCTCTTCTCAAACGTGGATACCCTCCAGTCTTGGTCCGCGAACAGATCCATAGGGCGATGACGCCTACCCACAATGGATCTCATCCTCACACACCCACTATTCCTGCATCTACCCCTCCACTCACTCTTACGACACTTTTCCATCCTGGTATCCACGAAGCTCTCAAAACAATCCTTCATGCTGCCCACCCAATTCTTACCTCTTCCTCCCATCAGTCCCTCTTTATCAACCTTTTTGCCAATCCTCCGCTCCTCTCCTTCCGCCGGCCCCCAAATTTGGGAAATATCTTGTGGAGGAAGGAACTTCCCACTTCTACCACGCTTCTTGCAATAGGTTCCCACCCCTGCGGAAAACCTCGCTGCCTCACTTGCCCTATCCACCTACCATCATCTTCTTTCTCGAGTCCCTCCACCAACATCACCTACCCCATCACCTCCAAAAGCAACTGCACCACCCGTAACGTCATTTACCTCCTTACCTGCACCCTTTGTCCCGCGTTTTACGTAGGCCTCACCAGCAATCCGTTAAACATCCGAATGAACGGTCACCGGAATAGCGTTTCTCTCAGACGCCCCCTCCCAGTTGCATTACATGCTAATACCCACAATGTCCCCTTTAATAGTTGCTACAATGTTAGGATTATTCGCGCTTTACCCTATGACACTCCTGCCCCCCTTCTCCGACACTGGGAACTAGCACATATCCATCTTCTCGACTCTTTCTCTCCGCCTGGCCTCAACCTCCGCTAACCCTATTAGCCCCCTTACAATGTTTCCTTGTTACTTTGTAACTATTCGGACTCTACCTCATCACACTCCCTCTTTATTGGCTATCCACCCCTCCTACTCCCCACCTCCTCCAATCATCAACCTTCCCACATCACCCTGTCATTCCCCGCCCAGTGTGTCACTTTACGTTACTCTTTCGCTGAAGAAGGGCATAGGCCCGATAAGCTTGCGTGTGTTTTTGTTTTCGTGTGTTTTACGTAGTTTATATATATATATATATAAACTAAAGGAAAAGAAAAGGTAGTGATGAGGGTGGCAACAAGGTGTTGAGGGAAGCCCAGCGGACACTCACCAAGTTGAGGACCAAGCTGGCAGGCTGCTGGGGGCGTCGAAGAGACACGTAAAACACACGAACACAAAAACACACGCAAGCTTATCGGGCCTAAGCCCTTCTTCAGCGAAAGAGTAACGTAAAGTGACACACTGGGCGGGGAGTTCATTCTCGGCAGGGGTAAGTACGTGGGAGGAAAGGTTCAAGACTTCATCTGGTTGGCAAGATGAAGAGGTGGTGGCAGGAGTGTGCGAAAAATATGAGCGCTTCAAAGGTTTGCGGGTTAGGAAAGTGTGGGTCTTTTTCAGGATATGAAGTGATGGTGGCGTTGGGAATCCCAGGAGGTCCGCAAGACAGGGAGTTTGACCGATGAGTGGCGGGGAAGGAGGTGGTTTGTTGACCTCGCCAGCTGTTATGAACGGAAGGGGAAGACCAAGTTTGAGGTGCCGGACGCAAAGCAGAGAGAGTTTACGGAGAAGTCTGTTGCGATGTGCGGTGATATCATTAGCCGCTTGAAGGAAAGCGGCACGAAGGTCGGATATGGATTGCGAAGAATGACGAAGATAAAGAACGACAATATATATATATATATATTATTGTGACCAGATAAATGCGCACATGAAAAAAGCCCACACGAAAAATCCGCACAGAAAAAAACCCCATTGTTATAAATGCTCACATGAAAAATACTCACACGGAAAAATACGCACATAGAGTAATTCTCACAAATAAAATAGAAAATTTGGATGTAAATGTTTGTAAAGGAAATTACAGGAAATGAAATGCTCTGGTTTTATTGCAACTAAACCCTTTTATTTTATTTATAAAAATAAATTATTTTTTCTTTGTCCTACAAAGTGAACAGTCAACACTTTTTGTTTTTTTATCAACAAACAACTAATTCAGACATATGTCAGTGATTTGTTTCTTTGTCAAGGATTTGAATATAATTTTCATTACTCCGCAAGTATTTCAGTTTGTCTTCCACCTGCTCATATTCCTGCACAGAAGTGGCAACCATGTCATGCAATGCATCATATCTTCTCTTTTTCACCTCTAGACGACCTGCCTGTGCATTAGCCAGTGTCAATCTGTGGCAAGCCAGGTCCCTCTGCAGTCCATCAAACAGAAACCACACGCTGGGATGACTGCAGTGGAATAGCGAATTAAGTGCATTATGAAATCCCTCACAGCAGTTTGTAGTTTTAGGCGACCGTTCAAGAGCTGCATCATGATGATTCCATATTCTTATTGGAAACTGGGGATCTCTACCTGCTGCACCCTCAATGTATGTGGAAAAGAAGTACGTGAGCACCTCATTATAGCTATCTTCGTCCGGAAATGTGGCGGCAAGCTCGTCAAAGACACTCCTCACATCATGGATGCAGCAAGAGGGGTAGCACTAACTACTCTCATGTTTTGCCTCATTTTGCTTCTGGCAACGTTGGCTTTTGCTTTTTGAGGACAGGAATCATGACAGTGTTCGGTTGGTTGTTGTACTATGTTGCCATCTTTAGTCTTCATAATTGAATGACACTTTATAGAGCGTCTCTGCATGTATCTCCAAGTCAGCACTCCATTTATAGTGCGAAAAGACAGATATTCAAACCCCAAGTAAGTCAAAACTTGGTTACCCTTCTGACTGCTTGAAAACTCCATTGTTAGCAGTGCCAACTTGGCACTACCAAAAAAAAATAATTAATAAAACTAAAATGTCTAATATAATAATGTACATTTGAAAGAAATAGCTATATAAATAGAAAATATAGAAATTAATCCGGAAATATCATCATCAGTATTCTACCTAACAATAAGCTATGCGATTGTAAGCGCTCATACAGGTTACGAAATTACTGTGTATAAGAAACTAAAACGATTATTAAAAGAAGATTAAGATTTTAATCACATAAGTAAAAATATAGAATATTTCAGTGTCCTAACAAGTACAATACGGCGCATTAAAATAGAACACGAGGTATGGGACAATCCCTTTCAAGCGGGACGTCAAGCAACCCTATTGTTGACATAAATATGCGACAAAGGTAGTAAAATTGTTTAGAAATTCTTTACAAAAATTATGTATTCTAATAAGAAATTTAATAATAATACAGTGATATCTATCTTAAACGGACCCCGAAATTAACGGAAAACTGTATTATCCGGAAAAACACCGTGGTCCATGCATAAGATATTGTTAATCGTCCGAATTAAACTTCTTGGCAGTAAAGTGTGAGCGTGTAGTCACAAGTTGTAATGAAAAGGAAAGGTACTCACCGAAACGTTGTAGCTAACCGCCTGGTCAGGAAACAGAACAGCTCACGTCGCTTACACACACTAAAGTATTACTAAATACGTTTTTCGGCAACCAAGTTACTATCATCAGTAGATGGGTAAGACTGTTCGAACAATAGATCAGTCCTGCACGGGAACTCAAAACGTAGCTCAACCCGACTCAAATGTTCTCGCGGCCTGACTCAACTCAGCCCGCCGCCGCTGCCGGCCCGTCGAGCTCACCTGAGCTCAACGGTTTTCCACTTACGTACTTTCCATTTATTATAATTTCATTTATAAACATATTCTTCGTTCAGATCAATAAGAATAATGCATGTCTGAACTTCACTTCATAGCATGCACATAACGCTTTATTAAGAGTGTATTACTTGATAGTATTGTGAATGTGAGAATTTTTCTGTTCGTATTTTTCTATGTGAGCATTCGTCCGGGAGAGCATTTTTCCGTGTGAGCATTTTTCCGTGTGGGTATTTTTCATGTGAGCATTTATGACAGTGGGTTTTTTTCTGTGCGGAATTTTCGTGTGGGCTTTTGTCATGGAATCATCTATTATATACATATACTCTTCTTAGATAGGAGGAAGATATATACATATGATAAAAGTAGTTGGTGCTTGCATTCTGCAAGCATTTCATCTCACCCTGATAAACGTTAAGTTTTCAGAGAGATATAACATTATTTAAAATATTTTTTAATTTAAAATATTTCACCTCTGCACTCAATATCTATCTTTCCTTATTGAACAATACTTGATTAAAACAATGCCTTAAATTTGCAATTTTAAGGTTATTATACTTTATCCAATGTAAGGTACTAATTCCACACATTTTTGTCAAATTTAAAGCTGTAGCTCATCTAGAAGTGAAATAATATTTATTTAATTGTTTAAAAATTAAAAGTTAATTACGGCCGCAATAACACTTTGTTAGAGATTTTCAAATGTTTCTTACTTTCAATGCACTAAGCTCTATATAATTTTAAAATTTCAGTTTCCTAGCTTGCCCCAAAGTACCTAAACATTCATCTATTTGTTTAACCTTTAAGAATTTTTAACAGCCAAACAAATTAAAATATCAAAATTTCTATAATCCTTATTTCGTAAAAAACATTTCAGCTTCGGAGCACATTCGGAAATACATTAATCTTAAAAATATGTTCAAACAATTGCGAATATTAAGCGGTCGCATTGTTGAACTTTTTCAAAATTTCCTTTTTTTCTATGTATAATTTGCGACAAAATGTTCGAAAATACTCGAATCTACTACTTATAGTTTCCAAGATAAAAATTATTAAATTTTAATGTGCAACTGGGGTTTAAACAACCCCTGAAAGTTAACAATTTTGAAATTTTCGATTTATAGTGGGTTTTGAGCAAAATTCTATAATCCTGCAAAATTTCAGCTTCCTAAACGTATTAGATTGGTCTACACACTGGAATAACTTTTTCCCATGCTAACTTATGGGAGATTGCATCTTCTTGATCACTTGCACTTACAAGCTGCTCGCTTAACTTCAGTTAGTCCTCATCTTCCTCCTACTCTGCTGATGTAATTGCTATTAAAGCCCTAGCAGTCTGCAATGCAACTCTTCCATTTTCTCAAGGTTGTACGGTGTGGAAGCAATGTATCTAAGCCATTTCAGTCCCGTTGGGTTTGATCATTAGTGCGCAGGACTTGAAGGGACGTTTAATGATGTCAGTATCCAACGACTTCATTATTCAAAAATTTTATATGGTCCTATTAAATTTCACGCATCTTTCATTGCAATCGTTCATGAATATTTGCTTTAATTAACAAAATGTAGGTTTACCCGGAAGTTTTATTATGGTGTCGGGCTGTTGTAAGCACGCTTGAAATCCACTTCAAATAATTTATCGATATTTAATTCTGATTGCCATCCCTTAGACTAGTTAAAAATAACATGAAGTTCCCATCCCTCATCGATGCCTTAATGATTTCTCTCACCAACAAAGTATCTTCAGCAAATAATCTCATCTTACAGTTCAACTTCTTATGGATTCAACCGCTTCCTACGCCGAGGCGCGCCGTCTCGAGTCGTAACTAGTAAGACTTCCTAATCAAACCGTCAGATGCCACCCATGTCGACTTTGTTTAGCGAAACGAATTCACTTTCGAATACATGGCTGAATGTTTTTCTTGGATGAAAGAATCTTATTTCTGTATTTCTTAATGTATGATCGTATCATTTCTACTATTAATGTAACTACGATAAACATGCGATCTGTTTTTTTGCCTATCCTGCGCTAATATTTCCCGAAAAAGATATAGTTTCACAAAAAGTAAAATATTTTGGAACTTAAATAGAAAAACTTTTACTAAAATATATTATTAATTTTCTTTATCAAATGAGTTTTTAAAATGAGGAATCATTGTAGCAACTAGAGTAATTTTTTGAGCCTTCATCGCGAGCGCTAATCATTTCATCATCCTGTATCTTCTGAAGCTCTTATTAGTCATGCCTTTGAATTTTTCTTAACTTTCCTCCATTTTTTAAATAAAAGCACGGAAATATCGTTTTGAAATGCACGTGCATGCAGATAGATATTTCGGTGAAAATTGTTTTATCAAAAGTTGAGATTCACGCTGCGGTGGAAATTGCAAAGATAATTTGCCGTAATCGACATATAACGGCGGCTCTATCGAAACATCCCGACATTAATTGAGAACATGTCAGTCGTCGCGTGAACTTACATTTGTAGACGGAATCGTACGAAATTGGTTGTGATGAAATTGCAAATGGAGTTTCTCAGAGGCTGTCGCAGCTAACCTGAGAAAGTCTTTTTACGTTAAATTCAAATCCAGTAATCCAACGAAAGAGTATCGCGTTTTTCACGACCCACGCTGAGCGTTTATGATTATTCTTTTCCCTCGAAAAATAAATAGATTAAGATTAGTCTGTCACTTAGAGTGCTATTTTGAAATATTAACTAATTATTTCGATATGGGTTGCGATAATGCTTCTATAGCAGAAATTTGTTTCTTTTTTTAGACAGTCGAATTTAAAAAAAGGAAACCAAACTTTTTAAGTACCGTCACCGAAATAGACAAGTGCCCCATATTTAGGGAAACACAGATGGAAAAATCTGAATTTTATCATTTTGTGAGTTCACTTATAATATTATTTTATTCTTTAAAATTCCAATCCTTATCCAAATATTTTTTACCTTTTCTTTTATTATATATTTAGTCTCTCCTTTCTGCATATTTTAAATTCCAAATCCTTTCCTATCAATCGCTTTCTCTCCTATTGCCTTTGTCTCAATCTTTTACACCTTTCTATGATCTACGATGTCATATCCGCAGGCACACGTCCCTAACTTGCTAGATATATAATTTTCCAATTCTTGCCTATAATTAGAAATTTCCTTAAAAAGCCTAACCGTTTACTTTTTCCTCTCGGTCCTCCCTCTCACAATCTGCCTACCATTTGCTTTTTCATATTCATGTCAGTTCGTGTTTCTCCTTGATTGAAAATGGATCTCATCCGAAAGTTTAAACTCATATTTCTGCCATCTTACGCCACTGAATCCACAGAATGTTTGTGTGCGTTAAAGCGTTCTTTGCTTTTTCTCCCACCTCGGCATGTTTCTTCTAACATGTGGAAGATTTAATCTGGCAGCAGGAAATAAAATCCTGCAGTTTTATCTGCAGTAAAAACATCCCTGGGTTCTTATCCCACCAACAGGGGAGATCATAATTCCTTACGGCTGCTCCCAGATTCTTTTCGTTGACAACAATTAAACAAGATGGAAAAGTATAATCCATAAATGGAATACACAGAGATTTCAAAGGCGTTCTTAATAGGGAATACGTACAAACATGCGGACGGACACGACCTTACCATAAGGCGTTCTTTTTTTACTTATTGTAAAGAACGCCTAATTAAAAACCACAAATTTCTCTCCCTAACTCTTATATGATTTGTAAGGTATAGCCTAAAAAATTTGTTCAAATAGAGGACTTCATTTACTACAGTGTAGTCCGCGAGACCACGTAATTACGAGTTATAGTTTCGGAGATAAAATTTCGACAATCTACAATCTTTCGATAACGTTTCATACGAATTTTCCATTAAGAACGCTTTTGAAATCTCTGTGTATTCTATTTATGGAGTACACTTTCCCATTTTGTTTTGATTCTCCATTATTTCGATATCTCTGTAGCCTTAGATTTAATTTCGTCGAAACTATTTCGAAGGTAACAAAATTATCGCTGGCATTCTTTAATAATAAATGCTGCTTTGAAATTTTCTAAACTATTATATATCACGCTAGTTTTACTTATTTTTATATTATTTTTTAAGTTAAAATAATTTTTGACAATGCCATAAGAATTTCTACAAAATGAAATCATAGCGAAATTCTTAAAATTTACGAGTTTAGTGTGTTTATAGTGTTTAGTTAAAGCGTTTGTTGAAACATGTTAATCTTCCAGAAATATTCAAACTTTCAGGATTTATACACTGTATAACATTTTATTTATTACAGATTTTCGTACCTTGAAATGAATTTAGTTTTCCACTTCTAACAGTTTCTAGGCGTTCTTTACCAGCGATGCTGTAGTAGCGGAACGCTTATGGACACGTCTAGTCCGTCGTAACTTTCATTTCCTAATCCGATTAAATGCCATACATTTTTCTCCCTAGCTCTTATATAATCTATAAGGTATAGATAAAAAAGATTATTCGAATAGAGGATTTTATTTACTTCAATAAGGTCCGCGAGATCACGTAATTACGAGTTATAGTTTCGGAGATAAAAATTCGAGAAAATCCCGAGCAAACATCGCAAATTTGGTTTACACTGATCACTAAGACGGTTCTCTCGGCATACAACAATTAAATGCCATATTTTTCTCTCCCAATTTCGTATATGATCTGTAAGCTATATATTAAAAACGTTATCCGGATATACAACATTTGCCACAAAATAGTCCGCGAGACCACATAATTACGACTTTTAGTTATGGGTGTAAAAATTCAAGAGCTGCCCAATCTTTCATACCGTTTTGTATCCCTGCATTCCGTAATTTCTCCCATCATTGTGAAATCAAAATCTAAATGTATAAATCGTGTCATTTATCCTAGTACTCTTTCTCGAATCAGTGTAGTCTTGAATCTGTGATAACGAGCTTTTCTGTTTACATTTTAGGATTCGTCTTTCGCAAATTTCGGGTCCAGAGGGGGGGGGGGGGGGGTTCTTATGCACCATTACACTTCCTCTGGTTGCGTCACTGGTACCCAAAATATATTCATCGTTCATTGTTCTTGCTTGCTTTGGATATTGAGAGGCGATAGTATCAATGACATCAGAGAATTTTATGAATGTACACACTGCCATATTATATTGATAGATAATCCCACCAATCTGTCTTGCGTTAGATAATATTTTTGTAATTTTCAACTTTGAAAAAGTTATTTTGAAAGACACTATGGACACTGGAGTTGTGATCAAAATGCTATGTTCATTCAGTGACGTATTTGGAAAATTTCCCACCCCTAAGCCAAATTATTTTTCGGCCCACTTATTAGCTTTTTTTTCCTAAAAGAATTCGGTTGGTCTGTCCATCAGGGGATCATAATAGTCTAATTCAGTGTTGAGCAACCAATTCTACGTGACAGGCCACATTGGCAGCTGCAAATTCCTTGGTGGGCCAAATTCCAAGCTGTCAATGCTTTGGTGTGCCAGATTAGATTATAAATGGATGTTAACTGGAGAGTCTGAGGTATTATATCAGTGAAAATCAAGTCTGTATTAGGTTTTTAGAGTTAAAATTTCAATATCAAGTGTTTTATTGTTATAATTTGAATGCATATGATATGAATTTATGTTATATCTCTCTTTAGTATTAGTTCGCTGGCCACACAAAATGCTCTCGAGGGCTGCCTATAGGCCATAGGTTGCTCACCACTGGTCTGATTCATCAGAAGTCTGCATAAAATTAATATTTTTCATTCTTACCCTGAAATCCAGTCCCCCCCCCATCTCACTACCCCTAGGCCATTTCCTACTTTGGCCTTGTTTCAAATCAGCTACTGCCTAAGTATGACAAAAAATGAGTATGGATAAAACTTTTTCCTAGAATAAGTAGGTAAAATTAAATTGGAGAAAGCTATAGATTTGGTTTCAGGAAAAATGTTAACAAAATATTGAATTCCTTTGTTCAGCTCATTCCATTTTACAACATATCCCTATGCAATGACTCAAAATGCCTTTCTTTTACATAATTTTCAACAATTTCACACTATTTAGAAAGCATATTATACCAACATTAACCTTATGGAATGAAATTTTTTTCAGATATTATGGAATTATCAACTACCTATATCAAGTCTTTCTGAGTGGTCTGCAAATTTAGAGAAATTGTTGGATAACATCAGAAAACAAACTAAAAAGGTATTTCTCCTATTATTAGAAAAATATTTTCACCCAATCATTAGTTATAATCAGGGTCATCGTGTGGGGTGTGTTGACTGCCTCCGCTGGCTCATTTCTAGGAGCGGCGACATAGATAGCAGTGTCACCTTCAATCTGCACCCTTGTGTCATGAACTTGGGCAGAATTTTGTCATTGTGCCTCCGGCAGCAGGTTTCTATCCAATGTCCCTGGGTATAATTCACAATATTATTGCATTAATAATGCACTCAGAATGTAAAATAAATATGTATAATCTTAAATCTACTAATATTACCTTATGAACCAAGATCAATATGGATTAACTACGTGGCCATCTTGATTTGACTGATCTGAAATATATAAAATGGACTGCTAGATTCCTTTCTCTTGTAGGCTATTGTTACAATCTTTATAAGGAAAATTATAATAAAAATATATTTCATTTTTTTATCAATATGCAACTGGATACTTGGAATACAAATTCAAGTATTTTTGTTAGTAAATAATACATTTTAACCAGTATATCTTTCCAAGGTAAAGCATTGATTGATCTGTTTTAATTTAATTATCTGAGTCTTTTAAACGAAAACTTAAATTATAAATTATAAAAGCGATTGGGTTGACTATTATACCTTACTTGCTGCTTAGTGCAGTGTTGCTTGCAGTATCAATAAGATATGTGCTTACTTCCACCTGGAATGGTAAATTAATGCAATGGGTGGGTTTATTTTTAGAAATGTATTCCAAAACTCTACAGAGCCCCCTGGTGGAGAAATTTTCAACTATCTCTGATGGTCCCACATTTAAGGTTATATCAGTTCCATGTTCAGCCCTGAGATGACAGCAATAGAAAGATCCACAACATAAATATTTTCAATCAAAATTTTCTGTTCAAATTATTAGATTATTAGATATTTGTACTTTTTTATTTTAATGTTTTTACAACATTAATGCAATGCAATGGAAATAAAACATGTGCATGGTTATAATTTAAAAAAATGCATGTCAAAATACTCCGGGTGGCGAACACTTAAACTATCTCCAACGATCCTGCATTTTAGGTTTTACCAGTTCCTGTTACTGCCATGAGACGGCAGTGTAGTAAAATTGCATGACACTAATATTTTATATCTAAATCTTCTTTTCAAATTAGGTTTTCCTACAATAACTTATATTAGATAGTTGTAGTTTTTTAAATTTTAATGTTTTAGGAGATATTTGCAACAAAAAAAAGAAGTATAAATACTTTTAATGAAATTTAAATAATGTAGTTAACAGGCCATGGCACAATGTTGTCCATTAGCCATTCGGGGGCAAATCAGTGCAGTGACCTAAGACTGGGGAGTCGGTGGTGTAGTGGTTAGAGTGTCGGCCCTACCATGATCTGCTAAAAGTGACACCTGGTTCGAATCCTTGTTAGAATTTTTTCAGAAGGATGCCCGGCCCCCTATTTGGGTGTGGTGGTACTAAGGTGATGAGTACAAGCCAATGAGAAAACGAACCCTACACGAGGAGCGCACTCAAATCGACACTCCGTCCTTCGGAAGGGATGTTAAGCAGTTGCCCCCCCCCTGGTGTTCTTCGTAAGAGCAGGCAAATGCTGGCACCCAGTTTCTCTCCTCCCTTCCTCTCCAGTTATTCATTGCACTACCTCTGAGATACCCATTGTGCATAAAGCAAGAGGCGAATCAGCTGGGCACAGAAACATATAAGAGTGACCAGAGACCTTATAGATTATAGATGTGAAGTGTCATCAGTCTTTTCTGACACACTGAAAAAATGCACTTAATATATAGATAAAAATTAGGAAAATAATCATTGGGATTTTATAATCTTTCTTCAAATGTTAAAATTAAGCAGAGAAATAATATTATAACACAATGCAAAAAATTTCAGCTGAAATAACAAGCGCATGATTTAGCTACCCTGACATATTGTTCAAAGAGTTTGAGTTGCACTGGTGGAAATTAAATTCTAATAAAATTACCAACGAAACCTTTTCAGGATAAGCATTTATGTATCAAAAATTGAAAAATTAAGTATTCTCCTCAGGTATCTCCAATAGCCTTAACAAGTTTATGAAAACCAGATGCACACTCTGGCTATAATGTAGCTGTCTTCAGTGGCGATTGAATGAAAGTGGATTCTATTAAAGAACCATGAATATATTTTCAGTGAATTGCCGCTGAAGGCAGCTGCATTGTAGCCAAAATGTGCTTCTGATTTTTTTTATAACCTTGTTGTGACTATTGGATATACACAAGAGAGGTACATAATTTTCAATTTTTGATACTTAAGTGCATATTCTGGAATTTGTTTCAGCCATAAGACCTGCTCAACAACTCTCTAGTGAACACAATCTTTATCAATATAGAAATTCTTCTGTTTGATTTAAATCTAAAACATACATTGAGTTAAATCATTGATGGAGTTTGCTTAGAAAGTATTTAAATGCTATTTTTAGCATTACAGAGATAAAATAGCAGATAACTCCCAACTGTGGAGATGATAAGACTGCTTTATGGCTTACTGAAGTACTTTGTCGGTGTTTATTGTTAATGTTTGATATAAATTTTTATATTCTGCTTTTTACTAATGGCAAAAAATCTGCTTGAGTTTTTATGATATACTATATTTGCCTGATTATAGGGAGACCTCAAATATAAGGTGACCTCATATTTCAGAAGCCATGCGAAAGAAAAAAATTCTGGGTATCGATACTAAATTTATATTTCAGAATACCTAATCGGTTACACTTAATTTCCTTTGTAAATATAATGAGATAATAAGATTAACAAATATTTACAATAAATCATGCACATTTATTGTCTTCCAATGATCTACATTAAATTATTCATTTTATTTCTTAAAACATTTCATGCGGGAGAAATTTGGCAACTGTACACACCATAAGTGTATTAATGTCTTCTAGTCTTCTAAGGATGGAATAGATTATAGAATATAGAGGATTGAATTTTAATGAGGTGAGAAGGAGAGGAGGAATATAAAATATATTTGGTCGCGATTACAAGGCAAGTATGAATTTTTCAGCTTACATTTTGGAAAAAAACCTTGTCTTATAATCGGGCAAATGCAGTATTTATTGTTAGTGTTCTTTGAGATATAACACTGTGAATATAAAAACATACTAATTAAACATATATAAAACAGTAAAATGTATCATACGTAATGACTCTGATTGGGTAAATATAATATTGCTGTATTGAAAATATACCCTAGGTGTATAGGCATACCAAGCTTTGCTCTTTTAAGAATTAATCAAGACTGAAAAGTTTGGATTGTTTCATTATTTTGTTTGTAGAAGTTCACTTATGGAAGCCTTAATCAGGTCATTAATTCCCCTTTTGTATGACTCAATGGAATTCTGAATTTATGTTCTACATACTAATACCCAGAGACATAACTGAGAGATATGGTGCCAATAGCAAAATTTTAGAAAACACCTTAGTTATGTAGACTATTATTTTCCTACATTTTAATAGAGAATAATAACATATTATTAAAAGTAAATTTAACAGATAAGCATTAAATTAATACTTACTTATGGTAAAATAAACTTTTGGCATCTTTTGCAGGCAGTGCTTATGGCAAATGCCACCTTCTCTATACCCTAGCTATGGCACTACTAACACCTGACATCTTTGAATCACTCCTTTACTTCTCCATCTTTGCTGAAATATTTCACACAATATAAGAATGCATAAAATTTCTGCAATTCGATAAAGCCTCGAAGAAGTTGACAGAAATGGACGGGTGTTTTCCAATTTAATCAGATTAAGTCCAATTCCAGATGATGTTATCTACTTGTGCATTGCCAAATTTAACTGCTCTAGTTGTTTTTAATTGTAGGATGTTACAGTTTTGAATAATATAAAAACTTGGGAGTTAAAAGCAAAAGCAGCATGTCGTTTGAGTAATATGAAGTAAATGTATTATTAATATTATTATACACATAATTTGCAGCCATTATAATTGAAAAATTATGTGTCTTCAATAGGGTTGGAAAAAGCAGCCATCATTAGTCAAGTTTTACATACTAAGATTTCAAAAATCTAGTTTTTAACCATTCTATACTCATTTGGTTTGATAATTGTTACTGAGTTAAGTTATATTTTAGACCTTATTAAATGATCTACTAGCAAAAAAGCCTTCAAACCACTAAAAACATAAAAATAATTGGAAAACAAAACATTAAAAAACGTGGTGAATTAATTAAAAACAAGACTAAAACACACTGTTACACAAATCTACTTCTTCTGAAACTTTAATGGGAATTATTACAAGGTTTTACATCTATAATCTGCATAATTCTTTAATTAGGAATTGAAAAAGGATTTAGAGTTATGAAATTTAATGTTGAAATATAAGATGAGGTAATGTTAGATGGAATCACTCATGAAGTTTCAAAATATCTCTCCATTTTATTAATTTGAAATTGGAATTGCCAAGCATGTAAGTTTAAAGACATGGTCTATTTCTTATAAAACTCAAAGAAATAGGTTGTAGATATTGATATTTCATAGTGACCGACTCACAATCAGTATTGCTTTGAATTAGAACATAGAAAAATAAGTCGGCTATAAAATTAAGTTTTGCAATTTTATGAAATTTTACAACAATAAATTAATAATTATTGTAAGATCTATTTCTTAACTTCTATTACTATAAACTCAATTATTATCTATTAATTTATAAACTATTATTAGCTTTTTATTGGTAATAGTTGAATTGATGAATTCTACACTAGCATGTTTTCTATGTTGTTGCCATGCACATTAATTTATTAAGATTTGGTTTAATTAATCATATGATATAGATAATATTTATCATTTTCATATGCTTCAAATTCAAATGGAAATGACAAGAAAAACTCTCACATAACTAGAAGTTAAACCCAGCTCTTCTAATTATATATATTTATATATATATAATATGGGTGGCAAATATGTGTTGTAGGAAGCCCAGTGGACACTTAAGTCATGGAGAGTATAGAAAAAGAAAATCTGTCCTCTCCTCATGGCTGAAGAAGTGTCTCACCTAAATAGCTTACAACTATAACATTTCATAATTTGTCTCGGACACTAATGCAATGGAGTGTCTTTCTACTCCAGAGAGATTGTCTTGGTGATTGAGGGATTTAGAGAAGTGGGAAATAGCATTACATATGCAAGAAATCTACTGCTCTTCAGGGCCATCTTATCCAAGGGGCAAAAGGTGCCCATGGATTATAGGGAGCCCATAGTGCTGTTGACTTTGTGTGATGCAGGTGTGTCCAACTTCTAACATTAGGGGCCATATTTCGGTTCACAGACATTTCATGCAAGGACATTTGGTCCAAAGATATTCAGAACTCAGAACTTGATGATATCCATGGACATTTTGTCCGAAGACAATTCATCCAATGGATATTTCGCCCAAAGACTATTCGTCCAATGGACATTTTGTCAAATGTTTATTTCATCCAATGACATTGCGTCCAAAGGAATATTTGTCCATAAGTAATTTTGTCCAGTGATATTTCCATCCAGATGTATTTTTGACCAACTAATGTAAAGTAAGGCTGGAATTGTCATGCGGATTAAAAATAGGCAAGAATAAAAACAATCACAATGGGAGGGTAGGGAGGTGGAGGTGCCAAGTTATCTTTATCAAATATAGGCAATATGGAAGTCTATCGACTCAGAACCCAATAGACATTACAAGAATGCATAAATAACAACCTAATACAATTGGAGAGCAGGGGGACTCGGAACACAGAACTTGATGAAAATTATAAGAATGCATAAATAATAACTTAAAGACAACGGGAGAGTAGGGAGAGAACAGGGGTACGCGTAAATGAAAACGGAAAGCAATCGCTGGCTAGGGTATAACTTGTACCTCCCTCCCCGTCCTTCTCCCTACCTTGCCATAGCCTTCCGTTTTTATTTTAGCATATTCAAACTCTATATAAAATTTCGAGTCCTTAGACATCTATATTTGATGACGATGATTCGTACCACCCCCCCCCCCCCCCCTGTCCTCCCCCTACCCTGCCATTGCTTTCCGTTTTCATTTACGCGTATTTAAAAGCTAGATTAAATTCCAAATCTATAAACACCCATACTGCCTATGTTTGTGGATGATTTCTTGACCCCCACCCCTGTTCTCTCCCTACTCTCCCGTTGTCTTTAAGTTATTATTTATGCATTCTTATAATCTTCATCAAGTTCTGAGTTCCGAGTCCCCCTGCTATCCAATTGTATTAGGTTGTTATTTATGCATTCTTGTAATGTCTATTAGGTTCTGAGGCGATAGACTTCCATATTGCCTATACTTGATAAAGATAACTTGGCACACCTCCCCCCCCCCCTCACTGACCGGGACGAATCGAACTTATTTGCTGAACCGCTAACCGAACCAAAAATAGAAAGAGGTTCGCTTCGAGAAAATTTTTAAAATTGAAAGCAATAGTCAAAATTCCCACAATATAGCATTTGAAGGACCCTAATGCCATTGTTTTTCGGTGCGGAAGACAACAGTACGCTCGTTTTATTGCATCCGTCCGATAATTTCTACGCGCTTGTACCATTTTTACGATAGGATCAGCCAACATCTACCGACAAGGCTGCTTTGCCAGAGATCTCCTTTGTTTTTTGTACTTCAAGATCTATCAACCTCCTCCAATATCCGAAAAGAAGTGTATTCCCGAATGCGCGTGCCCCCCGGCGCCTTGTTCTCCTCGCCAGTGAATTTCCCAATTCGATTGTCTTTACATCTAAAGATCCGATCCGACTTGCCCCCAGGATTCTTTCCTCCTAAACATCTTGTTCTTTTTCTACTGTGTATTATGCTTACTTTCCTTCAGTTTAATTAGAGAGTAGAGCTCTGGATCTAAGACATTTTTTTTATATAAAAGTGCTAGTAGCTAGCTGAATCCAGTAAAGAGGAGTGTTACACAAAATCCGCGTTAAATTCTCACGAGAAGGTGAACCAACTTTTCTATTATTTTTTATTCAGAAGGGATAAAGATATTTAATTAGTAATAAAATGCGCTATTTAGGACGTAAGTTTTAAAATTATAAATAGCACATTCTTCTGATATTATATTAGGTCGGCAGGTTCCGACTCGGCAGACAGCAGTGATTGAGTAGACAGCGAAATTGTTTTTAATTTATTTTATGATTAATCACCTGCTTGTATCTAATTCCGATATTGTTTAAATATGTTACTAAATATCTATAATTAATTTTTTAAATTATTGAACTCGCCATATTTATTTTATGAATAATTTTGTTATACGGCTTTCATGTATTTTATGACATTTGGTTTTCTTAAATTTGTGATCCAATAAGTAGTTGCTAGCGACGATTGCACTCGAACCCTCAAATTTTTGAGGTCGCCCATCGTTTCGCAGTCAAGTGTGTATAATGTATTCACTACATTATGCACACCTGACTGCGAATATTTTTTCAGCAGACTACGAAAAGATTATTTTAAGCATTCTTTCAGATTAAAGAGACCAACGCTTAAAATGTTTTTCGTGTAAATTCCGTGTATTATAATTGCCCTAGTTCTATCCCAGGACTGTTTTGTTCCTCCATTTGAATAACGATTTGTCGGTGCTTGCATACTGCAAGCGCTAAAAAAAATCACCATTCACCAAGATCTAAACTCGTAAGAAAACCAATGCGATCGCCAGGGAAACAGCACTTGAGTCACTTGGATCCTATATGTTATTACATAATTAATTCCATGAGTTCTAATAGAATATTAATTTTCCTCGAAATTAATTCCATATTCATAATTTCCAAATTTTTGTGTATCGGCTCATATTTCAATTTTCATGACTCAAATCACCCTGCAAGAGCAATAAGAATAATCATTATTAAGACAATACCCTATACTCTAAAATTATGGAAAAATTAGGATATGTATTTTGTGTTAAGATTATGGCATCATCACCCTTGCCTTTAGCAAAAATTTGGATAAATATCGCGAAATAAACATGACGCCATTATATTTAACAATTTAAAAGTGTTAATATTTCTCGAAAAGCTAAGAAACACAACATTAAAATACTTTTCACGTATTTCTAAATATCGTGTGATAGTATAATGACGTCATCATAAGTTTACGTCGTGATTTAACATCATTGGCATAATAGTATATAAATAAGGCAATAGTTATCATTTTCCGTGAAATTAAGGCATTATCCGAAATTTCTAAATTCTTTGGCAATCAGCTTTCGTCCAAGTTTTCAAATTTCAGGTTTCATGGTTCAGATCGCCCTGTTTCAGCGATAACTATATTCATCATTAAGACAATAGGCAATATGTTACACTACAATTTATGTAAAAATTAGTATAATGGCGTCATTATCCATGCCTTTTAGTACGTATCCTGGTAAAAAAATTAATTTAAAATTATCATGTCATCATATGTATACGTTGTTGGCTGAAATGAAATGGATTAAAATGCAGTCTAATCATTAAATCAATGCTCTTGAAGTATGGGAAATCAATTCCCATTGAAAGGCGTTGGAGTCGTTGCTATGGTAGTAAATATTTTTCATTGTTGTAAACCAGAAGACCTTTCTTAATTTTATGATTAAAATCAAATTTTTCCGCAAATTTAGCATGGATTTTAATTTTATCTTCAAGAAAAATAAACTTCCATCTTACATCCAGAAAATGATTTATGTTTCGACTTTGTATCTTAATTTTAAATAATTTAAAAAAGCAATTTTATAAAGCCCTGCGCCGTTTTCAATGTTTTTCTTATGGGTGTTTAAAATTGGACATTGTAGTCAAAAATACCCCTTAAATATAACTTTTTATGAAATTTCGGATGTTTTCCAGAGGATGACCTATCTTCATGCCAATTTCCAGCTCTGTAGCACTTATAGAAGTACCTTAGGTTTTATATGATATATATATGTGTGTGTGTGTGTGTGTGTATGTGTGTGTGTGTTTCCTATATACGTAAGAAGCAGCTATTTATAATGATATGAGAATGGGTGCAGCATATTTTCAATTTCCATTTTTAAATTACCTGAAATGGAATGGAACCGAAGAACATCCAAAAGAATAAAAATTTTCCCATCGTCGACTTTTTAAATACGCATCGATTGTACGCATACATTTCTATTGAACAAAAATTTCACGTTTTTTGTGCGAAAACCTTCGTAGCCAAGGGAAACCCCATTATTGCTGATTTAGCAAATTTACGAATATTGAATTGCACCATATGGAAAATCCATATGCAGTTATTATCTTTATAAATTTCTTATAAAAATTAATTTTTACATTCACTTGTTTATAATAAAATTTACATGAACAATTTTCTTTACAATTGTTAATAGTTCTTTGTACCTACTTCTTTCCCTATTTGTTTTACATAGGAAGTCTCAATGTTATCGTGTAGAGATGTATTCTTTAATACATTAAAATATCTTAAAATTGTGACATCGGTGCGAAGTTTGTACTGTTCTAAAGGGAAAATAATGTAGTTTCTAATTATTATCACCGAATTTTGATAATTGATCGTATTTTCTTAAATTTCTACTAAAAAAAGAGTTTTAGCGTTTTAAATCGCATTTTATCGGATTGTTGCCATGGGGACGATTATTACCGAACTCGGCCTGAACATATACGAATGAACAAATGGGTTATTTTCTTTCCCGCTCGACTACTCTTCAGCAATGGACAGGTGATCCAGACATATTAGCGTATAGACCGTTTATTTAAAAAATGCATGCAAAATGTAATATCAGAAACAGATTTTGACATTGTTTTTAGAATTCATTCTTAATGTACTCGCCGTTATTTTCATACATTTTTTCAGAGAAATAATGTATAATATATATAATACGTAGTAATAAATATGTTTCTTTTTGATTTGCCTAGTGCCAGTGATTTCCCCTACTGAACACTATCTGTTAGAAAACAATCATTTAATTGTAATTTTCAGAAGTTCTCAAAAGAACAAATGATTGAAACATTTTAATTAATAAATTAGTTTTATTAAAATAATAAATTAAATGTGCAATATGCAATTACAATCACAGTTCATGTAAAATATTCAAATACATAAAATTGAGCACAGCAAATCACAAAATCGAGCAGATTTTTTAACAACCCACGTAGTTGTCTCATTTGTTAAGCTCCACCTATCCACGGAATAATACTACTTGTAATGGCATCTCGTATAAAAATTGAGAAGAGGTACAGCTTTAAATATCAAATAAGTAAATAAATTAGAATAAATATCCATACATTGGTATGTTCTTAAAGCACCGATTGTAATCATTTGATAGATGATTATTTATCAGGCAGCACGGTTCATTTTCGAAACTTCTTTTGGCTCCAGAGTTTATCCAAGTGTCGTTTCCACCAATCAAAACTTTGACAATAAACCGCTTTACGAATTAACACTCTTGCACCAATCTAACTCAAGGGAATGTAAAGCAGGAAGCGACATTTATGCGAATAAGTAGTTTTATGCTGGAAATCTCTTAAAACTTCTCCTCGGACAATGGGATTTTTACTCATTGCCACAGAAGAGTACCGCACTTAAACAACTTATACGGTTGGCCTCCATTTCATCCCGACCGGTTCTCGGTGAAATTCTTCCAGGGCCAAACCCGACATTTAAGCGTCCTCGCTAAACCCGGTGGCCGATTCGATCCAACTCCTTCACTTCGGGTGATCGTTGACGTGCCTGCAAGAACACTGCGTGTGGTTGTGAGCGCTTATCACCACGTGCCTCTCTCCTCCGCTCGCCCAGTCGAGCAGTTTGAATTCCAGCGTGACCTCCGACTCCAGGTGCGGCCCGCACATCATGTGCGCCCCCTGATTGCAGCATCCGGAACCGACGTCGCACTTGTGAAGCACGGTCATGGGCGGAAGCACGTATTCGTAAGGTGATAGCTTCTCGCTCTTCTCCAGCAGGTCTATCGACGACACCGCCCTGGGTTGAGGCTTCGAACACGGGAACTTCAAAACCCTTTTGACGTGCTGAGA
Organism: Tanypteryx hageni; assembly: GCA_028673005.1. Lineage (NCBI taxonomy): Eukaryota > Metazoa > Arthropoda > Insecta > Odonata > Petaluridae > Tanypteryx > Tanypteryx hageni. The sequence continues at coordinate 31,536,876 of CM054115.1, forward strand.
GAAAGTACTGTCGGCTCCTCCCTTGACGACGCCGGGCGCGACTCCGCGGGCGACCGTCAGGACGAAGAGGCAGAGCACGAGGACGGGACCGTGGAAGGACTTCATCTTCTAGAGAGGTTCGTAACTTAGTCCGTATGCAGCGAGCGAGTTCAGGTGTTTAACGCTTAGCTATCTTCTGGTGAGAATGATGAGCGGTCGTGGTCGCGACCCCTTTAAATAAGCGTGTTATCTCGACACTTTCCGTATTCCCATTGCCTGGTGGCGCGCAATCAAGTGGCGGCGTATGCGAGGAGAGGATGGGGAAGGCCCCCGGCCTCCTCCCCCCTCCTTTCTCTTTCTATCTCTCTTCGGATGACGAGCGGGCGCAAAAGCTATAGAATGCGTAGGCAGGAATGCAGTTTTGCGTTGGCGACGGCTTCGTAATCGGATACGTTTCCGTGAAAATACACCGCTTTTTCGAGAGGGGTGCTCTGTACGGCTTTCGGTCGGTTGCTCGATTACTAAATCGATTATTTCCTCTTGCGGCATATTTTGCCAACTAAACCGCGTTGAGCGGCAGAAGACGTGTATTCGACGCCGTCGTTTGGTCGCGGAATTTCAGCTATTAGGAAGTCACGTCCGGTGAGTGCGGAACTTCGAGTGGTGTGAGTAATGATCCCAGTAAGTCCCTTAAAAGGTAAGAATTCGGGCCATCGACGAGTATGCGGGAAGGATGGAGGATAAGCCAATTTTCGGGTGATTAATGCTATTGTCTCACGCCGTTGCCTTGCAAGGTCGAATCAGGAGTTCGTTCCAAGCCAAACACAAAGACGTAATCGCAAAAAAATTAGATTCTCAACACTGTTGAAAATTTTAGGGATACTTTCAGGCACTGGTTGGCATTGCCCTCTGGATAAACTGAGTAAAATTTCCCTTCGCTGCCAATCCAGTGGATGGGGAATGGCTGGGACAGGTGGAATTTTTTACGAATTTAGGTAGTGTTCTGGCATAGAATGAAAGAAGTACGAAGGAGATCAGTGCAAGGATAGCAAGAACAAAGGAGGTATTTAACCCTTAAATACTACTATGTTATGTAATCACAGTAACACTACTACGGGGTGAAAATTCACCCAGGTGCGCATAGTCTGATTTTTATTATTTATTTGAAATTTAATTATTATCTTTTAAATAAAATAGATTAACATTAACGTTACATTTTTATTAATTCAAATACTACGAAAAAAGGGGGAAGAGGAGACTACGGCGGATAGGTGAATTAAAATTACTAACTCCAAACCGTAAAAGTTTACCCAGAGAAGCGCTCAAAAGAAAAGGTTTTAAAAAAATACAAGTTTGCTGGACAATGGTCTAACAGGGACTTGTGGTCAAAACCTAAGCCTAAAAGGAAAAAATAAAAGCACGAGCACTGCACAAATAAAGAAAAACTTCTCTGGAACAAGCCCTGAATTTTTTATCCCCATTCCTTAATTACGCAAGCGATGTTTACATTAACATTTAATATTTTATCTATTGTATTGTAAAGTTTTGCCATTAATATATTTACGCATTAACGTCTTGCTTAGATGCACCGAAGCCTTTAAAGCAGCAATAAAATTATGTGGATTATGTTAATACTAATAGCCAAAACGTAAACAATAAACATCTTGGTTACCGAACAAATGTAAATAGATGTATCGATTTATGTTGCGATAAATCTTTCAACGATAATGGTAAAAGATAAGAATGTTATAATATTCCTTAAAAATCATTTGACTCACTTTAAAAGTTTTCATAGACTATATTTAGGTATGAATCCATTTGTACCCTTTATCTTGGATTTGGCAATTCTTCCTCTACGGCGCACCACAGCGTGGACTTTCCTCGCATTAATCTTTACGTGGCTATCTCCCTTTGAGGAGGACAGCAATTAAGAAATTTAGCTTTGTTGCCGCCTGGAAAATGATAATAAATTTTACCCTTAAAGGATAATTTTGAGCGATTTCATCTAATACGACTAAACATGAACAGAATTAAAATATTCCGTCTTTCGTGCGTAAAATAAGCCATTTCTTGTGATCGTAAGTTAATATTTAGGTATATTGATATCCGCATCAGTGAAGGACTGCATGGCATTTTGGGGTTTCTCCACACCATTTCCTTATGCATTCTTATAGAAATAGTATTTTGTTGACCCCATGGCCCATGAAACTTTTGAATTCGATAGCTTTAACGGTGTAAAAACGTATAAGAGACATACAAACATACATATATACGCATTCATTTTTATATATTAGAAAGATATTATATATATATATATATATATCATATAAAACCTAAGGTACTTCCAGAAATGCTGCAAAGCTGAAATTTGGCATGAATATAGGTCATCATACCTATGGAAAAAATCCAAAATTTTAGAAAAAGTTATGTTTAAGTGTTGTTTTTGACCCCAAGGTCCAATTTTAAAAACCCATAAGAAAAGCATTGAAAACGGCGCAGGGCTTTATAAAATTGCTTTTTTAAATTATTTAAAACATGCACCATACTGTGGAATAAAGAATTAAGTTCATTTTTCTTGAAGCCAGAATTCACATCCATGCTGAATTTGCGTAAAAATTTGATTTTAATTATAAAATTATGAAATTTTTCTCGGTCTTCAACAATGAAAAATATGAACTACCATAGCCACGACTCTAATGCCTTTGAATGGGAATTGATTTTTCCATACTTAAGGGCATTGATTTAGTACTTAGACTGCATTATAATCTATTTGATTTCAGCCAACAACGTATACATATGATGACGGAATAATTTTAAATTAATTCTTTTATCCGGATACGAACTAAAGTCACGGACGATGTCGTCATAATCTTAACACAAGAAATATCCTAATTTTTACATACATTTTAGCGTGATATAAAGGCTATTTTCTTAATGATGATTATAGCAATTGCTGAAACAGAGCGATCTAAGGCATGGAACCGAAAATTTGAAAACTTGGACGCGAGCCGATTGCCAGAGAATTTAGAAATTTCGGATATATGCCTTAATTTTGCGGAAAATGTAAATTATTGTCTTATTTATATATTATTATGCCATTGATATTAAACTACGACGTAAACTTATGATGGCATCATTATACTAACACACGACATTTAGTAAAACGTGAAATGTATTTTAATGTTGTATTTCTTAGCTTTTCTAGAAATATTTAACTTTTCAATTATTAAATATAATGGTGTCCTGCCCATTTTGCTATTTTTTTATCCAAATACGTGCTAAGGGCATGGATGATGATGCCATAATCTCAACACAAAATATCCTAATTTTTCCATAATATTAGTGTATAGTGTAGTGTCTTAATGATGATTATTCTTATTGCACATACAGAGCGATCTGAGTCACGAAACTTGATATACGAAAACTTGGACAGGCGGCGATTGCCAGAGAATTTGTAAAGTACGGATAGTTGACTTAATTTCGCGGAAAATTCTAAATATTCTGCTAAAACTCATGGAACTTATTGTCTAATACATATAGGTTCCACGTGGCTGAAGTCCTGTTGCCCTGGAGATCTCGTTGGTTTGTTTACGAGTTTTGATCTTGGTGTAAGGTGACTTTTTAAACGCTTGCAGTATGAAAGCACCGACAACTCGTAATGATAAAGGTAAGTGTTGGGCGATTGAAAGACGCTTTCGTCTGGAGAGAACCATCCATGGACAAATAAACATCTCCTCTGGTCTTCGAACCGAAACAGAGCCCATATCTATACTGTATAGAGATTTTCAAAAGCCCCAGGCTATGCTCTTTGCGCTTGCAGGTTGTGATCACTTTCTCAGCGGAACGCGTCTGTCTTTATTTGATCACTTTCTCAAGGCGTCTATCTTTACGTATATGTGGGCACACAATTGATATCGGTCAAACCACATTTTTTGGTCATCCATGCTGGTTACACCACATTTTTTGGTCATTCATGCTGGTTACACCACATTTTCTGGTCACCCTAATAAGTGACGTTGGTCACCCTGGGGTGCCTCAGGAACCCGGTTGGGAATCACTGCCCTAGGATATTAATGTATTTGCTTTGAAATCAGAAAATTATTTTTCCTCATATGGTGGTAGCCTGCTTTATAGATACGCTCAAAACATGTTCATTTCATTTTGACTTTCTATACTCGCCCTACTACGAGATTGAAAAGGTTCAGCGCAGGGCAGCTAGATTTGTAAAGAGGAATTACGATAGTAAACAAAGCGTAACATCATTAATAGAAAATCTGAAATGGACATCGTTAGAGGAACGTAGAATGCAAGCTAGAATTAAACTACTGGAAAAATTTATGTCGGAGGGACTAGCGAATGAGGTAGTAGGACTTATCAGAAGCCCGACGTATCTCGGAAGGCAGGACAGTGAGGATAAGATTCGCGAGATCGACTGTAGAACGGAGCGATATAGAGGATCGTTTTTCCCTAGGACGATAAGAGACCATAATAGAAAAAGATAACGTATGAAAACTATGGACCCTTGGTGCACTGCACCCCCTGCCATCCACCAAAAAGGTGACTTGCAGGGTATAATGTAGATGTAGATGTACAAGCAAAAGTTCTTTTTGAAATTGGTTCAGCTAAAAACTTCCAAACTCATAGTTACATAAAAAGTCTAACCTTGATATTGTAGTAGCCCTGTTTAATAGACCTGGTTGAAATATGCTGTTTTGGTTACTTATTTATATGAAGATTATATGCACCATATTGGATTAAAATTCATGCTATCAGTTCTCTATAAATACGTGTAAAAATATAATTTTACTTTTTATTGTGGTATTCCTGCTCTTTATCTCCGCTTTAAACATCTTTATTCCATTATGGTATGTTGTACAAATCTTATATACAGAATTTATTTGAAATTGAAACCTGAGGTTCTCCCTGAAGATGACAACAGAGTTTGTTGTCGAAACGTCGGAATACGACAGTATCATGACCAGGCTAGAAGCCCGAGAAAACTTCTTTACATCTATTCGCCGGGAAAGTCTGAGATCTTTCCTATGCTATTATGGTTTTGTATATATGTGTACATTACAAATTTTAAATTTGGTTAAAATTGATGTGAACTGTTCAACACAAATACTCTTAAAAAGAAATGTTTTTATTACTTGTATTGTGGCAGACCTGATTTCTATATCTACATTAAAAACATTGGAATTAAAATTTAAAACTCCTGAACCGTAAATTAACCCAGAGAGCACTCGCACGTTAATAAGAAAAAAGGAAAATTAAAATTATGCTTACAAGTTTGCAGGACGATGATGGCCTACAGGGACCTGTTGTCAAAAACTAGCCTAAAAAGAAGAAAAAGAAAACGCACACGCACAAACACTCTGGAAATCTCTGGGAAAACCGCTAGATACGTATTTCGGGAGCTATGCTCCCATCTTCAGTAGCTGAAGTCGTATGAATTGTTTGTGTTTGGTCTTGTGTATTTATGTGTTCCGGGTAAAAGTGAAAGGAGGGCAGAGGGGTGGGGGAATTCTTAACGGTTAGCGAGTGGAGGGGTGAGAAAGGGATAGGTCCGTGGTCGTTATTCATAATCGTCTCTTTGAATTTGTTTATGAAAATACTCTCGTAAGCGTCTAGTTTCCAGTCGGTTTGTGTTGATTTTAAGAGAGACATGTTTTCGATTTTAATCGGATGATTGTTTTCCTGTATGTGTATTGCGACGCTAGACCTGTTAAATCTATTGTGTTTGAAGTGTGCAAGGTGTTCTTTGAACCTGGTTTCTAGCTTCCGTTTAGTTTGCCCTATGTAGACTTTCTTGCAGTCTGTGCAAGCGATTTTGTATATGCTGGATCTTTGTAGAGTCGGGATCGTGTCTTTTGGATTGTGTAGTAAGTTGAAGAGTTTGTTTTCATTCACAGGTACTGCTTTAAGGTTCTGTTTTGAGAAGATGTTTGATAAGCCGTTTGTGATGCCTGGGACGAAGGGGATTTTTACGTATTTTGGTTTTTTGGGGGGCGTGCTTGTGAGAGTAATCTGTTTTTTCAAAGAAAGACTGCGCTTGTGTTTGTGTAAAATATTCTCTATCATCTGAGGGTCGTAACCATTGATTTTAGCGCATTTTTTGATATATTTTAATTCTGTGAGGAAATCAACTTTAGAAAGAGGAACCTGTAAGAGTCTATGTACCATTGAGTGGAATGGTGCTAATTTATGTGAAATATGGTGGTTGGAATCAGAGGGAATGTACGTGTCTGTGTGTGTGGGTTTGCGGTAAATCCCGAACTTGATTTGGTTGTTTTCTCTTTTTACGAGAAGGTCAAGAAATGGCAATGTATTTTGTTTTTCAACTTCATGTGTAAATTTAATGGGAGGATATTGATCGTTTAGTTGCTGTAGAAAATCAGTTATGTTATTATTGGAGGTATCGAAAATCGCAAAAATATCGTCAACGTATCTTAGCCATAAGCGTGGGAAGTATTTGAAAGTGTTTTTGCATTGTTTCTCGAAGTTAACCATGAATAGGTTGGCTAAGAAAGGTGAAAGGGAGTTTCCCATTGTTGTACCGTAGTTTTGTTGGTAGAACTTGTTGTTAACTTGAAAGAAATTTTGGTTCATGCATAAGCGTGTTAGTCGTACTAATTCATCTACTGTTTTTAATGGTAAGTTTTGATCGGTGAGCCATTCTTCGAGGAATTGTAATGTTTCATTGATGGGAACGCTAGGAAAGAGAGAAGAAACATCAAAAGAAACTAAAATTTCACTGTCCTGTAGTATTATGTCTTTAACTTCGTTAATGAAATGAGGACTGTTTTATATATTTGAATCATGTTTGATAGGAAATTGTTTAAATTGGTCATTAAGCCAACGTGAAATTTTATGTCTGGCAGTTGATAGACGAAACAATGGGTCTGAGGGGAATGCCGTCTTTGTGGATTTTGGGTAAGCAATACATCCTAGGAACCCTGGGGTTTGAGGTGTGAAGTTGGAGGCTGAGTTGTTTCGTGATGAGTGTGGTGCACACCGTAGTCTCCATTTCCTTTTTTAACATTAAAAACATTGATTTTTTTTAATTTTGCACACCTTCTTCATACTAATCGGTATGGCCAATTCCTTCCCAATCCATTATTACCGATAAGTTTAATTTTGCAATTGTGGCACCCCTGCTGAGTCGATCTGGTTGAAATATGCCATTTTGGTCCTATATTTATGTGAAGATTTATGTACAAAATTTTTTTGAAATCGGTTCAGCCAATTCCTCCCTGATATATGCGTACGTACGGACGGACGGATATCACGAAGATAATAGTGCCTTTCAGCAATGACGAAAAGCACTAAAAACATTGTATCCATTTGGATAACACATTGAGTGAGTAAGATTCACACGATATCGACAGTACAGACATTTTCTTAGAACTGCGTGTTCTTGGACATTTAATCCCCCAACGAACGAAAAGTACATTTGAAATCCTTAAGATTCACAAGTCATTAAATAAATGGTTCCTTCCCAAATACAGAGATAGCGTATAGAATTTCGGTCACATTGGCATCAGCGGAGCGAAGTTTTTCAAAACTTAAAAGAATATCAAGAAGTCCAAACCAGGACTAATGCAGGCTGTTTCCCAAAGTTGACGTCCCGAATTGATTTCTTATATTGACAAGAAATGTTTCAGTAAGGTGTTAGTCATTCAAAGTTCTTCTCTTACCATAAATACCACTTGCAGTTCATAGTTTATCAATGATAGAGAAAAATTAGAAAACAAATTAATAGAACATTATCAGGTTTAAAATATTAAAAACAAAGTCAAAATCTCTTTTTGACATTATATATTGCATGTATTTTTTAAAATAAACAAATTTAACAAGTTTTACTGTTTATACGCCAATATGTCTGGATCAACTGTCCATTTCTGAAGAGTAGTCGAGCGGAAAAGAAATTAACCCATTTGTTAACACGTCTATGCTCAAGCGTTGTTCGGTAATAATCGTCCCCATGGCAACAATCCGATAAAATGCGATTTAAGACGCAAAAACGTTGTTTTAGTAGAAATTCAAGGAAATACGATCAATTATCAAGTTTCGAAGATAAGAATTAGAATTTATATTCTTTTCCCCTTAGAACACCACAAACCTCGCTCCGATATCAAAATTTTAAGATATTTTTATGTATTAAGGAATACATCTCTACACGATGGATTTGAGATATTCTTTGTAAAACAATTAGGGAAAACACGTTCCTGGAACCCGGGACCTCATTCTTCGCCAAATAAAATATAGCCCGGAGGTGGGCCCTGGCAGCACGAGTTTCAAACTTTTCTCGATCTGTGTTAATGCCGAAGTAGCTGTATACAGACTTTTAGTTTTAACGGCACCAGTGATCAGATTACTTTTCATGCGGCATCTTATCCGGTTCGCTGATCACATTTCGCTTATCGCTTCGGTCCGCTTAGTAATAACATTCGAACACTTCTGCCTTAGCCTTCCTACGTTCTTGAAATATAAGGCATTAAAAACGATCACCTGCCATTCGCAAAATTCCCATATGCCTATGTTTCGATTCCATACGGCAATGTCTTCGGTTTCATTATTGAACAGAGAGATTGGAAGTAGCCGGATATAAAACTCCTTGTATTACAGTGTTGCTGGACACTATATTTCGAGACATGCGGATTATATAATATTGGTTAATGGCATTAAGCGCTATAACTCGGTAGATCTGAATGAAAATCCTTGAAGCTATTTTTGAGAATATCTTCTTTTGGAAATTGGTAAGAATTGTTGCGCAGTACGGTCAACTTCATCAAGGCTTCCATTTCGGGTGATGTGTGATGTATATACAGTGTAATTGCGAAAGAAGGAGTATTGAATATGGCGAATACTTGTATATATAGCGAAAACACCGTCACTGATAATTTCTTTACGTTACATATACGAAAGAATTTGGCGTAAAACGAGGGCTGTTTTTGCGGCAGCTTCACTATAGCGAGCGTATGCTAACTTGTCCAACTTTTTTTCTTGGACTTTTATCCAGAATTGGAGTGTTTCTCTTCTATATACAGTGCATTTTAGTAGTTGTTAATGCTATAAAAACCTAGTAGTCATTGATGTTTCCATTGTTTAGTAATAATAATAACATTTTCCGAAAAATAATCTCAAGCAAAAGAAAATGTTGTTTTGCGAAAGTACATATTTGTGGAAAAATTACTGAAGCCCATTTTGCAGTTCTGTCGTCTGAGACTAGAACATCACGAGACGGGACTTTTGATACCTGTTCGATGAGTGGAACGTCGTATGCGCGGGAAAGCTGCAGCTGTAGTTCTGATCCCAAATGGACAACTGTATATGCTATGATGAGGCTTAATTTTATTACAAGTGTAGTAATTAAATGTGTTCATTTGATATAACTACAGAATTAAAATGATAAATTGCGGTTGGATCAAAATCTATGCACCTTTACGCACCTACGCGCTTTAATTTTCTTTAAAAATTTAGTGCAGCATAATGATATATGTATATAGTCGTTAGGTGACTCACTTCAAGATTATTTTAACCTTTTTCGCATATTACGATTACTCGTTGAAACGAGCATTTTTCTGAATTTTATAATTTCGCTATATCGGGGTTTCACTGTGCGAGGTTTTATCAGGTTCTTTTTAATCGTTTATCACCCAATGCCACGCACAGACGGCGAATTATATACCGACGGGAACGTGAAAAAATTTTTTTTTCGTACTCAGGGTCACCTAAAACGTGGATATTCTTCAAAATCATGGATTCGATTTTTTCACGACCACAACACTTTTTTCTATACACTTCATATTTGTGAGAGAGTGTAAAAGAGCCACCGTCACACTCTTTCGGAATCATAAGCTTACCAATTTTATGGGATTTTGCTTTTTTCCCGCAAAAATGGACTCTCACATGTTCACAAACTTTTTCCAAACCTTATAATGAATAAATCCTCAAGCAAAAGACTGATTCGTTTTCGCCGACTCTCCGAAGGCGGCGAAGGCAACAAACATCCGCCGAAATAATTTCGCTTCTTTCTCTCACGTCCGACAGGTCAAGTCCAACCTCGGCAGTATTTCCGCCAACCTTCGCATCAAAATGAAACTCGAAATTCACCTTGCCTTTCCCTCGTCACGTATTCCCCCGAAAAAACGCAACAGAATCGAGCGCTTAACTCGCCAAAACATTTCGGCGGCTTTTGTTTTATTTTTAGTTTCCCAGTTGAAGTCTGAAAGAATTGGCGCTGAAAATTTTTTTGCCAGCACCGAAAGACATTGGGGAAGTTGTCGGCAATACGAGCCGATTCGCACAGATTGCACGTCCCTTCTAGTTACTGACGCGCCGCGCTTAAATGAGCAATGGAAAGCGACAAAAAACGTAATTTAGTCCTCTTTCAAGCAAGCAAGACCCACAACCGTATAATCGCAATCTCGATATAATTCAGTATTCAACGGTCAAATATGATTCGATGCGTCATTTAAATCTGAAGTCTTAACTATACGCAACACCACACGATTCATTTCCTTGATCAAATTTAACGCCATTTCTTAGAGTTTGGGAAGATGGAAATTTGTAGTTTTAGCAGCATTGTTGTCTAAAGTATGCAGTTAATTCTATAGAAGGACTTCTTTCGAAACAAAATTCCTTAATTGCATTAAGAACAGAGGAAAGAAAGATAAAATAATGAATTAATATCTATACTTGGTTCCTTGTGGATCACTTTTAGAAGATTTTCATTGATTTATTCTTTGGTTCTGACCCTTTATTTAGCAGCATGCTTGCCTAAATTTGGGTAATGTAAGGTTTGCTCGAATAAAAGAAGCACTGTTGTTTATTTTTTTATTAAAAGAATAAATAAATTAGCCGTGCAATATGCACTAATAGTCACATTCCATGGATTGTCTCCAAAAAACAAAAATTCAGATAAAAAATTGAGCTAACATAATACATAATCGAGCATGGCTTCTATTAGATGGTGTGAATATCTAATTTGAGAATTACCATAGCTTCGTGGTACAGATCTCTATGCTCCTACACTGTCTTCGTAGGAAAAAACAATATAAAAATTTTTAAATATCCGTTAATTACATAATTTACAATAAATATCGACATATGAATGAAAAAGCACCAGTTGATATCACTCGGAACACGTTAATCAGTCTATACAAACATCGATGGTGGCAAATTTAAAAGAATACTTGTTTAAGGACTTTTTACGCATTTTTGCACACTAAAAATACCATCTCCGCCAAAAATGTCGATTTTGACGTGATTTTCCAACGCAGAGACTAAAGGAATGTCGAGTTAAGGATCGAATCTCTGGTGATCGTTGCATCGCATCCCGGCGTTCACTGAAAGTATTCCACACCCTGATCATTGTGGAAAATGTCGCGTTAATCCTTTTTCGTGATAAAACAAAAAACGACCGAGCGAAAACGGCCATCGAATCCGCGTTCGCTGCTCGTGAAACCAGTGTCCGAAAAGAAGGCACACCCGTTTACCGATCGCTGGTCGCGACCCTCAACTCTTCACTTGGGCAGATGGTTCCCCTGCGAACAGGCGCAGAGCGTGTGGTTGTGGACCGTCACGAACACCTTCCTCAACTCCCCCGTCATCCCGTGGACCATTTTGAACTCCAGCGTGACCTCCGACTCGATCTCCGGATTGCACGTCCCCTGCATGCAGCATCCGGAGCCTGCGTCGCACCTGTGGAGCACCGTCATTGCGGGGATGATTTGCTCGTACGTCAACAACTCGTCCTTTGCCATCAGATCGATGGCGGACACCGCCCTCGGCTGCGGTTGGGAACAAGGGAACCTCCTGACCCTCGAGATGTGCTGCGAGAACGAATCCCTCCTTATGGCGTTGGAAGCGACTCCGTATGCCACCGCCAGGATCACCAGGCTCAGCCTGAGCACGATCGCGCACTTGGTCGTCATCGCTGCGTAGCCGTTTCTTCGCGTTGCCCTTGGAAGCGAGATCGCTGTACTACCGACTCCTGTGTCTCCTTCACAGCGAATGATATGACGGTCATCCTCTCGGGAGCTTTATATAAGCGAGCTGGCGAGACTTTCCCTATCCGCTTGTGGGGAGAGTAGGGGGAGTATGGGGAAGGCCCTTCTCTCCCGCCGCTTGCAGGCGCCGTGGAGGGGGCCGATTAGCGGGTTGGCGGTGGAAGGGTGTTGTTTCGGGCGGGCTTCGCCCACTTGCGATTGAGATGAAGAGGGAGGAAATCTGTCATCTTGAAATTTTAATTCGCTTTCATACCTTCGCATCGTACAGCAATGCGCTAATATTTGTTGCATTTATGCATCAAACAGACGTTTGAGAGAAACCGCGGAGAGATTATCACGGCGAGAATCGAAAACCCGTATCGTAATTCGCGAATGGAGAAATACTGCCTTATTGTGTGTTGTTCATTTGCCCTGGCACTTCTTAGTTACGAAATACCACCGTGTAGTTTAAGAACCGTTTAAGAACTAGCAAACTTTTTAATAGTTTTCAAAGCATGGGATATATTTAGAAAGCGCGAGTCCATACATATACTCCATTCCTCTCGGCTTACGATTGTTTACGCTGGAGGCGAAATTATATAGTAGCTCTTTTTATTAAAAAAACGGCGAACCGGTTTGTGTCCAATAAGCGAGCATTCCACAAGGAAAAAGAGCTCGTTTTTGTAAATGCTGAATACGTCAAACAAAGAAAGCATCAATTAATTCTTCTTTTTTTCGTTTCAAACCGGTTTCTTGTTTACATACTAATCGATTCTCTCTTTTCTAATTGGTTTGTGCCGCATACGCAAAAATTGAGATTTTTTAATGGAAGTTAACCTTTTTATGCCACGCAATCTAACAATTCGTCTATAAAGGGAGCTCTTTATGTTCTGGGTAAATAGTAAATTTGAAAATAAAAGACACGGTAACATATATATTATTCCTTTTCCGCAATTTGCAACTGATGCGATCTTCCGTTGCAAAGCGGCCATTTTGTGTTTTAAAATGGCGTCATTTGGGTTATTTAATTTATGGTCGTTAAACGATCGACTTTTCATCCATTAAGACGTTTCTACTTGTCAATTCATTTCGCGGTTTATCCAAAAGCGAGGGTCGGAAAATATACTTTATTTGAAAATTGGCCGCTTCATAAAGTCTGCTTACTGAACAGTATAAGTCATGATGTTAATCACTTCATCCGCCTCAGAAGTGGCTGGCCTCACATGATGCATATATGATAGGCGTGAGGTTTACACGGTTGCTTGCGGTCGCATTAGATTTTCGGCGGAAGAGTGACGTATTCGTCTTTCTTAAGATTCCGCATTTCAATTCCCGCTAATTGATACATAATTGAAAGACTCCTTTTATTGCCTTTTAAAATAAGTCAGCCTTTTTTGTTCATATACGGGCTTGATCTATTTCAACTCCAATTTTAGCGAGCATATAAACACTGCAGATTTCCTTACAGTTTTCGGATAACAAAGATGGAATATTTATTTTACGTATCTGTTGACGTAGTTTTTATCATGTTCTTTGACTTGTTTACTCTTTGAACAAGTTTGCAAACTTTATACATTCATAATTTATAACTTGCTCAACAAGAACTGATAATCCTTATGTTTTGAGGACTAATAAATAGAACTACAAAAATACAGTGTAAACAAAATATTTTAGGTTAAAAAAGGAATTTCATTCTTTATAATAGATGATATATATCACATATAAAAACCGCAATTGGCTCCCATTAAGAGGACAACTAACTGAATGCTATTATTTCGATCCGAAGTTATTAGGTTTCGATGTGTTATTGAATGTTTCTAACCTAACCGTTCCGTTAACTGAACTGTTACCTAACTGCAGCGAATTCATCACAAGAATCTTTTTATCGACCTACTTGTTTGTTGTTGACAAGTTATATTTTCTTTTTACATTCAAAATTCCGACGCATGACAATTTTTATTATCAAGTTTAGATATAGTGTATTGCGCATTTTATAAAAATTTATTTCGACTGAGATACGATAACTGTCGTATCAACGTGACCAACGCCAAGCAGAAAGGGTTTTGGTTTTACTCGACTCGAAAGTATATTATTATTAATCAGTATGTTGCAAGTAAGCCATATGGCCAGGTAGTAACAGGACTGTACAATTGCTGCAAATATACATTAACAGAACAGTTGCGTGACCGAGGCAAAAGGACAATATGCCGACCCTGTTCACGACACATAGGTGCAGATCGGAGGTGACGCTGCCATGACGATGCTCCTAGAAAAGCGCCGCCTAAGTTTTAGTTTAGTTTCAAATGTTTATATTTCCGAGGAAGACTTGGTACAGATATTACAGTGTTTACAATATACAAATAATAATGACCTAATTGCACACTGCAGTCATTGCCCCGGAAAGCCCGTTTATGCCGTAGCCTCTTCAGGTCTGCCACTGTCTTGTGATTTATTAATCTGGAGGCTAAATTTTAACATTTTAGAATGAGAAAAATTCTGTACTTGGCCGGGAATCAAACCCGAGTCTCCTACTTGCCGGATAGGTGCTTTAACCAGCTAAGCTATCAAACCAGCATGATTCTCCCTTCTCGAATTGGAGTGTTTACGGCGAGAAAGGGCTAGCTGGAGGCGGTCGCCTTTCAAACTCACCTCACGCGACGGTCCTGCACATCCACACATGTAAATATATGTGTGTACGTATTTCTTCGACTATAAGACGAGGTTTTTTCAATTTTTTTATGAAATGCAGGGTTTTGTCTTATAGACGAGAACAAGGAAATTATCCTGTATATTAAGCGGGAATTTGTATTTGGCCTTGTGTCACAAGGCAGTATACGTAACATTATAGCGTGTTTTAACAAACTTCCCGACTAGGTAGAAGATTGAGATGTGATAAGGAAGCTGCAATCATACATTACAAGTCAATGACGAAAAAAGTCCCGAAGAAAGATCTGGGTTCGACTCTGGAAGATAATTTATATTTCCCATAAGGTAACACGAAAAAATCCACTTGTCGATGTGCAGACTTCTTTCCTTTTGAAAATTAAAATAAAAAAAAATCGACTTTCGACCTTCGGACCCAGACTGTTTTAAAGGAAAATTAATAACGTTTCTTATTATTATCGCCGAATATGGGTTGTTTACGACTACCGCATTGTTGCAGAATTAGCGAAATTACGTAAATGGAAAACGAGACCTATATATTGAGTGGGGATATTCCCTATATTAAGCGCAGGTAGGTCTACCTACCAGCTGCCTCTAGAGTCAATAACCCTGCAAATATCAGGTTTGCGTTATCTGATTATTCAATATCATTAACGAAAAATGTTGTTCATCGTGATGTCTTGATTTAAAAAATATTTTCAATAAATAAAATAACAATTTACCAACCAATCTGAATAACCAACTATATTTAAAAAAATCTGATGTGGCCACCACATGACTTTCTCCATATCTGTAATATTACTAAAAATTGAAAATAGGTTAGATAATAATAAATATTTTAAGAAACTGCGAGAGAATTTTAGATTTTACAAAAAACAGAAATAAACTCACACCATAGCCTTCTGGAGCCACAAAGCTCCAACATTTAAGAAAAGAAAAAGGAGCGTTACTAAGACGTAACTAAGCGTCAATTGCTAACAATAGTCGGTAGGTGGCGTGGTGGTGGCAGCTAAAAATATAAGATATCTCTTAAACAATGCATTATATGGAAATATGTTTCAAACAAAGGTTGTAGAAAGTTAAACTTCCTACAACGTTTATTCCAGTATATTTTAACATTTATCAAATATTAAAGCAAATATTTCAAAATAACGGAAAAGTGACAAGAATAAACACCCACTTCCGATCGACCGATTTTTATTAAAAACTAATCATTTCTTGTGACTTTCATAAAAATATTAAATATAAAATTTCGCGTTGATCTTATTAATAGTTTTTGAGTTAGAGCACCCACAAAAAGCTATCACATACACAAAAACACACACACACAGACTTCATCGAGAAAATGGTCAAAACGTGTTATTCCGTTGAAATCTCGAAGTCGATTTTTTTCATGAATACAATACTTTCCCCTATACTACGTATATGGAGAAAGTAGAAACGTTAACAGCCAACTTTATTTTTTTGAACGTACACAAAGGTGTATGTGTCACGGGCTACTAATATACGTATATAGTTTCCGCGATCTATCTGTTATAACGCTATCACCCCTAATATTGTTTCTGTTGTCTTTTTGTATGAAATGCGTTTTTATCGATTACATATCAAAAACGGTAAGAGATTTTCCAGGAATGCTTGATTCACTTATTAAAAGTGATTGAAGAAAAAATATTTGGAAAAACGACCCAGGTTACACTCCGGGGGATTATTGCTATTTCTCATAAGGTAACACGTTAAAATAGACTTTTCGACGTGCAGGCTTTTATCCCTTTGGTAATTAAAATTGTAAGAAACTCACCTAAGATCGTCCGATTTAAACTATTTTTTTATTAATAAAGTTTCTAATTCTATTCATCTTTTTCCATCTACACCTCTAAATCGCTCATATTAAACGTTTGTATCACATAATTTGTGGAAATATTGCCATTTTAACGATAACTGCCTTGACGACAGTATAATTGTCAAAACTAGAGCTCATATTGTTGTCCAAAGGCTAAATGCTCTCCCCTCTCCTACCTCCGAATTTGTTTATCTTTCAACCGACTGCTGCGAAAAATAAAATCACTATAAATTGTGTTATTTGTGATAATTTATTATCAGTTAAAAATTTAAATTCCGTTTTTTAATAATTTGAACCGATCATTTTTGACGGGAAATATACTATTAAATATATAATAAATAGTGACAATAATTATGAGTAGTCTGGCATGATTTAAATCACATTTATCGTTGAATGACAACTTTTAGAAATGTAATACTAAATAATTCCAAAATGTCGTTTTACTTATTTGCTTCAGAATGCCTCATAAAATATTTTTTTTCGTCAAAATGAACTTCTGTAAAGAGGAGATGTCGTATTATAGTTGGGTAAATGCGGTATATACTACTCGAGGAAGAGGAAGGGTAAGATGAGATATGGTTAGCAACCAGATGTTACAGGAAGGTCAGTGGACACCTACCGTTTGGAGGTGTCGGAGGGGGGTGTGTTGGATGTACTCGTAGTAACCTTCTTCAGAAGACAAAGCTGTGTGTCCCTACAACACCTAGCTACCACCCACATACATATAATTAATCTATGTGAGTCATGTGTAAAGACTTTCGGGGCTCGTGGTAGAACTTCACGGTTACTAAAGCGGTTCCGGGGGCCCACTAATTGTAAGTCCCCGCCGTGCATTCTCCCACGCCCCGTCGATTCGCCAGACTTCTGTGGCCTTCAACTCGCCTTCAAACCGCGAGCGTGATCCAATTTTCTCTCTTGCAGATGACTGCAGCGCACGAGAATACTCCATCACCTCCATTTGTTTATATCGGTCAGAGGACAGCGGGTAAGATTTGGGAAGGGGCGCCACAGCCGCCCGCTAAGATGCATGGTAAGATGCAAGCAGGGGCGGGCAGAGGTATTTTGGCGCCCTGGGCGAAAATTCATTTCAGATAATTTGGTAATACATCCAAACGTATACGTTTAGATATTCATCGCTACTTAAAAATTAAAACGACTACGAAAACTGGAGGAATACTTTTGATATACTGCCATTTCAGCGTTACATATTGCTGGCATACATTTCTCTTCCGGCAAACTAGATACAGATTATTGGCAGAAATAGTGCCCCATAAATTATTGCACCCCGGGCAACCGCCCTACTCGCCGGTACCTCAGGCCAGCCCTGGATGCACGAATGAATACACATTGGAGAACGATTTTGTATGTTTGATCGCCAATTCACTTATTCGTCGGGGGGATTCATCGTGTCTTTCTCCTGACTTAAACCACTTCCAGGTGATCTGCAGAATTTAAGGATAAGATATAAAAGACCGCGTATCTGCAATTATCAATCCAATTACACGTCGAATGTTAAGCGGCGATATGATGGTGTGCGACCAGATTTTCCTGTGATTTTCTGATTTGGACTGCAAATTTGGGATCCGTGCGTTATTAATGAGAAATGATACGATTTACGACCACGCACACCAACCTTTAAGAAAGAACACAGGTTTAGAAGAAGTCGCGATGATTTTGAATATCAAACGGGCCAAACGGCAACAATCTTGTTGTGATACAAACGCATAGGTTGGCCAAAGAACGAGGAAAACGTTGGAATTCTGCGAAAAGACTTTCTTCGGCATTTTTAAAGCGATCAAGGTTACGCTTGAGTGATTGCAGTGCTATGTGATTTCTGAGTTTATTTGTTTTTCTTTGACAGACATTATTAAAAAGACATATTGAGTTTACCTTATACTGCGCAGTTTTCTTTATATTGGTCAATTTGTCGATTCGTAGTCACATTTCTTTGAGTAACACTTAATTTCATCTACATGTTATCCTGCAATTCACCTAATTGGTGGGTGGCAGGAGGTAATTCCCTCTGGGCATGTGATTTGCTCTTCTATGGGAGGCAGTCACGCTTTTTTTTGGTATGGATGGAATGCCCTATCTTTGATTATGATGAACATGTCTAAAAATATAAGAAATTTATAACTCGGAATGTAGATGGATAAAAACTTTTTATTTGGTTTAAGGCTACTCCGTACGGAGTTTTATCTTTAAAAAAGTTGTGATATCAAATAGTTTATATATATTTTAAGTACTGGCGGATCCAACGGGGACAACCAAGGGGGCGATGTGGGGAGCGATCCACCTCCCTCCCCATTGCTCTCCACTGGGTGCATACTTAAACCCATTCCGCGCAAAATTCCTTGATTCTGCACCGCAAGCCAAGGGATCGAAAAATTCTGACAAGAGGAGAGATTTCCAGATTAAAGGGTCGTCGGAAGTGGCGGATTCAAGAGGGTGGGGGCGGATCATCCCCCTCCACCTTTGGGAAATTTCTGGGTCCGCCTCTGATTGTAACGCGAAACTACTCGTTTAATCTCTTCATGAAAACAAGCCCAATATTGATAAGAAAAATTCTATTACACAATTTCTATCTGTCTTATCTGATGATTATAAATTAATACTACCATCTTTACAGCAGTAATAAAAAT
Organism: Tanypteryx hageni; assembly: GCA_028673005.1. Classification (NCBI taxonomy): domain Eukaryota; kingdom Metazoa; phylum Arthropoda; class Insecta; order Odonata; family Petaluridae; genus Tanypteryx; species Tanypteryx hageni. Next base: position 31,555,994 of record CM054115.1, read on the forward strand.
TTTCCTCGCTATTACATGGGCCTCATATTCAGTTTCAATGGTATCATCCATTATATAGACAACCTTTCCTGCACGACGGGCCACATTAGTAGTTGTGAATACTTAAGAGGGCCGCATTAGAAATCACGATAGCTTCGGCGGGCCGGATGAGCGTTTACATTAGAAGTTACCTAGAGATTTTGTGATTATACAGTTGTGAAATCGAGTCTAAATAATTTACTATCGTTAAAACTTCATCAGGAAAGGTTTTCAGACCATCATTTTAATGAAATTGCCCATGCGAAATTTTGCTGATTATTCTTTAATCACAGTTTCGCGGGCAGCAAAAATCGCTCTCGAGGGCGCATGTGGCTCTCGGGCTGTAGGATGCCACCCCCTAATATAGACGATTCACAATGTTAAAGAATTTTCAGTTGGTAATTCAGCATTATTTGTAAAATTCCACATGGGCTTATGGATATGTTTGCTCTGCCTAGATACTTGGTAATATATTTTTTCAATTTAGATTTTAATTTAAATGTTGAACTTATTTTGGTTATTAGAACCACTAAAACAGTTTCGAAAGCACAACTTGTCCTGCTTTATGGAATAGCGTGCCCATTTTAATAACAACGGCATGCGTAGAGGTTTATAATCTTCATTTCGGCTACGAAAAAGTTAATTCGAAAAGACTGCAAGTAACTATTCTAACAGATGGATGAAGTATGAAATTATTGAAGAATGAGGAAGGAAAAAATCGTGACACAACTGATAAGAAAGAGGAAAGCCAGCTGGACTGGACAATTCCAGAGAAGAGGTTGCACGATCAAAGGCGTGGTTGAGGGGAAAATTTGAAGGAAGAACAGGAAAAGGAAGGGAAAAAATTCAGCTGCTAAACGGCTTGGAGTCGAAAGAGTGAGAGAGTTGCGGTGGATTTGCAGAGTCCGGTTTACCCAATATTCGCCGAGATGTCCGCGGACGGACTACTAATGAACATGGAAAAATAGCATTTTGGGACGGGGGAAAATCCCTTATGTACTCCCACTGCGCCCAGAATTACGCATTTTTTAAGAAACAAAAGCAAATACGGCAGAATAAAAAATCCTTTATAGCGGCACTTTTAGAGTCACCTATATCATCTATAAAATAATTCGCAAGCTCATACGTACGACGCTTTCTTTTAGATGCTTCAAATTGGAATAAACTAGCTGTATTTTGTATCCGCAGAGATTTGTGACCGAGAAAAATCGAAAATCTCATATAAGGGTCCCCCACTCGTTTATCATTCTTATGAATGTAGGTTAATTTCAATTTGCATGTTAAAATATCTTGAGAATCGAGATACCAACAACAGGCTTAAACACATTGGCAGAAAATAGAGGAAAGTTTATTTTGATTGATAAGATTCGAATACATTCCGAATTAACCGAAAAATTAATTTGGAATCCGAAAAACGCAATTTTTTCATTTTTTTAACAATGGGAATTTTTCACCACCATGGCAACTCGCATTGTCACCACATTTGAGATTCCAATGAATTTAAATCACAGAAAATATTCATCGGAATTCGTTTTTCATTGGCCGCACAAAATGTCGTGTTGCGTCAAGTTGTCCAAAGCAGCCGGTCTGATATATAATGTAAGTAACTTTAATCGCAGCATAATAATAACGATATAATTAATATTTAATTTGAAACAATAGTGAAATGTTGACAATGAGAATTGGATTCGTTTATTTCGAATTAATGCTTTACTAAGTTCTATACCTCTTTTAATTTTGGTTTAATACTTTATGTATGCCAACCCGTAATTTTTGATTGGCAATTTAATTATTTACGACTCAAAAGGAAGTCCTGATTCTTCATCCGCAGTGAATTTTTTGGGTAATAATGGGTGTCCGAGAAAGAGTGGACACATTCCAAACATTTTTATTGAGAAAAATGAACAAAGGTAGAAAAGTATTTTATTACCATAAATTACTTCACGCGATGCTTCGAAATATTTTCGGACAGCGCTTTAAATAAAAAAACCAGAGGGTTTCCCGCGTTCGGAACACCTATCCGCGGGGACAAGTGGCTAATGAGCTCCGTTTCACTCCTTTTTTTCTTCTTCACTCGAGCGTGTCATTGCTTTATCGAGAGCGGGACTTCCCTCGCCACTCGTAAATGGAAGTACTACTTCCAAGTCCATGCGCGTATGCGCGGCGGATTGCGCAATCCTTTCACGCTCGCGCTCTGTCACCCGCTGCGTTTGTCTCGCAAAGCACGCCTCGTCGCTTCAATTCCCTAACGGTAATTCCCATTGCCCGAGACATCTTCCTCGTGCTGCATTACCCATTTCGAGGGACACTTTTCCTCGTCGCGTAGAAAAAATTATAGGAAAGGTTTCAATAAAATCTTCCGTGTTTGTTTTCTTACATCAACCCGAGAGAAATAACGGCGCAAAGAACACTTTCTTGCAAATGAGGTGGAGATTTTTTTAAATCAAAGTTTTGATGCGTTGGTAAAACAATCGAGTTTTAAAGACTTTCCGAGAAAATGATAATTTAACGAGATGCGAGGCAAACAATAAAAATAATCGGATTAATCACATATACATATACACACACACACACATATATATATACACAAACACAAAAAACACGCAAGCTTATCGGGTCCATGCCCTTCTTCAGCGATATATATATATATATATATATATATATATATATATATATATATATATATATGCATCATCCACACATTCAAATCGTGAAATTGCATCAAAAAAACCTTCAGCAAATAACAACAGACAGCACCTCCTTCGTTCTGGAATGTGATGCATTTTGCAAAATATTTTTTTTTCTGGTGGCCATTAGCGACCTTTCTAGGGACCCTTGGAGTTCCTGATTTGTGTCCTGATTCGAGGTTGGGAATCAGCTTAAAAGGGTTGAGTTTTTCTAAAACAAAGGAAATGAATAATTTTTGTACGATGTCGAACATTGCACCAGATTCGCGACAGCATACAAAATACAGTGGAAATCGGTTAACACAAAATGTGTGGGATCAGTACAAACATTTCGTATTAACCGATTACATGTTAAAAGTTTTGATGCTAAATTTTTATATTTTTAAAATATGGAGTAAGCATATAGAGTAATCCCAGATACATATCAATTTGCTCAATGGTTATTATCACAGATTTATTTCAGTCAATTGATATAATTTGATAATCTTAATACGTAATATTTATAAATAAAATACTAAGTTTATTTAAAGATTAACTAAATAATTCATCGTAATATTATTAGTCTATGTTTTAGAAACGAAATCCATTATTTTCTTCTGCATTGCGTTAAAAATATTTTTGTTCCACAAACTGTTTCAACTCGTTCACAATCTCTACCATAAATATTTTGAAGAAATTGTTTTTATGTTTGTGCATTTTAACCGCAATAAAAAGTTATGCAAAATGGGAGGGTTTTTAAAGCGATTTGAACTACATTTTTTATTTAAAAAATGTTTTTCTATTTAAAAATTTCCCATTTAAATAATACGTGAATGAGCGTATTGTTTGATTAACAATCCATGTGACAACCGTTATAAAAAATATCTAATACCTAATATTAACTAAAAGAAATAATATATACCTAATATAAATTAAAGTAGGGAAGAAAGAAACACAAAGGTTATTCAAAGGACAATCACCAAAAAAGTCTCTAAATCTGGCTAATTATTTCAATAGGTAAGTGGAAGACAGTTTTTATATGCAATTTTAAGTGGTTTCGTTCCCTGAAAACTTCTTATGTATTCTGCATATTCTCTATACTTATTAGACAGCGACATTTGTTTTTCATTTACATTGAAAATTAATAAAGTGAATGATATCTCAGAATGTACAATAAGAAAATTTCTATAACAATTCTTCTATTTAGACCAAAATTTATAATCGTTAACTCTTCCTCCCCTTAACATCTATATGTACATTTTGCTTTCCTTTCAACTGAACATTTGTATGCATCAATTAAGCCAATTGAACTTATTGCATTAAAACAACACTTTCAATGTCGTACTAACATACTTTTTATCGCCGGGAACTCATTTTGTTTCGTAGTTTCACTTTAAAATATTCTCGTAACAAATTATACCCTAAAAAATCAGTCTTTGCATGGGATAACAAATAGTTAAGGTAAATTTGATATTTTCAGACGTGTTTTCTACGGTTGCATCCCTAGAGATTGCAATTCCTGCCCAAGGTTTTAATGTTTTTGATATTCGTGACCACATAATGTCATGCAGTTTCTTCAACTGGAAATCAATTCAAGTGAAATAACTATATTTTAAAAGTGATCCCACCGATTGTTTAATATGATTATTTGATAAAAATATACAGTCGCCAAATTTGTCGATAAAGGATGCGGGAAAATTTTATTTATTTGGGCAAAAGATGGGAAGACAAGAAATACTGCATACCATCAAGCATTTCAATAAAATTAACTTGGTTTTATTCTCAAACCTTTCTCAATGTTTTTTTTTCTTAATTTAAAAACCCGAGCAACGCCGGGTATTTTAAGCTAGCTGTATATATTTTTATCCATAATGTTGAATTTTAAAAAATGCAGCACCCAGTTTTAAGCACAATGCGGATAATCGCAACTTTTGGTATTGACATCACTTCGATATTACCGCTATCAGCTTCATCATTTGTAATATCGACTATTGTATCCGGTCTAACAGTCCACAATGCCACTGTCTGCTAAAATCGATGTGGTGACAGTATGAATTGTTAGTCGAGACAAGAAGGGAGTGGGAGCTCTGACAATTGCCATTTCTTGTTATCAGAAGGGATCCACATAGAATCGTATTTTTAGGACCGAGAATAATATTTGCCTTAAACGGTATTTCGTGTTTAGCATTTCGCGTTGAACGAATAATTGTACACAGAAAAATATAGGCGCCGGAGCGGACCGAACATGCATTAATTGTTATCCGTTTTCGCGTTGTTTTCAGTGTGTATGCGGTGCCGGTGAAAAGAATGCGGCACCTCAAGAAAGAATGTCTTACTTAGGCTAACGATGGACATCGCTGAAGGAAAATTTCTGGAATCGGGAAATTTTTTGTCGATGTAAAGCGTGGATTCACTCAATTTCTGTTGTAGATTAGTTTAACGGGTCGAGTTTCGATGGTGCACCCTGTTGTACCATATTTGTAAAATGCAACATCCCCGGAACTGAACTCCTAACATTTCTAATCATTCTAGGCCGAAATTAATTTTTTTCCCCGTTAAATCATTTTTCGCCATTCGGTACAAACTTTTTGCGGCAGAACCGATATATTTTGAGGAGACAAAAAACGATCTACAAAAAATACTAATATTTCGCGTCCTCAGAATAAATTAGACCCATATTCGCAACTGCTGGCCATCCTAAGCCTAATTAACACTCGCCGAAAAATATATTTTTTTAGAAACGTTTCAAAGAATCGCCGTTTTTCTCGAATCTCTTGCATGGGGATTAAAAAATCATATTTCTCGCCAACTTCTCCGAGAGAATTTCTCGGTAATCCTTGGCTTCGAACGCTGTCATCGCTCTCTCTCTCTCTCGCGTCTTTACCTTGTCGCTTCCCGTGATCTAAGGCCTCTTTGAATGACCGGAGAAGAAATCCGTCTTCCAGGAAATAAATGTTGAGCAAACGATATCCTACCGAATACATTCTTCTTTTGGTGCAATCATCGTCCAGGAAGTCATTGGGAGCGGCAAGCTTCCTGCGGACAAGGTCAAAGAATCAACAAGTCTTAACTGGTCGAGAAGCGAGGTCGCTTGAAAGCGGTTTCAATAGCCAATAAAATCGCGAATAAGGGATTCCGATTATCCAATGTAATTTATTTATTTATTTTTAACTTGCCCACGTTACTTTGCGGTCTTTTTACAATGAGCGCAACAACAATAACAAAGACCAACTCATACGACCATGCCCTCGGCAGGATTCGAACCCTCGACCCAAACATTGGGGGTTGAACACGTTAAACATCCCTCTATCGAAGCTGGTCAGTGAGCTAACTGGAATTTGAACATCAACGGCGACAAAAACCAGGACCGTCCCTAGGATCCGCGGGGCCCAGGGCGGCGAGGCGACAGCCGCGGAACCCCCTCTACCCTACTCACTGAAAAATGATATCTTGCTTATAGAAAACTTCTAAAGCGATTTTTTCACGTTCCACGCACGTTTCGTCTTTCTGCTAGGAAAGACGAAAATAAGTAAGTTAGTAAGAGTAGTTAGTGAGCTAAATTCAAGGGCGGAACCTGTAGACGCAAGGCTCTCCTAGGCGCGGGACCTTGGCGACTGCCCTCCTGGCTCTGACAAAAATGTTTCTCTCAGCTCAAGAAGAATTGAATTTCGTGAGGATAATTTCTTTCCAGATTCAATTAGTGGAGTTGGAAAAAGTTAAAAATTGGTGCATATTTGAAGTTATTTTTTCAATTTTTCCTCCGCAACCCAGGAAACAAGAAAAGAACTCCTTCCGGTCCGTCGGAATTTCACCTTGAAAAAAAGTAAAAATTAAGTATTCAAATAATGCGTGTTGCATTAAAATTACATTTTGTTGCTATATATGGTGAATTTACTATTTAAAATCAAATGTCGCAATAATTATATTACCAGAAACATCTTACCTTTAGCTAGTGAGATGAAACTATGATCACAATATAGCTGATGTGCGGTTTCCCACAACGCTAATATTTATTATTATTATTTATTCACTGGCAATATCTACAATTCGATTTTACTTGTTGAAAAATTTCATGGGCGTTGAGATAATTAAAAGAAAAAAAATAGTATTAACTTTATTTTTTTATAAATTATAAACTAGCGGAAAGCAAAGTAATGGGGTAATTTGACGCTATAACTTAGATGGCGTCTTACAGACTGTACTTCAGTAATTATGGTTAATTAGACAGGTTCAGCAAAAGCACTCGAAGTGTCTCGGCATAGAGAGACCAATTTTGAATGTTTCGCGGCCAACCGGTAGATCCTGGCCAACACTTTGAAAAACCCTGCTATATACGATATCAGAGCGATGCATATTATGTAAAAGTTTCAAGATTAGAACGTTACTTTATAACGAAATATTACTTCCAGTATGTTGTACAAAAGAAACAATGTTAAAATGTGTGTTCAAGGCAATGATTTAATTAAAGAAGAAGGCGCTTATGGCATTTAATAATTAGATTTAGGAATAATTTATAATCTCGAATGTTCAGGACACTAACCGTCCGATCGCCTGAAGGAGCCGCTGACACTTTGTCAATTCTATGTTTTGAAAACTGTATTCCTTGCGAAAGCAATTATAGAATTAAAATTTTCCAAATATTAAAATTTTCCTTTACATTAACTTTCATAAAATAGGATTTTATTTCCTCCTTGCCACTTAAGAAAAGCATAAGGCATTTCCGTTATAATGGCTAATAATTAGACCAGCACCTTATTGATGCAAAGGGAGAACACACGTCACGCAAATGCGGAATTATTTTTTTAAATTCTCTCTGCGGTGCTTCGATGTATATAAATCAAAGACGCGTAAAAAAGGCTCTCCGATTCCGCAGGGAGTAAATACTTTTCGGGTTATCTCTCACGACTTTGGTAGTAACCGCTAATTAGTCAGCGCGTGGGAAACTTCAAACTCATACCCGCACATAGATATAGGACCCCGGGCGTGTCGGGTTCGAGGCCGTCTCAAGGAAGGCCACTTTCGCCGCTGCGTCGCCCTTGGGTATATCGCGAAGTGTCTTTTCGAATCTTTTGCGGTTAGTCACATCTTCCCCTCCCACTAAGCGGGCGAGGTCGGTGAGCCGAGCGGAATCCGCGCCAGGCAATTTCACACGCCGCGTCTGGCGTGAGTCGGTGAGAGGGATGCGAGAGAGAGAGAGAATGAGGGAGAGAATGAGAGAGAGTGAAAGAGTGAGGGAAGGAGAGCCAGCCGACTGAGTCACGACTTGCGGACACCTCACCTAAGACCGCCGAGCCCAGATGGTAACCCTTCGTCGCTAAACTCCAGAGGCAAATCCAGCTAATAGCATCTCAACCGGGAGTCCGCGCGTTATTTCTCTGGGTTCAGCCTGTTGAGTAGGAAGTTATGTTTATTTTTATCTATAACTTGTTTGATCCCACGCACAGCTCCGATTAATATTTTAAAAACGAGAAAAATAATGAAAATGAAAATATGAACTTTTTATGGGAAGGGGATCCGCAGAAAAGGGGAAGATCGATCTTAGCACCGATGTCGATTTCCAAGGTCGCTCACGAGTTATTGAGGCACATTTATAGATAACCGTCGGCGGCGGTCAAGTTCAGCGGAGTGCGTAAAACGGACTTGTTAGAGGAAGAAGAAACATTTCTGACCTCGACCGGGTCATCCAAATGGCGGACCAGTACTCTCTAAATACCAAGCTACCAATTAAGGACAGAATAATAGAGGTAATCTTATGGCTGAAACTAATCGAAAAACTGTTTTTGATTAACAGTAAGATATTAAATCAGGCACATTCTCCCCTCTCAGTATTGGGATTTTCAAGAATCCTACCCGGTAAATTGAACTCTTGGGTTCGATTTCCGGCCACGACTAAAGATTTACGTGTTATATTATGTCACCTAGCGCAGTGGTTCTCAAATGGTTGGTCGCGATCCCCTTAGGGGGGAGTAGATTTTAGGGGGGTCGCAAGCACTCTTTGCTAAGGCAAATGATTTTATTCTGGTTTTAAGAGTCTTGCAGGTTTTAATTTATCGACATGTTTTGTTAAAAATATAGAAAATTCTGTAGCTTATCAACGTACAAAAACCTTTGTAACAAATGAGTTATTTTTATGTGATAAAAACAAACAAGAAATTATATCTCAACAGTGATTAGTATTAAAAAAATTAAACTGTACACCACATGTTGTCTGAATGTTTGAAATTCACGTAGTTGTAAATATAATAATTTATAGTGCTAACCTTGTGTTTATAAAGCGCACAAAATAAAAAAACTCTCTTATTATTAATTTCCTTATCATCATCCCCATCCCCCTGTATGAAGAAAACTGGAGTGTATTTTTTTTGCTTCTCGAATATTCTCGAGGAGTCGCGGCTACCAAACATTCGGACGCAGGGGTCGCCTGACGAATCTGCCTGAGAACCACTGATCTAGCGCATTACATTGACTTTCTACGTGCAAGCCTTTAAAAGTATAGTTATTTCGAAAGAATGATAACGTTTTTTACTCTCTACATTCTAACCTGTAAACGAATGGTGATTTCCAAATAATGATAAAGTTTTTTGCTGCGGCTGTGTCTGCGTGTGTAAAAGTTTCCGTCAACTTTTGGTGTTACCAACAAAACTTGTTGTTTTAGCGATGCCCCATTTGAGTGTGAGTTAACGAACCTCGTCAGCGATGTAGGATGTAAATTTTTCGCCAGTCGTCTTTTTCCCGTTATCCCTTCGCACACTGTGATTCAAACCTCCCGTTTGCTTTTCTGCTGGTTATTCATTCGACCCGATGACATCTTAGCTTCGGCGTCAACTCTACTCATCGATTCACGCTCAGTGCCGCATGTTGAGGATACCTGGCGGGTCCAGAAAAATTCAACGGGGGGGGGGGGGGGGGGCACGTAATAGAAAAAATGTATAAGTAGTATAATATGTTCCGGTAAATTTATTCATACTAGCTGGACCCAGCGTAACATACGCCGTTCTAGCAGATCTTAAAGGTTATTAATTAAATATCAACGCATTTTTTTATTTATTCACTTAATGAGTCCAATGACCGAAATCTTGAGAGAACAACATATAGATGCCCGTGACTGAATACAGGTTTCGGAAGGTATAAGCAGATACTGTCAAAAGTCTGTCCGTGACTTGTTGATGGTCATTAAAATGGATAAACGTATAGGAAACCGTCTTCTTTTGAATTTGAAAGGCATATTTGTATCAGATGGAATGAAAGGTATGCGCGGTATGAGAACAGTATCTAAGTTCAATCCAATCAACGGGCCTCTACGATGTGTCTTTGTAGACGCGTAATTGTCAATCTTGTTCCATTGTATAGTCCCCGTGATGGCGAAAGATTCCGTAGTAGCATGATTACAGCACCTATTTTCAGTTTTTGCTCGTGAAGAGACATTCCTGTTGGTATTAACCCGTTGAGAAACTCTTCAGAGTCTGCCAGATGGTCACTTGGTTAATATATCTAAGCGTTTTATATATTAAGAAGATAAAGTTTTGGAAATAGAAAATGGCAGATAAAGCTGATATATTTCCTAAATTGTAATAAAACTTCCAATAACTTTTTTGTTTAAGTAATCACAACTCGAAAGTAAAACTGTACACCACCTATATTAGTTTCAATAAAAATATTAACAAATGCCAATTATAAATTGGCATTGTTAAAGACTTGAAGAAGAAGGCCAAAGCAGAACTAGTGCAGGCTGGTTTTCCAATGTTGACGTCCCGAATTGATGATTTATATTGACAGGAAATGTTTCAGTTTGTGTTACTCATTCTATGGAATTCTCATACCATAAATACCATTTGTAATTCATAGTTTATCAATGGTAGAGAAAAATTAGAAAACAAATTAATAGAGCATTATCAGGTTTAAAATACCAAAAGCAATGTCAAAATCTCTTTCTGACATTTTTCATGTATTTTTTAAATAAACAAATTTAAGAAATGTTACTGTTTATACGCTAATATGTATGGGCCAACTGCCCATTGCTGAAGGATAGTCGACTGGAAAAGAAACAAGAAGTCCAAACCAGGCCTAATGCAGGCTGGTTTTCCAAAGTTGACGTCCCGAATTGATTACTATACCAAGTTTCATGAAAATCGGTCTATTGATGCAAAAGTTGTTGGTAGGGTACACACACACATAACACAGACAATACCATTTCATAAGGCTGCTTCCTTTGGAAACCAGCCTAAAATAAACATTTTTTCGTATTCTAAACATTTTTTCGCACTAATTCGGCATGGATTCAAATTCTCTCTTTAAAAAAATAAACGGTGTTCTTTTGGTTGTGCATGAGTCCAAGTCCCGAGTTTATATCTTAATTATAACTAATTTAAAAACGCAAATAAAAAATGTGCTACACTCATCCTCAGCATAACAGCTGAACCTTGTGCGAAAACATACCTAAGTGTTTTATATATTTAGATGACGGCGGAATAGATCGGACTATAATATTCACATCCCATATGTACCAATTTTCTGAAAACTCGTGCAGGAAATTATAGGAGTTATAAAGAATTACAAAGTTGATTAGAAAGTTATTTATTTGTTTAATAAAAAAATAAATATTAAATTCTGTGGAATCAAATTATGAAAATTTCAATGAAAAGTAACGCAGTTTTATTGCTTTCTGTAATTAAACATAAAAATACAATATAAAAAAAATGAAACGATTTCAAATCCTAGCAATAAATACAAAGAAAAGAAAAATCGGAAATCGCATCGGCGATGTTGGCTGGGCAATTCGCAAACTGTTTCGAATATATTTCTACCTAACATAAAAACGTAATGGTGATCATCATCAACAATGATCATCATGTGTAACGCTGTCTTTGACCCTACACCGCATTACTTTTAATCACATTTTAAAATTGCTACCTATATATGAGAGCACGGCCATTCAAGATCATTTTTCGGGAGGTGGTTGGGGGTGATCTAAAATCTATATAATCTATTTGTCACTTTGTCCCTTTGTGGCTCCCTCTGTCACGCCATAAAAATGCGAATAACTCGATAAAAGATCGAGTTATATTTTTGAAATTTGGCAGAAATGCTAGATTCGCATATTTTAAGGTGATGACGAAAAAAAAGCTCGAAAAAGCTCTGGGTTCGACTCCAAAGAAGACAATTCTTTTCCCCATAAAATAACGTAAAAATAGACTTCTACGTGCAGGTATTTATTCTTTTTGAGATCAAAATTAGAAAGAATTAACCTACGATCTTTGAATCTAAACCATTTTAAAGAAAAAAAATATAAGGTTTCTTATTCTGTTCATCTTTTTTCGCCTACAGTTCCAAATTCTTCATGATAATCGTTTAATTCACATATTTTGGGGAAATCTTGCCATTTTAACGAGATGTTTTCTTGCCAACCCATTACATTGCTAAACCTCAAAATCTAATTGTTATTTCAATCCTTATGGATGAAGGCATGCTTTGAATGCTTTTAATACGAGAGAGATAGATGGATAGATATGCGTCTTTATTTGGGAGAGATTGAGACTAAGCACTCTTCTTCCATCTAAAACATAAGTGAGAGAGAGAACGAAGGAGATGGAAATGATTTTCATAGCAACGAATGTATACAACATTCGTTGCGTTATTTACGAGAAGGAATACATTTGAGTGTAGTATATTATTCATTCGCATATTAAAATTACTTAGAATAATGTCAGGAGTTCAAGGCTTGAAACTACGAACACCTAAATGAACGAAAGTTTGTTTTCCTGCCATCGATTTTTGAATACGCGTTGAATTGAGCAACTGATCAGTTATTAATGCGTGTATTTGACGCATTCTTAGTGATTCGTATTGTTGCCGGTTTCGTGTAATTGGGTACCATTGACTTGGATAATAGCTTCGCGTCGCATATTCACGAAATTTCCTTTTTAAAACTTTCCCGTTGAACTTCAACGGACATCTCCCCAGTTTTAGAAATATTTCTTCAAAATTTGACGTTCCACTTCGAATTCGTTTACGAGTTATTCTGCAGAAACCGTTTTTAATAACTCGTAAATCACCCAAATAAAAAGATAAATTTTTATGAAAAATATAATTTCAATAAATTAAACAAATGATTCAAATTATTAAACAAAAACATTTGTTAATTAATGATTTTCTCTTTGCATTGCCAAACTTATGAGCGCGAAACTGGTCCATCCGAGCCGATCGTGGTGCAGCTGGCTAGTACGCGCTCCCCGTGCCTTGACACTGGGGTTCAAATCCTGTTGTTGGTATTTTATATTTATTTTTTTCCCAACTAATGTTGTACATTAATTTGTATTAATACAAATTAAAATACTTTTGCTAGTTAAAAACGTTGAAAATGCAATTTTCAGCTTTTGGATGTTTGAAGTCATCCAAGCGCTGAAAATCACATTGTCAACGTTTTCAACTAGCCAAACTAATGTTGTATTTTAATCTGTATTATCACAAATTAATGTACAACATTGGCTGGTTAAAAAAATTTTCATTAGAAAATATCACCAGCGACAGAATTTGAATGTACGACCCCAGTGTCAAGGTTTGGGAAGCACGCACTGCATCACGATCGGCTCCGTTGAACCACTGTTTGAGGCGAAAACAAGTGAACAAGTTCACTTGTTTTCGCCTCTTTCACTTTTCTTTCCAAATAACTTCCGCGCAATCTTCACAGTCGGCCTCGTGTCACTATCGAAGCAGGTTCGCCCTGATGATGCCTACATAGTGGGTGTAATGCATTGGCTCTTCCAATAAATTTATGGCCTAAGGAGTGGTTTATACTTTGAGTGAATAGCCATAAGAACCAAGCCTCCAATCAACATTTGATTCATTTGTTTAATTTAATGAAATGATATTTTTTATAAAAATTTATTTTTTATTTGTGTGATATACGAGTTATTAAAAAAAGGTTTCTGCAGAATAACTCATAAACAAATCCGAAGTGGACCGTCAAATTTGGGGAAATATTTCTAAAATCACCCCCAAACACCTCCAGAAAAATGCTCTCGAATGGCCGTGCTCCCACATATAATGCTCCTTATTTGAGTCGTCGTACGAATATAGGATTTGTACCAAACAGCGCCTAAAAGAATGAAAATTCAGTTTCCCACCGTCGAGTTTTAAATACGCGTTGAATCGTTTTGAACACGAAAATTCCGCGTATTTTTCGGATTAATCTTTCGTCGTCAAGGGAAATCGCATTTTTGCTAATTTCAGCATACAGTAAACCACTTAAAGGATCCTCTCCTCTCAACCACCCCGGCGCTGTCATTCTCCCTACCGTCAAATTGTCGAACTATTACTATTTCGTAATTAAATCGACATTGTTATAGTTGATATAAAGAAATAATTAAAGAGAGCATTGCGCTATGAAGTTGATCGTTAAAATTTCGACCTCGGGGAGGAAAGATGCTGTGATGGCTGTTGTGATTAAAAGAAAAGAAGAAAAAATATACTACTACATACATGGAATACACAGAGATTTCAAAGGCATTCTCTATGGAAAATACGTATAAAATAATATCGAACGATTCGGAGGTCCTTGATTGTTTATCTCCGAAACTATAAGTCGTAATTATATGGCCCCAAGGCCTTTTTGTGGTAAATATTGTCCTCTATCTGAATAAAATTTTAAATCTATACCTAGCATATCATATAAGAGCCTGGGAGAGAAAAATATAGTTTTATAATTGTTGTTTGCCGATATAATTGTAGCGATCGATTTAAACAAAATATGTGATATAATATACTTGGGATATTCTCTAATTTTTATCTCCAAAACTATAAGCCGTTATTATGTGGTCCCGCGGACTTTTTAGCGGTAAATGTTGTCCTCCATCCGAATACATTTTTAAATCTATACCGTATAGATCATATAAGACCTTGGGAGACAAAAAATATGGTATTTAATTGTTGGTTGACGGATACCATTTATCGAGATACTAGTATACGTTTATTTAGGTGCTTATATAAAGTGGAAGTTATAATAGAAAATACAATTTGGCGATAAATTTTAATAAGGATCACTAATACTTCATTTAATTAAAATCCACTCAGTAGTTTCGGAGAGTAAACATGCGGACGGACAAACGGAGGCGATGTGCCCATAAGGCGTTCCTTTACTGTCGCTTCGCTGATTAAGAACGCCTAATAAAGCTAGGAGACCCCAGGAAAACTTCATTTTCACCCGCCATCCTGAAACAAAATGGCGGTCGTTTAATGCACATACTCGTATTGTGTTTCGGAAACGGTACGCCAAAGAAAAAACTCCATGAACAAAAAATATGCTTCTTGATAAGAGCTATACCGAAAAATTATTTTCATCTTATCGAGACGCGTGGCGCTGAAGTCCCTAGAGCACGCGGAGGGCGGGGTTGACCCGCGTAGGGGCAGCGCCCGTAGTAGTTTAATACATTTACTATACTTGTTTATTTGCGGGTCGGATGACAGGGGGGGCACTTGCCCCTGTGACTCCCCCTGGATCCACCACTGTCTGCTACCAGCGAAGACTTTGCGTCCACTCGCTTTCGATAAATGAAACTCGATTACTGTATTTGCTGCATTTTGGGTAAGAAATTAGGTACGCCTTCACACATTCAGAAAAAATAGCTAAAAATTTACTTTGCACAAGTTATCTTGTATCAGTACGCTTTTGATGCATGAATTAATGTCACTGGTCAAATTAATACACATTTATTATGCGGAGAATATTCTTTTCCTGTTTGACTAATAGCAAGAATGGTGCTGCCGTTTGGTTGAGAGAAACTTATAGTAAAATTCGACCCTTTATATTGTCCATTAAACGCTATATACCAATTTTTTGAGAAATATAATTACTTATTACTGCTTGTGACATTAAATTCTATACCAGGATGATTTTAAATCAAAATCCATGCATCGTTTTTGAGAAAATCGAGATTTTGTGAAATCTATAAGAATAACAATCGTCCATTGTCATCTCAACCAGTCCTCTTTGACGGGCGGTACGATATATTAATTGTTAAATCCTACCACCAAGTTAGAGTTCACTGTCTGAGAAAAAAATCATCCGAAATAACATAAAAGATCAGTATGTTGCTTGTGAGTATTTAGAGCAGTGGTTCCCAACCTTTTTGTAGGCGCGGCACCCTTTCAAAGATAAACAGAATTTCGCAGCACCTCACCCACCAAGCAATGTTTTTATATTAAAAAAAAACGAGTATTAAAACCTTTGGACATATCTATTTGTTGGTATCACACCATAATTAATTTATTAGAGATATAATTAATGCCCTAGATATCTGTAAAACATCCAAATCGTTGATTTATTTACAAAACTAGTTTTATCGCGGCACCCCTAAAAGTCAGCTGCGGAGCCCCAATATGCCGCGGCACACAGGTTGGAAACAACTGATTTAGAGAATTACATGTGATAAACGCCTAAGCATCTAAAAATGTAAGCATTATTTTTCTGTCAAATCCTATTTTTAAGCTCGTCATCGTAACGCACACTATGCATTCATCCCAATTTGAAGGGCGTTTATTTCCTTCTGGGAGGATATTTAGTCGTGCCGCTGCATCATCCAGGAGGACATTCAGCGCAAACATTCCCTCATTCACTCAATCTCTCGAAGCGAGAGAAGGAAAACCAGCTGTAGTCATTACTCATATGAAACATGGATTTTACGTTTCGTGTGGTTTACTCAAATTATTCTCCTCTACATAGCAGGATATGCGGCAAATTATATTTTTGGATGATGCAGAAATTTTTTTGCACTGCGTAACAACATTTACGAAGAAATATGTGCAAGCCACGTAATTTACTCAACTTCAGAAATGGCTTTCATCATAGAAGATAAATTTCATCTCACAATTACTATATGCATTTACGAAATAAGATCATCTCAGAATTTTCATTTTCCTTCTTGATGCTTCCCTCGAGTTGAAATTGGCCTGAATTATTGATTATGCCCCATTTACAGTCCCTCGCCAACCGCCAACGCTTCCATAAAATCCCTCGAACGCTCATCTCCCTACTAAATCGTGGTCTTATCCGGAGTTAAAAATCATCTTTCCTATATATCTCCTTCTGGTAAATATTAATTAGTAGCTTTTTTAATAACATACATTTTAATATTAGCAAAATTAGCCAACTAAACACGGCTGCGCGGAGATCTGCGGATATTAGAGACTGGATACCGAGATTGGCAAAACCAGGTACAATTTTTCAGCCGCGATTACTCAAAATTACTGTTTGAATTTTTAGGTCAACTACATGACCTTATAAATATGACATTTGAAATTTGTTATGCATAACACTCGAATTTCCTAAGCATATTTGATTTCATGTCAAGCAGTTTTTTCGGCGCATAGTTCATTCCCAAGGAAAATAGAG
Source organism: Tanypteryx hageni (assembly GCA_028673005.1). NCBI lineage: Eukaryota > Metazoa > Arthropoda > Insecta > Odonata > Petaluridae > Tanypteryx > Tanypteryx hageni. Next base: position 31,573,064 of record CM054115.1, read on the forward strand.
CGAGTTTAATAAGCGATGTTTTAAGAAAAAAACTCCAAGAAAGCGCGATTCACATCTACATTCTGCGCATGCATTGGTCGAAGTGTAGGATCCGTCTCCCGACCTTTACTCCTCAAGTGCGAATCCCGCTCAACCGAGGAGACCCAACGAAACAGGGACTTCGTCATTTTTTCCGTTTGCGTGCTGCACATTTTTTCCCACTCAGACGAGCTAACGACTTTTTTTAGCGGTCCAATTCGAACCTGTTATTCGGTCTGGCGACAACGCCAAAAAATACACCGCTGTCTTCCAGGACTGGAAATCATGTTCGGGTTTTAGACGCTTAATACCTTTTTCACCAATTGTGCGCGTTGGCATTAGTTGTGTAACCTCGAAATAAGTCGTTTGAATTTGTCTGATGCTGTTTGATAAAATCCTCATGCGTTAAAAATACGATTATTGCTTTGCATTGTTACGGGTGATATTACCTAGCTGGCGCTTCGAGTGTAGAAATCAGCATATTTCAGGCAGATATAACACACATTCTACCGAAAAGAGAATGGGTTATCTGTGGGCGCTAAACGTGAGGAATCAGCTCTTCGAAGTTATCCATTCAGCGGCTGCATGAGTTCCGCTTCTAGGTCCAGTCATACGGCGACTGAGAGAACTCTTTATTTTAAACCATTTCCAACAAAAATGTGAAAACACCGAACGCTTCTCGGTACTCTTGCCTTGTTCTAAGCGCTTGAAATATCACGAAAACATTACGTAAACTTCGTTCTAAACGGTTGAGCATAAACCTTCGTGATGACACTGAATCGTTTTTTTCAACTCGGACAAAGAATGGTTATTTCTAGAATGTTAATCCACATTCATTTTCCTTAAGATATCGCCTCAAAGATTCTTATGTTAACTTGTTTTTTATCAGAAAGTTTCTAAATTTTTTTCGTATGAATGGCAGACAAGTTTGTCGTAAGATTCCTCAAATTAATTTGCTAAGAGAGGCTTCCACTCAACTTATTATATGATGATGCCACAAGTTATCTTAATCAGACTTTCTGGAATTAACGTCCTGTTAGCATCGTAAAAACCTCTAGGCAAAGCAAACGTATTAATGCTAAAGTAAATAAATATATAATTGGAAGATTATCTTTCCGTTACTGACATTGATTTCGTCTCATTATGCTGGTGGAACTTGTATAATCGTAAAAATATTTCAAATATGACATTATAATTAGTTTATGGCATTTGGTCTTATATATATATATATATATATATATATATATATATATATATATTAACTAAAGGAAAAGAAAAGGTAGTGATGAGGGTGGCAACAAGGTGTTGAGGGAAGCCCAGCGGACACTTACCAAGTTGAAGACCAAGCTATATATATATATATATATATATATATATATATATATATATATATATATATATATATTTATACAAGTTATATCCATTCGTATATTTAAATTATACAAAATTATAGTTGGTTTATAACATTTGGTCTTTTATCTGTATTTTTAAGGCATAATTTCCCAATCGTATACGATAATATATTTCATCTTGAGCGAATCTCTTCCCTCTTTCAATTTATTCACCAAGTCATTGCGAATAATGAAAGATTATTCTATTTCTCAAGTTTCAGAGAAACCTCTAAAATTGATCTGCCGCATATAATACAACCATTCCATATGTTTTTTGGAGATTATTTTAATTTTGTTTTCTCCATGTATTTCGGGACCTTTGCGTCTAACAGGAAGTGGTTGTTTTCCCTTCATATTTACTACGAAATGAATACATAACACCACTGCGTGATGCATTTTGTGATTGAAGCATAAGAAGAAATGATGACAACAACTTTGATACTACGTTCGCGCTTGCATTGGAATTAGATTTATAGGGTAACCTTTAATTAATAGTCCACTTTAGTATTTTCAAAGAGATTTCTTTATATTTAATATTTGTTTGAACGGTGACTCAGAGGCAACGGGGAATACCTGACGCCACTCCTCGAAAGAGATCTTACTCCTCAGCAGAAAGGATTGCGGGATGAAGTGCAATGTTTGCTCAAAGAATTGAATGATAGAGGAAACACATCTCTGAAAAAACTGAATGAGTGTTCTGTTTTCTGTGTCCCACTGCGTTTTGAACGGAATCTTGCGTCATCCGAAATCGCAGGATTTTATGGACAAAACTTGTTTAAATAATAATGGCAACTTCAATGGTAATAACTAAATAGTTTTCAATATTTCTGATTTTTATAGGATTTTCTTTCGACTACTGTCAGGCAGATTTATTGAAGGAATATTAGTAGCAGAACGATAAAATTACATCACGCTTGAGCTGCCGACGGATCTTACCAATATTAATATCACTATATTGATTGTAATGTCTCGTCATTTTGTTCCGTGTTTTAAACGGATTACCGCTTGCCACGGTAGGTGGTTAGCAAAATTTTAATTTCTATCTCTCATCCAAACATTCATCTTTGCATTAAAAAAGTACGCACTGCCTAAATCCGCTTTAATTGGGTTACTAACTAATAAACAGATTGGGAAAAAAAGGACAATTTCGGTGCTAAACGATTTGGTCAAGACAGGTAAATCCCGCTTGCGTAGCGACGATCCCAAAAGCTCTGCGGAGGTCATGAAAAAATGTTGGATGCCCTTGGGTTCTTGTGTGGGTCGGGTTTTCGCGCTGAGACTGTCCCGAGATCGTTGCAACATATGGTGATTCAGTGGAAATGCCGAGCGTACCTCCGGATAACATCACAGCCAACCTTCTTTTGATTAATAGTGGTAAATTAACACTTTAAGAAGCTTCGATAATGGCTGTCTTTCTTCCCTTTACCTTTTTGCCTTCTAATTAAACTAATGGATAGTTATTGTGAATACGCGAAAGAGAAGTTTCAAATTATGCTAAATTAAATGCCATTTCACATACAGACTTGCGTATTTAAGATTTACGTGTTTATACCCGCTTCATTTAATAGGTGATCAATATCAATTTTCATCTCTCCCAAAACGGAAATGAAACAACTTTAAGAAACGCTTTAGCTATCTATTATATATCGACGACTCTTACAGAGGAGGAGGATATAACATACTAGTAGAAGGTGTTTGCATGCTGCAAGCATTTCATCTCACCTTGAAAAAACATTAATTTTTCAGACAGATATTTCACCATTAAAATTATTCTATTAATTCTAAAGATTTCACCTCTGCAGCGATTTTCGTTTTTCCTACATGTAAAAATAATAGTTTAAAACAATCCCCAAATGTTGCAATTTTAAACATTTTACATTTTCTCCATTATGGGGTACTAATGCTACACATTTGAGCCAAATTTTAAAGTTGTAGCACTTCTAGAAGTAAAATAATATTTTTCTAATTGTTTAAAATTTAAACATTTTTAACGGTTGCCGCAATATATATATGGAGAGATTGAAATGTTTATTTGTGCAAATGCACTGTTCTGTAAATAATTTGAAAATTGCAGCTTCCTAGCTCATCCCGTAGAACCTAAAAAATTATTAAACTTTAATGTTCAAATGGGGTTAAAACAACCCCTAAAAATTAACAATTTTAAAATTTTCCATTTTTATAGTTGGTTATGAGAAAAGTTCTATAATCTTGCAAAATTTCAGCTTCCTAAACTTATTAGATTGGTCTACACACTAGATTACGTTTTCCCATGCTAACTTACGGGAGATATTCCGGGGTCTCTGGAGTCGAACCCAAGACACTGTAAGCAAAAGTAACAATAATTCCTAATAGATATTGCGGCCATCTAGCAACACTGATAATTTCATTTTTCTAGTTTACCGGTAAGTGCCCATAATTAATTTACAAAAATGGCGCAATGCTTTTCTTATGGGAAAAAACGCAACTTTCGGAATTTCTGGAGTCGAACTCATGTCACTTAGGTAAGAAGTCTCATTTTATCTGTAGGTTTCTTCATCATATCTACAAAACCTGAAACATTGAGCTCTCTAGCTCTTGTAGTTTGGGCTGGACATTGGTATCCTCCTAACAGGAGGATACTAATGTTTAGGCACTTCCAGATAAGCTGGAGATTCGAAATTTTTTTCATAGGTAGAATTTTGTGCAAAACCGACCAGAAAAAGCGAAAATCTTTAAAAAGTGCAACAATGCGGCCGCTAAAAATTCGCAATTGTTTAAACAAATTTTCAAGGTTTATATATTTCCGAATGTGCCACGGAGTTGAAATTTTTTTAAAAAGTAGAATTCTTAAAAAAACGAAATAGGGATTATACAAATTTTGATATTTTAATTTGTTTGGCAGTTAAAAATTCTTAAAGTTTAAACAAATAGACAACTGTTTTTGTACTACGGGATAACCTAGGAAGCTGAAATTTTCAAATTATTTACAGAGTAGTGAATTTGCGTAAATAAACATTTCAATTTTACCATATATTAAATGAGGCGGAAGTTAAAAATTATTTAAGTTTAAACAATTAGAAAAATATTATTTTACTTCTAGAAGTGCTACAACTTTAAAATTTGGCTTAAATGTGTAGCATTAGTACCCCATAATGTAGAAAGTGTAAAATTTTAAAATTGCAACATTTGGGGATGGTTTTAAACTATTATTTTTACATGTGGGAAAAACGGAAATCGCTGTGGAGGTGAAATCTATAGAATTGAAAGAATATTTGTAATGATGAAATGTCTGCCTGAAAAATGAATGTTTTTTCAAGGTGATATGAAATGCTTGCAGTATGCAAGCACCAACTACTAGTACATATATATTATCAAATTATCCATACCTACTCATTTTGCATCGGTTCATTTTTTTCTGCGTTATTAGGCGTTCTTTACAAAAAGTAAACAAAGAACGCCTTATGGTACCGTGCTCTGCTTCCGTCCGTCCGTCCGCATGTTTCATCTGCGAAACTACTGGGCTGATGTTGATGAAATTTGGTATTTACGACATAAGGGCAAAGAAAATAAGAAAATCATAGAAATGGTTCAGGTAGCTTAATCAGGAGTGCCACTTTACCGGTGAAAAAATGAACTTTTCTTTATATCTCGTAAAATATCACTTTAAAAAATCTTTAAGCAAAACTGTAGAACTAGTGAAATAGCATATGTTTTGTTCAGCACATTTTTGTCGAAGGAGCAGCCGATTTCAAGAAAATCAAACGAGAATGTCATAATTCACGTCGAACTTAGAAACATTTTCCCGTTTTTTAATCATTGTCAGCATAAACAATCTTTGTGGCAACTGAAGTAAACAATATCTGCCGTAAATACCTAATTAATTTAATTTTTTTTCGTGCGCACGCAAAATTTAGTAAATGAAGGGAAATGGGTTATCTAGGACGAAAATATGAACGTAAATACGTTTATTTTCTTTACGTATACACAGAGTTTGTAAGTGAAAAGAAATAGGTAATTTAAGACGAAGGAATAAACGTGAACATAAAGATTACATTGCTACTATACGAGTGATCTAAGTTTTAAATAATTGTCGATTATTTTATAAAGTGCAACCGATTATGAAATGAATCGGTGAATGAAAATTCAATATTTTTTGGCATAGCGGTTCTTAAATATTTTACTAAGCCATTAATATTTACCTTTTTTGACATGATTGCAGAAATCTTATAAAACGCCTCTGCCTCGCATGTATGCGCGCATGATGCGTACATATTTCCTCTCTTGTTTCACATAGGAATCATAAAAAATGATGTTAGGAAATAAATCAGATTTCCAATGCAAAAAAATGCCGAGATTCGACCTGATGGATTACATGTAAATAAACGGTATCCTAAAAATGGTGTAACGGTATTAAACTATGAAATAACAGAAATAGTTCTGCAAAAATTTACTACAACAGCAATTTTGAAAAATATCACAATGAAAATAGACTGATTGATGTAGCATTTGTTTTTACCAACGCTCAAATGGTCGAATTATTTCTATTGTGCAGCTTACAAGCTCTGTAAAAAAAATTGTTCAGAAGTGCGCTTCCGATTCGACCAAAATTAATTTTCAAGGAAATTAATTGTTTTTTTAATAAGTTGGCATAGGTATAAAAAATAAAGTAAATAAATCTTGCTCATCTTCTACAAGATTGGAAAGATGTACTCCATGTCGGAGTACTACACAGAGTTTCCAAATGCGTTCTTTGAGATTTCACAATGTTCTCAATATTTTCGCTCAAATGAGAATTTAACGAGGAGCAAGCCAGGTACGTTGTAAAATACATGTAGGTCTTCACGCAAAGTAGTCGTAATTATTGTCCGATTTTAACCAAAATTGGAATCGATTAATTAATTTTAACAAAACTTCCCAATACCAAATTTTATTACCATATGTCAAGCGGTTCCCGAATTGAAGCAAAGGAACATTGTAAACTACATTTAAGTCTTCATGTAAAGTGGTCGTCATTGTTATCCGATTTTAACCAGAATTGGAATCGGTCGTCTAATTTTAATAAAACTTCCCAATACAAAATTTTATTAAAATACGTCAAACGGTTCCCGAGTTGAAACAGAGGAACATTGTAAACTACATCTACATCTACAGTTTACCCTGCAAGCCACCGCAAGGGTGTGTGGCAGGGGGTGCATTAACACCAAGGGGGAAAACTCCAAAATTAGGTCTGGGTTTACGCCCCTACGCGAGGTTACTTTTGATCGCAAGTTTTATTCTGGTCAGCTATCGTTCTAGGGAAAAATGAGCCTTTGTATCTCTCCGTCCTACAGGCTATCTCTCTAATTTTACTACATGTAGGTCTTCATGTAAAGTGGTCGTCATTGTTGTCCGATTTTAACCAAAATTGGAATCGATCAATTAATTTTAGCAAAACTCCCTGATACCAAATTTCATCAAAATACCTCCAGCAGTTCCCGAGTTGAAACAAAGGAACGTTGTCAAGTATTTGTAGATAATGTAAAGTGGTCGTAATTTTTGTCCGATTTTAACCAAAATTGTAATCAATTGACCAATTTTAGCAATACTCCCCAATACCAAATTTCATCAAAATACGTCCAGCAGTTCCCGAGTTGAAACAAAGGAACATTGTAGGTCTTTATGTAAAGTGGTCATCATTGTTGTCCGATTTTAACCAAAATTAAAATCGGTCGACCAATTTTAGCAAAACTCCCCAATAACAACTTTCATCATAATACGTCCAGCGGTTTCCGAGTTTTAACATGCGGACCGACGGAAACGGCCTCCCCTGTATGCGTTCACTTCGTGCAAAGAATGCATAATAAAACGTGTAAAAAAACCTTCGGTGAGGCCTTTTGAGTTGAACGAAACAGCTCTCCTCTGAGAAGGTGGCAATAATAGCCATAGGGAAACATTTTTTGTCATAATAATTTTCTCTCTACCCATTTCTCGTCGCTACCTTTAAATTTCCCAAGGATGATAACATTTAACATTTAAAGTAATAATCTGTAGCCTTATCTCTGTATGCAATGCAGCTGCTACCAACGATAACTCTTACGTCAGCCGCGCAAGCTTCCCTAACATCTCGTTTAAGTTTACCGAAAAATTCTCACCTCTTATTTTGTAAATTGCTCCACTCGGTTTGCCTTCCGTTTACGCTGTTTTTTTTAGCAGCCTCGCGGTTACGAAACATCCGGCTGCATAATGCGCCGACGTCTAGTCCATCGGAGGCGCATTTTCCTGCGCTTGTCGGTTTGGCGGTTTTTGTTTCCGTCGAATGCCTCATAATCTTCAACTTGGCCATTTCGGCGCGTGGTGGGTGTTGCGTTTTCATGGAGACATATACAAGGAAAAGCGCCTATAATAATAACCATCGAAGTAACTTGTCATCGAATGATTTTCGTGGAATGTTTAACTTCGACGCTGCGACGTAAGTGTGACTCGTTTGGGTCCCGCTCGTTCGGGCTAACCCCCTGGCAATATTTCCACTGATGACTATGACTGTTGCTGCAAGGAAGAAGAGTACTGACGTCGTCGTTTAAAAGAAACTGTCAAATACCGTTTTTTGAAGTTAGAAAGCGAAAATATTCAGAGCACGATGACGTCACGAAAATAATATATTCCCGGAAAACGTCTTGACTCATGATTGCGATGCGGAAAGAAATTACTCTTGAGGTAAATGTCTACTGGACTTAAAGATCCCTTCACGCGATCAATGTTTATTGACAAAATTTATCTCCGATGTTATTGGTCCCTCCATATTGAATTTGTATGATTAATATTTAGGGGCAATCATTCGGATTGTATTTTCGGATAATAATTTCCCGCAATATTTTTGCGGCCAATGATGAATTGCAAAGCTGGAAGAATTCTGAAGCAATACTCAACCATTGTTGACAACGATCTCTTCTCCATATTAATATATGAAATATTTTCAAAATCGTTAACATATGTCCTGCCGATAATGCTTCTATCAAAGAATATTTATCTCCTAACCGAGACCTCACACATACCCTAGTTAAAGAACTTCGATGCCTAAATTTTTATAATGAAAATTTTAAAAATTAATTCGAGTACGGATTATAAATTCTATTCGATATATGACGTAGGTAGCTAGTGCAGCCATAAAAAAGAAGCAGCATGGATTATCGACATCGTCTGTCACATCGGGTATTTAGGCACTCTTGGACAGTCGTTGAACTCACCGGATACGTGAGGCACCTCTGTAATCTCAAGGGCAAGTCGTGTTATCCGAAAACGCAGGCGTGATATTAACGACGGTATATCGACGGCAATCTCATTTTTTATCGAGCAGTTGAATTACGAGAAATATTTGTCAGCATTTGAATGTGGTCTTCCCATCCAAGTCTGCCAAGTTATCGTGAAATCCGTCGGATGTGGGAGGACGTCGGTATAACGGACCTCGGGACCGAATCATTTTTTCGACTCGTCAAGAACGAGGGGAAAGCCATAAAAAATATCCCATTCCCGAGGACAGGAAACAGACGTGAAAATGGGTAAATGGAACGGAAAGTGAAACCTTTTCGCTCAAAATAAAAGGAGTATCATCGATGAAGAAGAGAAGAGCTACATACAAGAGATCTCTCACCAAACGGGAGAGGCGTTCAAGGTCTTACTCTGGAGATTCAGAGCGGAATGATGTAACGAGCAGAGCACGCGAGTGGATTCCTTCTCGACGTAGCGGCGCGCGTTACGTTTAAAATATCCGAGTAACGCCACGATAAAAACGTCGTTGCAGCCTACGTTTCACAAACTTTCCATACGACTGCATTCCACGATGTCACCGGTTACATTAACCTTTAACTAGTGAAGTTTAATTAGATCGCACTCTAATTAGGTTGCGGTCTCCCAGACCGCTATTGTTTATAGCGCGTTTTTTAAAATGTGCTTATTCTTTTACTTTGGCGTATGTCCGCCTGTGCAATTGCTTAAATTATAATTGTGACAAAACCGTAAACGATAAAGAGCTGAGACTTGGAGTGTAAATTTCTGTCCTGCTGCCATTTGTTTTCCTTTAGATACGAATTTTGAAAAATATACAGGTATATCTATGAAGGTATAAAAGATGAAAAGCTGTAATTTTGAGCGTACATTTCCAGATTGATCCCACTTACAAACAAGGCTCCAGTGACCGAAAAATTCGTGGTATAAGGACATAAAATTAAATTAATATAAGATAAATTTACGTATGCATCAGGTGACCAAATTCAAAATTCTCCTAATTTCGTCAATTATGTTACCGCATTTACCCGAATCCAAGACGGTCCCGAATCTAAGACGACCTCCTCCTTATTTAGCAGACTGCCAAAACATAAAAACGATTTTATGACCTAATTTCTTACTGAACGTATTTGGTGTATATTTGGAACACACGCATACAGTATGAGTATATTAGTTTGTTCAATTGTTGAAATGGTTTGTTACAAATTATTGTTTGAGGAAATAATTTTAAAAAATGTATTTTTTAAATTAATACTGTATTAATTGGAATCCGGATCGTAAGTTTGAAATGAAAATTTTTAGTAGATATAATTATTTTATCTTAGGTTTCATTTGTTTAAAAAATACATCAATTAAGCGCGTAACCATAACTGTCTACGGTTCTACGACAACTCGTCGCGGTCAGTTCGTCGCGCATCAATTCACAGCACGAAAAATTCGTCGCGGGTCAATACATCGCACTACAAAGTCATCTTGCGTCAAATCGTCGCTCCCTCCCGTACACCAGTCATAGGTATGTCACAACGAATTTGTCTCACGACGAATTTGTCGTGCGATGTATTAACGCACAACGGGTTTGTGGGATAAATATTCATAGCGAAATGAAGCTCAAAATAGTGCCGAAGTAAATAATAGAAGAAACTGCGATACTTTTATCCATGTTCATGGATGACACTCTATTTGTTATTATTATTATTAATTTACTATATATATCTACAATTGGATTTTACTTGTTTAATAATCTGTCACGAGGATTAATAGGTAATTAAAGAAAAAAACTCGGTATTAATTTTGTACAGTGTATACTAATGGAAAGTAAAGTTGCCGGGTAATTTGACGCAATAACTTACAATCAGTTGGCGTCACACAGAGAGACCTTCGGTAGTCAAAGGTTAGCATGCATTAACGCGCGGAAAATATTTTCTTTAGTTAGACCGCTGCTAGAGTATGCGTCGAGCATATGGGATCCGTACGAGAAAGGTTTAATCACCGAGTTAGAGAAAGTGCAGCGTAAAGCTGCTAGATTCGTCAAAAATTGTTATGATAGAAATATAAGCGTTACAGGCTTGATACAGGACTTAGGATGGGAATCACTAGCTGAGCGTCGATCACGTGCTAGGTTAAAACTTCTTGAAAGATTTAGAACGAGTACTTTCTCCAGCGACGTCGAAGAAATAATAAGAACTTCCACCTATATTGGTAGAATGGATCATCCTCGTAAAATAAGAGAGATAGCCTGTAGAACGGAGAGATACAAAGGCTCATTTTCCCCTAGAACGATAGCTGAGCAGAATAAAACTTGCGATCAAAAGTAACCTCGCGTAGGGGCGTAAACCCAGACCTAGTTTTGGAGTTTTCCCCCTTGGTGTTAATGCACCCCCTGCCACACACCCTTGCGGTGGCTTGCAGGGTAAACTGTAGATGTATAAGTACCCTTAAAACGTCGGTATTCTTCAAAATCTCGAAGTTGATTTCTTACACGATCACAATACTTCCTCTGTATATACTTCGTATATGAGAAAGTAGTAAATTGATTAGATTTGTTTCCCTTTTACAATTACACAGTCTGTAGAGCAGGGGTGGCCAGATCGCGACTCTCAAGCCGCAGATGGCTCTTTTAAGTTAGTATGCGGCTCTTTTAAATTTGCGCTCAGAGACGGGCCAACGCTTTTCATTATATATCACAGTGTCGTAGTGTGACTTGAAACGCGTTGAGGATGCCTATGGGGCATGTATTATATCTGAATTTCATCGGGTACAGATTATGTTTTACTGTTCGTAAATTTATTACTACAGAATGTGTCATACGGCTCCCTAAATTCTGAAGATTATCGAATACGGTTCCGAGTGTATATAACTTGGGCTTTCTCTGCACTATAGTTCTTAAACCCGCTGCTGTTGTGTGTGACCCGCGACGTTAAAAGGTTGCACACAACATAAGAGGGTGAAAAGTCATGTACAGAGTCACTCTGATAACATGTTGCGAGCGTAGTGGAGGCAGTCGTTTTCCACATTATATATGGACTCGAAAATTTATTTAGGAAAAGCATATTGCAGCTGTTTGCTGAAGCGTGAACCTAATGAAAATTAACACAACAATTTAAAATTTTTGAATAGTTTTCTAAGCAATTGTGATAAGTGATACGGTTCACAACCATAATTTTTCATCATTTGATGAGTCATGCGAAATGAATGTTAATTTTACCGTTATTATGACACTTTTACGGTTTAAGTAATTTATATGGTTTGCCAGACCGTTTTCTTAGGAAAACTTAAAAAAATAACAATATTATTTAAATCGTTAATGATCGTCTTTATTAATATAAGTCAACTAATTTGTCGCTATACAGATGACCCTCGTTATGCGCTTTTTCGTTATACGCGTTTCTGGATATACGCGGTTTTATTTATTTAAGAGTCGAAATGCAATCCACAACCTCATTTTAACTGGAGAGTAAGCATCTGCAGTTGAATTATTACAAACTATATACCTACCGTTTTACGCGTATTCGATACACGCGGCGATTTTCAGGAACGCATATCCAGCGTATAATGAGAGTTACCTGTTCCAAAAATGCGTTCATTCATTGAAAAATAATTTGTATGAAAAACTACTTTCTACTTGATACCTTCAAGAATAAACGATATATTTTTTAAATTTAAAGAGTAAGTACTTATCTTAGGTATATTTAACAGCCATAACAAGTTTATGAAAAAGATTGAATCCGCGAAGGGGAAAAAAGTAGCGTAACCGGTAGCTTAAAATTTTCTTTTTTCTTTAGCGTAATTTTTCGAACATTTCGGATTGATCGCATTTTTCCTTAACAGTAAAGATAATATCTCCTCTTCTACACTGAATTATATTTAGTTGTGGAATCTTTATTTTGACTTTATATTATTTGAAAATGCAGAGCCTGGAACTTCTTAGGTCTCACACCGTGAAAATACCAAAAGCTTGCTCCCGTTAAAAGCAATTGTTCTCGATTTATTCTCGTTCGATTTTCACTACATACCGCTTTCAAAAGCGTTAAGGACGACCAGCTAATCAGCAAAAACATACAAAAAACATAACCTTAATCACGAAGCATTAATATGATGCCATATTTACGAGGAAATGTTTTCTTTGCTTTCGGCGCAGATGCAAAACTTCCTATTCTTCGCAACAAGGTCGCGGGTCACAGAGATACCCTCAGCTAGAGCGATGAGAAAAAGAATAAAATCAAAAATAGGTCACTCACTCACTCGCTAAGGACCAACAGCGTCGCTTATCACGCGTAAAACAAAAATGCGAGGAATAGAGACACAAATCCGGCGAAGGTCGTGTGAAAGTGCGTCTTCCGCATGTTCATATAGCAGTTCCTATGGGCTTGAATTTGCCTTAGACTAAGTTCATTTTAACCAATAGCGGTTTCACCCTCCCCCCGTGATTGTCTGTATTTCACTTGATTCTTTTTAGAGGTAGTGTGCTATTTTCCAACATTAAGAGATCTCGTACGATCATTTTGAGCGCATTTATAAAAAAACCAAAGTGACTCAAAGAAAACCTATTTTTCTAAAATATTTAATTTGTTTAAAAAATATTTTAATGAAAATAATGTACATATGTACAACAACTTATACCGATTCCTCTCCAATAGCTTTACCTATAAAATACACGAAAATCGTGAAAATTTGTACTAATTATCACTTAATAAAAGTATGACTTTTTAAACATGATACATTAAAAGGAAATTGCTCAAAAATGTTACAGACAAGAGTGTCCGGGTCGTGGGCGACCTCATCCCGGCAGACGGGAAGAAATCAGCTGCTGAGAAAAACCGTTGCGAATTGATTGCGCAAAACCAAAACCTTAACTCGATAGAGTAGTGCGTTAGAGTTGAGCTGGAGATAAAAAAATCGAGATAAAGGAATGCACTAATCTTTAATGGACAACAAACTTCATCATCATAGGTAGTCTGTCCGTAGACAGGTCCGTGATTATTCATGGTTAAACCTGGTTCTCCATATACTCCTATTTTCCGCTGTCCTCTTTATATCTTGATAACTCTCTTTCCCTTTCAGATCGTCTATCAGCTGAAACCTTTTCCTACCTCTTTCCCTTTTCCCATCTAGTTTTCCTTCTAACACATCTTTAATCATACTCTCTCTCCTCAGGTAATGTCCAACCCAGTTAGCCTTCCTCTTTCTGATAGTCTGCATAATCATTCGCTTCTCTCCTATTCTTCGTAGCACTTCATCGTTTTTCATCCTATCTGTCCATCTTATCTTCAGCATTCTCCTCCAAGTCCACATTTCAAAGCTTTCCAAGAATTTGATGTCATTTTTCCTTAGCGTCCATGTTTCTGCCCCATACAATGCTATACTCCATACGTAGCATTTTATCAACTTCTTGCGGATATCTTCCCTTATATTCCCTGTAAGTAGTTGTTTCTTTCTCCTGAAAGCCGCTTTTGCTTTTCCTATTCTAGTTTTGATCTCATCCGTACATTTTGCCTCTCGTGTTAGGATACTTCCAAGGTATTTATATTCTGAAACTTGTTCTAATGGCTTTCCCCCAATAGTTATGTTCAGATTCTCTTCTTTACCCGATATTCGAATGACCTTGGATTTTTCTGTATTTATTTCCATACCATATTTTCTACCTGTTATCACTAGTCTATTTATCATTTTTTGTAGCTCCTCTTCCTTTCTTGCTAGAAGTACTTGATCATCTGCGTATTTTACTGTTCTTATAATCCTTCCTCCAATTTTGAAATCCCCTGTGCCTTCTAAAGCTTCTTGCATTAGACTTTCTCCATATATATTGAATAGGGTTGGCGATAGGCAGCAGCCTTGTCTTACTCCTCTACCAATATTTATTCCGCAGGTGTCCACATTCTCAAACCTGACCTTTACAACTTGATTCTCATATAGATTCCTAATCAGTCTCCTGTCTTTCCAGTCTACACCTATATCCTTTAATATCTTCATCAACTTTACCCAATTTACTCTATCAAAGGCCTTCTGCCAGTCTACGAAACATGCGCAGATATCTTGACTGTATTCTAGTGCCCTTTCTGATATGATTCTAACTACTCCTATAGCATCTCTAGTTCCTCGTCCTTTTCTGAAACCGAATTGATCTTCCCCTATTATTTCTTCTGCCTTTTTCTCCAGCCTTTTATTAAGAATCCTCGTGATGATCTTCGATGTGTGTGACAGAAGGCTTATAGTTCTGTAATCTTTACACTGCATTGCCTTTGGCTTCTTCTTTAGAGGGATCATTGTTACTTCTAGGAAATCCTGAGGCCACTCTCCCGTGTCGTAAATCTTATTAATTAATTTCGTGATCGCTTTTAGTCCTTCTGATCCTATGACTTTAAGTATCTCAGCCGGTATTCCATCGCTGCCCGTGGCTTTCCCCTTCTTAAGTTCCACTATCGCTTTTTCTACTTCGCTCTCCATAATACTTGGTCCTAAGTTATCTTCTTCAATGTTTTCCTCATTTTCCAGTTCTATTTTTGCCGCTCCTGTCTGTTTGCTGTATAATTCCTTAATGTATTCTTCCCATACCTGTGCTACATCCTTTGTTTCTGAGACTATCTTCCCATCCGTATTCATAATTCCTTTACCACAAATTCCATTAGACTTCTTATCTTCTAATTCCAGTGCCCTAGCGTACATCATATCGTACCGTCCTAATTTCTCCATTTGTTCTATTTCATCACATTTTCCTTTTAGCCAATTTTCTCTAGCTTTATCTGTTACCCTTCTCAACTCATTGTTTATACGCCTATAGTTGGCTCTACCTTCTTCACTGTTAACGTTTTTCCATTTTCGTCTCTCATCCATTTTCTCCAGCATTTCCTTCGTGATCCATGGTTTTCTGATTTTCTTCTCTTGTTTTCCAATCTCTTTATCCAAACTTATCAACTTATAAATAACAATAATATTCTAAGACATCAAAATAACCTATCGTTGATAGGAATTTTAAAATTTATTTGATATTAAGCCATGTTTCCACTTTAGGTTTACGCTTGCGAGGCTATTGTTTGTCTCGTGATCGCAGCATTTTTCTCAAGGGACCTTCGTCAACAATAAAAATTCGTGCATTTTTATCGTGGCTTTCTCTTTTAAAAAATCCGGTGACCAGATTTCCTTGGCTCCAGACACACTTGTTAAGAGCTCTTATGCACGCTTTAGCTCTCAGTGACGTCGTATCAATTCCCAGGTAATTCCCACGGAAGCTAGAAAGCTTACACTGCATGAATTTCGTTCCGTTTGTATAACGTCTATTATTTCCTCAATATTCCTCTCCGCGTCACTCTTAGCTTTGAATATCGCAACTTTTTTCACGTCGGCAAACCAATAAGTTTTCGCGGGAAGAATGACCGTCGATTTAAACAGACGCGGACCTCGTGCAGATTTGCGCAAATCCTTGATCGGATTAGCGACGGGGAAATTTGTTTACTTTTCCTTAAGTTTAATTTTTTCGTCCGACCCCGCCTATAAGCAGAGCCGGGACAAAGGGGTAGGCAAGCGAGGCACCCGCCTAGGGCGCAGCGCACCTTGGGGCGCGACAAATTCGTTTGTTTGTTTGGAATTTCTGGCTAATCAACCTCTTGGATTATTATAAGCATTACTTCTTACACACCAAACACATAAACAAGGGAGGGAGGAAATCCAGTGCTGGCATTAGCCTGCTATTTTAGAAGAGTACCAATGGGGCCAACTACTTAACGTCCCTTCCGAAGGACGGAGCGCCGACTTGCGCGGTCTTCTCACATCTATTAATTAATTAATCCAACAATACGTTCATTCCCTTGTTATTTAAATAGTAAAAATTAAAAGAGAAAAACTTTAAAAAAATGTAGTTCAAATCGCTTTGAAAATCATCCTATTTTGCTTAACTTTTTATTGCGGTTAAAATGTCACCTTCTTCTTGCTTCTACGTTGTGTAGTTGTTGCGTTATAAATGCAAAAACATATAAAAAATTCTTCAAAATATTTATGGTAGAGATATGTCAGTTTCAGCAATTTCATAAACGTAAATTTACAATTTTCTTTTGGCTAATTGCACATTATTATTAAGAATTTTCCGTGCCGCAAAATGTTTTACTTTACCAAAGCTTCAGAAATGTTGACGTTTTTTAATGGAATAATTTTAAATTATTTTATACACGCAACAATCGAAGATGTTTAAGTAGTTTCAGGAATTGTAAATCTAGCCACATTGCAAAATCTCTGTTGTATTCAATTTGAAAAATGATATGATATTAAAATCAACAAAAAATAAATTCGAATGGCTGCACAGAAATGAAACACACTGCAGCAGTTAACATTAGTGGTTAGTATTCTTACAAGGAGAGGACACGGTAGTGAGATCACAGATTTTTAAGAGACTCGGTAGGTGTATAGGTCTGAATTCCAGAATCACTGCAAACCCCCCTCTTGGTCGTATACGGCCGATAGTTTTTCCGAAAAATATTGCAATATCACGTCAACTAATATAAATGTCTTAATGCACGCGTTACTGTTTAAGTAATTGTTGGCGGTGGGCCTATAGTGGGTGTGTTCTAAAGCTTGACGGCGCGAGTTCGATTCCTTCTTGGGTAGCTTTTTTTCTTTCATTCCTCCTCTTACAAATTCTTTTTCGTATTTAGCATCAAAATTGAACTGGGCAGTCATATTCATATTTTTATTTTTTTCCCTATGTTGTTAGGTGGTGGTCCGGATTTCTTTCTCAAGTCATTCAACGCACGATTCTTTCAACAAAGTTTAAATTATTAAATCACATATTCTTCACGCTACATCCTATATTGATGCTTATGACCTGAAATTATTTTTGCGAAGACTTCCTCCGAATAATTAAAATAGATCGGCGGAGGTATATCAGAAAAAGGAACGTTGCAAGTATATAGGAAAATGAACTGGTGAGAAGCCCGTTAAATGTACAATAACATAAATTATTAAAAATATTTAATTTATGAATCCCTCAGAAATTCGGTTAATTGATTAAAAACATTAATAATCTACAACCATCAATCATCATCGGGAGCAATGATGGGGAGAGTTAGAAGGGAAACATTCAT
This sequence comes from Tanypteryx hageni, assembly GCA_028673005.1. Taxonomy (NCBI): domain Eukaryota; kingdom Metazoa; phylum Arthropoda; class Insecta; order Odonata; family Petaluridae; genus Tanypteryx; species Tanypteryx hageni. Next base: position 31,590,783 of record CM054115.1, read on the forward strand.
TTGCTTATGCATCGACAGGTAACGGAACTTTTGTTTTATGTTTCATTCCCATAATATGATCGTACATCTCACGACCGATGGCGATAGCACGATCAGAAATTAAACCACTTTCGCGAAGGTTGGCGCAAAAGTTAAGCGCCTCAGCGAATAAACGAGATTTCCCAGAATTTTTATCATCGATCGGCGGGATGCATCTTGTCGAAGATTCCATCCTAAAAGTTCCAAGTCTGCAATTGTACAGAGAAATTAATTTTTCAACGAACTGTAAAAGGTTGACCGATGTAAAAGATATTTCTAAAAATAACGAAAAATCAATAAAAATACTAGAATCGTAGGCTTAAAAAAATATTCTTCGACTTTTGCTTGTTTGTTGAGAAATAACTCCGTAAAACTCACACAAAACAAACGAAGATCCACAGATCGCACACAAATTGCCAATAGATTGATGTGTCCAAAGACAACGATGAAGTCTCACAGACAACGCAATCACTCACAGATTCATAAAAGAAATATTTTTAATCATTTATAGCAGTGTACTTTTAACGCACTTCTCACCAGATCATTTTCCTTTATACTTTCAACATTCCTTTGCCTGATATACCTCCTCCTAACGGGTCTATTTTAAGTATTCGGAGGAAGTCTTCGTAAAAATAATTTCAGGGATCCTTTCCATGTCATAAGCATCAATATAGGATGTAGCGTGTGCCGAGATCAATGAAGAATATGCGATTTAATAATTTAAACATTGATGAAACAATCGTGCGTTGAATGACTTGAGAAAAAAATCCGGACCACCACCTAACAACATAGAAAAAAAAATAAAGATATGAATGTGACTGCCCAGTTAAATTTTGATGCGAAATACGAAAATGGATTTGCAAAAGGAGGAGGAATGAAAGAAGAAAAACCTACCCAAGAGGGAATGGAACTCACGCCCTCACGTTTCATTACGCTACCACTATACGCGCACCGCCAACAATTACTTGATCAATTAGGCTTGCATTAATAAATTTATACCAGCTGACGTGAAATTGCAATATTTAATCGCGATTTTCGGAAAAACTATCGGCCGTATACGCCCAAAAGTGATTCTGAAATCCAGAGCTATACACCTACCAAGTTTCTTAAAAATCCGTGATCCCACTACCATGTCCTCTCCTTGTTAGTTTTAACTTGTATCTCTTCTCACCCTACGGCCAAATGGTCAGTTTCTATTAGCACTAATTATGAAGTTAACGATATTCAAGTGATAACTAAATTCACACCGTTCTCTATAAAGATTAAGAGAAATTAGCATAAATTACATTTTTTAACCGTTTAATTGAAAAATTAATATGTGAGGTTACTGGGTATTCATCTTGAACTGTCAGATTTTCTCTCCTATAGCAACAAAACAGTTCCATAAAAGGAATGGTTCACATATCTATATCACGCGGATATTAAAATTTGAAGATTGTTAAGTTCTGTTACATGCGACACAAAATTCGGTCTTGTGCCTAAAAATCTCTTCAATTACCAATAATAGTTTTAGGATTACAAGACCATTTCATTAAGTTTAAAAAGATACCAAAACTAGGTATATGGATAAAATTGTTTTAGTCTGTTGTGTTAATCAGTGTAGTGTAGAGTCGTTAAATTTACCAGATTTTTCCATTTATTCTTACAGTCAGAAAACATAGCCACGTGTTCCCGAAAACGATCGGGGTCACGATTTCTTCCAGTCATCCTATTTCCGCAAACAACCTTGCTCGGGTTCGGGTGGTGCCTGGTGTGAATTGCTTGAATGAGCAATTGGTATTTCGACGGAAGATACGTTTAAAATTATCAATCAAGGAATTGATCGATTAATACTTCTGAATTTGCCAATCTCAGCCGAAGCTTACCTTCACTGCATTCGAAATTCCAACTGTCAGTGTTCCTCTTAATCTCCCCCGAGTCTCATAATTCATTGAAATCGCAAAAAAACTAGGTCAATCGCGTATTATTTCCTTTCTCCGTCTGAAACAGTAAAATCTCGCTAGTCTGGACCAGCTGGGGGGAAGGAGGAGATCCGGGTTAGCCAACATATAGAAAAAAAATTAATCACATTTAAATGAAGTATAATATATACCCATAAAATCCAAGAGAGTACATACTTTATATTAACTTTGTTAATGATCAGTAATACATAAACTTGACGGGTTTTCAGGAGTATGTATTATACGTATAAAGGTTACTACACCATTTACTTTACTTATAACTACTGCACAATATAATAAACAATTTTTCGTTTTATACATTTCTAAAAACGTTTCATGTTTTTTCACACTTTTTAATTCTTTCCACACAAAGCACATTTTATTCTTAGCCATTTCCGAATACTGTACAAAGGTGGTTCAAGCTGCAACTAGTCCGGATAAATCTAACTATAAGTCCGGCCAAGGGGTTTCCGGGTTAGCGACATTTTACCGTTCGTCGTTTCCCAATCGGTGAGCTGTGAGAATCACATTTTGATCTTTAGCCAACTAATTCGCATTTATTCACTCGTTATTTTGATGGCTGTACGTATGGGTGATCGGCAATAAAAAAATCGGGAGAACAAAATAATCTCGATGAATTCCGTTGTTCATCGATTGGGTCTCGAGAATTTCGCATCTGTCATTGGATCCTCGCTTTCTATCAACTTACCATCCGATTCAATCCAACACCTCGAAAGAACGCGTCCCGAAAAAATAAAAGTGATATAGATTGGGGGAAACCCCTGGTTTCTTTCGTAGCAAAAAAATGATCCAACGGCGTGGCACTCCCAGTCTCGTTCCAAAATACGTCAGCAAAAGACGAATTTTTCGCCTCGTCATGTTGGCTACTATTGAGATTTTCATTGACGCGTAACATCGACTCGTGGCTCTGACTCATTCAAGCCACGTCGCTTTCGAATCGCACGCGGTCGGAATATTTGGAAATGTATTGCTTATCGAAGTTTTTCAAATCATTAACATTCGCGATGGATGGCTATGATTTATTGAAACTTAATCACAAAATATACCACTAAAAATAAGAATGTTGCACGCTCTAAATAAAATTTAAAACGTTGCTTATATCTTATTTTGTCTATTCTTTTTGATAAGATTTAATTGTTTAGGCTTCTAAATATTGCTAATCCTCGAAGGAGTTAGAAAATAATCACGAACGAAAATTTGTATGATAACCAATTATATTTGAACCTCACTTTAGCTATCTTATGCATCTACGACTTTATTTGCTAATACAATAATAGAATTTTAACTGCCCTACGAGCGCAGAACGGGAGCATATTTAATAGTTATTAAGTTATAATTAGAAATAAATCAACGAGTGAGGCCTGATTTAATGAAATGACTGACTGCATGTGGCCCACGTGTTTGACGCCACCGATGTAATCTTTATTCACGCGCAACAAGCGCAATGAGTCAGCTTGCTTAGGCACAATATCTAGACGTCAGTCACAATAATAATAACATGTAACAGAAGTAATGATAAAACCATAACACACTAAAGAAACATTGCGACGAAAAATATCTTGAAAAAACTTGAACTGTTATGATACACGATCGGATCGACAGGAGTACCCAAGCGTAATTCCCCCAAAACAAAACACATTGGTAAATATTTTCCGTCGGATTTATTTGTCAACAGCATCCCTATTTCCGCGTCGATTCGTCACCGCCTCGCTGTTTAGGCGATGAATAAACCGTCGTTTCCCCGGACTTTCGGAGAGCCAAGTTTTCTCCCGCCTTCGACCGCCGTATTCCCTTCTTTCCTCCTGCCAACATGCGCCGACCTCCAGAAGGCCTTACGCCGCCTGACTCACCCTCCTCCGCATCGCCACCCTTCCCTCCCCACTCGCGACACCTCCCCCTCTTCTCTCATTCTTCCCATCAAAGACCATTAAAGCATTCCCGCCTCTTCCTCGTTCGTTTGCCGTTCTAGTATCTCCTCCCCATCCCCTTCCCTCTTCCGTACACACCCACACGCTTTCTCTATCGCAAACCCATATCCCCTCTCCCTCTCTCTCTCTTCCGCTACTCTCTACGTGATCTCTTTCCATCCCGGGAATACCCTTTCTTCGGAACGTGCTTGTTTTTTGCTCATTTCGTTTTTCCTCCTGTCTTGCCTAAAGAAAGATCGAAACGCCCCAGGTTCCCACACTCCTAGAAAAAGAACCGGTCTCTCTATTTTCCAGAATGGAAATAGGCTTATAGTTTTGTCCTTGTGTCTGTCTGTCCGTCCCCCCAATTAACTTTTGAACCAATAGACCGACCTTCATGAAACTTGGTGGAAATCTCTTGCTACATGGGCCGAGCTCCCGAGGATAGTTTTTGTTGCGAAGATTGAAGTCCCGGGTTCGATTCCAGGAACTATCCTTCCCATTTGATTTACATGGAAAATCTGAAATCCATCGTGCAGGGTAATTTTCTCTTTAAAATATCTTAGCGTTGTAATATCGGAGCGAGTTTTGTACTATTCTTTGAGGAAAGGAATGAAGATTCTAATATTTATCGTAGAATTTTGCTTATCGATTGTATTTCTTAGAATTTCGCGTTAATACTGGCGATTTTGCAGTATTATCACTCATTACGAGAGTGTTTCCACAGCAACAACTATTGTTGGACTCAGATTCGGTATATTATAATACGCACACGCGTTATTTTGCCACACAAATACGCGTGATCAAGTTAGTACTCCGTTCAAATGTATTTGTAGTATTTTATAACGCTAAATTATGAAATTTGGGAACAAAAAGAGCTACATATCCGCGATTACTTTAAAGCTATTAAAGCCAATATAATTATTAAATAAATGATTAAATGGAAAGTAGGCATCATAAGTTCTGTTTGGATCATCTTGTTTATTTGTATAAGAAACCTGCATGCGAATCACGTGTTGATATGTTTCTTTTTATTTTATTTTTGCGTTGCCAAATCTTCCTTCCTTCTTGACGTGCTTTGACGATTTGGTCGCGCCAAGTTCGTGTAAAGCGAGCGGGAAAAATCCTGACGGATTTTTCAGGTCGTTGTAGCCTTGTGAGGAAGTTATATGACGAATTAGGTGGCCCAAAGTTGCCTAAGAAATAAGCACCGCTATGGTGTCGCTTTATTCGTTTTAGTCGGCATAAGCCTTTAATTCTCAAAAAGAATTATACGCATGCCGCTGATATCCGTGAGAATTTCACGAAAAGAAATTACGTTGTGGTATTATAAAAATAAAAATTGCCCGTGTTACTTTTATAAACGTGATGAAGGGTTGCTGGAAGTTACACCAGTGGTATGGCAAAAGGATTAAACTATTTAACTTGGAAAATATTGACCAAGCTATCTTTTTCGTCCATCTATATTAGGGTGGTCCTTATAATGGGGGGGAAAAATAAATGTTTTATTTTGAAAAGGGGCACCAGCCTATCTTGTTCCAATATTTAAAAAATAATATTCCCAAAATTTGGTAAATTTTAGATGAAATTTAGAGGTTGCTACCAAAGTTTGAAAGATTAAGTTTTCTTTATTTTAAACAAAATGCTATACAGTACAAAGCATATAAAATTTAGAGTTGGTAATTTCCATGCTACATTGTCACATGATGAACATAACAATACTGACACAGTGGTATATTAATTGTTTGTAGCAAGTGTTCCCTTTGCAAAGTCTGGATATCTCCTCCGATGATCGCTGACAACCTGCAGAAGAAATTACTTTTGCTGTTCATCCTGGGTGTGTAATCGATTGTATTCCTCGATCAGGGCCACTACGCGTTCTGCCGTATCGTTAATGCAATTGATGGACCTGATGCACTTTTCTGTGGTAATGTAGTTCTCATCAGAAGCCCAGAGTTCGTGATCCAATTGTGTAAATTTCGAGTCAAGACCAAGTATGTCCAAAAACCTCAAAGTGTTGGCTGACACAAAATAGTCCAAATTTTTCTCCAAGATGCTATCCAGATCGACAGTCACTCTCTTTGAGTGGTCTTCATTACCATCATTTTGGAGAGCTTGAATCAATTTGGCTTTTGTATCTATTGATACTTTTTATCAAAGAAAGCAAGGGCAACCACAGATGACGAGCAAGCTTCTTCAGAACAGCGTTGGCAACTATTGAGTTTGTAGTCTTGTACTGTTGGAGGTTCTTCAACAGCATCAGGTCATTTAAAGGTGCAGCAGTTGGAAGTGCAGCTTGAAACCGCGCCTTCAAGTAGAATCTCACAACAAAAATTGCTATGTCCCTTATCCCAGCTTCCTCTTTTGTCTTCAATGGAAACTGTCCTTTGAATATCCACAGTTTGACATCATAAATGGCTTTGGCCATCCAACGAGCCTTATGCATTGCACCCGGAGCAAGAAATCTAATTCCACGAGAAGGTTCACTTCCAAGAAAGGTGATAGAGATTTCCAGAAGTTCTCTGTAATCATCGCGAGGTTGCTGCTGGTTCAGTTGGTCTGTAGCAAAAGTCATTATTCCGTCTTTAATATCGGCAACAGCACTGGCAGTGAACTCATCATCAAGTGCAGTTCTGTATTCGAACTTATCAAGTGACACCCAATGAGCTTGAAATCGCTTGAAGATTAGTATTTCTGGGCTCGCTGATGGACTTACGATGACAGAGAAGACAGCTTCCAGTACCAGCTCCAATATGTGGTGCCTGCAGGGAATGAAGAGAAGGTTATTGTCTAATTTCTGTTCAATCCAAAGACATGCTCCATTTTTTCTTCCAGTATTTGACGCAGTAGTGTCAAAACACATTCCTTTCACTTTCTCTGCTAGATTCCACATTTCCAAAGTTTCAACAACAGCCTTGCCCATTTCCAATCCAGTTCCAGCCGCAATTTTTGGAACACCGAGCAGTTGTTCTACTCCATCACCTTTGACTAAAATAGGAAGACGATCAACTACTTCCTTTCCATTAAGATCTGGCAGCAGCTTGCCATCCCAATGCACAACTAGCGAAACTGTTTGATTAAATTGAGAGATTATTTGTTTAGCTGTTGCTTCCCTTTGCTGAATGCGACTTACACGAATTGAGGAACGATTTACGATTGTTTATGAAGGTTCTATAACGTTCTGGACAGTTCTAGATTGTTCCAAAAGACCTGATATGGACTATTACATAACACAGAGAGTGCTCCTGCAAGTGGACCTACGCAGGATTTCTGAGGGGTACATCTGAAAGGTTATATCTATTGCAGTATTGCGTAACATTGACCAATGGGTGCTGCATCACAATTTCCAATACTAAGTATCTACAATTCACAATTTAATTCAAATAAGTTTAAAATTTAAACTAATTTAAAAATGAGTGCGCCTATGCTTAGCATTATGATATATTGCGATTTTTCAGATCTTGGTAGTGACCCCTAAATATTATTCAAAACTAACCTAATTTTACCAAAATTATTTTTTTCATAATGGAACAGATCCAAAACGTGCCCCCTCCAGTTTTCCAAAACTTAAAAATAAGGACAACCCTAATCTAAATATATAAATCTGAAAATCTGTTTGTTTGGCGCTGTATAAATCCACAACTTTGAAGATATCGCCGCGAAACTTCGCATAGGTATATAGTTTTACCCTGCGAGTAACATCGGCTATAATATACAAAACAATATTCTAATATATTTTATTATGAAGTTTCTAAACATATGAGATTATTCTGATATAAAAAGCAATTTTCTCAACGATAGATGGAAAAGAGCATTTATTGAATAATCTCATATTATGTTTAGACACTTCATAATAAAATGTATTACAATACTGTTTTGTTATTGTATTCAACGAATTAATTTTTTTTTAAATATAAAAAAGTTTTACTGGGGGAGGGGTCCGAGCGCATTTTGCAACACCTTCAATTGAAAAACACTAAGCTTCTGAGGCAATGCTGATAGATAAAACTTAAGCGATGATTGAAGTAGATTTCCAGTATTTTATACACTTGGCTATTGCTTAAAATGTTCCCGGGCAACGCCGGGTACTCCAACTAATGAAATATGAAGAGTAACTGACCCGTAATATGTATGGAATTCCAATTCGTGATTCTAACGTTCTGTTACGAGTACAGAAGCTTTCCCCGAAGGGGAAATTGGAAATGGATTTTCAGTACTTCCCACTGATTCACACTACTTCATTGTCACACCTGAGGTGAGTAAGTCGGCTGCATATCTAGATTCCTTCTCCAAGAGATTAACACGTAAGCGGCTTAATAAAGCAACTCGTCTAAAAATATATATTTTCATTCTTCCGTCTTCAATCTCGCGTCATGATGACGTTTTGAAAAAACACTAAAAATGAGTTCAGTACCCGTAAATGTAATTCAATGGGAATGCTAGAGCGGCGGATTGAAGGAAGGTCGCACTTAAAAAAATCTCCGAAAAAATGTTTTCATACATAATCTCGTAAGTATTCAATAATTTATATTAAATAATCACAAATTCAATTATCTGCACCGCGATACATTATTTTCACTGGATGGTGCTCGGGTTGGTTTGCTTTGGCTGCTCTGCCTGTCATTTAAGTTCACTTTAGATCCAATACGGCGTGAACGTGTGTTTGCGCGTTCATTTGTTAATTTCTCGTTTCGTTCTTTCCTTTTCGGCACTGTTATTAATTAATAGCGTAATTGCCCGCCAAATGTGACGCGATTATAATAAAAGTATTCCAAATATATATGATTTCGATATAAAAAATCAGTAAGATATGCTATGATCTGGTTTGGCTTTCATACACAATCAAATCAGTGTTTTTGAAAGTTATCTTCGTTTTAATTATACTGTTTAAGTAATTATTAGTAGAGATGCCAAATGATGATCCAAATATTTGCTGAAAATAAGAGGAAAATCTAAATAATAAGATATAATGCCTAAAGAAGTAGCTGAAATTTACTTGACGTATGTGAGCAAATTATAAGTTATTTAAAACGTATAGAATTTAACTTAATAAATGAATTATTTTACTCTTATTAACTCGTAAAAACAGGATAAAATGTGAACGAACTGTCAATTTACCCTCAAAGGAAAAATGTGTAGTAACTTACTTACTATTAACTAAATACATGAACTGCAATGAGTTGAACAGTATTTTAAGATCGTACTTTTCTTTTAACTAGGTCTATTAGTTTTGAAAAATTTCCAGAAAAATAACTTTGGTTAAAGAAATTTAAATAATAAGTCATAAATTATTATTTTTTCACTCCTATTTGAAATTCTGTTCGAAATATTTGTTGTATTATCAGTTAAAGAAATCCATTAAAAATTACGTGACCAATATTTAGTTTTATGAATTCCCACCATTTGGCAATGGCGCATGATTCAATAGTATGTACATATAACATTTTTTATAATCAATTATAATTTATTATTGTTATTTTTGCACTGCAGCTCCTTTTAATCCTATACAAATGCTACGTCTTTCTCAATTTCTGCTTATTCCCATTCTCTTTTCCTTCCTCCCTCTAATTACTTAATAGATTCAGTAAATACGTTATACCCATGTATAAAAGTCTGACCCGTGTTAAGGCACTAAATTGGTGCATTTATTATGAGGCCAAAAATAGAATTCAACAATTGGGACAACAGTGATATAAACAAAATGCGCGAAAACGTGAAAAATCGTACGTAATTTTTGGAGATTTACGAATGAGATTTAAATTGTTCTATTCGCATTACTAATGTAAGTTAAATACCTCATCCTTGAAGCGACCCTGCTTGGGTAAATGTGTCACTCCTGTTTGAGTTATGTGAAGCATTTATAGTTTTCTTATTGCCTTCCTTTAGTGCTAGGCTTCATAAAAACTCACTCAATAGTTACGGAGATGACACATGCGGACAAACGAAGACCTGGAAGGACACATGATCACAAGGCGTATATTTTTTTACTTTTTGTAAAGAACGCCTAATAATCTGAAAATATTTCACGGCATGCAATGTTAGTTGTTTCTGTTCATTGCATGTTTCTTCAGATTTAATTGTCTTGCAGTATGAATAAAATATTTATGCATATAGTATGTTTAATGGAAATTTTCATAATTGATACGTTCAGTCCAATCCATCAAGCTGCTGTGCAAAAACTGATTTGGAATTATCCAACGCATACTTTCTTGGCGTTTAATTATGAGAGTTTTTCTGGATGAAACCTCCAATCTGCAAAACCGTATGCATGGCTGGAAATGGCTATGTAAATTAGCATATGCAGATATCTTTGCCCATTTGAACAGTATCAATCTATCCTCGCAAGGCAAGATGATATCCATATTCTATGTTCAAGACAAAGTGAGCGCGATGATCGCAAAACTGGAACTATGTTGTAAACGATGCAGTCGTGGCGAATTGGATTGCTTTTCATCCCTTCATGACTTCGTGGTCAAGTCAGGTGAAGACTTCGAAGCTGATGTGTTGCAAACTATGAAGGAGTACTGGGAAAGCTTAAAGAGAAGTCTTTTCTCTTCAATGTCCAAACATTGCCGAAGAACCTCTCAGCTTCAGAAGAACTGCTCTTTGAGCTCGCTTCAGATGACTTCCTGAGAAAAGCGTCTGAACAAAAGACACTGACATCATTTTGATGGAGCGTTCGTTCCGAGTACCCTGTCTTATCGGACAAAGCAGTTAACTAAATTCTGCCCGTCCCCGCCTCATACATGTGTGAGTTGGAATTCTTGGCGCTAGTTGGCATTAAAACAAAAAAACGAAATCGTCTTATCGACGTGGGGCCTCATCTCTGCCTTAAGCTCACCAATATCGAGCTGGGTATCCCTGCCCTACTGTCTGGTCACAAGCAGTTCCACTCCTCGTATTAAACAACTCAATTACTTCCAGGTACATATATGAATTTGAATTTAATAATTGTTACTTTAAATTTAACTGACAATACTGAAAACGCTCATAAGTTTCTGTACATTTTTTAGCTTACCTCCTAGCTTTTTTAGTTCGTACCTAATGCCTAATCAAAATGTGGTTCGACCGCTTACGAGTTAACTGCTTCTGACATAATTGGGAGAGGGGGTACGCCAATAAGGCTGAGGTCCCGAAAGGGGTACGCAAATGTTTTAAGTTTGGGAAAAAACTGTTCTAGAGTCTTCGCCGTACTCATGTCTCAAAAGCCTCTTAGTCTGCTCATATCTGTCCAAGTGTTTGCCTCAACGATTAGTTGATATAAATTGATGAACTCAGGCTCAACTTTGCGGAATTTACTAATCATGATCACAGAAAGAGAGAACTATGTAACTTCCTAGAAGGAACTTAGTGGAAGTTACGGTTTTGTTTTTTTCTGTGATTGCGATCTGGCAGTTATAAAACATGAAGATGTTAAAAATAGCCTGTTAGCCGATAGTTGGCAGAAAGGCAATAAGATCGTCGATATGCACCGCGGTATTAATTTTCCTGGTGACCACCATTTTCGGATTCTGTAAATTTTGCGTTTTTTCGAATTTCACTCCAACTTTTTGATTCATTCATATCGTTTTTAATACTCTCGGGAATAAAATTTATTTTGTTATTTATTGTCCCAAAAAGAGCCCAGGGACCAAAATACACTGGAACGTATAAGGGAAAAACTTGACTACATTTTTTTACCAGTTGTCTAATTAGGTTTATTGATTTAGAGGCGCTTTATAATTTGGATTTAAAATTTATTTTGTCGCCCGAGAATATGAGCGCGTACAGACTATAATTCGCTACCCATAGAGTAGAATTATAAGACGTTAAAATCAAGCAAAAATATGCAAACTTCAAGACTTATCCATTTATGCCTAGAGAAATAGTTGTTCTTAAAGATAAATAGAACATGAACGAACGTTATTCACAAAATGTAAAACACAGCGGCGTATTAAAGTTATCATGTTAAATAAATAGGATTAGTTATGTAATATAACAGCTCCTTAGCCTGATTTACATCCTGCCTTCGAGATCAACCAGGATAAAAAATCAGTTGTTAGATAGTTAAAATCCTTGACATTGCGCAAACATACCCAAACGCCCTCGCAGGAGCATGCACACGCACGTATTTTCACGCAAACGAGCGCATCGTAAACAGTTAAATATTAAAGGGTTTTACGAGTTGAGAAGATGTTCCCGCTTTAGTATGGGCTCGTTATAAACGACTACTGTACCTAAATATACGAAATGCAGCAGACAATTTACAGAGCCAGAAAGTTTATTTGCATAAAAAATGAAATAACCTGCAGAACGATGACTATCGTCGACTGTGTCGTTCCGTACCATTTGGAATCGATTTTAATTGTAAAATTTTAATCGATAAATCGAAATATTCAACGTTATAAATCTTCAGATTTTTTTTGTTGGCCATTGGATCGAAAAACAGATGTTTCTCAAAAGCCTAGGGCTCTTAAAATGAATTTAAAAATATATAAAAATCAGTATTTTTACCTTATAAATGTTCTTTATCCGACACTGTCAACGCTACTTCCTTCATATCACCATTTATGTTAATTCTAGGACAGATTTTAAAACACATTACCAACAAAAATGTACTTCAATATCTGTTAGTTCATATCAGGCTTTCATAAATTCATTTTTGTTGAATGTTAGTGATATCATATTTGATTCGTTGACGTGAGCATTGAAGGGATTTGTTGCGTGGATGATCATTGGTTCCGCCTTTTGCGGACCAAATCTACGCGTGTTTGAGCAGATTAAACAAAGAGAACTTTATTTACTATGGATGAAAATATCCAGTGTCTTCCGAAACAGCAAAAGAGCGTGCCAGAGAAGAGTAAGTCCCAAAAAAGCCAATGGGTCAAATGAGCAAGTTAGTAAAGGTCCGGTGGGATAAACGAGCAACTTTCAAAGGAGAAACTATCTGGAATGGTTAAATAAGCCATATAAAATAAATATAATTATTAACAAATTAATAAATATACGGTGAATTGCGTATAAAATGTGGAAAAAACATCATTACGCGCACGCGATCTGAGGTGGAGACAAAGACACACAGAGTATGGCATGATGCTGGTTTACCACTCCCCCCTGTCGTTCTCCGCGTGCGTCACAGCGTCGCTACTTTTGTGGAATCCATGTACTATGTGCTTGTTTTGTTATCCGGAGGAAATCGCGCTGCGTTTCATGTGCCCTAGCGAACGAGCTGCGTGTGAGGCGGTGGATGGGCGTCAATAAATTAAATTTGCTCCTCCGCAAACAGTGAAAATTGCTACGATAACTTCTGCCTGAATGCGTGAACATAGTATAAAATAAAACCCGTGCCAATCTAGGGACTTCTGTATAGCACAGCCATAATAAATTTATTTATTTTATTCTTGGAAAAAACTATGACGAATGGTCATTTCATACCCAAATTTATCTACTGTGAAAATGAAACATGGCTAATCGGAAACTTCACTGTTATTAGTATTGCATTTCGTCGAGCTCGCCTTATACCAGGAATCAACTCGATAATCTATGTTGCGTGTCTCATTTAGAATCTATGATCGGTAAACCACCACTGATAACGGCTGCCTTGTAGACGAAGTGCAATTTTCCCAACAGCATAACGGTTATTTGAGATACTGTCGCTACATTCAAAATACCTCGCAAACCATTTAAACATTTGGACTTTTGTTGATTTTGCTATGAACGTCTCAATCCCTAAATTAAATTTCTTTCTGGCCGCATACTGTTGATTAATGGGAAAAAATCTAAGAAAGTTCGAAGTAATCGTTAAAAAATCTATAAAGTTAAAGAAAGCAAAAAACTCATGAGAACGTTTCGGGAAATCTACGATCGAATTTATGTTCCGCAATGGCTATCGTAAGAGTTAAAAAAATTTTAAAGGCGTATTTTATCGACCGGGCGACCATTATGCGAGAAAGTTTTCAGCGCGGAATGCGTGGAAGGTCGTAACACGCGCTACCATTACGTGAGTAAACACGGCGATTCGAATAATAATAGCGCATGACTGTGGCAGCAGAAGCGAACATTTCGCGTGAGCCTTGGTCATTACGATCCACGCTCGCGGTTTAACAGTTGCCGTTGGAGGGAGCCCACGGCCATCCGCACGCACGCGCGATCCCGTACACTTATGAGCGTGATTCCCACGTGCGTATCCTGTGGTCCTTGAACTTTTCTGTCATCATCATTGGTAGTCTGTCCGTAGACAGGTCCGTGTTTATTCATGGTTAAACCTGGTTCTCCATATACTCCTATTTTCCATTGTCCTCTTCATATCTTGATAACTCTCTTTCCCTTTCAAATCGTTTATCAGCTGAAACCTTTTCCTACCTCTTTCCCTTTTTCCATCTAGTTTTCCTTCTAGCACGTCTTTAATCATGCTCTCTCTCCTCAGGTAATGCCCAACCCAGTTTGGCTTGCTCTTTCTAATAGTCTGTATAATCATTCGCTTCTCTCCTACTCTTCGTAGCACTTCATCGTTTTTCATCCTATCTGTCCATTATATCTTCAGCATTCTCCTCCAAGTCCACATTTCAAAGCTTTCCAAGTATTTGATGTCATTTTTCCTTAGCGTCTATATTTCTGCCCCGTATAAAGCTGTACACCATACATAGCATTTTATCAACTTCTTGCGGATACCTTCCCTTATATTCCCCGTAAGTAGGCGTTTCTTTCTTCTGAAGGCCACTTTTGCTTTTCCTATTCTAGTCCTGATCTCATCCGTACATTTTGCTTCTCTTGTTATGATGTTTCCAAGGTATTTATAGTCTGAAGCTTGTTCTAAACTTTTTCTGTATATAATACCATAATATAGTATAAGATTCGGTATGAGGCTCCATTTTGGTACAGAATATTAGGCGAATCATCCATTTCATGAATGCAAATATAAGTAAACTTTATATATAGTCCGTCAAAAAAGACGATTGGGCTCGAATGAAGCATTCAATTAAAATTCAAAATGTATAAGATGCAGACCTTTTCAAAATACCAGCGTAAGTTAATAAATCTGGGGATCACTGTCGATGTTCGTTGAATCTTACAAAACAGTAACTGATATAAATAACCTTATCAGGTGTGACTTCGTGGAAGTGGTTAATATTCATAATAAATCAGTAACTAATTTTTTCGTCATGACTATGGTACTTTGATGACTTCGATCGTTCGATCATTGGTTTAAGTTTCATAATCTGTCAGTTTGGAAAACATCAATCTATGCAAAAAATACGGTTGAAAATAAAATTGGGGAACTTATTTGCTGCTATCTAAATTAACAAAAAACGAAATTGTGCACGGATGTGGAAAAACCGAATTAAGATTAGTTTTCCCCGCACTGCATTGCTAATGCGGCGACATAGAGAGTTGCCGAGTTGCTGTTACAAACGTGAACAATTGTCGTTTTTTACGGATTTCAAAAGAATTTTTGCACTAATCGGGAACGGGTTCAAATTCTCTTAGCAGTAAATATGAACTTCCTTCTATTATTCGTACAAACACCTCGGGGACCGGTAGGTTCAAGAATTCTGTGAGTTCTTTCAGCAACATCTCCGGTCAAAGTGAAGAAGGAACTCACCAACCCGCTCTGGGCCGGCGTGGTTTTTATATCTCAAAACCGCCTACGATAAATCCATTATGATTTACGACATTAAAAACGGTCCTCATTCTCAGGAGGCTGGATTGCCCCTGACAGTGGAATTGACAAGGAACAAGACATGAAGGCAGTTGGTGCTAAGAGACTAACTTCTACTCATTCTCATTCTTACCCAATTCTATTAACCTTGACCCAACAACCTATAATCGCCGAACTTAGTCCAGCGAAAATAACCTTCAACAGCTTCAAGAAGAACTGGATAAGATCAATTCTAGGTCTTAGTAAGGTGAAAAGAACTGAAGAATGAATATGCATTTCATTGCAAGGGAAGAGACAGGACGAACAGGAGGAGTTGGGACTTTTTTTAGCAAAAAATTGAAAAGTAACATCGATGGCATATTCCCTTAACCTTAATCTACACACACGTTTGTGTATGTGTACGCGCGTTCATTTGTTTTTATGTATAAGTAAAATATTTTTGCGTAGCTACTTTATTTCGGAAATCTTTTATATATAATTACACAATGTCTGCCCGTCTATCCGTCCCTCATTTTATCTCTTGGACAGTTTGTCATAATGAAATGCTGTAAACGGCATTTGGTTTCAGTCAACTAGGAGACCCCGGGGAATCTATTTTAGTTTACAGAAGTATCCCAGGTTCGATTCCAGGAGATAATTATATTTTTCCATAAGTTTACACGGGATTTTCGATTTCTCATGGTGCAAGATTTCTTTCTTTCATTCATTAAAATACGTAAACATGGACCTATTTTCTCCGTTTTTGCTTTATTCGATGGCTAAAACTATAGAATATATTATTCTTGCAATGTGTAAATGTTACACACATTTGTCAGAAATATGCATTTCTTTTCGAAATTTTATGGCTTTTTCGTCCTCTTTCTGGGTGTTGCCAAGACGCTTCGCATTGTTGCCTCCGATTCAATTAGCGTTTATTAAGCCTTCAAATAGACGAAAGAATACTGCGTGTGAACTGGGGGCGTTTTTAACGATCGACCAAGAGAGAAAATATATCTTTAATTCATTACTGGAATATTACCTTTTTCGTAAGGTAGAAGTAATTAAAATTGCACGTATAAATTATAAAAACAAACATCACATTCAAAATGTCAGTTGTTTAATTTTATAAGGAGAATATTGGCTATAAATGAAAAATGACACACAGTGAAGTACAAAAAAATGTGTTGGTAATAGGTACGTAATTCATGAGTAAAAAATGAAATAAAGGGTTGAATTAATTGTATGTGAAAAATTGCATATATTTCAATTAAAATAAACAATTTTAAAGCATTCATGACATAAAGTTTGAAAATAATTGCTGTGTATCTTTATTTTCATCTCGCAGATGAATTTTAAACACAGATTTCTGACTGACTTCTTAAAAGTTTTTTCGGGCACCACTAGTATTTTCATAATTACCAAATTATCTTTTTCCAACGGAAGCTCTGAACTAGATGTTCCCTGAGCCCATTTACAAATTTCATGAGAATGAAAGCGAAATGTTGTGAAGAACCTGTCTCTCAGCATATTCGAACTAATACTAATTATTATTTCCAGACTTAAGTTTCAAAGCTTTCCTGGATTCTTAAAACAACCGGGTCGAATGCCAGCGGGCTATATAATGAACAAGCCCAATACATTTTAGTCTGACAAGTTGTTGTAAATCATGGCGAGGAGTGAAATGCGCAATTCTTCGTTATCGCTGGAGGGAAAACCTTGTAATCATTTCGTCGACTCGCGGACGCAACGTTTCCTGTGTTACAGCGATGATTAACGATTATTTATCTGCAACTGTTGTGGGGGAATTAGATTTATATCATATGCTTCTGTGATAACAGCTACAAATCGATCATAGCGTATCTCTGGAATTGTTATCAAATTTAAAGCGAAAACTGGTTAATGCAATATCGGGTAACACCAAATTCTCCGTGGTTCGAAGCATACGTCAGTCCCATATTGAAACATCGGTAGTTGAACTTGTCACAATTGATATGTTAGAGAAAACTTTAATAGTAAATCACTATGACTGATTGTATGAGGAAAGACTATAGGTAAAGCTAAATATGCCAAAGCAACTGGTGAACTAATATTGACATTTTATTTGCAGTTTGGTTTTCATAAAATTAAAATAAAAAAATGAAAACTTGACTTATTTGTTATTATTTTCGCTACCATCTTTCGCAAATCTGCTGAAAACATTTTGCAAAGCCGTGCAATCTCACCAGAACGGTAGACTCTCTGGACTGGAATCTTTGATTTTTGGAATTTGGCCGAATAAATAATGCGCACGAGTCCATATAAAGAAATTTTTTGTGTAATGATATCACTCTTTGCGTCACTCAGTTTTTTTACGGTATACGATAAAGTTGGATTCCATAAAAAGTGCAAGGGCAAAAGGATTCCATTGCTTAATAGCGACAACTGAAGCTTTATTTCCCGTCCACTAATTACAGTGTTACTGTAAATGTTCGTTGAAGGTTTTAAGTGAAAAAATAAAATAGTTTGTTTCAATAGGTTCTGGATTTTTAATCATCATGTGCTGTAACTTATTGTGGTAATGTACAGCATGTCCCCAACAGCTTGGAACGGGGAATTATAATTGTATCGCTAACGGGTATTGCTTCGAGCTATTAAATCTATTGATTCGTAAAGCTTTGCTCGTATAATTATCTTAATATATTTCATAATTATTTTAAATTAGTAAGTAAGTGAAGGAGAGGGAGGCGAAAATATCGGTGATAATTTTATCTTGATCTTCAAAACGGTAGTTTCTCTTTCTAGTAGATACATTCTAGATTCATTTATTCATCAAATCTCATCAATATGCGGTGAAATACCGCACGAGTCTCTTTCTGCGATTGTAACTTTCTTCCATCGTAGTTAACCCAGTACAAAAAATAATTTCTTGATCGTTGGCAGTCACCATCGGGGGTCTAAAGAAAGATCCGATAACTTCCTCCGCAAAACTTTTGGAAGGGGTTTGGTTAAGTAAGCGATGGGGGAAATTACGCGAGCGAATACGGAAAGTGACTCCATCAGTTTTGTAAGGCAGTTCAACCCATAGCATGCGGGCAATATGATGCCCGCGAGAAAGGTAGAGTTCCAAGTAGTAACAGATGTTTTCTGACTTTAGTCGTACTTATTACCTATCAAGAAATAACACTTCTAAAATGCATACGCCTCTCTTAGACTGAATTCTTGTTTTGTTTCAATGTATTTTAATCTGGCTTATCTAGCATTAAAATTATTAAATTAAGATGCAGTTCAATTCTGGTGGAAAAAGATTTTAATGGCAGGATGAGACTAGCTTTCACGAAATGTTTCTTCATACACCGAACTAGCTGATAAAATTCAATGCCAGGATTCACATAGGGATTCTTAAAACTAAAATAACTTTTGTTTTTCCTTAAGAATATTCTTTATGTATATGTAAACTTCATTTTTAGGCTGGTTTCCAAAGGAAACAGCCTTATGAAATGGTCCTGTCTGTGTGTGTGTCCCCTACTAACAACTTTTGCAGCAACTTTTTCATGAAACTTGGTAAGAGACTCGTGCTGCCAGGGCCCACCTCAGGGCTATATTTTATTCGGCGAAGATTGAAGTCCCGGGTTCGATTCCAGGAAGGTTTTTTCCTATTTGTTTTACATAGGAAGTCTCAAATTCATCGTGCAGAGATGCATTCTTTAATTCATTAAAATATCTTAAAATTGTGATATTGGAGCGAAGTTTGTACTCTTCTAAGGGGAAAAAATGTAGATTCTAATTCTTATCATCGAAATTTGTTAATTGATCGTATTTTCTTGAATTTCTACTAAAACATAGGGTTTTAGCGTTTTAAATCGTATTTTATCGGATTGTTGCCATGGAGACGATTATTACCGAACTTGGCTTCAGCATAGACGAGTGAACAAACGGATTATTTTCTTTTCCACTCCACTGCTCTTCAGCAATGGACAGTTGATCCATACATATTAGCGTATAAACAGTAACATTTATTAAAATCGTTTATTTAAAAAATACATGCAAAAAGAGATTTTGACATTGTTTTTAGTATTTTAGACCTGATAATGTTCTCTTAATTTGTTTTCTAATTTTTCTCTATCATTGATAAACTATGAATTACAAGTGGTATTTATGGTATGAGAATTCCTTGGAATGACTAACACGTACTGAAAGATTTCCTGTCAATATATGTAATCAATTCGAGATGTCAACTTTGGGAAACCAGCCTGCATTAATCCTGGTTTGGACTCCTTGTTAACTATATTAATACTAGCGTAATTGCTCGTCAAATATGATTATGTATTAAAATAAGGTACTTCCCATTCTTCCTCTATCTGCCTCCCTCCCACTCTCTTCCCTCTCTCTCCACCTATTCTCTCCCCCTCCTTTTCTCACTCTCCCTCGTATTTTCCCTCTTTCTTCTCTTTCTCCATCCCTCTCTCACTCTAATTCTTTACCCTCCCCTTTTTTTCCCATCCTCCATCTTCCTCCCACCCATTCTCCTCCCTTTCTTCTAAAATTTAATTAGTTTTATTTGGATGAAGTGCAATAAATTCCCCCTCAAAATAGCGCCACAAACGGACAGTAATTTCTTTAATTACCGTGTCAACCTTAAATAAAAAATTCTCATTAGCTCATTATATAAATTTCTGCAAAATTTCAATTTTCTTTCTACATCATTGATCGAGTTATTCGCGTTTTAATAGCTTGTCACTCAGATCAACGGACTCAAAACTTAGCCTTTTATTATTATTTTTGTGATTCTTTGATTCTTTTAAAACTCTCTTTCCCTCCCTATTTCCAAAACCGTCCTCAAGTCCTCCATTCTTATCTCTAATTCCCGTAACCTATCGCACAATCCTTCACGCTATAAACATTTTACATGCTCGGTTTGTTTATTAAAACATCCAGCAAATATCTCCGATTTTCATACAGTTTTTATTTCAATAATATTGAATTTAGACCGTCACAACGATTTTAATCTAATTTAATTTAATCTAAATAGTATTTCAGGTTTTTAGGTATACCTTCTCGTAAATAACGCAACGAATGTTGTTTACATTGATTGCTATGGAAAGATTTTCCCCCTCCTTTCGTCTTTCTCTCCTTCTCGTGTTAAAAATCTTCAAAGCACGTTTAAACCCATAAGGATTGAAATAACAATAGGATTTCGAGGTTTAACAATGCAATTGGTCCCGTTAAAATGGCAAGATTTCTCCAAAATATGCGAATTATACGTTTAACATGAGGAATTTCGAATTGTAGACGAAAAACGATGAACAAAATAAGAAACCTTGTAATTATTTCGTTGAAATGATTTAGATCTAAAGCTCGTGAGTCAATGTTTTCTAATTTAATGTCAAAAAGAAGGTAAGCCTGCACTTCAAAAAGACGATTTTTACCTGTTATCTTACGGAGAATGCAAATCATCCCCTGGAGTCGAACCCTGGAAGTTTTTCGTAAATTTTTCTTCGTCACAGCATTTTCATATCCGAGTAGATTATCTCTGCCAAATTTCAAGTTTATATCAACATATTTGATTGAGTTATTTGCGTTTTAAGAGCTTGACATGGACCAACTAACGCCGCCTGCAGACATCCCCGGCGAGCCGGCGGTGCATCTCCGTCGCGCAGACAAAGATACCAAGCGTTTTATATTTGGTGATGTTGATATGAGCAAATACAGTGTATGTTTCCTGCATCTTGAAATTTTTTAGTTGAAGTTGCCCATTGGCCTCAAAAGTTTGGACAGGCCTGGTGTAATAGTGATAATTTTTTCCATCCTAGATCTGTGCATGTGACATTTCTTTGCCCGTAAAATAAAAAAGTTATTCGGCAAAAGTATATTGACTAATGAAAAAATAAATAAATAATTCTTTTTCTAAAAATTAAAGCATCAACTTCAGAAGTGTAAGAAACTTTTCAAATGTTCTTAGGATTATTTTGAGATTTTAATGCAATCTATCAATTAATTCTGTAAACTCTCAACATTATTAGCGAGAGGTTCCTGTTTACACTGATTTAACATTAGCGACATGTAAGATTGACTACTCGCGGGTTAAACACGCGGCGTCACGCGTAAGTTGTAGCTTTACAACAAGTAAGCAGTGGAGTTGTCTTATTTTTTCAAGTTATTCATGTGTATGTTAATACTCTTGCCTCTTCGTATGTTTTTCAGAGAAAATACCACATTTGACGCGAGATTTATCTTTTTATTTTTCTTTCGGTTTACGGTCTTTCTGTCTCCGCGTTCAGGTAAAAACTTCAGATATGTCATTTCATTCATCGCCTGAAGTTTCACTTACAATTAGCGGTATTACCATGGATAGGATTTTTCTCAGCTGCACATCTCTTCTTTTATTATCAATTTTTGACTCATTTGAAGCGTATCTGAGTTTTGCATCGCAAGAACCAGTCATTATATCGAAGCAATTTTGTGCAAGTTATTTTAAATTTAGTTTTTCTCTTCTTATTATAATTCCTTATAATTATCCTAATTAACATCCCCATTATATTTTTTATCTTTCATAACTAACAAATGAGTTGTACTTTTTTCACGTTTGTTCTTATCAACCATTGCCAACCGTAGAAATGTTGCACCAAACCCCCTTTTACCAAAAACTTTTGGGTTTAGCATTCGCGGATTTGACATTTGAACGCAATCCCTACAAATGCCGGAGTTCTACTATATTTTAATCTACTTGAATGGATTCGAACATGAATACAGTAATCGAGCTTGGAAATACTGATTAAGAGAGCTAAGTGGGCGTATTAAGTATATTTATGAAATAAGGAATTTAGACAGCCCGTGAATCAGTACAGATCAGTAAAACAGTATTTTCAGATATTAAATCAGTGCAGCATCTTCAAATCAGAAAAGCGCCGAATGAAGCTTGTTGATCACTTAAGGCTGTAGTGCTCTAAAGCTTTCGGCTCGAGGGCCACATTGCCCATTTCTTCACTAATCGTGGGCCACATAGCCCACTTCGCGAGCCTCACCCAGTCGAAAGTAGAGTTGAAGAATGATTTAAGGTATCAAAAGGATTTAGTGGGTTCCAGTATTACCTGATTTGTTTTAAATCTATTTATTGTGGGAATAGAGGGATAATGATAGAATGTATTGTTTCAAAAATTTTCTATTTTCATGTTATGTTGCATTGCGTCCTTAAATTTTTAAACTCATGGCGGGCTAGATGTGGCCCGCGGGCAGTTGTTTGAGCACCACTGACTTAAGGCATCGGTGGCGTGCATAAAAGAACCATTCCATGGGTATAATGGTGCAAAACTTGGCAACGTATTGCGGCGTGGATACTACTGAATATGTGCGCCGACAGCTGCAACTAAAAAAAACCGCATTCTGCCGCGCAGAGATGCGGGCAGCAAGATTGTCGGCGACCGTTAAACGCCTTCAACTAGGAAGTCCGCTCCTTCGAAAGGGAAACAGTACGACTTTTCCTGGAATGCTTTTTGGCCTTGGGAACGCGGTTACATGGGAGACCGACGCCAAGGAGCGAGAGGATATGAAGGTGACAACAAACAAATGAAATCGCATCGTCACCGCCTGCTGTTATCTCCGCATAATTGGGCGTAATAATTAAGACACACGACGTTGCGCAAAATCGCGATGGGACAAAAGCTCAGGAGGAGACGGAGGGGAAGTGTCGCTGAAAAAGTTTTAAAAGGGGTATCGCGTTTATGCGTGATGCGCTTCGGAGAGGACGTGAGAGAGTTGGCGTGCTTCAGTTTATCCGACGATGGGCGTTTGTTTTCGAAACATTAAAGTGGTGTTCTTCGTATCCCGTCGGCGTTTTTTGCCGCTTCTCGGTAGACCGTTTTTAATGAAACACTGCTGTGTTATGCATTGCAGAAGGGAATTTTTAAATTTGATGGCTAAAACGCAGCTTTAATATCCTTTTATAATATATAACAGTTATATAAAGCTATTTTTACGTTTCTCACTATGTTCAGGACGGTGAATTATATGTATTTAAACATGTCTATCGCAAAGGTTTGAATACATAGTTCTAATAGTATTGTTTTTTAGAATAGATTCAATCATTAATCTAATCCAATAAATTAATAAAATAAAATAATTAACTAATTGCTGTAATGTCTGAATAATCTATTACCGGAAAAATTCTAAAGAAACGTTGTTGTTACGTCAAAGGTAGCTATTATGATTTTGATTATGAGACGAAAAATTATTTTGATAAAAAGCGATGTGATTGTGTTGTGAATCTTAATCTGATCAACACTTACAATTAGTTTTTAGGAACGAATATTGTGTGTATTCATGATTCTAATTGTTTGCGAGTAACACCGATTCTGAATTCTTGTGAATTGATCATTTACGCGAAATGTTTATTGAGAGATATAAGGTAAAGGAAATGACCCGTTTTTTCACTTTCATTAATCCCTCTGTCACAGTACCTAGCTGTTACGTGGAAGCGAAAAAATATCCGAGAAGGGTTATCAAAGTATCCGCGCTATCTGAGACATTCCCGTTACTTCTTGCCTTCGATCAATTCCTCGGATGAAAAGGAGTTTGAGGAAAATTCAGAGAGATAAGTGCGCAAAAACATCTTTTGAATTAATTTAAACGAAGGAAATACCTGCACAAATTCAAAATGCAAACTTGTAAAACTAAAACGGGGGATAGAGAAGATAACTCTTTAACCCAATTAAAGCTGCAATTATAATTAAAAATTTGATATTGCATTCTACGGAAAAACCCGAGGAAAGAAATGGCATTGTTAATCAACTATGATTTTTAAATTTTTGACCGTAAAATCAATTAAATTTACGATAGAAAATAATTGTGCATGCACCAGTGAAAAGTAAAAAAATAATCTTGGTTTATTCATCGCATATCTTTCTTTTCCGGTAAAAAAGGCAGTTTTCAACGACAATTATTGATTGGAGAAATTTGGAAGAAGAAGAAGTTCTTAGGAAGGGGAACGTGACAATAGGCTTGCAGATCGGGAATTAATAAGTCCAATTAAAATGTTCGCTATGAAACGGTTTGAAATGTATCTCTTTATTCTCTTTATACTTGGAGATTAATAGTTATCAGAAGCGATTATCTATAGCGTAATAAGTGCTTTCCACAAGGTTCTGCTACACACAGAAATTTTGGCGCGACGACGAAACAATGTTTTCTTTGTTCATATTCGAAATATTCAAAGTACAAATTGAATTTTAAGTCCTTAGGAATTACAATATTTTAGGTCAACTAAATTTAAAGCGGATGCCAATGCAAAGTATCGCTTTCCCATATAGTCATTCCGATAAAAATTCGCATCAATTATTTGAAAAGGTATAGCAATAGCGTAGAGAGAATCCCGTGTCTGGTCGGCCGTGGAATAATCCTTGCGCCCGACATTTTTGTTCGCAAAATTCCGAGGAAAAATGCGCAAGGATTATGCCCGTAAATACGGCAATACCATTATGATCACGGAGAATATTTTCACATTATAATTAATATTTTGCGCATTAGATGAATGCCGAAAAAAAACACCGCAAGCTGATTGTCCGATCCGATTTTTCAAAAGGTAATTTCAATATCTTCAGAAGCAGAAAGGAACTGAGATATTGCGAAAAAAGCCAATTCAGATTAGCGCTTGTTTTTTTAATAGTAGCTTAAACGGCTGCATTATCGTTTATTTTATTTACTCAACGTTTTTTTTAGAAAATGATTAAAATGATTGCTTTTTCTGATCCGATTCTTCTTAAAACATCTTCCATACTTGCGACTCAAATTCGCACCAAGCGGTTTTGTAATTTTTATCTAGACATGCATCAAAGGGTTACTGAAAAGAGAAATGGTTTGTTATTCTATTTGAAGGATGCGTACTGCTCAGTACTGGAAGATAAATCCCCACTCCCACTTCCATCTAGTAATTTCTCATACCCCAAAACACATACATTTACAAGTTTCAAAAATGGCAATCAAAATGAGCTTTGTCAGACAGAGTGAATATGTAGTTTGATAACACAGAGCCACCACATTAAATGAGTAAAGTAGGAGAACTGGACGCTTTGCTATCAGAGATAAAGAAAGGTGTACAACCAAAAGCCCTGTATACTGATTCTTTACCCCAAGATATCGTGAAATGAAGTTTTCTCATTTATTTGTGGAAATCAGAAAAACATTTTTATTAAAAACACACATCGTATTGTTAACTTTATTTGAAATCGTGAAATGTTTAAGAAGAGAAACGGCTGTCTTTGAGAGCAGTAATGAATGCCCCAATTCATTGGAAAAGGTATTCAATGATGACTGTACTTCCAATCTATGTAGAGGCAGAGAGGCGTTTCAATGCAGTTGGACTCTTTGTTACAAAACTGTATAACTACCTCTTTGAATGATCATACCATTGATAAGCTGCGTTTTTTTGTTATTATCTCATCAAGATAAAAGGTCAAATGTATAGTAATGACTGCCAAGTTGTGTTTTATTTATGTACAAGTTGTATTTATTATATTTTCTTTCATGAAAAAATACTAACTTTATTTCACATCCTTTTTAGAATCGTTTCATTATTAATAATTGATTAATTTAAAAAAATGATCATTGATAATCTTTTCAAGAAAATATTTAATTAACTATTCACCAATTCAGGTGATGTAAATATTAGAAAATTTTCTGTCGATATTATTTATGCAGATAAAGCGGACTTGTAACAAATAGGTGTTCTGCTCTTTCATAAAAATATTCTTAAATTGATGATGCGAAGATGTGCTGTGACCTATAATTCACTTGCTTTTTTTCGAAGAATTTTTTTAACTTCCATCATTTTTTATTTACTGCCGCTTTAAATTTATATCGTTTAAATTGTACACGACGGCGAAGAGAAAACAAACGAAATTCTAACAAAATGCTCGCGCTTTCAGCGAAGTCCATCGTTAGCCAACATGTTTTAATTGTAATAAATGCTTAGAGATAGCTTCGGGAAAACTCGCCCAACATTTAGTTCACGGGGCTCTCCCCCATTGGTCTAGGGCGAACTGGATCAAGTGAGGAAGGATGTAAATGACGCCGGGCTGTCTGACCACGCATCCACCACCATATCCCAATCCAAGGTCACGACATCAGCTATTTGCTATGAAATACACGCCACAAAACTCGCGATTTTTGCGTCGCAATCAAAAGAAGGAAAACCTAAATTGAATGTTGATAAAAATAAAGTTTTAGGGAACATTACTACTTTATTGAACACCTAGCATTTATCGTAATAAAACAAAGGCATTATAATAAGCATGCCGCCGAGATCAACGCAATTTTCAGTCGCGATATTTAAATATATTTCCTATTAGAAATTTTAACGGAAAAATAAAAATTCGAAAGAGACACATCCGGAAATTGTCCTTGGTCCAAAGACTGGTTTTTCCACTGGATTTCTCAAGGAACTGTGTGTAAATTTATGTCTGTTGACTTTTACGCGGCGGAACTTCTTCTGGTTGTCTGAAAGACGCAGCGCCTAAGGACTTGGAAGATGTAACCAAGAGATTTTGATAGTTTTCTTGACTTATCTATGGGCGAGAAATCTTGATCGTTATAAATATTTAAACTTTCCGCTAAACAGATTCAAAACAATCTTGTGTAGGGTAGTATTTACAAAGACAGATTACCGCTAGGCACGAAGCCAATTAACCAGATTGAGTTCTTTGAACTTTCCGTAAAAAAATATTAATCCTCGATGAATTTACGAAATGAGTAGTTGAGAACAAAACGTAGTTAACTTTGGAAAAAATCTGCCGAATAAATGGAATAGGCTAAGTAAGTGGGAATAAGAGGAATCGGCGCCAATTTTGAAAGGATAAAAAATGAAAATGAAAACAATAGTTCACAAGAGATAACTAAAAATTTCGAGTATAGGAGCACGATGGAGGAAAAATGAAATGAACGGTTTGAAAGTACTTAGGAGATCAAAATTATTCATGAATGGATGTGCAGGGGCACAAATGGCGAGTGGAAATAGAATAGTGGGACTGCGGGCAGTTTGAAGAGGGAGAGAATGATTATGATATGGTCGATTCGTTACCTTGCGGCTTGGTATAATGATAATAGTTTTCCAAGGATGAATGTTCTACTTTGTAAACGCTTTCCTTGTGCAATCGTACCTAAACGAATAGACTATAACCTGAGTACTAGTTCGATAGATATTTGTAAAGAAGCTTAGAAAAATGAAAAAGTTTGAGATAAAATTTTGGAATTTACATGAAAATGGGTAGGTTTGATTGGTTTTCTATTCCTGTATGTAATATTTAAAAAATTATTATGAATACTTGTTTGTATGCAATGATTATTGTTATTATATTTGTGGATATCTATAAGAAACGGGACAATTATTTGTAAATAAGACAGACCGATTTTGTATTATATTTTAACCAGTTTCAGTTGAGATTGTGATGCAGGAACATTGCTGTCCATTTCTTAAGAACTCAGACATGTTTATAAATAAATCCTTAAGAGATGAATTCCTTAGATGTCAATTCTAAATTACGAAAGCTTCCATATGTCCCAAATGTCCCATTATGGCAAACTGTGCGTCTCATAGATCAGATTGAAAATATTTCTGCTATTTCCAGGAGACGCATAGCAACCAAATCTCGAGTGAAAGTTAACTTATTTCTGACACACTTACTTCCCCATGAAGATGTCCCCTCACTTTTTATTTCGCAAGTCTTAAAGGACACGCAAAAGCGACCATTCAGCTTCATGATACCGACCATACATAAGGAATAGGTCAAAGAAGCCAATTAAATTTAATAAAAATAACAAGATCATTGATGACCGATCATACTTTTTATTTACAAGTCATATAATACATATATTTCATATATAAAGTACTTTGAAATGAGAAATGTGTTGTTCTGGAAATTCAAAAACAACTTGTAGAGTTTTGCAGGCAAATAAGTAACTCCAA
Organism: Tanypteryx hageni; assembly: GCA_028673005.1. Classification (NCBI taxonomy): domain Eukaryota; kingdom Metazoa; phylum Arthropoda; class Insecta; order Odonata; family Petaluridae; genus Tanypteryx; species Tanypteryx hageni. The sequence goes on from CM054115.1 coordinate 31,619,217, forward strand.
TATTTAAAATGAGATTGAAAAAGACAACTATAATGGAAATGATTGGACCAAACTAATAATAAGTAAAAATTACTCGTCATTTCGTTGGAATATTAGGATATTTGTGAAGTATTTCCCTCGAAGGGTGACTAGCTTTGCATGGCAAGTGCCAAGTAAATAGTTACTTAATACGTTAATATCACTTTATGTAGCACCTATAATGTCGGCAAATAATACAATTGCCTCTGTCGAAAGACGGCTTCCTTCCGACCACATAATGTTATTTCCTCAATTACTTGCTCGCGTATCAGCGCACGTGCGAGCCGAACGCTTGCAATGAAATAAATAATTAAAGGGGAAAAATGTCGTAATCAAAATCGATAAAATAAGGAATAACGAAACTGAGTACTTTTCGCCAATTATTCACATTTTGATCAAACTACCCCAATTATAATAATTTGAAACCATCCATAAACGATGAAAAAATGCGTAGGATAAATTGCACATAATACTGCAAGTGTTGTACTAAGAAACCGTCGTGCTATTCCGACGCCGTTAACTCGACAATAACACCAGCCCATTTAGAGCATTAGAATTCTATTCGGGATAAACAAACTTCCCATTTAGGTCTCCAAAAAAAGAAGTAAGTTACAAAAATCCCACGGTTTTCCTGAAGAGAGAGTTCCCAGAACTTAAAAACCGTTCCCTCGCTTTTCCTCGATGGCAACGGATTCCTCTCAGCGCTCGGCCTTCACTTGGGCATGTCTGCCTCTTCGATGCACGCGCATCTGGTGTGGTTCGTGGCGTAGATCGTCTCTTGCCTCGTCTGGAGCCAACTCCTTTCCGAATCTTCGCCGGCGCCTTGGGAGATCACCCTGCTCACCTGAAACACGAGTGCCACCCTCTCCATGTCCACGGCGCTGCACGTGAACTTCTCCCCCTGGAGACAGCAACCTCCGAACTTGTCGCACCTGTGGAGCACCGTGACCGGGGGGAAGGCCACCTCACCCATGTCGGGCCTCCACGAATCCTCCCCCGCCTCGTTAAGGAGGTCCGATATTCCTATGGAACGCGGCCTGGCCTCCCGACAGAGGAAACTCTGCACCCGGCGGAGGTGCACCAGAAAGGGATCTCTCCCCCCCCTCTCCTGATCCCTTCCTCCCCCTTCACTTCCGTGGTGGTGCCTCGTGTGGTGGTGGGGCCTTGCCATCACCACCGCAGCAATGGTAACCATCAGCACTACGGCGCCGACGATTATCTTCAAAGACGTCGACTTACCCGCGTCGACCATTTCCTTACTCAATCACTCCGTTTATGAACTAATTGGACCTCGATAAACTTTGGCGAGGTGTCACCCGCGGGATTCGCATGTAGAAGGATTGTAACACAACGCCTCCTCTTCTTCAGAGGGCCTAGTTTTGAGTATCGGACGGTCGAGTCCAAATCTCTCTTATAAGAAAGGTCCTAGCCCACCTCTCTTTCTCTCCTGCTCCGTCTCTGGGCGCCTCCTCACTCTCTTCCCCCTCAAACGATGGACTGGAGAGAGAGAGGGAGGGTGGTCAAGGGAGTGGACGAGAGAGGGGAAATTGGATATGAGGCCGTGGATCTGGCTAGGCGCCGAGGGCGGGCGAGGTAGTGGGAGTGTGGAGGGAGGGCGTGGAGGAGGGGGAGCGTGGAGGAGGATGGAGGAGGTGCGGGGACGCGGGAGACGAGATAAATCTTTCCTGACCGGTTTTCTCTTCTGCGGGCAGCGCAGGAGCGGCGAGAAGTAAGAGAACCAATGACGCCTCCCCCCTCTCACCTCGCTTTTCCAACCCTGCCTCCCCCTTCCACCCCATCGAGTGCGAGGGGGCCAATGGAGGAACGCGTTTCGGTGCGCCAGAGACGAATGGGTGAAGGGTGGAGGATCTAAAAAAAGAGAGAGCTATAGGAAGGAGGGGGTGGGTCGGAGACGTGAAGGGGTTGAAGTGGCGGTGGGAACACGGGTGAGGTGAGATAGTGAGGGGGTGTTGGCGAGGGGAGAGTGAGAGGAAGGAGGAGAGAGAAATAGGAATAGGTTCCATGTGAGGTGGAACTCTTTTAAGGGGTGTTTTTTAGGGGGTTGGAGTGCGATAAAAAGAAAGGGGCGAAGAAAATGAAGAGTGATATGGGATTGAATGAAGGAAGAAAGTCATTTTTTGGAGAGTTAAGAGACTAAAAAGTCTCCCATATTTGCCCTTTTTCAAAGTTTAAATATTACAGCATGAATTTCCTATGCAAATTTCTTACAAAAGGTAATAATTACAGCAGGAGAGGCCGTGGAATTACATATCGTATAAAACAGAAACTCAGGTGATAATACATATACACGCATATATTCATTCACACAAGTTGTTTCGATAATAGTCAAAGAGGCTGATTCGCCATCCAACACACACACACACAGAAGTTGTTTTTCTCTTAAATACAGGATCTAACAATAAAAAAGGAGATTTATATCATATGCTATAGAATCATTAGTTGTTAAACGATTTTAATATATACAAATGAAATACAACTATGTATCTTCCTTGGAATTCCGTGGATGATACATATTTGTATTTAATTTGTATCATGAGTAAATTTCACAAAATGGATACTGAACTTATTAATGGTTCTAATGTAATTTCATTATGCTAAAATACGTAGTACAACGGGTGGATTCGTGGATTTATAACTCTGATGATACTATTGCGTTCATGTGTAATGAAGTTAAATCGCCATATTAACACGAATTGTGCCAAACGATATTCATTTTCATGGCATTCTTAAATAAGTGCAGCTATTGGTTTAAAATTTGCACTTTAGAATGATAGTTCAACATATCGTAACTAACACAAATTAAATTAGATTTTTATGCGTTCTTTGCACGTAGTGAACGCATATAGGGAAGGTCGATTCCATCCGACCGTTCGTCCGTCCGTCTGTCCGCATGTTAAAACTCGGAAACCGCTAGACGTATTATGATGAAATTTGGTATTGGGTAGTTTTGCTAAAATTTGTTTGCCGACTCCAATTTTGGTTAACATCGGACAACAATTACGACCATTTTATATGAAGACGTAGATGTAGTTTACATGTTCCTTTGTTTCAACTCGGAAACCGCTTGACATATTGTGATGAAATTTAGTATTGGTGTGTTTTGTTAAAATTAATTGACCGATTCCAATTTTGGTTAAAATCGGACAATAATTACGACTACTTTGCATGAAGACCTACATGTATATTACAACGTACCTCAGTTGCTTTTTGTTAAATTCCCATCCGAGTGAAAAATATTGAGTACATTGTGAAATCTCAAAGAACGCATTTGGAAACTGTGTACTCCGACATGGAGTACACCTTTCCAATCTTGTTTTTACGGCTATAGTTATTATAGCATATATTATAGGCTCTCCTTTTTAATGGTAGTCCCTGTATATTTAATAATCATGGCAATAAAATTTATAAAATCAATATTATAAAAAATACTCTTATAACTTCCACGAAAATTAATATGTGTAAATTAAAGAAAGTGAAGCCTAATTTCATCGTTGGAATTTCGCAAGTCTGAAAAATACGTCATTTCATATTCTTAACGAAGTTTTTGGTTTATATGAATAGTATTTTAATGCACTATAACACTAAAACAAACTTCGTTCTATTGAACTTACGCATTCATAAGTGGCGATATTATTCTAAACAATATTTTGGCTACTTGACTGTGTTTTTTAACAACATTCTCTATTTTGGTCTATGACGTTTTCCGATTGACTTTTCAAGAGTCTCCTTCTTTAAAGCACTAAACGTAAGTTAAAGTTTCTCTTTCTGTGAGCGTGACAACGTCACTCCAATGCATCCGTATTCTCGAAGTAAAAAGTTTCGTCTGTGATAATTGCTTGGCACACTAGTCTCTGGACATCGTGTCTCGCGAAAGTCGATATTATTGCTTGAGGAGAAGGTGTTCAATTGTTTCGATTGTACTTAACGCGGAGCCGAGAATTTGGTTTAACCAAAGGAATATGTACACAACCAAGCGAAGCTTGGAAATTTTCACGGCTTTCGTCGAGCGAAAATTCACTTTTCTTATTTCCCACGGTTGGTTAAGGTCGCAATTCCGGCTGTGAATGGCATTGGAAAGGTTTCGCGCTATCTAGGCTGCGATTGCATTATAATTGCGGACGCACTTATTCGAGGATTTGCGAGAAATTGTGCAGAGAAAGAAACGCTCAATTTTTCTTTGGGATTCTAAACAACTTAAGAGTTAAAAAATACATGTATAATGGCTATATACATATTATATACAGATACTACACAAATCAAAACATTTTTGACTGGTTTCGTTAGAGAAAACTTTTCTTTTCTTCTCCGAATTATGTCTTGAAAATTGAATATCAAAGAAAATGAAGAAGAGCATCCTGCGGGAATAAAACAATCTATTCCGTTGCGATCTGTGGCGCGGCTTCGAAATAGTCATCCGTCGAACTCCGCCACCGATAATGTATGCTGGCGAATCCATCTTGAAAAAGAAAGGAAAAAATTTCCTGAATATTTTATCTTCAGGTTCATTCATAATCCATTATTTTGTGGTCATAAGAAAAGTCTTCGACGCCAAATTAATGAGGTGAAAATGTGTGAAACAGAATTTTTCATTTATGTGAAAATATTCTAATTGGTGATCAAATACTGTAGAAAACAATTCGGCTGGCAACTTCGCGCAATTTTTCGCATTCGTAAAAAGTCAGGCAGGATTATGTAGATTGAGAGAAAAATTAATACCTTGCAGTTCAGCTCGATTGCCTGGCTTAAGACAACCATAGCGAATGCAAATCTATGAGACATTTTCTATGACTCTATTGTAGTGAATTAATATTCTAATTATTGTCAAATATGTGCTATAATTAAGCTAACAGCAGGAACACAAAAGTAATATACTTTGTTAGAAGAAAAATAAAGTGAATATATACATAACTTGCAATTAGTCATACTCAGCATATGGGGTTGAGTTTTCATGGTTCAAGCTACTCCTTCACGGCTCCCTCAGCCGTCATGGGAATCACAACCTATCGTACTTCATCCAAATCATCAGATTCTCTCCACTGTAATTTTTAATTCACTGGAGAAATTTACTTTTGAACTCTTAACCTTAAGATTAATGTATCATTTATTATAAAACGACAGGAAATTATTCTTCTAGTCTTATATAGGGATTTTAACGTCGAAGGAAATATATTAGCTTTAGAATTCGCAAGCTAAATTTGATAAATCAATTTAGAATTAATTTGCTTTACTTCACAATAGAAATAAGTATAAGCTTTACTAGACCGTCCGTTCATATTTTCATGAATTGTTCTTTCCTAATAATGTAAAATATTTTACTCACGCAGTATCATTATAGTTGGCTAATCTTATGGAAATTGAAGGAAAGTAAAGGTTTATCTCTGAATTCTTTAACCAAACTCCATAAAATACCGTGAATATTGTATTGAATACAGCCTTCGGGAATATAATTATAAATATGTTTAAACATTTTAAGCGCTCTGAGAAATACAGGTGGCCAATCAAATTATTTCCTTGTTCTGCTTCGCTCGCCCGCGACTGATTTCTTTCTCTCTCTCTCGGCCGTGCACTAAGTATGTAGAAAATATCGTTAGAGGAGAAGGTACAAATATGGGATACCATTTTGTTTTAGGCATGTAGCTCTGAATTTATTGAGCAAAACAGAAAGAAAATACATGAATCGATGTCAAATTTATCTGACTATGACGCCTTGAAATAGATAATTCAATATAGATTATAATTTCCCCGCAAGATTTAATATTCTAAGAAATGAGACATTGACACTTTCGAGAAATGGGAAGGGAAATATGGGATACTTTCAAAACTGTATGTAAACAAAAGTTTAAAATCAAACAAATAATAAATTTTGGAGTGATACATGTATTCTTGGATATTTTAAAGTATTTGCAATAAAGAGTGCAAGACAATTAAAAATATATGGATAATTTAGCAATTAAAGTAACATTGAATAAAAATAACATTCTTTAACGGCAAAAGTCACTTACATATTCATTTTTTTCTGCTCCTGCGCACTCATTGTGAGCCCATTAGGAACACATTAGACACTGGATCCAAAGTTCTCCGCAGTGATCATTTGAGAAATTTTCGCTGCAAAATAGGCACTGATTCTGGTGCACGTACTCCCACACGAACGTCAAAATCGCTTTCAGAACCACTTGTTGGTAGGAATGTACCTCCATCAGAGTCAGATTGATCTTCTTGTGAACGCCTGCGCTTGCCTTTAGTTTTGGAAGTGCTGGTGCTGTTTTTCCCACGACCTCCACTAAAGGACATCTTCTTTCTTCCTCTTGATGGTTCAGATTCTTTTTTCTTGGCCCTTTTGGCATTCACAGACGCAGTCAGTTTAGCTTTATAAGGAGAGGAAGTTACAACTACTGAGGATGATGCTTAGCGCCCTCGGACTGAACTTTTGGTTTTCATACAGGGCACTGGCCGAATTTGAGAAGGTGAAACACTGATGTTCGTCTCATCGGAAATTTTAGAGGAGATTCATCTTCTGTTATCACAGTGGGAGAAAGGGCTGTGGATGGTCCTGGACGGCTAGATATGGCTTCAGAAGTGGCAGTGATTTTATTGGTGGAAGGGGTGAAAGGTACTGGTGAAGGGGTAGGTTCCACAGGTGTACTTGGGTTGCTTAGTTGAACTTGGCTGTTTGGATGACATGGATGAACTCCTCTTTTTGTTGTCTCCTTCTGAGCTGCAATATAATCAGCATCACAGAAAATGTTCCTGTTTAGGGGATAAAGACCCGTTGCACGAAACCCATTTAGTGCAATTTCTCCTGTTTGAACTTTGATGCATGCTTTCCCGAACAACTCAGTGTTGTCAAATAGGCTGAGTGCGCGATTGTTGTGACAAATCCATTGCCTGATCTCCTCGCTGTAATACACCTTCAGTGGGCCCATGAAGGACTTGTCCAGGGGTTGAAGCTTATGTGTGGAGTGAGGGGGTAGAGAGATCATAACAACATGATTTTCCCTGGCCAAATCTATGATATCTACATTCCTGGTGTGACCAATAACATCAACAACTTTGCTCTGTAGTATCGTTAATCCACTTTCATCTACATTGTAGATGCGATGCGGAGGGTAGTTGTGCTTCTGGAACTCTCCTTCGAGAATGTCGAAAAAACTACAACTGATTCTTTATTGAAGCCAGATGCCCTTGGAAAAGATGTTTCCGTTGGATTACGGATGGATAATATGTCTTTGCGACGCTTGAGAAACAAGTCAACCAAGCTCTACCAGCAATTTCACCGTGGCCTCCGTTTCCAAATGGATGTGCAATGTTGTTCTTGTGTGCAAGTTGATAGGCCATGCGTCTTAGATCCATTCTAGTTAGCCCATAATACTTCGCCTCCATTTCCAAAATGTATTTCACTAACTGACTCTCCAATTCTTCTCCCAATACAGTTTTCCGCCCCAACTTGCTAGAAACAGCATTCGCTGGCTTCAAATCATTCTTATTTAAGCGAAACAACGTTTGTCGAGGCACTTGAAACGTCTTGGCCGCTTTAAGATAACCCATTTTATTTTCCCGAACAGCTGTAATCGCTTTCACCATGTTCTCATGATTTCATTGATTCCGTTTGCCCATACAAGGCCTTCTTTCATTGGCATTCTGAAATAATATTTCATTGATTGTGTCACTAAAATATCTCGGGTATAACTATGGCATAGAAAAATACGAAGGTATCCCATATTACCAGCAACACCACTTTTAGATATTTTAGGTTATAATCCCTACACTAAAAGGAATTCCAACATCGTGCAGCAGCTTTCAAAAGCTAATTATATATATTAGCGTAAGGCATAAACACAACCTGTGCTCACTTATTTTATTTAGAGTAATAATAGCCGATTTACATACCTTTGAAAGATTTAACAATAGCGAAAAGAAGCAGTCACTCACCATTTGCACAACACAATAGCAATAAGCCTGTGCACTCTACAGGCAACTTGTTTACATGCGAACTAATAGTTCCGATTGATTCTGGTAGAATGCAACACTCTGCAAGTGAAAAAACTCGGTATCCCATATTACCAACCTCTCTCATATTTACACCTTCTCCTCTATTTTTAGAACAACGATTGCTTAAATTTTGACCGTGATACGGGGAAAATTGACCAAATATAGATATAAGCAGTACTTTTGAAAGTAAAAGTTTTATTTATTAACTTTGCATCTGTTTGACGTCTCTATTTAGTCATATTGAAAAACATCTACAGTTTCGCAACATATAATCTATTTTTATATGGTTTGATAATGTGTTTTCTATAATAAGTCTTAGGCGAAATTTTGTGTGGAGTATAGACTCGTATGGCGTGGAAACATCGACATTTAAGAAATATGATAACTTATATATAATATACAAAACTTGGGGAGAATCGGAATATGGCCATGGAGTAGGATGTTTAAAAAGGACGTATAGGGAGGGGAAGAACCTGAGAGAATATACTGTTAATACACAGTGACGTCTTTACGATTTTGGAGGCCCGGGGTCCAACATAATTTGGTGCCCCTAGTATTTATCCGTATTGACCCCTGATGCACTTCTATAGGGGCAGTCGTAAAAGGCAATGTAAACATTTCGTAATTCAGCGAAAAGGGGGTAAGGGAAGAGTAGAGCGTATGCGAAATATCAATTTTCGATGAATAAGCTATAGCTATATCTTGCAGGGGTCCCAAACACTATGGGACGGCCCTGCAAATAACTGTGTATTATTGAAATAGAAAATTGTGTCTTTATGCCCATTACAGACAGTATAAAATAATTTGGCGGGATTTATTATGATAGGCAATAACATATCTAAAACATGAAAGATGTATCCCGAGTATCTGGCGAAAAATTGTCAAAATTGAACTTACCGTATTACTACACTCCAAGTGCTTGAAGCCATCCTTAAATTAGGGGCCCAGGACACGGGCGCCGTGGGCCCATGCCCAATAACGGCACTGCTAATAACTCAGATAAGGAAGAGGAGGCAAACAGGTTCTGTTATATCCTGAATGGAGACTCCCTGATGAGAGATTGAGGAAAACTTGAAGGCAAAGTTTAGCATGGAGGAATAGGTTTCAGTTGAGAGATATAAAGAATTGCAGAAAAATGAAGATGGTTGCGAAGGCTAGCAGGATGTTATATTATACTGTTTGACATGTAATTTTGGATTTTCTGAAGTCTAATAACTATTGTCATTTTGAATATTTTAAAGATAGGGAAATTCACTCTCCGTCCACTAAATTATAAAATCGTACTAAATGTTTCAAATAAACTACCACTGCGAAGTTAAATATTTATGGTTATGTGGAAAAGTGCAAATTTAACGTAGGTACCTTCTCTCTGTGTCTGAGGAAGAAGTGGTTCTCAAATTCTTGAGTCTTACGACCCACCAACCATTTTGTCAAAAAATCGGTGTCTCGCCATGATAAAAACCTCACATTTTTCAAGAAATGGATTTTTACGTTAAATGCATTTTAGTATTATACTAGCAGGCCTACGCAGATATTCTACGTGTAAAGATAGAACCAGAACACCCAAACCTTCTATTACGAGTCTTGCCATTACATAGGCCACTTAATGTATTTAAATTTCTTAAGAGCATTACTATTGCGCCAACTTTTAGAAAAAGGCGATGTAGTGGCATTCCATATGGTGTTAAACTATTAAGAAATTCTGTGGGATAGTTCAGTTGCTCTTCAGGGTGATCACGGATTATGGAGTCTACACTCGTATAACATTTTGCTTCACCCTCCAGTCGTTTTAGAATTTCCTCATTCATTACATTTACATCATCATTTGTTGGTGCTAAGATAACACGCTTTTTAATGTTCTCTTCATCTTTAAATGAAAAGGACTTGCTGAATATCTCATCGACCAAATTATTCAATGTCAAAAATTCATTTGGAATCATCACACAATCCTTCCCAAAAGCAGTGTGTTCATTTAGTTCTCAATTTCCTAGTTGTAATAGCCATCGGGAAAACTCAGTATCTCATTAATAGTTAATTTCATGCAGGTGAACAATGGCCATAATGAACTCTGTTTGACACACTGTTCAAGGATTTGTACTTTCGACCCAGGTTTAACAACAGGAAGATATTGTCTGAAATCTCCACCAAGAACTACAACTTTGCCTTCAAACGGTCGTTTAGAATTCATCAAATCTCTTAAAAACCTGTCGATTGCATCTAAAGCATAACATGATGCCATTTTCACCTAATCCCAGATAATTAGATCTGCCTCTTTTATTTTAAGTGCCTGAGGTGAACTTAACCTAAGATTACATGAAGACAACTCCAACAAAGGAACAGGTAATTTAAACATGGAATGTACTGTTCGACCATCTTCTAAAAGTGTGGCCGCTATACCTGTCCATGCAATGGCCACCATTCACTTTCCAATGTATCTAAGATATGATATAAAAAGAAAAACTAAAAACAATTTTAACTTATTAAATCAAACCAAATAAACAAATTTGTAACTGATAATAACTGGTATAAAGGCAATATGAAGAAAATGTAAACGAAATACTTATAGGAACTGAAGAAAAATTTGAGAATCAATTGGATTTTAATATTCCCAACTTGAGAGATCGTAAGGTCTAAATAAAACCAAGAACCATAATACCTGCAAATATACAGGTGTTATAACCAACCTCACCTCGAATTGTAAAAATTACATTTTATACTATGTGAACATTTAATACAAGCGTACAAGTTTAAATATGAAAATAATATGCCATACTTATGATTTCCGCTATAAATTCTTCAAAACAATCGTTTTAATATTAATGTGCACGGAAAGATACCCGGATCAATCTTTGTAACATCGATCAACGGTAAATACCGATTTCCATGGTTGCCCTTATGACTTCTTTATTTTTAAGCATCTCAATGCATTTTAAATGGGGAAAAGAATTGCTCCTGGACTCGAATCCGCACATTTTCTCGAAATTTGAGTAAGCACGGACAAATCTACACGGAATTTGGAAACGATGTGTGAAAACCGCATCTCTCTAGCTATTGTAGTTGTCGAGTTATCACTGGAATTAGGTGAATGCCAGATAGCCACATACATACATAGACATCGACGGATTTTAATATATAAGATTAAGCAGTAATGGGAAAAGTTTTCGGGAGTTTCAGTGCAAAATCCTTTTTGGTGCGTCATTTGATTATTTTGTATTAAAATTTTTTTAACCTTTCAATGAGTATCCATCGATGAAAGCAGCTTTAAATGTAGTAGAATAATTTTAAATTATATTGACGAGGCTCACCAGAAATATTTGGGATAATTGAAACCAATTACATGTTGCGTTCTCCCGACAAACGAAAAAATTGCGTTAACCTCGGGTATGCCCCTATCTACGAGTTGGAACGGTTAAAAATGATTTACAGAAAATAACGAGTCAAAATATTAATATGACAAAAAACAAATAATTATTTATGAAATGCTTATTTGTTGTAGGGGACCCCATGACTAGGGGCCCTGGTTCGTTGTACCGGCGCACTATTAGAACGCTACGCCACTAGCGATAGTTGTGCTGAGAAAAAGTTTTACATTAATTACTATTTTCGAAAATTCGCGTCCCACCTGGAAATAAATGGATTTTTACGTTAAGTGCATTTTAGTATCATATTAAGCAGTAATGGAAAATTTTAACGACATTAAATTTTGTGATCATCAGTAGCGTAGCAACGTTTTTGGGGGCTTCAGTGCAAAATTCTTCGATTCCTACTGATTGAGCAACTCTGTGATGAAGGATTCTGAACCTGAAAATCATCCCAATCATCGTTTCTCCATGTGATTCTTCAGCTCTCCAACTTTCTGTAGGTGTACACTAGACTTTTGCAACGCATTTATACTACCCAAAACTTGTGTTACCTTTCCTCTTCCTCAATTCCCTTAATATCGTCAAAACTGTATCACCGTCGACTGAAATGAATCCTCCTAATATTTGGGAAAACTTTATTAGGCCAGGGGAACCAAAAATATTTTCAAAAAAGTCAGCCGAGTCGAGGGCCGATTACCCCTTTGATGACCTCCGACCAGTTCATCCGAAACTTTTGCTCGGCACCGTTGAAGCCTATCCTCTAGGGGAGTTTTACATAAAAACGGGAGAGAAAATTGCACCCTCCGGACTGACTGCAGCGCTCATAACCCGCCAACTGCCAGTGGTTTAATTTGATTAATCGTAATTACCGAACGTAATTCCTCTTTTTGATTTTCGTTCTATGAAGCGAATTGCCGGATGAAGTCAATCAGCGGATTTGATACGCTTCTACGGCTTTCTCCCCTCTTCCCCTTTGCCCTCAGGCGACAAAACGCCCACTTCCATCGCGAAAGTTAAAAAATCTCGGGAATCTCCGCCACTTCCAAGCAAGTTGGTTACAGAATGTGGAGAGATCTGTCCTTGAATACTTCGAAAAGCGAAATTTTGACCCTCCGGATTAAGAAAACATTTGACCTTGAGTTCAAGGTTTTTTAATGAACCACTAACGGACTCGATTTTCTTGATTCTCACTCTACTTTTGCTTTCTTATATGAATGAATACAAACTTTCAAGACAAGGTTACCGCAACATCGAAATAAATTTGCGTGTAAAATATGTATTTAGAAGGCACTGTACCCTTGTTAGCGAGGAAAGCGAAAAACTTTCAACATTAACTTTTATTTTTTTCAGTGCGGAATGGTTGAGGTGATCGGATGTTAATTCCACGATCTGGCAGCGATATGGAATGGCCGGAAAAGGAAGAGTCGGTGTTCAAACGCCTTCTCGCTGTGACATTTTTTTAGACATCGTTTCGGGGAATCCCGCTTCTAGCAAAACCTCTGGTCTTCTGGTGATGATTGTACGGGTCAGGTGACATAAATAAACCAGATTGTACCCTTAAAAAATTCTTGTGGCGAAAGGTATTAGAAAGATCAGCGTCGTAAACGTCAATGTACACGCATCTAGAAATTCTCAATCGACAATTAAATTTAATATCCTCGATCTTATGCAACCCTAACAACACGCTACGCAGAAGGAGAGATTTAATGAGAGGCTTTTTTTTATTCCGACGCGGACAATTAAGATTCCCTCTAACCGCTCCAAACCGACCCGGGGAAGATATTTTCACTCGTTCGCGCCGCATCTGAATCCGTTCAGTCGCGTCGGACGTTTTTCTTTTTTTTTACCCCTGGCGTTTTCCTCCCCTCCGAAATTGGAGAGATATGCATCGTACACCAGAAGGGTATCGGCGCCAAATGGACCTCGTCAACCATCGCGAGGGAAACGTACCACTTCCTCGGTGGACGGTAATTACCCTGCGGGTTTAATTTATCGCCGAAGGGATGCCGAAGAGCTCGTTTTCCCGCCATTTACGCATGCGTGGCCAACGCGCTATGTGGACGGGTCGTACGTGACTTTTCACGTTCTCTTCACAACGTCCCGGCCTTGCGAGTGCACTTCCGAATTCCTCGAAGCGCGTGTGAAGATCGGTTCCCGCGACTCTTTAACGAGTCACGCCTCGATATGCGTTGCACTTCCGTGGTTGTTTTCTTAATGCTGTGCACGGGTTGAAGTTAAAAGAAATGTACTTTTATTATAGTACTCGCACTTGAGTTTAAAATTTAATCCTAGCGCGAAAAAGTTTCTCCCATCTGAGTTACGATATGTGTGCCGGATGCTAACGAAAAATAAAAAAATTCTGCTACAATTGAGTGAACTGAAATATTTATTCAAAATTATTGAAGGAGTATAAAGCTAATGTTAAGGCTACTTTGCTTGTTTGCGTAGGTAAACCTTAATTGAGCATTCTTTGTTGGCGTATTTTAATTTCTTTTTCTGATCAATTAAATTAAGAAATTATATTTATTTATAAATATTTCACATACAGCACAAAGGCCAATTTACAGTGAAATCTATAACCATAAATCCATAAGCACATAACACAGGAGGCAAACAAAATAAATACATTAATAACAAACAAAGGGAAAATATAATAAACTACAGGGGAGGAGACAGAGAGGAGATATAGGTTTTTAAAGGTTGATTGAATACATCTGAGTTTGGAGGTAATGAGTTAAGAAGAGCAGGGAGGCGGAAGAAAAGTGAGCGTTTGATTACCAACAGCCTAGGTATACTGAGATTAAGGAGGCAGGAAAGACGAGTAGATCTGCTTGGTACTCGTAAGTTAAACAGGGAGAGAAGTACAGGACAGTCAATGTTTGCATTCAGTACTTTGTAAAGTAATGAAAGGTCACTTTTTTCTAAGAACAGTAAGAGACTCGAGGGAAAGTGAAGACAGAACATCGTGTTATTGGAGGCATTACGGAGACGAGGAATTCGGACTCGGACAATTTGAATAAAGAAATTAAGCACTCGATCAAAAGAAGAAAGATTCGACGTGGCTGACATTTTCCATATAGGAGAACAGTAAGTAGGACGATGCGGCAGAAATAGTTACGCAGGGCGTGGGGGTCTATAATATCTGTGAACCTATAAAGCAGGCCTAAAAGTGACATCGCCTTATTTTTTATTTTGGTAATATGAGGGGAAAAATTGAGCTTTGCGTAAACAATATCGCCAAGATCTTTGATACAATCAACCCTCGATAAATCACAGCCATTTAATTTGTAGTTGACTATCAAAGGATTTTTTCGAAGAGAAAAGGTTAATGTCTCACACTTTGAAGGGCATTGAGGAGAACTGCATATATTGTGACTCGTCTTCCTGTTTTAATGTTCCTCTTCAATCAAACTAGCGTTATATTGGTCCATTTGCAAATGAACCATAATTTTGATCGATAAAATGATGGCGTCGCCCTTTCTACAACTTTTTGGAAAATAATAAGTACCGCATTTGCATTCAACGAAAAATTAGTGTCTTTTATATCAGCAAATTTTTGTTTGTATTTTAAATCCACAGTAAAATAAATAATTTAATTAAACAGACAAGCGCCATAGAATAATTAATTTTTCATCAGTCAGAAAGCATGGTATCCCGACGTTTTCTGTGATATAACCACGAGGAGATATATCAACGAAGCGAGAGAGGAGAAATCTGAATGTAGTTGCAATCATTCTAGACGCTCGAGGAACGGTGCTAAGATTCCAACCACTATGAAAATCTTGCCTTCGGTTAACATAAGAGGAGAAATGGAAAAGAAAGAAATAATGTGGTCGACGCAAACCAGAACGCACACGGGAAACACGCACCTGAAAACGCTCGCACACTCAATCTACGCCATTTGCGGAGTTTTGACGTCGTGAGATGAGTGGGAGGGTGGGAACGGTGCATCCGAGGGCCCGGATGAAATCCTGCTTAACAACTAAGCCTTGAAAATTTCGCGGCCTGCGAAAGCAGCTTTTATGGTATTTGTTCGGCCGATTTGCGTCATTCACATCATAACTTGCTAAGTTCCCGTTAATTTACACCACCCTTCGTTATAATGTTGAGTTGCAGTGCTGTCTAGTATATACAGTTTGCGTACATTCATTTGTACACTAAGGTACGGTGTTACTTATATGAAGTTATCGGACGCTGAGAGATTGAGGCTCGGCTTATGTGACGAGGAAAATTCAAACCTCGTAGTAGTTTAATTACACACTCCTAATTAGAAACTCCCACCGGCGCTTTTTCAACACGTATCTTGACGAATGTTTTTCAGATAACTCTTTATAATTTTACAGATTTTAACTCGTGAGATTTGGTGCATTTTTCATCAGTACACCTTTCTTAAGAAATCTTCCTCGTCAAATCAAATTCGAGCCAATTGGTAACTTTATGAATTACTGAAATGAAGATAATCTCATCCTAAATACAACCAAATCAAACTTCCGTTGCAATATTGCAATACGAATGGATTCGAATGGCAGTTAAAGTTTGCGCGAAAATTGGGAGATATTTCGCCGATTTATAATGCTGACAGAGAGAGTGAGATTAGGATAGATATGAATGGAAAGAGAAACATTGGGTTTAAGAGGGAGAGATTGAGCGTAAATGATAAAGGGAGAGAGGAGATGGAGAAGGGAATAGAAGAAGAGATGATAGATATTCGTCATCATTAGAGCGAAATTAAAACGGTCTTTTCTCCCATCAAACCCTTAAAGATACAGAGAAGAAGAGAGAGAGAAATTAGTTTGAACAATCTGCTTCGAGAGGGACCGAAGACCATAAAAAGTGACGAGCGGAGATGCGCACACGTGGCGGATTCTGAGTGATCCTCGGAGCGACCCTCCTCCTCCACCACGCAGCAGTGACTCCTCCATCACTAGTCCCGGGAATTCCCCTAAGGACCGTGACACGTTCTCGCCAGCCGCACGCGTCACGCATCTAAACCGGAAAGGAGAGCGGAGTTGGGGAAGGACCATTCATTCGACGCGGAGGCGACTCGGAGTCTGCTGATTAGGACACTCATGCATTTCGATTGTATTAATACTTCTAAAAATAAACCGCCAGAGAATTGTAGTTTTTTTATAAAGTGGGATAATCAGATCCCTACGGTTAAATACAAATAATAAAAGAAAACTCCCTATAACCGTAAGAAAGGAAGTACTCGGTACAAGGAAGTATGCTTCCTTTCTTATGGTTATAAGTTTTTATAATTTTTACTGGTTGTAGTTTTTATGTGGGCGAAGTATGTCTCTGGATTGCTGGCGCACCGATATCAAAGCTAAGAATTCCACCCGCCTTTCAAGGAGCAGAGACGCAAGTGTAATCGATCAACGGGACTGATTGGTAGTTATTGATTGATTTTTGGATATAATGCACTCAATTCTAACGTTTCTATGTATAGATATATACAGAGCCGTCTGAAGGGGGGGGGGGGGGCTGGGTGGGCAGTTGCCCAGGGCCCCGCGTCTACGAGGAGCTATAGTAGAAATTGTATTCAAGAAATTGTCTCGAGAAGAAGAGATAGGTGCTCATTTACTCGTATACTGTTTATATATACTCGTATAATTTTATCATTAATTTACAATTACTAAATATAGAAAATTAAATATGTAATATATAATTTCCATTTCCTAGATATACTTACCTTTTAAAGTCGGATCCATCACCAAAACTGCCAATACAACACTTTCCGCCATATCTCCAAATTCAAGTACACATGTTTATCTTCAGATGGCATGTCTATCGCCAAGTGAATTCTCATTGGATACCCGTGTACGTGAAGCGTAAAGAGATGAAAGCTGACCATTACTTACGAGAATGAAAAATGAATTTAGAATTTTAGTAATGCACGTAGGTAATGATGAAGGATGATGGAAGTTCTGAGAGTGATGTAGATGGAATGGAACTCAGTGAAGAGCTAAAAATGTTATCAAGGATCGTACCAGAAGATCATGGCGTCCTTGACATTTTGAAGTTATTACATAAAAATAGATTGATGGAAGTATACCCAAACACAGAAATACTTTGTAGGATAATTCGTACAATGCCAGTGACAGTCGCATCTGCTGAAAGATCGTTTTCAAAATTAAAATTAATAAAAAATTACTTACGGCCAACAACTTCACAGGAGAGACTGAAGGGATTATCTATTTTGTCCATTGAACATGAGGAAGTTGATAAGATTGAAAAATCAATAATTATCGACAGATTTGCGCATATTAAAGCTAGAAAAATAAACATTTAAAAGTGTACTGATTATTGTTCTTTTAATTTGTGCAAACCTTAACAATTAATGGTTTTAAAAATATACTTCACGTACTGTATTTTAGGAGAAAAACTAACATAAACTTGAAAACAATAATAAAATTGTAATTAAATGAGAAATTATATATATATATATATATATAATGAAAATGAAAATGATTCCAATCTTACCACCGGTGCGCAATTGTGCGTTCAGCACCCTCGGCGCCCGTAAGCCAAGGAATGCAACTCAAGTATCGCCAATTGATTCCAATGAAGCGTGAATTACGCAGAGGAATTTAATTTGAAAAAGCGATGTAAATTGAAACTTAAAAGCAGGGCAGTTGGACACTGATAAGTCATTACTTGTGCTTAAAAACAAAATAAATCGTCGCATCTGATTTGTTTTCGAAAGGACATTACAATCCGGTCAGATGTATTTTGATGCCCCAGAAAAAGATTCATTTTAGAGCCCCTTTTGTGCACTACATTTTTGTGGTGGTATTTTTCCTTATTTGTTCATTTATTTATCGACACTTTCAACTATTAACTGGAATTTTAACAATATCTTCAGTAATATCCACTGCCAGAGTCTCTGTCAGTGGTTCCCAAACCTTGTGTCGCGGAACGCTAAGCTACCGCGATAAACTTCATAAAATAAATAAATCTACGATTTGAAAGTGTTGGTAAGCCTCATGACTAATAATTTTTGCTTTAAAAAATTAATGATGATGCAGTACCAGCAAATGATAGCATCCAAACTCTTTGATATCCATACGTATAAATATGAAACCTTGTATCTACGTGGAGGTGGAGCGAAATTCTGTTTATCTTTAAAAAAATACCGGTAACCACGGATCTGTCTAAATTTAATTCATACATAGACCATCGACAAGGCGCTTCCATGAGACGCCAGTGCCTCTGTCCTGCATGTCACGACAAATGTATCACTCGCTCTTATTACAAGAGGAGATTAGGATTTTACGTATCAATATTATTTTTTGAAGCATTTCCAGGTTCTTTCTACTCCATAGAGTTGCGCTCTCCGGTGTGAGGGTGCATAATTTCTCGCTTTAGAAATATCTCAATTATGAGTTATAAATTACAACCAATCTGTTAATTTTGTCGGCCGCATTTTTTTCGGACATTCCGCACACCAGCTCCTGCGTCATTGCTAAGCCTTGACGCATGTCCGGAGGCAAAAAAAGAAACGCAAACTCATCGTCTTACGGGTGTCAACGTGAAAAAAGTTTTGAATGATTTGGAGTAAGTCACAAGCGGCAATGTTAAGGCGTGTATCACGCCTACATTCCACAGTGTGGGAGGGAAGCGTGCCGCTATACATCAGTGTTCCAACACGTCACCCTCCATCTTTTCTCTCCCTCCCCTTCTCCTCTCTCTCTCTGATAACTCAGCAGGATCTAAAAGACACATATGGCGCATTTTTATTTTTTGTACACTACCTTATGCTTATTATTCCATTGCCTTTCATGATTTTAAGATCTCTTTGTCTTCAATTGCCACTCTGAATAGGCTACAATATTTTTCTTTCGGTATTACTATTGAAATTACTTCTATTATTTTGCCAGATATTTAATTATTGCATGCTTATTTATGCATCGTGTTGCTATATTTATGTGTGTGTATGTCTATAGAAATTATACAAATTACATGTTAAAATATGCTAGGCTTTTAAGTATAGCTTTGTTTTGCAGGGTTTTTGTTATTTTGCATAGATATATTGGTGTAACCACTAGCGTTAGAGTAACATAATTTTTTATTGATCTCGTTATTATATAGTTTTTCGTTCTTAATATTTTTACCTTATTAAATAACAGTTATTTTATTATTGTTGTTGTGGTAATTGATACAGTGTTTTCTCCTTCCATCATAGTGTTTTCTTAGTTAACCTAAGGTAGGTTTAGCGTGTTTTTCACACCCTCCTTCTCACGGGTATTTTACTGCATGCGGGTTTTTGCCAAATCAGATGCATTATTGTCATAATTTGCTTTTTCCACTTAAGTAAACTGAATACCTTTATTTTATTATCAGTGTTACAATTTATTAAATAGTGATTAGGACTATATATCCACTTGACTCATCTTTGTGCTATGTTAAGTTTTTATTTTATTGTCATACCTCTTCTTTTCTCGATTGTAGTTTTATTTATCATTTATAACATGTTTTACTATGTTGTGAATGGCAGTTGGGTTTCGGTGTAACGGGAGGGCCTGAATGCCTCTACCTCGTCCAAATAAAGGCATTTATCAATTGTTTCTCTCTTCTTTCCTCCTCCCTTAGAGTCCTACCAACTCCTCTTTCCGCTTGGCCGATTTGAACATCTGCCACGCCCCCTCCCTCCCTTCGACACGTCACTCTTGACCCCATCTTCTTTAACCCCGCCCCTCTTCCCTCACCCGCCCCACTCTGCATCTCCGCGACCTCCCTCGGATTAAGCGGAATTAAAGTCACATCCCCTCGAATCCCATCCATTGACGCGCGAGCATTTTCGAAGAGCAATGCTTCGGCAGAGACAAAACACGTTCTAAGAATGTCTTTTAGGGAATCTCTGAAGGATACAGTGTTTAACATTCCGATAGATTTGTACATGGTTCAATTAGGACTTATTCTGTTTATAATCCTTTGACTATATTTAAAAATATAAATATTGAATGGTGCAGAATTTTTTATTGCTCATTTATATTAAGTAACGAACTGGGTAAAGCGTAAACATTATTTTTACATAAAGTTTGGAAAATCAGATGTCCATTACTACAAAATAGCCCTCATCGAGGTTATTCACCGATAGTAGACACTAAAAAAAACATATCACCGTCTGCGTAGTGAAAGTGAGATCTTCATACTAAACCTCAGAGGATTAGTAGAAATTTTTGCTGAAAATATTTATCCCTTCATTTAGGACGTTAAATCAAGTTAACGGTAATTATCGATTACTCCTTCCCTAATTTTAATTTTTGCAAGAGTGGCGTAACTGTTTATCTACCGACGAAGAACTTCGTAGCAAAAAAAGGTTGTCAGAAAACAATCATTCGGTGGCAAGTACTGATTCCTATGGCGATTTTCAAAATCACTCTTAGAATAGGTTAGTTGGCATCAGCACGTACTCTTTTTACATTTGTCGGTCGAACGATAACTGCTTCTCGGCGTTCGAACCATCTTGAACCACTTAGCATCTCTTAGTTTTAATCGCGTACCGCGAAAGTGAACGACAGAGCAGAGCACTATCGCAAACAATGAAGCGTAAGCAAATGACTCGCGTCATCTCCGTGGTGGTCAAGTGGGAGAGGTTTCAAAGTGATTACGAGGACGGGAAATTTACGAATGGAACGTACGTGGAACGAAGCGATGACCGAATCGAAGCGCATGCGGTGGACGGTTAATTAACCATTCGTCTTCTTCCTAGAATCGCCGTACTAGAAAGGAGGACGTACCACTCTTCTTAAGAATTGCCTATAGCAGTGTTTTTCAAACTTTTTGTTTCGCGACCCAGTGGAATATCTCGCGATCCAGTCGAAGGGACGGTACAAGCAGAAAAACATGTTCTGGATTGTTTTCATTAATTCTCGATAAAAAAGCAACTCATACTAAAAGATTGGCGTTTGTATAATGAGAGCATTAATTTTTCTGTAATTTTTGGTACATTTTAGCTGGATATGCCTTGGGTACTTAGATTTTCCTCCTGAGCTCGCGATCCAGTAATGGGTCGCGATCCCAAGTTTGAAGCTCACTTTCGTTTCTTCTCTCATTGTTATTGGACCTGTAAGAGGAGCAGCCTACCAACAGCATGGCTGTCAAAATATTTGGAGGGACACCAAAATTTCAAAAAATACAATAAAAATATTAATATGAAAACAAATATTTTAAGTAATTTTTGCTGAATTCGTCATACAAATTGAAGGTAATTATTTATTCAGAATAGAAAGAAAAATACTTGATTAATTCATTTCTTCAAATATAGTAGTGAGCAAAGGGGCCAAGGAGGGGTCGAGGACTTATAAAGGGGGGCTAGAGCCCTCCCAGGCCTTCTCCTAATTAAAGACCCTGAAGAGAAGAAGTTTATGTCGTGAAAATAAGAACAAGTTAATTACGAATTAAAAAACATAACAAATCTGAATTACTTGCAAATTAATCCTAATTTATCAGTTGAGTGAATTTTTGTGAGGCATTCTGCACGTTTAAAATAAAAACATTTTAGGTTAGCGTGAATTGATATACCAAAGAAATAAATGACCTTATTATCATCGCGTTTCCTGAAGACTGGAAACGCTATTATGAAGATCTTTCTGAATATGTTTTCTCGTTTAGAACTCATGTAAAAGAAATATGAAATATGGCTTATTGACCTGATTATGTGTTTTTCATAAAATGTTAGCCGGAAAAATCTTCCACGCTTTTGATAATGAATGTAAACTCGAACTGGTAAACTGTTAAATTTTACGTTTTCCAAAATGAATGTTACATACTATGCTTTTAGTTGTTTGCATTTAAATTTGAAAGTATGAGTAATCTGTAAGGTATTTTTAAATATAAATGTTTTATTCTCCCGACCTATAGTCATTAGCGCGACTTCTGGCATTTATCCTAACTTTATAATACGGTCAATAGGGTAAATTGGTAAAAGTGTTCTTTCTGTTTTTCAGTTTAAATTTTTTAATAAGAATCAAATGATGCGGATCCTTAATAGTATGATTCATTGTAACCATGAGAACGCCTTTTGGTCCGACGCTGAGGTAAGCCTCATAAACCCCGTGACCATATATGAAACGAGACGCAATACGACGCAAACAAAAGCGCCTGACAGTGACATCACTGCGTAAATAATTTGTTTCGGTATTTTTATAGTGATGTAAGCCTTACAGCAGGAAGCATTGTACGTTTTACTACCGAATCGCGATGCATTTTACCTTAAAATTAAGTTCGGTTAACTACTTATAAAATTTTAAGTCTAAAAAATGTGACTAATAATAAGATTTTGCTATATATGGAACGTTAGATGGCAAACTCTTGCGTCAGATTATCCGGAAATAGTTAATTTACACCGAGACAGACTCGCGTCACGCGCGCGTTATTCGCTCCTTCGTTCGCGAAACCTCTCCGACGCGCGAAAAACAAATTTTCTCGAAATGCAAACTGCATCTCTCGGGACGGAGTCACTCCGTCTCTCGCCCTCGGTGCTTGCGTCACGGATCTGATTAAGATGGCGGACAAAAACAGATGCGGTTGGGAACGCTGAAACAAAAAGCGTTCCAAACGATGATCGGGTGGATCTGAAGTGGGTGACACGTAAGCCCATCGCACGCAGATGCCTTTGCGACTCGTAGGAACCGCTTGAGAAATGCTACGTGATTAACGAGTTCGTTGAATGATATGCATAAAGTGTTTGCTCGCGTGGTATCCCTCGTCGCTCTCTTTCAGGAAGAAACAAACGATTTTTTTCCTCTCGCGCGATTCACTCATCATAACTTCAACGCGACGCGCTCGTACGGCAAAAAATTATTTTTTTAAAATTCTCGTAGGTCTACATGAGAGAGTTTAATTTTTTAAATTAATGTACTCTTCTTTTTTCCGAATCCGCACTAGCCATAATACTTTTGCCATCGATATAGAAACTGACGTGGTAGATTATTCGCTTAATTTCCTCCATCCTTTAATGGAGTTAAATGTCGAAGGAAACGGAAAATTAGGCGAGCAATTCGTCAAATACGGAAAAAATGCTTTGACAGATATCGCGAGCGCGGTTAAAACTTTATATCGAACATGTTCTTTTGTGCATGCGTGTTCTCCCCGTGCAAGTGTTTTCCGTAATTTGAAACACGGTGAGAGCTTTCCCTCGATGGAGAGATGATAATCAGTCCAATATAGTCTCGCAGGGAGCAGAAAAGAGCGTGCAACGTTAAATTTTAATATAAAATAATTTATACAATATTATATATAATTATATATAATTACATTAACACGAGGAAGAACGTGTCAAACACCTCTTTTTTACTTAATTTTATAATATAAGCATCAAAATCATGAGTGGAAGACCATCATCATATTTCCAGGAGAATCGAATTCGAAAAGGGGCCAGCGAAAGTAAAAGACCGGTATTTTTTTACCTTTTACATTCGTTGTGAGAATTTACAAATTTGGGCGGTAAAGTTCCTTGGTTGATATGTTCCGTTTTCTCATTGTCTCCAAACTTTGCGGTCGTGTCATCGTCACAAAGTTAAATATAATTTTCAAAGAGCCAATGTATCCTTCAAGCTTTGTTTATTCAGTGATCATACTAGAGCAAATGAACGGGTATAACCGTGGACATAACGGACGAATGGAAAGAAGGGATATACAGAAAGAGGGAGATTAGCTTGGGTTTTCTATGGTTTCTCGATCAGCTTTCATGCGATTCGTTTTCTTTAAATCCTAGTATTACTCAGAGTATAGGGCTTCAGTGAAAGTTGGTTCATGTTCAACTTAAGAATAATGTTGAATGCAAGTTGAATTTTGATCGCTGAATAAAAGAAAAATACATTACTACTATGAAATTTTGCGTCTTATATCCTCAGAAATCATCGCTTATTAAGAAAAAATAAGAGAACGGAATTTAAATAGACTGGCAGAGTGATTTAAGTAGTTCTAATATCTCGAGCTTTAAACAATATAATAAATCGTTTGTAAAATTTTCCCATGAATTTCAAATTGAAAATTTTATCCGCAAGAACCTACTTACGGGGAATATAAGGGAAGGTATCCGCAAGAAGTTGATAAAATGCTATGTATGGTGTACAGCTTTATACGGGGCAGAAACATAGACGCTAAGGAAAAATGACACCAAATACTTGGAAAGCTTTGAAATGTGGACTTGGAGGAGAATTCTGAAGATATAATGGACAGATAGGATGAAAAACGATTAAGTGCTACGAAGAGTAGGAGAGAAGCGAATGATTATACAGACTATTAGAAAGAGCAAGCCAAACTGTGTTGGGCATTACCTGAGGAGAGAGAGCATGATTAAAGACGTGCTAGAAGGAAAACTAGATGGAAAAAGGGAAAGAGGTAGGAAAAGGTTTCAGCTGATAGACGATTTGAAAGGGAAAGAGAGTTATCAAGATATGAAGAGGACAATGGAAAATAGGAGTATATGGAGAACCAGGTTTAACCCTGAATAATCACGGGCAGACTACCTATGTTGATGATGATATATATACACATGTGTTGATATCATTATACCCTAAAAGCAAAGCACGTTATCTCATTCTAAATGTTTCATATCAATCGAAAATGTCCGTCACGCTCAACCGATGTCAATGACAATTGACATCAGTTAAAAATCTGGCCACAGAAATAATTCATGACTCAGCGCGAACCTTAATCAAAACATTCTTTTCTGCCTCGTCCTTATCTTAAGGGAAATAGAATAAGAATCGACTCATATTCCAAAAATCCCTTCTTAAATTGCGATATAATGCTTTCTGATAATTTTCGTCCTGATAATTGCGGTCTTGATGCTTTACTCCAACTAAGGAAAACTCCCTCCGTCCTTCAAGTTTCATTTGCTTGGAAAAAACTTTGCCAACCGCTTCCCAATAAAAATTGCTCGAGCGTTGAAGAAAGACTACGCTTTGTTCTCATTGAGAGCTCTGTGATCCCAAAATATTGTTATCACAATTTGGCAGACAATTGGCAATCATTATTTTATTACGAATTTTATTACAATCTTCTCGCTAAAATTAGGTTTTACGGCTTACGCTGATAGATTTTATGATAGTAACTATAAAGTTAGAAAGTTTTGAGATGTGGGTATGGAGAAGAATGATGAAAGTGAAATGGACAGAGAGGAAGAGAAACGAAGAAGTATTAGAAATGGTAGGAGAAGATAGGATGCTAATAAAAACAATCAGGAAAAGAAAAGCAAATTGGATAGGGCACATATTGAGAAGACAGTGTTTACAAAGAACGATCTTAGAAGGAAAAATTAGTGGAAAAAGAGGAAGAGGGAGAAAAAGAATAGGAATATTAGATAATATAAAGCAGGGATATACTACTTATAGAGGTATAAAAGAGGCTTCTAGGGAGAGAGAGAAATGGAGGCAGCGATTCAGTTAAAACCTGTCTTCGGACAGAAGCATGATGATGATGATAAAGTTATTACCTTATGAAAATCATACCTATCTATACGTGGAGTAATTATTTTCTGGTATCATCTCATGTGTTCAAAAAAGGACCCTTGATAAAAGAACAGCTATTTCGACATTGGTTTATAAATTTCGAGCTAATTTTCAGTGTTTATGAAATTCCTCTGAAGGGAACAACGTCCAGGCACGGTTCTTAACTCCACGAGAGCGTATGTTGGAATCTGTGCAAGACACAACAATGTAATATAAAATACATTGCTCCACAACAGCAGGACAGCGAACCTGCCTCCGGCGCCAATAAACGCGTCAAGTGGGCCCTGCGTGGAGTTACTTTCACTTTGATGTTCGCTGTGTGAAAACGCTGCATCCTCAGCGTCTGCAGCGCATGGTCTGCAGCAGCCCGAGGGAGGTACAAAACCATATTCCCCACCCATCCGCTGGGGGATGCCCTGACGTTCCCCCTAAAATGGTGGTTTCAAAGAGGACAACAAAGTCAGCCAGGGTGTAGAGCAGGGGTGGGCAAACTGCGGCCCGCGAGGGCATTTTATATGGCCCGCGATACCATTATGAAAGCGAACCGTAATATAAAATAGAGATAATTTCATATTTGTAGTTTAAATTAATGCCGGAAAACCTTCTCCAGTGATGTTATGGGGATAACATATTATTTATTATTGATTTTCACTAACAGGATCCCTCGCATTACCTCACATTACTTACGATGTGAACCCTAACGTGGCCCGCCGAAGCATTTTCATCTGTTTATGCGGCCCGCCTAATAAGCTGCAACTGTTAATGCGGCCCGCCACGTAAAAAGTTTGCCCACCCCTGGTGTAGAGACTGGCTCAGGTAAGCCAGACGCATTACAATTTAATATGAATTTTAAAAAATATAAAATAACTCGGGATTGAAAAACAAACTCGGCTATAAGATGAATTTGATCCCAAAATGTTTAATTTAATCTTGAGAATAAACCCCAGTTTTTTTAAACAAAAAAGGTATTTTAGATCTTAAAATATTGAAAATACAATTACCGCAGCTACATACATCAATATTGAATAACTCAAGCTCGCTCGCTAAATTGGTGCATCATTGTTTCACCCCATTATCACATCAAATTCATTGAACTAATTAATCTATGGGTTGAATCACATTATACATTTCAGTATAAAATGTTACGAGCTGTTTGTAAATATGACTGATAATGTTTTATCGCCGCAATAAGCTAAACGAAAAACCTACAGTGATGATTATAACTCAAACTAAACTTTTAATACATTCCCTGCGTTGTGTTAATCTACAAATCGGTGGGTTTAATTCAATGCTTACATTTCTCTGCATCACGATGGTTTCTCGTCAGTCCTGATTCCGTTGGTGCTGAGCCGGCGTTAAATTTTTTTAGTTCGCGAGGTCATCTGATATTAAACATCCGCAATTCTCGGAACCCGTTTAATCGAGCAGAAATATCTTTTAAATTGGGACGCCAATTCGATTCTAAAAACTGAGAATTGTTTTAGGAAGCCTATTTGTGCTTCATGGAACAATTATTTTTCTTCTTAACTGAGAATAAAAGAGGATGAACTCGGCTTGTTTCACGAGGAAAAAATCTAGTCAACGGTTTTTTTTCGATCTAAACGATATTTTACTTCTGAAAAAGCTATTAATTGCCCTGACATAATGTCGACCTTTTTTATTCCTGAATAAATAATTTTTAACGACTTTATTTTATTTATTCGAGGAAGGATGATTTCATGACATATTCCATCCCTTTATATTATCGATTTAACGTTTTTTGTCATATCTCAATTTATTCCTCTCATAATGATTTAATCTTGTATAATAAGTAAGTCGCAAGAAGGCCTCCATCAAGTGGTTAGGTGTGCTATTTATAACCGATCACAGGAAGAAAACTGTCCGCCGATGCATTCAACTCAACTGATAATTTATGCTAAGCTAACATGTTTATAAGTTATCAAGTTGACAGTCCGCACTGTTACTGATTTAAATCGTCCGCCATTGCCAATTTTATGATACCAACTGAACTCATTCCATGTTCAGGCTATTTTTAGGCTCTTTTATTTTTAAAAGAATAATCTGTATGAGCGACGCACGCAAGAAGTTCAGCATGAATTGAGCGCGTTACTCTCAAGAGATTCAAATGTCGAGATTTCTATTTTTATTTTCAATAACTCATCAGACCTAACAGAGCTGATTAGCTGAAAATGGTTTCATGTCGCTGTTAAATTCTTTTTGTAAAAACCAAGTTTGAATAAGTTCTACCTTAAGATTAAGGAGTCCCTATTACATTTCTCCTACTTTGAATTTTGTTTCTTCGATACAAATCCTAAATACCAGATTAATTGAGATTTGTCCAGCGTTGTAGCTCTTTTTATATGGGCACAATCGAACAAATGAAATACGGAAGAACCTATTTCTCTTTTAACCCTTACGCAAACTAAATGATATCTGACAGATAAAGTGCTTGTTAGGGCCTTTTCAGTACATCTTTTTCTAAAACAATGTTTCACCACTTATGTTTTTATGTAATTTCGTTTCGTTTCGTTCTCTAAAAAAATTTCATTGAAAATTATGTCCACAAGACTCAAAACCAAAATGAATATATTTAGCCATTTAATAAAGAGCTTTATATATATATACTTACATATATACATATTACCAAATTATTAAGTTACTGCAAAACAAACGTTTGCTCATATAATAAGATTAAAAAGACTAAATCATCGGAGTCATTCCGTGCAGAGGATATTCTTGGTAAAATCATTCACCTCACCTTTTGCATTAGTCTTTTGTGATCCGGACGCTCTTTGCAACGCAATAACAGCTTACGCGTCGTTTTCTTATATAATCTTTTAATTTACTCTTACAAGATTCTTTTGGTATAATCGTTTTTTTGCATTTTTTATTGAGGAGTTGTAGACTTTCCTCGAGTGTTTTTATTCCTCTGCCCATTTCTCCAGACACCAAATCCAAAACCAGTTTCTTGTAAGATATTGGTTGTGATAATATTACTATTATTTAAAAATTGAAAATATCTTCAGTAGTCGAACAATTCCTTAATTCTTATAATTTTAGCCCCTTCTGCAGGTCTTTTGATTCTTAGCAAGTGAGTCAATTCACTTCTCTATTATCATCGACTTATTCTTTAACTTCGCTAGTAATTTCCTACATTTTGTCGGAGCCTTACTGAAGTTCTAAATTTTATCTCTCTCCGCATTCGTATAATCTACAAAATCCTCTTCGCAGTCTTTACTATTATCACATAAGGGGAGTGTTTGTACTATTTCACCGCTATTATGATCATTAAGTTTGTTTTACCCAGACAACTATTTGTACAAGGATTATAAATGCATAAAAGGGGGAATGGATCCAAAGTTTCGTATTCCTTTTTTTGTCTCTTCGTTTTCATTCAGATTAGTAAGTGGCATCTCAAACATTCAGCTTTGGATAAGTCCTGAGGGATTTCGGGCGTGGGAGAAGGGAAAAGGGAGCGTGTGGGGAAAGGGCTTCGGCGTGGTTTGTTAGACAGACTGGCGGCCCCTTTCTCCCCTCTCTCTCTCTCTTTATTACCATGCGAATCCAAACAGCGAGTAGAAAGGGAACTTATTTTCAGCAGCCTTCCTACTCTCTGAAAAGGTCGTGACTTTCATTTCATGCTACACTGGATCTAACGTTAAAAACTGGGAGAGAGGAGAGTTTCCGCCATTACGGAGCCGATCTTTGATCTCCTCGCGCTGTAACCATTCCGTTTATTGGTCGAGTTCATCGCTTCTGTGGCCGTAAGGTTATTATCGCTTGAAATGCAACTCAATGGAGGAGAGAGAGGGGGTGAAAGAGAAAAGAGAGGCAGAGCTTGCCGGCACAAGAAATACGCCTCCATCTGTGGGGACTATAGGGAGCGGAGAGTGTTTGAAAGAGGGACGGAATTCCAAGAAACAAAAAAAAAGACATGGAGCGAAATGTAATCCGTGGGTGAGAGAGGTCAGAGGTTGAGGAAGATGGCGGCGTTGGAGTTTGATGAACCTGTGATCCCCAAAATCAGAAAAGGAAAAAGATCGTTCTAATAGTCGGCGGTGTTACTTCTTGCGTCCAGACCCGAAGGAGATGATAAAGTGACGGAAAGAATGCATCATGAGAACTCTATCATATGATCTATTATTTCCACTGATTTAAGAAATCCCGGGTTCGATTCCCGGTCATAGCAGACTTTTTTCTCGTTTCAAAATTATTCCCAACTTTACAGCTTATGCCTGTCTGCATAGGATCTTCGGATCGCTTTATTCTATCAATTTCTTGCTTGGCAATCTCACCATTTGAGGGGGAGGAGTTTTCTTCGATGTATCTCTTTGAGGACATCCGTTGGGGCAGTTTGATACTAGCTTGGTTAGTTCCGTCCCAACCAAGAAAACATCCGCGTTCAGAAACGAGAAAATTGATCTGCTACGATAGTTCAGTAGTAGAATGTCCGCCCGGCAAGTTGAAGACCCGGATTCGATTTCCGGTCATAGCAGACTTTTTTCTCATTTCAAAATTTCAAAATCCCACTGATTTATAACTTAGGCAATCTCACCATTTGTGAGGGTTGGGGTTTTTCTTCAATGTATCTCTTGGAGGGCATCCATTGGGGGTTGGTTGATACCACCTATCCCAAACTAAGGAAACATCCACGTTCTGAAGCCGGTGAATTAATCTGCTACGATAGTTCGGCGGTAAATTATCCGTCTTGCAAGTGGATGATTCGATTCCAGGTCATGGCACATCTTTTATCCTGATTTCAAATACAAATAAGAGAAACTGAAAATCTTTCCTCCTGCCGTTAAAAGTTACTATTATTTTTTTTTCAATACGCTCCCACGCGATCTCTGTTGTATGCGACGTGTGATTGGACATTTCTACGCCAATGGCTTGGAATAGCAGAGATTCGATATAAAAGTTCACGGATGTAACGATTATAACGGACAGGCAACGAAGAAGCTAAACGAAGCACGAAAAGTTCTTCCGAGATTTTCCTCCACATAATGAAATTTCACAGAGTAAAAGGTTAGTTTAATTAGGCGTTCTCATCGGCGAAGCTGTGGTAGCGGAACGCCTTATGCGCACGTCGCCATCGTCCGTCCGCATTTTTAATCTCCGAAACTACTGGGCGGATTTTAATTAAATTGTGTTAGTGATCCTTATTAAAATTTATAGACAAATTCTGATTTTCAACTGCATTCGTTAATTAGAACTTACACTTTACATAAGCGCTTAAATAAACGTATCTCGTAAAATGACTTCCGTCGGGCAACAATTAAATGCAATCTTTTTCTCTCCATAGCTCTTGTATGATCTGTAAGGTATTGCTTAAAAAATGTAGTATAATAGAGGACAACATTTACCACAAAAAAGTCCTCGAGACCATACAATTACGACTTGTAGTTTCGAAGATATAAATTCGATAAAATCTCAAGCATAATATCACATATTTGGTTTACATCGATCTTTACAATTCTATCGGGGAACAATAATTAGAATCCATATTTATCTCTCCCATACTCTTACTTGATCTGCGAGGTTCACATTAAAAAATTGATTCAGATAGAGGATAACGTCTGCCGCAAAAAAGTCCGGGGGATTACATAATTACGACTTATAATATCGGAGATATAAATTCAAGAACCGCCCCATCTTTCCGTACCGTTTTATATGCATTTTTCATAAAGAACGCCTTTGAAATCTCTATGGAGTCTACTTTTCTTTCTTGTTTTGTAATGCGTTTGCCATTCATAAAAATTGGTATATTGTCACCTGTCAATCTGGCTCGTGACGTTTTCTTAACAATTAAAAATAATAATAAATAATATGTGATAATAAATAATAATTAATACATTTTTTGATAAAATTAAATTATTCGCGAAAATAAAAGTAGGTAAAAGATTTTGAATGCAAAAAATCCTGCTATTATATTAGTAATAAAATATGAATCATAAAAAACAATTATATCATTTTTACTGAATGGATCTCTGCAAACTATATGGTATGGCCAAAATCCGAATTAATATCATTCCTATGCCACCTCTAATTACAAAAATTCTTGATTGTATTTGGCCGTCCTAATGTAATAAATATCCATATGCTCGACTTTGTCTAATATTTTTGAGTGTGATTTACTAAGGCGACTAACCACTAGCGACCAAGAGACTTCCACTGGCTCTTCTCAACGCCAGATGTTTTGAGACGTTTCAAGTTCATTAAATGTGAAGAATGTTATCGGTGAAACGCGAAGAAAAACTTCAACATCTCCGTTCATATTTCAACGGCCACTCCATCGGGGTTTCCCCTTAAATAATGGAACTAATCTCGTCATATGACGAACTAACACGACGCTTTATCATCAAAGAACGAAGAAAAAAATGTTATCCCATTCCACAAAAAATACAACATGTGTAACTTGCACGGAAGTTGATTTTTGATGCTGGGATGATGAACGGCCAATTTCTTGAAGAGTCGAGATTAAACTTGTTGACAAAACGAAGATTATCTGGCCACTCAAAAGCTTTATTTACGTTCTTTTTCAGCGAGTTGAGGTTCAGCGATTTCACTATCGCGTTCGTTTATTCGGACGGTTGCGATCTATCTATTTTTAAAAAAAGACTTATTGGACGTCGTTTTGATACAAAAAGTGGGGAATCCTAAGAACAAATTTTGATGGCGTTTCCCCGTAATGGGGTTATTCTTACGATGTTTACGCTTTGATAACAGCCGAAAAGTACTTCAGAAAGGATGTCTTCTTTGGCACACTTTATTTAGGCCGGTCCTACGTTGTCGTTGACTCAGGCGTCTTTCGTAAAAACGGGTAGTTGCTTCTCCAGTCAAAAAAAAACATAAATCGAATTAAAATGATCATTAGATTTGTTGCTTTTGACCGTATGTAATAATAGTTGAAATAATATAACAACACTAAACAGCTGTTTTAGAGAATGATAGTGTTGTTTGGTAAACGGTGTTGCGGTTCTCTTTTTTCGCGATGAAAAAAAATTCTGATGTGGCCAGCACATGACTTACTCCATACAAAGTGATGAATATGATTGCAATATTATTCTTAAGAGTTGCTCTCGACTACAGCTTCCGCAACAATAGAAATCAGCAATTACACTCGTGAACAGTTTTTAAAAACTTGGAATTATTTTCACGATGGAAAATACTTCGAAACACTTTTCACATTGAAAAAACTAAGTAAACAAAATTGTTATCTGTTGTTATGGATAAAGAAATATGTATTGATGCTTGTACTAATACTAACGTCAAATTACTGCGCTAAATATCCGCGATTAAAATTACCGTTGGCGATGCTGACATCGCTATCTACTATTCGCAACTTTTATCATAACAACGGAAACATAATTCACAGCGACATTCCATGCAATGAACAAATTCATAGAGACAAAATTTCTCTGAAACAATGCGCTTTTTGAAGAAGTGTTTCGAACAAAAGTTGTAGAAAATTATATTGTCTACGACTTTGAAAGGGACAAATATGGAAATGAACACCAACCGCAGCCCTATGGAGGATATTTGGCAGAAACGGAAAAATGACTAGAGTAAACCTCCACTTTTAATAAACCAATTCTAATCAAAATCTAATCAGATCTTGAATTTTTAATAAAAGTCTTAAATACAAAGAATTGTTTAACGAGTACTTCTTGAGTTGGAGCGCCCACAAAATTCCTATCTCGCGCACACACACTCAGTTACGCAGACATAATCGAGTTAATAGTGAAAACATGTTCAAAGGACCTTAAAAGGCGTATTTTCGTTGAAATCTCGAGTTAGATTTTTCATTTCCATCAGTAACGTTTCAGATAAATGAAACTAGATTCATTCAAAATATGCTTCATATAATTTATTATTTATTCTAATTTTCTATAATCTAGGGTGAAACAATAACGAAATAAATTCAATGAATCTAAACTAAAAAGAATAGAATAGAAATACTATTAAAAAGGAACATTAAAGTTTCACTTTAAATCGAAGAAAAAATTTCCATTCAATTCAAGTGAGCACGTAAGAAACACAAACCATCGATGCATTTATCATTAAGACGTGAACGAATCTTTGAGCAATTTTGACCAGATGAAGAAATGCTCTTTCATATTCCACTCTCGTTGGTGGAATGGTGAGAAGGTAGCCGTACATTAATTGTCAATTGGCATCTCGAACATCCTCTTCCTCAAAGAGGGCCATTTCCTTTTTAATAAGTTTAGAAAAATCTTTGGAGCTACATTTCTGCATTGTATTTGTATTTCTAATTTTCATCTTTTCGTTCATTGCCTTTTAAAATCTAATTAAAATCCGCCCAGTAGTTTCGGAGATTAAAAACGTGCGGATGGACGGACGGAAGCGACGTGGTCATAATGCGTTCCGCTACTACCGCTTCGCTGGCAAAGAACGCCTAAAAACCCAATATAACGGAACGATAATACTCCACGCGTTCTTTTTTTGAGATTTCCCGATTGATGCATTCGACCACAGAAAATTCATTTTCAATATCAGGTACCGCACATATTTTCCGAGTTTATTCATAATCTAAACTTGAACGGAAACTGATGCTACTTCGAATGAAATTCTTTATTTTGCTTAATCACTCGCCATGCGTCCAGCAACCGCACGGTCGCGACTGAAATAATCATTATAAATATTATTTCAAACGGCGAGAGGTGGGAAGTGTCTACCGATCACTGCCTCTTCAGCTTCTTCTTCGCCCAAAACCTAATTGTTTAAATGAAGGGGAAAGTGTCGCCTTATCTTTTTTGCTACGTCATACAACCTTGCCGCAGTCGTATTCAAAACCGCAGTTTCCGGATAAGATCTCTCGAATTCTTTAAAGAATACTGCGTCTATTTAAATACGGAAGACGGTGATTTACGTTTTTAGATTTTATAAAATGAGTCTTCCTGTGTAGATAACGCGCATCTATTAATTCATTGATGTCATTTTTTCTGCGAAAAGTAAGGGTCACCTTTAAAATTATCGCGTAAAGTATTTAAATGAAAGAAAACCGACGTCTTTCCGCACTGTTAACTAGGATGAGGTTATGAAAGCTTTCCTCTCGCACTCTTCAGTAAAATTGCTCATACGATGTTAAACGTTTTGCGGATTAAGATTTTACTGGCAAAAGCGGTCGCAACCGCACAAATTAATTTTTTTCTGTCATGCCACCAGTCATTAATATGGGCTAAAATCACTGCCTTAGTCTCTTCTTGTTAATAGGCTAACTCGAATAGACGCAAATCTTGTCTAATAATAATAAATTAGCTAAGCACATCGACCCTTCTTTGAAATCGCACGAACACCGAATACTCCACACTAGAGTTTTGGGTTCCCGGCAATGTTTTTTCCACGAGAAACGGGAATTAGATTTTCAAATATCCCGGGATTCCTGGGAACGCGGGAGGAAGAATGATTTCGCATTTTTAATAGATAATACACCATGTTTCATTTAAACATGATATTTATTATTGATAAAACGTAAATACATAAGTCATTAATAAATCTCATTGACATGGGATACATTATTTGCGACCAATTATTAGCAAATTCAATATTCAGATGCACTTTGACTTGCGCAACCGATCTTTTCTCGATATTGACGATGTGGAGATAACAATAGACCAACTAATAATGTATCCTATATTGAAATTCCCTTAAAGTTAAAATTGAAGGTAGCAAATGAATGGAAGAGGTTTAAAAACAATCTAAAATCTATAAGAGCCTTCTTCTGTCCCTTTGTGGCTCTGTCACGCTATAAAAATGCAAATAACTCGATAAAGGATCGAGATATTTTTTTAATTTGGCAGAAATGCTCGATTTACATATTTTAAGGTGATGACGAAAAAAGTCCTAGGTTCGACTCCAAGAAAGAAATTTCCAGTTCCCATGAAATAACACGTAGGTAAACGTCGACTTTTCGACGTGCAGGCTTTCATTCTTTTTGAGATCTAAATTAAAAAGAAAACCTAACAATAAGATCTTTGATTTAAACCATTTTAAAGAAAAAATTATAATATTTCTTATTCTGTTCCTGTTTTCCCCCTAGTTCGAAATTCCTCATGTTAAGCGTTTCATTTACATAGAGGTTTCCCTCTCTTTATTCGGGGGTTGTGTTCCAGGAAAGTGACGCATAATGCGAATTCGCATAAACAGAACACATATTTAAATGTAAAAGATAGGGATATGTTCCACAAGAAATCCTAACTCTCCTCCAAAACTCTCTTCTTTCGCTCCATAACGACTTCTTATGCACTAAATAAAACCTTAAAACAATTAACACTGTCAGTTGTACTCGCCAATAAAAGGAAGCCGACTAGCACAAGTGGTGGCTGTTGTAGGTGACATAATAATGGAGGTTTCAAGTGCTGGAGTGTTGTCTTGGCCCTACGCAAGTTCCGCGGGCAAGGAGACAAAACTTCTCAAGTGTGCTCAAACAGTATCACACGAAATCTCCGTCTGATCTCCACTCCACTCTCATCTCTTTTACTGTAGTACTAATATGCACAGCATAAGAGACAATGAGAGACTGAATGGTCGCCTTGTGGTGTAGTGGAGAACTTTCTTTCATTTGTATTGCACTGGCTGCGTAACCGCATATGAGCGAATCAAAGACGCATAAAAAGGAATTCCGGTAGCAATAAGTTTGTCACATAATAGCAAATTCGCATAATAGCGAATTCGCATAAAGCGAACCCGCATAAAGAGAGGGAAACCTGTATTTTGGGGTAAATCTTGCCATCCTATTGTCATTTCATTCCTTATGAGTGAAATCGCGCTTTGAATACTTTTAATACGAGAGAGAAGGAAGGAAAGGGAAGTGATTTTCATAGCAACCAATATAAACAACATTCGTTACATTATGTGCGAGAAGTAATACATTTGAATGTAGAACATTAATCTTTCGCATATTAAAATCACTTATAATCTTCGTAGGAGTTCGAGACTTGAAACAACGGACGCGTAAAAGAACGAAAGTTTGTTTACCTGCCAACGAGTTTTGAATACTCGGCGAATCGATCAACAGATTAGTTTTTAACGCAAGAATTTGACACATTCTTAGTGATTTTCATTGTTGCCGGTTTCATGTAATTATATATCATTGATCTGGATAATAGCTTCGCTTCGCATCTATTCACAAAATTTCATAAAAAATATTTCCTTCTGAATTTCAACGGGGATCTCCCTAATTTATATATAATTCATTAGGTCAGAGTAGCTAATTTGGTTGATTAGTGGGGAAGGGAGGGGGAAGAAAGAAGAATAGGAGGGGAAGGTAGTTCACTTCAGCGACTAGTTTCAGATTCATGCAACCATTACTTTTGGACCTTGTTTTTACTAACGACATTCACGGGTGCGAGAAGAGGCCATTCGACATTATATTAGCGTTCCATTAAAATAGAATTAATAGCGAGAAACGCAACCTGATCCTTAATCTCAAACTCCAATTAACTCAGTTACTAAATAACATTCACTGAAAAAATATTTAGTATTCATCAGAAATTCTATTGGTACAACATGCATAAAATAAAAAAATAAAAACTAATTTTGTTAGCTTAACATTTGGGGCTGAAATTCGGAGAAATATTTAAAAAACAGCTATGAAGGAAATTCTGCAAAAGTTCGACTCGGAACAAAATTCAAACGAACAATTCCCAGGAATCATTAAAAATTTTCCCGGAAATCGAGAATAAGAAATATCGAGTAAATTCCCGGGAACCGGGAACGGGAATTCCCCGTTCCAAAACTCTACTCCACACCTTATAACAAACTAGTAATATAATATGTATGAACGGATTTTGTTTCCCTGTACATACAACTAAAGGTTAGTACTTGATAATAATGTTGCAAGTGATCTGTCTTCAAGCGTTTTGTAGAAAACTCTGACGGACAGTCCAGGAACATTTTGTCTACCATGATAACTTTAGGGTGAACATTTAAAGAGCTTATGAGATCTTCTTCCTTGAATGCAGCAACAAAAAACTTTCGTGCACGCTGATTCCTTACAGTTTAACCCCTCATATTCTCATTTGCAGTCAAATACGTTGTAAAATAATTGTTATCCCTCCCAGAGTCGTTCCGAGGTACCGAGGGCGAAATATCAATTAGTACTGTTAGCAATTTATGATGCTCAAGCGGCTAGGATAACGACGGAATGTAAATAGGCCATTTTCTAGATGTTTAAATTTTTTCAGATTAGGTTAAGTTTCAGTGGGAACGTACAAATTTGAAATATGTTTCAAATCCCTTCGTTAAAATGACTGAAAGTGTCGCCGGAATGGACTCAAAACCCACGCTATCAACTTCTTTATTCTGTGAACAGGGCCGGCCCGAGCTACGGATGAGCCGGGCGGCTTCCCGGGGCGCCAAAGTTTTGGGGGCGCTATCCCAATCATTTATCTATGCATTACATGCAAGTGAATAAATATTGGATACCAATTTATATCGACAAACAGGCTAGATTTTTTATACCATTCCTTTTAATTTTTTATTATCAATAATTTTCACAGAGCGATGAAAAAATTAACGTGTACTTCGTAAATAATTCAACAAACATAAACGGATGGGGGCGCTCGAGTGCTATCTCCTCTGGGGCGCCAAAATTCCTCGGGCCGTCCCTGTCTGAAAAACAGCAAAACCGGGCGCGCAATAACCAGTTAATTTAATTAAATACCTAGTGGTTATAACGAAATTAATTGGTTTTTTCGTTGTGATTCATAAGTTCCTTTAATAAGCCCCTGAAAAATGTTTCTATTTATTTTACTTGTCAAAGGAAGTTTTTAATGTAGCTACTCATATCGCTGATTCCAGAAAAAATTAATTAACATCGCAGAGTTCAAAATTATAAACGAAAAATATCCACTAAATTTATGTCAGTGAATCACGGAAAAATGAGCAACATTTCGTTAAATATTTTACTTTAAATGGTTATTAGAATGCCCGTTGCAGCGTCACTAGCAAAATTACTTTTAAAAGATTTTTTGACAAAAAAGTATTTATTTAACCACTAATTCGTAATACCTCTCTTTAAAACCGTTGTGGCATTTTTACAGAAGCAGTATTAATCAAATTCCTTCAATATAACCACTGCTTTACTAATAAATACTATGAATTTAGCTTGTAATCAAGTTTATTCGACATATATATTTTCTGCAACAGTGGTGACTACGAAAATGGCAATATTATATCAGGGAGACGTTTAACTCCAGTCATGTCGATATCCAATAAAATGAATATAATTTTAATTTAAACAATAGCAAAGAAACGGCATTTCAACTGCTCACGTGGTAATTGCTATCGTTCTTCTTCCTTCTCTTGTTTTAGCTGCTAATAATCCTTTGTAATCTTTTTCACAATACCAAAACATTCGTTTATCCGAGAAGGAGAGGCTGTATTGTTACTGCAAATGAGATTGCAAAATTTTATTTTGTAATATATTATTAATCGTTTGAGAATACAAGATATATTCATCTTTTATTATGAGGATTTACTTAAAAACCTATTTTTACCTTAAGTGGAAAATCCCCGTATTTATAAACGCTGAAACTAATATTCATAGCCTCTTGTTATGTCACCAGAAGCGGAAGGTTTTTAATATATAAGATTATTCGCATGTTATATTGACTGTGAGTATATAAAAATCATTGAGAAATTCGTGGTAAATATTTTCAGATGTTTACCCGCACATTATTTGAATCAAGTCGGTCCATCAGGTATACTACACTATTTACTTGAAACGAGAAAAAATCTAAATTTCAATTTGTGAAGTCTGATGAGAACGCGCTTAATTTGTTATATTTATTGTGTGGGCTATTTCCATTCGTTTTCGCTTAAAACCAGTTTCTCGCGTACCTCACTAACTTCGAATGTTGCGAAAAAGACGGAAGGAGAGGGAGTTGGGAAGGAGAAGAAAGAGGCTTTGAATCACGTCGAACCGCGTTCGGCGAGTTTCCTCCCGGAACCCGGTCTGTCGGACGCCTCCCCTTCCGCTAATGCGGTCGAAATCCTCGTCGAACCGTGGAGGAAAAACTCGCTCGTTGCCGTCACTCTCTAAACTGCCCTCGGAAGTATA
This sequence comes from Tanypteryx hageni, assembly GCA_028673005.1. NCBI lineage: Eukaryota > Metazoa > Arthropoda > Insecta > Odonata > Petaluridae > Tanypteryx > Tanypteryx hageni. Next base: position 31,659,152 of record CM054115.1, read on the forward strand.
ATAGAAACGTTCCTCGCCAGCCGGAAATGCGGTCAGAATAATGAGCAAGATCGGAAGTTCTTGCTAGAGTACTTCTCATGAGCTCAGTTACCAGACACGTCAAAATTTTCAAAAAAATTGTACGATTGAACGAATTCGTATGCGACTCTTCGCGAAAATTTCCGGGAGTTTTTGAGATGAGGTAATGACTGTCAAATGTTTACAGACACTACAAGAATTTAAAATAATTGGACGATGGACGAAGAAAGGTTTAAGATTGCCGAAAATATTATTTTCTCTACTCTCGTCCGCACAGCCGCCTCTCGTTACGCGATGAAAATAACGGCTTCGTTTTACGCTTTCACTTTATTTTCATCCAACTGCCGAACGCAAAATGCACCGCTGTAAGGAAGGGGCGCGCGGTTGCGTTTTACACGGGCCATGTTAGAACTCGAGTGTTTCGGCGGACCGGATGACTATTAATTTCAGAACTTACCCCAGACATAAGGGGTTCCCAAACTTTTCAATGCGTCGAGCACCAAGTTGTAAACTAGAATATTAAGGGAGCACCAAGTTGTACCCTTTAGTACCAAGCGTGCATCGCTAAAATTTTGCAATACAAAGGAATTATCATAAATATACCTAACCAACGTGAAAGTTATTAACAGTGTTATTAAATACGTTTAGAAAGAAGGCGACCGATAAATTATGTTTGGTGCTAGGATGTGCGAATTTAAGCATCTCAGAAGAGTGCAGTCAGACTGTCAGAGAGCACAGCGGTGCTCGCGAGCACTTGCGAGAGATAGTGTGTTATTGCGAATGAGAAACTCAACCCTAATCGCTTTTTTACCTCCAAAACTTCATCAGAAAGGTTTTATGACCATAAAGTTAGTTGAATAATGCGAAATTAATTGTATTAATTATCAAAGATAACTTTTTCACTCAAGCTTCAGGGGCCTTAGGTCGCTCGCCTCTGCTGTAAATATTTTAGTCAACATAGGAAAAGAAAATCTCTCCGCGCTTTTAGCGTACCTAATTCTGTAAAAATAAACAGTTTTATTGGCGTACCTATGTCTTTAGACACCAAAATTCCTACTCGGAAACAGTCAAACCTTAATGATTGTGTCTCTTTACTCGTTCATTTTTATTTACTCCTGGTTTTATTTATGTCAATTTACCATTGAGTTATAATAATTGATGACCAAATAAGAATAACTCTTTAACGACAAGGGTAAATACACGGCGTACATACAGGTTTATCCACTTATCACGCAATCCATCGAGTAGTGGTGCATTTTCTTCAATGAGCTGCTAACACGTTTGCGAGAGCGGACATTTCCAGCAGATTCTGTGGCACATTTTTGTTACATTATATTCCTTGTAAGTATCTAATAGCGGTTTAAATGTGTACTATAGCGTTACATATATAATTAATACAGTTTGTAGCGTTTCATTATATGGGTTGCATTTTAATTGGATAACACTGTACAATAGACAGGATTCCAGCCCGATAACATTGTCTTGGACAGCGAATAAACTGCCCTATTCGGATGCATTATATGCATCAATTTATAAGGATATGGATTACTCGAAAAGAATAATCCCACGATCGTAACTCTCGGTTATCGGCGACGGCGTAGTACGCCTCAGTGGCTGTCCTTGACCTTCCCTTCGAGCCACTCGCTTCCTTGCAACTTTCTGGCGGCAGATGAAGAGACAAAAGGAAAGGAAAGAGTCGCGCATGGCAGCAAAAAAAGAGGATAAAGGAAGACATAACGAGAGAGATAAAGAATTGCTTCTGTTCGTTATCCAACATTGCCAGCGTCGCCGATGCACACACCGAACACAAGTAATCTCTTCGAGCTTCTTGCGGAATGGCGTCTGTAACATTTCCGTTGTAATCTTGTGTGAAGCCAACAGGAAAAGGAGAGAACTTATAGGCTTTATTGAGAAAGAAATGCCGCATCTCAAGCAGTGCGCGCTTAACTTTCGCTGTCCATTACGCAACCCTCTCAGGATTCGTCATATGAGACTCTGCTTTCCTTTTCGCGAGAGAAAGCCGAAAATACCGCCCGTAAAATAAAGTTTCGGGATAACTCCTCGCGAGAGTGGCGTAGGTTGAGAGATTTCCAAGTTCCGCGACTGCTTTAGAAAAGTGTTACGACCAAAATCACATTCATTTATGCGAAGATTTGTTCTTTTTTCAAGCTGGAAAAAAATAATGTGGAGCAGCTGTTTTTTTAAATAGGAAATCGCGTATAATCCAAAGGATTAACTATTTTGAGGAAAAGTCCTTTAAAATAAGAGTTAAAAACTGTTAAAATTTATTCACGCAAGTAACAAGTCACGTTCCACATTCACTCTAATGAAGACGAAATATTTGCATAAAGAGTCATTCGCACATTAAACACTGAGATTCGTGAGCCACGCAATACACTTGCTAACATAAAATAACTGAGCTCATTGTATTTGGAATTTGTTAATGCTCCAAGGATAATTACCTTACATAAAGGCCAAGTGTCTGTTTGATTGACCGTTTAAACGCTCACGTCATCAATGACACGTTTAAACGCATTTTAAACAAACTTCCCGATTAGGTGGAAGGTTGAAATTTCGCAAGAATGTTTTATTCGGATATAAAAATTAAATAACGAAAAAAATACGAAAGAAGACCCGGGTTCGACTCCAGAGGGGCGATTTCCGTTTTCCGTTAGATAACGTAAAAAGCGACTTATTATAGTGCAGGCTTTTATTCTATTGAAATTAGAAAAAATTGAAGTATGACCTTCGAATATGAACTATGTTTTAGGAATATTAATGAAGTTTCTTATTCTATTCATCTTTTTCCGCCTACCATTCGAAATCTCTCATATTAAACATTTAAATCACATATTTTGAGGAAAATATCGGCTTTTAAACGGGATGTTGTCTTGCCGACCACGTCATTGTTAAACTTCGAGAATCAATTGTTTTCTCAACCCGCATACGTGCCATATATACGAATGCATAGATTGTCTTAAATTATAGTAGGACATTTCGCGAAATTAAGTACCTAATTCTACTGGGACTGGGATTTAGTTTGGATTCTTTTGCTTATCTAAACGACTATATAGATGTAGAGTGAGAGAGAGTGGGATGTGGGGAGGGAGATAGGAAGGAAGAAAGAATGGAAGGTACATAGAAAAAGAATTAGTCTATTTTTTCAGAGAAGGAGAGAGAAAGGAGAGGGAGGGAGGATGGGAGGGAGGGAGGATGGGAAAGAGGGAGAATGGGAGGGAGGGACGATGGGAGGATTGGAGGGAGGGGGGATGAGAGGGAGGGAGGATGGGGGAGGGAGGGGGGATGAGAGGGTGGAGGATGGGAGAGAGGAAGACAGAAAAGGAGGAAGAAAAGGAAGTTCCTTTAATTTAATACTTAATGCACGCATACCCGTCATATTTGACGGGTAATTACGCTAGTTACGTTAATAAACTTGCGAATTGGAGAGAAAATTAGTCCACAGAAGAAGGAACTGTGAAAAGGAGTAATCACGAATGGTGAAATTCTTATTTACGTCAGAACGCTCGCTCGTCCGGAGAATCCGCAAACGGATAATCGGTATTTTACTCGAGTATTGTACTTGAGTGATGTACTTGATTAGCATTTATTTTCAATGTCATGTGCAAATAAATATATCTATGACCACAGACCAGAGGCGAGTCAAGGGCCAGGCAAACGAGGCATCCTCCTAAGGCGCAGCACACTTAGGGGCGCAACAAATGACAATTTGAACTTTTAATTGTGACGTTTCATGATATGAAATATGTTTGATACATTTTATTTCACCTCTACGTTGTAAATATATTAGTTTTGAGAGATAAAATTGTGTACTGAATACTTTCATTAGGAGGTAGACGTAATCTTCAAAACTTGCCTGAGGCGCAAAAATGTCTTGTTCCGGCTCTGCAACAAACCTATCTTTTTTATATTTCATTAATTTATACATGTGAAAAAAATGTTATACTCTCCATCAACGAAGCCTCTGGCAACGAAACTCCTTTTTTACGAAGTCCGCACTTTACTCCGAAATCTGCCCCGAAATGTATTTAAAATACTTAGACGCAAGAGAAAACAAAGATGTTTTTGTTATTACGGACTTAGAATGATTTTCTTGCAGCTTAAATTTGTGAATCTTATGCAGGACGATAAAACAACACATTTTTTAGAAAAATACGAAAAATAATCTAAAAACGAAAACGGAGAAAAAATAGTATTTTAATGTAATTTTTAATGGTGTTTCGCGCGGCGAAAGGATGGAGGTTACTTCGAGGCTATCTTTAGTGAGAGACAGAGTTTTTTGGGAAAAAAGAGAAATTGCCCCATTAGAACCCCTACTGCACTCACTTGGTGAGGCACGTTATACGTCGCCGCATGTATGCACAAGTGTCTCCAAATGCTCTTTTCACCATAAGCAGTTTCAAGGGTCCTGAGATTACATTACGTATTTCTTCCTTCAAACAAATCCCTGATATCAAAGGAAAATATCGCTCGCTTTTAGTTCTAAGTCGTCAGACGCGCAGTCAACATTGCTTTCGTACTTTCTCAGATGCCTTTTACGAAGTGTTCTTTACGTTCCTCAAAAACTATACTTGGAATTTTAATCCATATTTTAGAGTTTAATTAAGTGAATTAACAGCGACCCTAATGTCAGCCAAACAACCACCGAGTGGTAGTGATCCTAGTGCTTCTAAGAAAAACGAAAATTCTTCTCACTTGCTGAGAAAATGCAAGTGATACGAATAGAGGGAGGCAGGCTATCGTGAGATGCTTCAAGAAAGGAATATGAAATCAAGATAATCTACCCTTGATGTATTCCTTAAGAATAAATCGTCTACTCCACAAACCCAAAATTCAGGTCTATCAACCCGGGATCCCAGCACTACTAACCCCCAATAAGGTCTGCAACCCACCGTTGCCAAGTTAAGGCGAAGACGTTGGTAATTATAATGATTTAAGTTCCGTGAAAGTCTCTGGAAAGAGATATTAAATGCTTTTTTGACTTTTTATTTGTTTTACATACATGTCTCTATTATTTTCGGTCATGTACAGCTTCTACAATATGTGTAACAAAATACTGGAATACCCATTTACCTAATGTTAAATCTACCTCTGTCAACGAAGTTTCCGACAACGAAGTGAATGCTAGGAACGCATCTATTTCGTTTTGGGAGGTATGTCTGTATATTGATCTATTAATGACCATATGAAACTTCACACTCGTCCGTATGCCCGTCACGCTGTTATAAAAGCACTTCCATTTGGAATGGAGATGCATGTCTCGCTACACAACAAGAAAAAAACAAGTTATTGCCTAGAAAATTTTCAACTCTCGAAAATAATGGCATGGGTTCCGAATCCGGAGCAGTATGGGAGTAACGTTAACGGGAATTATTGCAGCATATTTTTTATTTGTGTTTTAAAATAGGTTATAATCAATATACGATTTGTTGACATCTGAGGAGAAAAAATCCTGTACCTACTTGACCGGGAATAGAATCTTGAGACTATGTAGCAACTTTCATCAAGGTTTAAAATGATATGAAGTCCAATAACCATGAAATACTTCACATTTATTTTGTAATATCATTAGATAATTAAATGTATTTATTAAATTTGCTCACAAAAAATGCTGAAACGGCACTTTACGATGGGAACAGCAAACTCTGTCAAGTCCGCCATATTCATAATATTCATATTCATTTCGTTTAACCGAGCTATTCGATGGAAATAGCGCAATTAGTAAAGTTTTAAAATGAAAATATTTTCTCATTGGATATTTATACGTGCTACATTATTGAAAATTTCTCCGAAAAGATTGAGAAGTATACACTTTGGTTTTTTATTATGACTCTAGAATAAAAATAAATACTTGAATGTCAGTTAAGATTGAAAAAATACTTTCTCTGTATGATCGCAGCCCTTCATTTGATGGGGATTTAAACTAGTTGGTATATTGTCAGACGAACAATATTTAACTGAGAGTTTGTTATAATAAGATTTTGTGGTCCATATTATACTCGCGGTCACAGCAGATGTTTTATAGATTTCTGAACCTTTTTCAGACGATTATGAATATCTTTTGAGCACGTGGGAGTGAAAAAAAGTCGACCAACAAAATCAAAATTGACGTTTCAATGGTTATTTAAATATACGTACTCGGTTTAAAAAATCACTCTCACAAACTGAGCGAAACTCCTAATATTTTTACTGAATCACTTTGCTAAGGGTCGGGTAAACCGGTTAGTCTATCCCGTAAGTTCCGTGATTCAGTTAGGGTGACGCGGTAAAGGATGCGGAATGCGAGATAGCGGGAGTGGGTGAAATGAGGGTAGGAAACGCCTCCTATCCGAAGATAATGGGACTTCCCAGGAAACGAGTTAGAATATTATATATATTCAACGACCTCTTACGGCCAATCATCCTTGTTCTAAAATAGAAACGCGGACGAAAGAAAACAGGAAGGCCACGGTCGGTTCGTTTTATTTTTTCCAGTTTTCCTTCTCGGTTTAAACGCAGTGACGCATCGCCGCGTGTTCCTCGTTGCGATCAAGTTCGAGCGCCCGAATCCGTCGCACGAATTGTAAACAAAGAGTGAGATTATTCTCAGGGTTAGTGCATTCGGGTCAATGCTCGGTGTTAGTATGCCTGTCTTGCGTTTGCGTTTTGTACGCATGTCTGATGAAGTAACGTTAAAAATAATGATTTGACGAATGCACTTCCAAGGATGACCAACACATTTTCCTCTTCCCATTGACATCAAATTGAAGTTTAACTATTTTTATTGGTATATTTCCAGGTCAAAATTCTTTATATTACAACACGTAGATGCAGTAACGATTTCCTTGCAAATTCACCACTTTCCCAGTCCATTAATTGCAATTTTCAAGAGCTCCGTTCATGTTTTGGTTGGATTAAATATTTTCTCAAAAGATAATAAATTGTTCAAAGATTTTGAGGGTAAAGCATAAAATACAACATTGCAGAAGTGGATAAAAATAAACACATAAAACTAAAAATTATTTTACGCATTATTAAAACTAATTTAATTTTTTAAAGAAAAAGTAGTTCCCATTTTAATTTAACAATTTTAAGTTTTCATCTATGTTTTGATTTAAAAGATTTCAGTATGCCCAGCTGAAGATAAAGGCTTTAGCTTTACATCCGCAGGCCGCATTTGAGGATTTTTACTTAGCCTAGGGCAGCACTATAATAAAGACCAAACAATTTACAATCAACAAACTTTGAAATGTTAGGATTCTCTTTACTAATCGCCAAACGTATAATAGATTGTGTTCTTTATAATTAAATGTTTTTTTCCAGCTGAAGGGCCGGAAGTGTATCTGCAGATGTCATATCAAAGTAGTTCCGAAAAAAAACGAAAAAACTGAAGCACTAAACTCGCGTAATCGAGAAAACACATGAAGAGCAATATTAAAACGACTTTAATATAGAGTCAGTCAGCAACTGCTTCGCACCGGAGAAGGGTGTGACTTGGGTTTCCTCGTAATTGTGGGCCGCTTTTCAGGACATCCTCATAACAACTACGGCAACTTTACTGTCGTCTGTTTTATAAGAAGTACCTATTCTACCTCATTTTTGTTAATTATATTTCCGTGATACTGCATTTTGTTCTCTTGTATAAGAGTCATTTTATGTATTACTAATTTAAAATTTATGTTAAAAGATTGTTTAATATTAAACTTATGCTGTAAAATTCTCTGCGGCCCGCAAGGACATCGACGGCGGGCCGCACTCTGTGCGTTTCTGCTTTAGATTATGTATAAACGTAAGATAGAAATCGGCGCAATCTACATTGCACAAACACTTTCTTATTTCCACATGCTTCTATTCCGTAGAATAATGTTTGCTGTTAAATTAATTGGTAAATACGCGTTGAAAATATTTCCTCAAAGCTTGTCTCAAAGCAATAGTGCCGCTTCTAGGCTGTCACTCAGTGAGTCAGTTGCGTGCAGGAGTGAAAGTAGGGGGTGAGGAGAGGAGGAAAGAAGACTGCTTTCTACCACGAGGCTCTCTGAGTGACGTCAGAGTAATAGGGAGAGCTTTACGGAAGCTGCGCTTGAAATTCCTTATTATTATACTGTAAAGACAATGGATCCAATATAGTTATAATTTGATAAATATGGATTATTTAGTGCCGCTTATGGTATCAAGCTCTGCGTTTGGATAAGTTTTAAGAAAAAACCATACTGCTGTTTTGGAGAAAATCGACATTTTATAAAAATCGAAAGGAATAAACTATCCTCAATTGTTGCGCGAAATGTTTAATTTCAGAAAGAATTATATTCGGGATGATATCCTACAAAAATTCGAAATTCCATCAGATTCTGCCCAACCGTTTTGTCCATAGAACCGCGCTCAGATGGCAGCACAAAGACTGGCCTAATTGCAACAATTCAATTTTATGACTCGGGGACACCAAAAACGCACATATTCGTAAAATTTTTGAATTCGAGGTTTATTCTAGACCAAAATAAGTAACTAACATATTTCGTACATTTGACAGTAAAAAGCAGTCATCTGAGTTTCATAGTGAGAAAAAGAGAACGACAAGGAGAGAAATTATGAACATGGGCAAAAATGAATCCAAGTTTTTTGCTTATATTGCATTGCATTATAGTTTCAATTGCTAACAAAATTTTTAATTTGATGAAAGGGTTTGAAATTTTCTATCGTGTTACAACGTTTATTCCGTATGCAGCCAGGCTGAGTCATTTTTTAGGCGTTCTTTACAAAAAGTAATAAAAGAACGCCTTATGGTCAGGTCGTGTCCGTCCGTCCGCCAGCATGTTTCATCTGCGAAACTACTGGGCAGATGTTCATGAAATTTGGTATTTAGGACATAAAGGAAAAGAAATTAAGAAAATGATATAAATTGTTCATGAAGCCTAATCGGGAGTGCCAGTTTACTGGAGACAAAAAATGAACTTTTCTTTATATCTCGTAAAATATTACTTATAACAAAAAAGTCTTCAAACAAAATTTGTAGAACTAGTAAAATAGCATATGTTTTGTTCAGTATATTTTTATTGAAGGAGTAGCCGATTTCATGGAAATCAAACGGGAAAGTCGTAATGCACTTTGAACTTAGAAAACTTCACTCGTGTTTTTAATTGTTGTCAACTAAAACAATCTTCGTGACAATCGAAGTAAACAATATTTATTGTATATACCTAATTAGTCTAAATTTCTTACGTGTGCACGCAAGATTTGGTAAATGAAGGGAGATGGATTATCTACGACGAAGAAATGAACGTAAATACGTCTATTTTCTTTACGTCTATACAGCGTCTGTAAGTGAAAGAAATGGGTAATTTACGACGAAGAAATGACCGTGAACATAAAGATTACATTGCTACTATTCGAGTGAGGTATGTTTTAAATAATTGTCGGTTGTTTTATTGATTACAACTGATTAGGAAATAAGTTGGTGAATCAAAAATTCGATATTTTCTTGACATCACTACTGGCAAAACATTTTTCAATTCTTGAACATTATACTAATTCATTAATATTTTTATTTTTTGGCATGATTGCATAAATAGTAAAGAACGTCTCTGCCTCGCATGTATGCACGCACGATGTGTGCATCTTTCCTCTCTTGTTTTAAAGTTTGTGGGTTTTCCTAGTCTTCATTGGCAAAAATTATGGTATTTTTTCTTCGCATGTCTCTTTACACAATGATCGAGAATATAGCATAAAATTACCTTAAAGATATTGAGGAGAAAGATGAGAGATTGATCGGAGGTGCAGATCGATAAAATGCCGCCAGTTACAGAAAGTTCAAATCGACAGCAGGTAAATAATCAAAACAGGTACATGGAAAGACTGCTTCGAAAATAAAAGAAAATGTTTAATAATTTCCAGATCAAATATTTTTACTTCACTGGCTCGCGATTATTTCGTTACATCAGCCCAAAATATATTGATACAGCCTAAGTTATTGCAGCGTAGTATTTTTCGGTTGGAAATACTACGTATAAGCGAAGCTCTAATAGCGTAAATAAAAATATTTCACATGGCGTCTGTTAGAGCGATCTAATTTCGTGGTCTATTTTCATTTATAACACGCATCTCGAACTCGCGGCTCGCCTCAAACAATTAAGCGACCCGCCAAGTAAGTTACTTAACGCCCGAACCCATATGCGTTTCTTATCAAAATATACACCGAAAATATTTATAACTTCGGAACCTAAGAAAAGTATTCAAGTTCATTCACAATTAGATAGTTTTGGTAAAGAAGAGGGATCTTCCCGCTGTCGGCGTGTTTGTCTGAAGAATGCGACGCCTAATCTATTTTATTTGGACGAAATGCATTTAGGTTGTGGGCGACGGCGCCATCCGAATGAGGGCGCGACGGGGACCATTTCTTCCACCGGTGAAAGGGAAGGTCGAATATGAGAATAAAGTGAAACGGGGTGAGGATTGGAAAACATGTAAAATGCAATGCGACCCCGGATTTTGGCGTGGTTTTAACGCCCTTGAGAATTAAGACGATCGAAAACCAACGATTGATGCTAAAGGGGTTTTCTTTAACGCCTGCAAGAATTTTTTCATTTAGGGAGTGTTTTTGCTTCATACCGTCGAAAAAGTTCGAGATGCACGTAAAATTTACTGTATTTTCCGACCTTTTGCCACACATTTTTTCACCTGAAATTGACCTGAATCTTATAGGTAAAGGGTATGAAGATACTTCGTCCGTAAAGTCCGCCTAAGAACAGATGTAACGAGAAAAGCCGCAAATATTAGAACTACTTGCCTTCATTCTAGATAAGTTGCAGAATGTAAAATCACCATCTCACGCAAAAGATTCGATTGGATGTTTCCGAGCATTATAGAAATAACATGATGTTACTGCCTAGGAAACCATACCATCCTGCGCTAAATTGTTCAGTACAGCGAAAATAGCGCTTGAGGGTGAAAAATGTCGTTTTTGAGGTTTTTCTGCCATCTGTTAGTAGAAATCCTTAACTACGAGTTAACAATCGTGAAAATCTGTGTTACCTCATCATAAACTAGAAAAATATTGGTGAAAAGCGAGAAAGTCAGCTTCGTTGAAATCATACCTTAAGTCGCTATGGGAAAACAACATGGGCGACTTGTGGTATAGTTTTCCTTTTAAACTTTAAAAAATCACCAAAAATCAATTTTTTGGCGTGGAAAGCTCGATTTTTCTTCTTTGTTGTTGTTTTGTGCTCTATGCATTGCAGCAATAAACGGGAAATCCATTTTTCTGACTTAAGTTATAGTTACCAAGGCAGCATCATAATAATATGATATACTGAATAAGTCGATATATAGTGGCATTCTAAGAATGGGATGAAAAGAAAAGAACTGTTTAGCCAATACCAACATTTACAAAACTCGCAATATACCTATATTTCAGCCACAAAATGACCATATCTAACTTGGGCTTTGCCCTTCGGGTAAACATCCTGAAAATCGAGTTTTTCCCAAGCTTTCGATGCAATACCATATTTGCGTATAAGACGTTGGTGCGCGTTTCATTCAGTAATTAGTTGTTTGATGCGCGTTTTGTAGCCGCGTTAGTTTTTGCCGTTTTAGCGTTCCGCATCAATACTTTTATTCCCGAAATTATAGTTAGGGCAAATATTTTCTGAATGTTTTCTATTAAAATCTTGGTGTGAATTATAGGACGACAAATCCGACACATTGTCTCAGCCACTCATAAAAACGTAACGTTGATCATACTGATCATCGAAAGTGAATCTTGAATCTTCTCTCATGCAGGAGACGTCTGAGTTTTCTGAACATTCGCACGGCGAGGGATTTCAGTTAATTCATCACGATCTTAAATAACACGAAGATATTAACAGTTATTTTAGATAAGTATTTTAAATTTGTAGTAAACAATGTTTATTATATTGAAAATCTATGGCAATAATTTCTTTGCGGTAGTTTTTTTCGCGACACAGACATATACAAATAACACAACGCCCAGGGAGACATGAATGCAGCCGAACTTCGTAAAATACAGTGCCTTAACTAGAATTTTGGATAATTCGAAGAAGATGCTTTTTTCCATCAGCAATAACGTGCGTCAAATCGACTTTCAAAAGTTTTTATGCTCAATCAAGATTTCGAGTTTAATATCCTGGAAAATGTACCATATGCATGGCACATAGTTACAGCATCTTTAAGATTCGATTAAGCAAGCATATGAATGGTATATAGTCGAACGAAAAACTCGATGACCTTCCAGTCATTGACCATGTATGTGACGTTCATGAATAGTAATGAGAAAAAAATCTTCTTAGAATTATCGCAAATTCTCGATAAAGACGGTAAAGCTTACGAGTGATGATTGCATGTGTATGTGTGTAATTATTTCTTTTATCGCCGTGACCTAGTGCTACGAGAGATAAGGATATCCGATCTTAGAATCGCCAAGAGGAAGAACTTGTTGGCAATTCGTTTTTACGGGCGATTAGATAAGCAGATTCCTCGTGGATCACTGGTTACTCTTTCAATCTAAAGAAAGAGATAGAGATAATTATCGCACCTCACCGCGACCCCCACCCCATCCCTTACCCGCAGCCTCACTCGCCTTCCCAGTAATTCTTCCGATTCCGGGCTTCCCCAACACTTCCTCTCCGGGCCCTTTTCGCCTCTTCCCGTCTCGGAAACCGCGGAACGTATAAAGACCGACCGAGTTTCTCTCGACACCACACTCAACCGTAACCCCACTCAAGAGACACGGGCTCTCTCTCTCTCTCTGAAAGATCGCACGAGAACAATAAACGGCGATCTTTTGAAAGAAACCAAAGAGTGCATGAAAAGAACGAATCTTTTTTAGCAAAAAAGAAGGAAAACCGACGAAGTACTAAGATGTCCGGGTTCATGGGGCTGTCTCTCGCGCTGCTGCTCGCAGTGGGCGTTGGAGTGTCTTCCAGCGTGATCGGGAGGGGAGGTCGGCAGAACCCAGAGGAGTCTTTCTCTCGTCACATGGAGAGGGTGCGGCAGTTCAGGTGTTCGGAGCCGCAGCCGAGGTCTTACGCTTCCCGCGACATCATGACCGTGAACTTGTCCACTCAGGAGTACATCTTGCCGCCGGTGACTGTGATACACCGTTGCGACGGCGGTACCGGATGCTGCCTGCAGGGGGAGCGCATGTCGTGCGGTATGGCGCAGGAACAGGTGGTGGACCTCGAATTCAAGATCGGGAACGAATTCACCAAGACAGTGAGGCCTGTGACGGTCCAGGTGACGAATCACACCTTGTGTTCCTGCCAAGATGTCTACGCAACGAGAGAATGAGGGAATTAATTTTTTTCAACACCCTCGAAAGGATTTTTCGACCCTTTGTTTAAGAAGATTATAACGACCTGCTTAATTTATTATTTATTTTAACTTATGTGACGGTATTTATATATGTCTCTTCAGATCTCGAAAATATGTGTTCTAATGCCAAAGACATACTCATTTTTGTAACACGTAATACTCATTTTTCTGCCAGACATCAGGAAAGATGGAGTTTAAGTGCATTTTGCACTTTTAATTTATTCTATTATTTTGTAATAAAAATATACACACGACCTCATTCTTTCATTTTACTGTTTCCCGGTGATAATTCAAGCGAATGGTTGATTGAAATTGCTTTCACAATTGTACTAACTGACCAAATTCCAGAAAAAAATTCGCGTTGTCGATAGAATTTCCAATTCGTTTTCTGAGTAGCGAACATTTCAATATGGGTGGATTCGAAGATTCAATCATTTCAAAGTTATCAATGTTATCGAAAAGGTCGCATTATCAGAAGAGAAGATAATTAACGTCGATTTCCATCCATTGCAACAACAACTCTCACAAATTTAATTAAATCCAAAGCGAATTGAAATCTGTAAAACACTGCTAACTTGCAACGTTTAGGTTACATTATTAATTGAATGAACCTTCTGATAAACTATCACGATTTAAAACTATGCAACTTGAAGCATTTCGTTGCAAAAACGTTTTTCCGAGGTAGATGCTCCTGTCAATCGAAGCTTGAGATCTTTTTTATAGCCTTTCTGAAATAAAATTTTATTCCGCGAATTCTTTTCAACGATTTTAAGATTGGCGAATAGTATCGCGAGCTTGTATTTTTTTAATTGTCTTCATCTGGAGATACATCTCAAGATGCGATCCTCAATTGTCCCGTGAGTTAATCACAGCGATTTCGTCAGCCGCACACTTGTTAAAAAAAAGGAAGTTATGACGGCGTCCTCCGGTTAGCTCGAAAAGGAACTCCTCAGAATTCTCGTTGATTCACTTTATGCTGAGCCTTTCTTAACGTTGTCCAATCTTAGGAGGATCTTTTTATGCCATTGAGAAATGGCCTATCTTATCTAATGAAGCCTTTTTCGTCAAGTTTTTTGTAAGCTACTGACTCCGATTTCTGCAAACAACAGGAAGGCTATGATAGGTACATTAAACCTGATGGCAAGATTTCAGGGGTGGCGGAGTGGTTAGAGCGTTGGCCTTCCATGCAGCGGTCCCAGGTTCGAATTCGGCTGAGGCAAAGATTTTTCAACCTGAGATCGTTCCGTCCTCTACTTATTTGATTTGAGAAGACCGCGCAAGTCAGCGCCCCGTCCTTCGGAATGGACGTTAAGTAGTTGGGCCCCTTGGTGCTCTTCGTAAAGAGTAAGGTAATGCCGGCACTGGGTTTCCCTCCTCCCTTGTGAGTGTGTTTGGTGTGTGAGGAGTAATGGCTATAATAACCCAAGAGGATTAGCCAGAAATTCCATACAAACAAAAAAAAGCAAGATTTCACTTTCTGTATGGCCTGGAATTATAGATAATTCCTATTTTTTGTATAACTCTGGGTATTTATGAGGCGCAATGCCGCTTCATCATTTTCACCGTCACTGGTTCTTTCTGCTCGACTAACTTGTCAGGCAGCATCAGGAGCGGATTGGAAAATATTTTTCACGGACGCAGTCTTAGCACTAATACTCGTTCTTAGTAATGGTAATAGAGTTTACTTACCACTTAAAACCATTTCCCCCCAGTATTTTGGAGCTTCTACCGACTTCGTCTATAATTTCCTTCTTTTTTGACATCATTATAAGGGATTCTTACATTTCTTGAGTCATTGTCGATCGTAAACGACTTTTAATAGGTATAAATTAGAAAATGTTCTTTCACAGTTCACTTGGGCAGTGGCGGATTTACGCCTCCTGGGG
The DNA here is from genome assembly GCA_028673005.1 of Tanypteryx hageni. Classification (NCBI taxonomy): domain Eukaryota; kingdom Metazoa; phylum Arthropoda; class Insecta; order Odonata; family Petaluridae; genus Tanypteryx; species Tanypteryx hageni. The sequence goes on from CM054115.1 coordinate 31,674,376, forward strand.
CCCCTGGCGCTAAAGAATTGGGGGCCCCTGGCGCTAAGCAGTTGGGGACCCTGCAATCTAAATACATAGTGAAACCGCTCCTAACGGCTACCCTCCTTTGTGGCACCTTTTTTCTATGGAATCATAGAGAGGTTCCACTGGTTTTTAAATTGAGACATTTAACATTTCTGAGATTATATACACGGACATTTTTTCGGGGCCCCTTACTTCAAAGGGCCCTTGTTGCACGCTAAGTACGACCCCCCCCCCTTAAATCCGTCTCTGAGTGTGAGGGAGAAATTAAAGATTTAGGGTAAATGAGCGATAGCGAAATCTTGCCTTTTTCCCCATTTTCACTGATCCTCATAGAACCCCAAACTTTCGCGTAGGGTTCCGCGTAACCCAATTTGAGAAACACTGCCATACGTCACGGGGCCCCTGGCGCACGCCATGTGCGATCCCCCTTAAATCCGCCACTGCACTTGGGTACAAGCTAATGTCAGTAAATATTTATAGGCAATATATAAATTGGTGTATGCTGCAGAATAAAACTTATATTTAAATATTATTTGAAAGGCGCACAATACATTTTATATTTATGCTCTATTATTATTTCACCAGCATTAATTAGGCTACTGAAACATTTGGCAAAACTTTGCTATTCTTCGACTAATTGTTCACAATTGGCTTTCGACGCTGTTGCAGTGAACTCTAACGATTTGGTGATAGCAGTGAACCTTCCGTGGTTTAAATCGTTTAATCTACGAGGGTCCAAGAAAGCCAGGCTTTCAAATATGCCTTTGTTTTGTATATATCTTTTATCAACAGCGCCTAAAAGTATGTCGAAAATATACCGGAACACATCAACTCGAAATTTTTGTTCAGGCCTCATGTTGCCACAATCAATAATTATTGCAGTTTCTCCAGCCATTCATTTTTAGAAACGTATTCTAGGAGCTTGGAGTTTGCTTCTTATTTCAACATTGTCTAATTGAAGTTGAATCACTTGAGTTTCCATTTCCGCTTCAATTTTTTCTGCACAGTTGTAAATAAATTCATAATTAGTAGCAATTTTTTTTACCTTCTTCTCTAAAATCAATAATTTTGTTCCACGCACCCAAATAGTCCAAGCCGTTTGTTTGGAAATATTCCGACAAAGGAATAGAAATCTCAAAAATATTTAGGTTAAACAAAGGGTGTAAGAATAATTTCAGATGATGTTAGCTTTCCAAATAGATCTCTAGTTTCTTTTGTACTTAGTTTTTTGATAAATATAATTATCGTATGTATGGAGAATTTCCACCAAGTTAATATACTGGTGCCCATTAGAATGTTCTTCCTTCACATTGTGGAAAACAGACGTTAACGATGAGTGTTTATTGTTCCAGCGTTTTTCGCCAATTTTTTTAAGCCTTCTTAGTTTGCTCATTCCATGCTGCTTGTGTTAGATAATATTTCTATCCATAAGTGATGACGTTGTGTGATTCCTTTAAAAAAAACCGTCACATTTGTAATAATCCAAATAGATCCTGAGATTTAACACGCCACATTACTATATCTCCTATAATTTATTCAAGAATTCGAACATGGCAGTGAGTAAATATGGAATTGGGGGAGTCTTTTTTTAAGTGTGCTTGAAGTACATTTTACTGGCCACTCATATTTGTAGTTCCATAAAATGACTGGCTAATCCGATTTAAATCTATATTAAAATCATTCATTTATGATTTAATAATATCGTATTTCGCTTTACCAGTACCAAGTATAATAGGAATCATTTTTAGAAATCTTTCCTTAAGAACTTCATCAAACATATTTTACATATATTCAAAGTTTACCGCATGCATATTAAGTCATCTCAACACCTTTGTTTCTTATAACACAGTAATGTCTTGAGTATAGTAGACTTCTAATGAAAATAATTTTGTCTTTTATTTCTTCTAGAATTTTATTTCGCACAACCTTCCAATTATGTATATTATTTTGTTTAAAGTAGTTTTAGATAAAATTTTATCAAAGGTCCTCTTCCTCGCCCATGGCATTACTACGATTTCGATTTTAGAGCACATTGTTTAACGTGTGCATTTAAGATAGGGTAGTAACTTGCAACGAACATAACAATGGCTAAAAAATTTTCCATGGTTTTTAGCTTATTTTTCAGAATGGAAATAGGCTTATAGTTTTGCCGTGGTGTCTGTCTGTCTGTCTGTCCGTCCCCCAATTAACTTTTGAACCAATAGACCGATCTTCATGAAACTTGGTGGAAATCTCTTGCTACATGGGCCGAGCTCCCGAGGATAGTTTTTGTTGCAATGATTGAAGTCCCGGGTTCGATTCCAGGAACTATCCTTCCCATTTGATTTACATGGAAAATCTGAAATCCATCGTGCAGGGTAATTTTCTCTTGAACATTAAAATATCTTAGAATTTTAATATCGGAGCGAGTTTTGTACTATTCTTTGAGGAAAGAAATGAGGATTCTAATATTTATCGTAGAATTTTTGCTTATCGATTGTATTTCTTAGAATTTCACGTTAATACTGGCGATTTTGCAGTATTATCACTCATTACGAGAGCGTTGCCATAGCAACAACTATTGTTGGACTCAGATTCGGTATATTCTAGTACGTACACGTGTTATTTTTGCCTCACAAATACGCGTGATCAAGTTAGTACTCCATTTATATGTATTTGTAGTATTTGATAACTTTAAGTTATGAAATTTGGGAACACAAGGAGATACATATCCGCGTTGACTTTAATGCTATTAAAGCCAATATAAGTATTAAATAAATGATTAAATGGAAAGTAGGCATCATAAGTTCTGTTTGAATCATCTTGTTGTATCTATGATTTCATCGTTTGCTTTATATTCACCATCTATAAGGTTATATGCAGCTCCATATCAATGACCACGAAACGGAATCGATTGTTTACTTAAAACTCAGATTATTGATATAATACGTTCCAATATTTGTCAATTACTTTGTATTTCTAATTGTTTAGCTTTGTCTGATTAATTGTACACATTTTTCAACGAGCAATCATGCAAGTAATATTGTTTTCATTGTATTCTATCCTCCCATTTACAGATTTGGAATCTTTTATTAGAGAATCAATTTTATAATAATTATTATCATCGCGTGAAAATGCCATACAAATTGCTCAGTAAAGTTTATACTCACATTATTCGTAAGATTACATTTTGGGTGAATTGGGTGTTTATTTTTGAATGCAATTTTTAATCTTACTTATATTTATGGAAGGGGGCACAAATGCTCCAACATTAGAATAGTTGTCCTAAGTTGTTTTACAACTACTCTGCAATATATCTTCTTCCATATTTTCTTCATTAGAATTTATATCGTATTCAATATCTTCATCAGTACGCTTTGATTCCCTTTTTAATATTTTCTTCACTAGAATAGATCTTTTCAGTAATTTCTTTAGAACTACGCTGTGAAATACCATAATACCTTCTTTCAAATCTTGAGTGTGTCCTACAGAATCTTCCACAGTGATGTAATTCGTATCTGCTTTAATTTATTCAGTGTAATTATCAAATTCGACAAAATCATCTTCATCGTCTGACAAATCACCACTTTGCACAAAACTAACATTGTTTTCTAAAGGCACGCTTTCTTGAAGAGCAATTGATGTATTATTAATGAACGATAACATATTAGTTTGCTTAATATCTGTAGCTATACACCGCATTTTTTACAAGTTCTTTTTTTTTTCTCTTTTTCGCACCCGATTTGTGTTTGTATCTTGGTTTTTCCATATTGATATTCATTCTTTATCCCTTAAAATTTTCAAATTATTTTATAGATTGCGGTTATATTACGACGGTACTACGACACACAACGTATTTTCCATAGATCGTGGAGTGTTCTAAATAATGTGCAGATTTATAAAATCCATCTTTAAGAAGAGGAAGTTTTTCCCATAGAATGGACGTTCGTTCTGTGGTTAAAATACGTCAATTGCCACTCAGTCGCTACGAGTCACTAAAAGAGACCTAGCATGAACATATCGAAATCGATGTCTTTGTCGAAAGCATGGTGTCATGTCGAGATTTGTCATGACTGCGTATTACGCCGTTTGCGATTGGCCGAAATTTTGACTGTTATCGAATTTCGGCTAATCATAAGCGGCGTAGTGATATATCTCGGCATGACATCACGTTTTCCACTGAGATATCGATTTCGATATGTCCATACTAGGCCTCATTATGTGGAATATGAGTAGATAATTGCTATAATAATACTATCCCTTTAATTGAACTGAATAGTCGGCTTTTTAGTCTTCTTATCGCTAACTTAATTTAAGAGCCGTCAACGTAGCGACATTACGAATATTTTTGTTTGTAAAATGAGATATGAAACGACCATTTTATCAAATCATATTTCTTTTGTTTTTTTTATGATTATACTATGAAGAGAGGCGTAACGAGGTAAAGCCGGGGCCCGTCTCAAAATTTCTTATGCGCCCCCTCCCCCCTTACACAAAAAATGGAATATTTTCTTAATAAATTTAAAAATTCATGTTAGCCACGCCCCTGGCTGTGAAATTTTATTTTCAGACCGAGTTTAGATACTCGGAAACATTTTTAGGGGGTCCGAGGGGCTTGGGAGTCCGGAGATCTACAGCGTCCCGGCACCCTTTGCCAGTCCGGTCCTGGGCCCCGCAATATTAAGTTTAAAGATATTTTCAGGTTCATCTCTAGATTATTATTCTCTCACCATATATACATATAGATGATATTGATAAATTGTGGTTAAATGCAAATAAAAAAAACTTTATAACAATAAGAAAATTCCAAAATAAGTATCTAAGCATTTTATAAGACTGCGTCTGCGTGGCATATGCGTGTGTAAACCAACGGTCCCTGGCATGTAGTGAATTCCTTTAAACCGGCGTGCATGTGAGTACTTCCTTTCTTGTGGTTATAAGGAGGCTTTTATTATATTTTTATTATAGGATGATATTCTTAGGCAAGTATTTATTTTTATCGCGGTAAGCTCAGGGATTGAAGAGAGTGCCTGTTAATCGTAGGAAATTATACGGCAAGGCCCACAGATATGCTGAATTTATCGAAATGTTAATTTAAAAAAACCTTTCCATTGCTATTTTCCGGAAACGAGGGTTTTTAATAGAGTTACGGAATTGGTAAATACTACCGTAAATATTCATAACAAATGATATGTGGAATATACATTCAATCTTTCCATTACATTTAATGAGTAATTTACAAATATTCCACAAATTTGTTTCAGATATTATTTCATAAATCTTCTATGTGAAACCAAAATACAGTTGCGCTTGTTCTAACATGACTAAATGATACAAATAAATAAGATTCATTTCATTTCTTTGTCGGATAAACGAAAAAATCGCGTAAAATAATTTCGGAACAGTTTTTCCAGGAAACACGCCATACGTCGAACGTGTGAAATCCGGAAACCTAGGTGGACGACATATTCACGCATTTCAAACAATAAAATCACGCAGAATATATGAGTCCTGTTTCAATGAATAAGATATAAATGAAACAGAAATTATTAGAATGTACATATAAAGATATAAAAAAGAATTATGACATTTTATTTTTGAGCTAGCCAACAGGATCTAATGAACTTTCATGTGCTACATTTACATCTGGCGGCGAGGAAATTTTTTCAGAAAACTGGCAGAAAACTAGCAAAATATGGCATCAACACTATGAACACTCGTATTCAATCTTGATGATAATGGTAAGCTTCAATCACTACGTATACCCTCGCAATTGTCACCAATTGCCAGTGGCTTGACGTGATTTATATGTTTGGTTTACAATAAGTACGCGGCCATTTTTCCACTCCTTCCTTACAAAGAAATTTTACGATAATGCGTTTTTCCAAAAATTTGAAACATCTGCCATCTTGTTTATTTCTGGCGGGGCTTACCATGATAACAAACCATAGTTTCTCAAAAACTACTTAGTAAAGATAACTTTTCTGTCATTTCTTTTTCTGTGTCAGTTACAAAAAGTTTTAAAAAGGTCTAACTCGAACTACTCTCGTATACATATTGGCTGGAGGATTTTAATAGACAATTCGGCAATGACCAGAAATTCCGATAGTTTACATTTGGACGGGCAAAATTTAAAACGGTGCTGCATATATTTTGTGGAATTCCATATTACGGATTAAATTTGGCGTTGTTAAAATAAAATTAATTAATACACTTAATTTTTGTTTTTAATCTTAACGACGCCACATTTCATCCAAAATATGTAAACGCTGTGGGAGGTATTCGTTCATTTTATATTCGAATTTTGATGGAAATGATCCAACTATTTATTTTATTTTGTTTAAATAACCAAGGGTTAATAAATAAGACATGCTGAAAACCGTATCGGTTCATTAAAAACATTAACAAATTAGCACCGAAGGATATCTACAGCAGACAAACGCATTACGTTAATGCTAATAATGTCGAACTGTCACGGTGATTAAAAAACTGCGTTTCTTGACGTTTTTATACACATTTGCGCACGACCGTCGGAGTCCTGAGTTTTACCTATTTTAAAAAAAAGTTCAAAATCCGTTGCGCTCTTAATCCAATTCATTGCCATTTAACGTCAGCGACAACATTAATAAAGGACCAACTTCGGCTTCTGTGCGCGTAGGCTCTTTCTTCTCAGATACCGCACAGAATACATGTGGAAGGCAGTTCTTAGGATGTTTTAAAGTTAGTAAAATTAGCTATGCCTAGATGAAAAGACGGCGCCATCCAATACACACACAATCCCCCATGGATTTAACGTACTTCTATGTACACGTCCGGGTCGTTCCTAAAACTGATCCCACAGATTCTTTCACATTCGGATACAAAAGGAGCATTTTTCAGATTTCCATCGACGGCGAAAATAATCGTCCCCACCATACCCAACGTCACCCTATTTTGGACCCGTCTACAAAATTAGCACTCTGACTTCGGGACCGACTTGGAAGTATCGTTGAAATTTGAATATAATGTGATCTTGATATTTGTGCGGCCAGAAAAATTGTTGCAAGAGATTCAGTTTTAGTATGTTTATATGTTTTATCACGCACACAGACACAAATAGAGACACACACCCATACACCTGTCTCTATATCATCAGTTATCAATTATTAGAAAAACAGCCGTGTGGTTTTGCGCATATCACAATAATCTAGTGAGGCAAACTTTGTAACTCCTGGTAAGCAATGTAGAAACGAATCTCTCCTACCAAAAATGGGCATGTTAAACCTTGCAATTGAAGCCAGGCAATCCTCTTGACCCAAAAAAATTATTACGCTCGCAATTGAAGTTCCGAGGCACGAAGGAAGCGACGTCACGCGCAAGAGGTTTTTCCTTAACCGCAGGAGCTTGAAACCTCCGAAACGCCGGAAGAGGAAAATGGCAATTATGAGGAGGAAGTACTTGTCCCCCCGACTCTTGACCGCTCGCCGCGCTTTAGATGACGAATTAATCCGTCGCATAACCATCGATATGACCACATCCTTCCAATGAAGTGCACAGAAACTGCGCGAGGATAAAAAAAACCGCAAAAGCGAACATTCGGCGTGAATTTTCCTCACGAGGTTTTACTAAAAATGGGTATTTCGGCGTTTATGTCCCTGGTTCTGTATAAATCTATTTCCTGCCCCGAGACGGCTTTCGAAATTGATAGATATTAATAACAAAGAATGATCGATTACAGATAGTGACGAGAACGTTTTTGTTTGTCACGGAACACCAGTGCCATTTTTTTAAGCTTATAAACTATGAACGAGCAATAATATTTTTATTATATTATAATTTACAAGTGTGCGTACGTCACGTTTTATGTTTAGGTATATCCAGTTGGGATTAATTGCTGATATATTGCGCACGCGTAGGAGATCGTAGATATGTCCGAAACAGACGGATTGGCAAGTTATTTCAGTAGTTTTTATCGACGTTTAAGATCAATGATGCAAAATAACGACGATAAAAAATTATAATTTATTTTGTTATTTTGCTAAATATGGACAACTAGCCATAGATTTGTTTATTATGTTGTCATTTTGAATAAAAAATTAACCGTCCACATCTTGAACTCTTTCAGTTTTAATTTAATATTGAATTCATTCCAAACCGTCATTTCAGATGGACTGGTATAGCAAACTGCAGAACGAAATATTTATATATATATATATATTCTGGGAAACGATTTTAATTTTATTTTAGTAGGTACAAGGATATAAGAATATATATAAAAAATCCAATTAATTCTATTCTTGTTAAGGCTGCTGTACCAGGCTATTAAAAATTAACTCTTCAAAACTATATGATGAAACTTTCATAGTACAATGTCGAAGAGAAATTTAAGGAAGCATTTCAGTGTGGCTGAGAAGAACGAGCTGTTAAAAAATGCGATGAACTTACTAATTCATAAACTCAGAGAGGCCTCGGCGTGAGTAGGCATCTCACAAACTTCACTTCGCAAGAAGATTGTGGCTCCATTAGGTACTTGGTGTTTCAAAGCCACTTTCTTTTTTGTGTGCTTTCATGAAGACTGACTACTTTTCCCATAATACAGTATATAATATCGAAATAGAGCCATCGTAAAACTATTTCGAAGCTTCCATTTGGTTCATGATTTTATTTTATCTCCTCATCTCTACGTAACAAGTGCTTTCCGGTCGGTATGGTGACGTCGAGAGGATGCACAGCAGCTGTGTTACGTCTTAATGCCCACAATCGCTATCCTGCGGTTATATTTAGATTTTCAAAGCCTCAAGGTCCAGCGGGAAGATGCGAAAATTTCATTGAACGAAGAGATAATTAAGATAACACCAGCATCCATAAAACTGTTTGGAAACTCAAATGCGCATATTGACCACAAAGGAGCCGTTTTATGGCTATGAAGGTCATTTTAATTAAAGGTTTGATGCCAGCCATAAGTCGCTATTGAAATAAGGCATACATTTTGTGGAAGGATCTAATTGAGGTAACAGGGGATTTTACATGGAAACGCCTAAAAACAAAACCACTGAGATATAACATGAAAAATGGCCAACAAAACCCAGTTCAAACGGAGTTAAAACTTACATCCGGGAGCGACTCTATAAATTTTTATTAAGATATTTGAAAAGTACACGTTAATTTTTTGAATGCACCGTGAGTATTAGTCCGAATAAAAGAATAAAAGGAATGCCATTAAGATGTGTTCACTTACAAGTAATGTATAGATGGTTGGGAAAACGCCCTAGAAAATTTAATTCGTCCGCACCTCGGGCCAGACCTGTTTACATCTACCGTCATATTTCTAAAATAAAATGATAAAGGGCTATTTAGTTCAAATTTGTCATGAGCGTACGATTTTGTTCGAAGCTCGTTATGCCTCGGCATTCCATCCTCTCGAACTTCTTTTGAAAGAACCGAATGAAAAGTGGTTCATTCATAACTTGACTCTTGACTCATTCACGAGAGATATATCCATTTCTATGAATAGACAGCGGTTGTCTGGAAAGCGCTGTCTGTTCGACCGAGTGACGAAGCGTGAACGACTTTCATTTTTTTCTACTTCAAGGTATTACACACCGCTTTTGACCTTTCTTTTCAGGGGGTAATTTAACGAGAATTTTGCATCTCTGCGCCCCGAATACCCATCCCGCGCGCAAAGAATGGAAAATGTAACGCGAATGCGTCACGGCGGTTGGCAGCTTTATTTTTTCACTTCCTAGCTGGAAAACGGATTATGCAGGACTCGAAATGCGTGGGTGACGGCGAGTAGCAGCTCGTGTTGATTCACCGAGGGACAGACGGATTCGCGGTCAGGAGCGGAAGTGTCGATTCGTCCACGCTCTCCTCTCCGCAAGTCGGACGTCCGCCATCCGCCTCCCTTCGGTTAGAAACGTTCCCTCGGTTATGTGTTCTCAGAACTTTTAAAGTAGGATTTATGCATAATGTTCGGATTCAGAAGGGAGTGGTTTAATTCGACAGAGGAAATTAAATCCGCCGCTGAGATTTGTTCTAGTCATATTAATTTATGAAACTACTGAGAGAATGTAACCAATTTTATTATGAACTCATGCGATTTTCGTCGTGATTCATTCGAGATTGAAGTGAATGTAAGTACACACTAATACAGGACTCTTCAACCTGTGACCTGCGGACCATATGTGGCCCGTGACCCCATTTAACGTGGCCCTCGAGCCTGTAATAAGTTGGAAAAATCGTAATTTATCCAATTCACTAAACCACCTTTTAATACGAAAATACATTTATATATTGTGCGCCTATATTTTCAAAAAGCTTTTCATGTTCATACTCTGGCTAGCGAGCATAAAATTTATTGACCAAGTGGCCCACTTGTAATAAGGTTTGGAGACCTCTGTACTAAGTAAGTAATGGATACATATTGGCTAATAGTTCCATAAGTGCTGTTCTATTGCGAGTAAGAAACTCCAGACTTCCAGAATCCAGAGCTTTCTGAATTAAATTAATTCCACTTTATTTCAAAAGTGGAAAGAAAAAATAAGTTTTCAACAAATTTCACTTTATAAAAGAATATAGGTACTTTAATGCGACCTAGGTTTCATTGCACTGCAAAAATCCTCTGGTCTCTCCTCCCTGCCTATGCCCTCGCGGCACTTTGCTTTTCGCTCTCTTTTGGTTTTTATTTGATTTTTAATAATTTTACCTATAATCCACCAGCTTCTCTAACTGTACCCAGAATTGCAGTGTCTTTGTATATGTACCGTGGTATCCAGAAACCAAGCTTCATCTACGATTTTATTTACGGCTTGTAAATTTATTCAGTTTTCATTATTTTATCGTCTTCACTACATTTAATAAATTGTGAATGACTGAAATGAAGAAGATAATAGGTTCAAAGTTCAAATCTTGTTAAAGATATGTTTTTTCATTTTGAGCATTGGCATATAAAACGTTTCATATTCGGAATGAGTTGGACCCCGAGGCTTTCGGATTTTCTACGCTTTGCAGCTATGCAGACCCTCATTATGCTGAACTCTTATACTTATTACCGCGTTGTAAACTATAGGTACCGACCAATGAACTTAAATGAGAAAGTGACGTAACTTTAGGAACGACCACAGTCACAGTAACCCCTTCTTTAGCTTAAAATTATATTAAATGTTCGCAATCCATGTTTTCAACTTAAAAGTTTTTTTTTATCGAGCCAGCATTTTCGTGCCAAACTAAAAGAAAACGAAAGTATGCTCAGAAAAACCACCTATAATAAATTTTCTAACAGAGCAAATAAATCTTAGCATATCCAAACTGTATTGTAAAAGAATATTATGGGTCGATGCGTAAAACTCGTTCCGTCGCAGGGTGAGAATGAACGATCATTTAAGATGGGATGGGTGAATATTTCACAATTTATTATCACACAAAAATTAAGGAGCTCAAGTTACGTGCGAAATCCGAATTATAATTCCGATAATAAAAGTAAGAAAACCAGATTCGCATTTTGGCCACAAAGCAAACGCCCTCACCAGCGATTCACATATGTTAGACTAGGAGTCGGCCACCGATTTAACGAGAAGAGCTACTATTTTTAAAGTTAATATATAAAGCCCTACATGAGAAGAGCCGCAGTACTGGTAAATATCATAAGTAAACGTGTGCTTCAGATAATTGAAGGCACGAGCGAATTGAACGTTGTAGTTGGTTTACACGAGAGAAGTTATTTTGGGGCAGGAATGGGCAGCCTTTTATTCACATGAGGAGCCGCATGGGTTTCGGGAAATTCTTTGGCATTGAAAGAAATTAATATTTTCACGGGCCGGAGTAGAGGTTACGTCGGAGGTTTCCTTGAGATTCTGACACCATTTTAGTGAAAAACAATTTTAAATAAAGTTTTTAGGAATAATATTTCAATATTCAAGGCTTTATTATCATTATATTTTAACTCTTAAAATATTAATTTGTTTGTTAAATTTTGCGAATCGCTATTTCATCGTAGCCTGGCTGGCCGCATTAAACGCTATCGGGGGCCGCATACGATCCTTGGCACGTTGGTTTCCTACCTCCGGTTTACAGAGTCTCACATAAGCCCTATAAGAGCTTTAGGTTGCTGACCCCTTTTTTAGACTTAAACAAGATTGGAAAGGTTTACTCCATGTCGGTGTACACAGAGTTTCCAAATGCGTTCTTTGGGATATCACAATGTTCTCAATATTATTCGCTCAGATGAGTATTTAACGAGAAGCTAGCAAGGTACATTGTAAAATATATGTAAGTTCTTATGTAAAGTTGTCGTTATTATTGTCCGATTTTAACCAAAATTGGAATCGATCAACAAGTTTTAGTAAAACTTCTTAATGCCAAATTTCATCAAAATACCTCCTGCGGTTCCCAAGTTGAAACAAGAACATTGTAAACTACATGTAGGTCTTCATGCAAAGTGGTCGTAATTGTCCGATGTTAACAAAAATTGGAATTGGTCGACCAATTTTACTAAAACTCCCAAATACCAAATTTCATCAAAATACGTCAAGCGGTTCCCGAGTTGAAACAGAGAAACCTTGTAAACTACATGTAGGTCTTCATGTAATGTGGTCATAATTATTGTCCGATTTTAACCAAAATTGGAATCGGTCGACCAATTTTTGAAAAACTCCCCAATACCAAATTTTATCAAATTACGTTCAGCGGTTTTCGAGTTTTTACATGCGGACGGACGGATGGAAACGACCTCCCCTATATGCGTTTACTTTGTGCAAAGAACTCATAAAAAGAACACAGAGTAAAAACCTTCACGTTTGAATAACCGCTGACGTGCATTTTTAATCATATCCTATTTTAAATTTCCATTCGGATTTGAGGGAATTTTAATTAAATTCATTCAGTCGCTTAGTCGGCAACGGAAGGCGTTGGAATTTTACGCAGTTATCACTAGTGAGTGAAGCGTGCTAATTTATCGAAGCATAAATAATGATCGTTGGACTGTTTACCACATTTATGTAGCCCTCATCATGGCTTCCTTAAGAGAAAGTCTATCCGCAAAACGTAAACATGTAATATAGAAATGTAAAAGGCGGAAATATCGAAGATAAATTAGATGAGGTAGCAATTAATTCACTAGACTAAATTCAACTACGTCAGAGGTAACTTTGTGCAAAGCCATTGTAATTCATAATAAAATAAATAAGCGTACTTTCTACCTAAATAAGTGGGATTTTTGCGTGTTTATTTCATAACGCGTCATTAATTCAGTAGAGAATTATCAATCTTGTCTTTTGGCTAAAAAATCCAAGAATAAGCACCTAAGTATCAAAAATTAAAATAATAGCTCTTAACTTAGGTATCGTCAATAGCCATAACGATGTTATGAAAAACCATTTGCGCATTACGACTGTAATGCAGCCGTCTTCGGTGGTTTTCATAACCTTATTATGTCTATTGAAGATATGAAAGAATACTGTTTATTTTTTATTTCTGATAGTTAGGTGCCTAATCTTGAAGGTAGAAATTGTTAAGAGTCTTTGTGAAGCTCATGGCAAAGCGTCCTTCGTTGCTTGTGAAATAAAAAAATCTGGAAATCAACTGTCGCATTTTCACTCTTGGGAATGCTTCTACCAAAGGAAAGAATGAAAGAACACTGTTACGTACCATTTCAGTAGATGGCAATAAGAGGTTGTACGAGCTGTTTCCTTGTTTTATGTATTTTTTTCTTCTTTTTACACAAATCATTTGGTAGCCCCTCTCATACATTAGTAATGAATCGTTGTTCGGAATTATTCAACAAAGGGTTGTTCCTATGGACGCAAGACCGTTGTATCTGTGCCGCACGAGGTTTTATGGCTGGGTACCTTTCCTTCCCAATTTTACCGTTATGATGGTGTTGGAAGACGCGTAAAAATACATAGCGGTGGTCATAGATTGGACAGGTGGTGCGTACGCATAATGACAGAAAGGGTTTATGTATACTACGAACGGTATTTTTATAACAGTTTTGTTATGATTTGTTAGCTATTTTAACGAAGCTAGATAGGTACAAGTGTTTATTTTTGTGGACGCAATAATGCCAGTCCTAGGAAGGAGATTCGTGACGAATCCTGAAGCCACTTTTTGTGAGGAACGTAGCAAACGAGATTCGCGTTGTGTGGTCGGGTGAGGAATCATTGGCAATCGAGGCATAAACGAAAAGGAAGTAAATTTTTCACTTCGGTTCTTCCCCTTAATACCGTTGGATATCACTTTGTGGCCTGCTTTAAATAAACTGAGGTCTAGCTTGGAGGGAAATATTGATTTTTGGAGAAATTATCACTTTCGAAGGACGATAACGTCGTCGATTTCCTTCACATTTTATAATGGTCTTATATAGTCACCAACTGAAAATTTTCTTTGATAATTATATGATCAAGGGACAATACATAATTTTTGGTGTTGCAGCACGCAGAATTCGTCTTATTTGAATACACAAGCACTCGCGCAAACAAGCATACACACATACGCACACACATACTGGACTCCTCACTGTAGCTTTACTTGCAAAATGATTTTGTAATGATTTTATTACAAAATATTACGTCAACAAAGCACACTCTCGTACACCCTAATACTAAGCTTCCCGTTGCAACCAAGTTTGTAAAAGGATTTTAAAAGATTTTTAATACAAAAAAGAATTTGTATCAACAAAAAATTGTAAGGAAGTTTGCATTGTTGTTAACTTTTTATTTTATTCATTTACTAGTGTCTTTCCCGTCGGATGTCCAAGTATCACGTAAGCGTCTTATTTATAACTAATTTAATACAATAATGACATGGACAATAATGGCTACCTGACGTATTTATATGGGAAAATTTTAATTTTAAAACATGAATTATTTCATAACTATTTCACATTTAAAGGATTTCATATTTTTTCTGGAGCTTTAGTGTCTATATCTACATACCTGCCAAGTTTCAAATTCAGATCTAACACTTTCACACTGGTGTGGCTCACATACGCGCGCAGGTATTAAAATATTAATATAAAGAATGATACCATGAGTTTTTTCTACATTAACACTGCAACATTCTCTTTTTGAAATAAAACATTAAATTGTGCAATTGCGAATATACGTGTATCTGAATTTACCATATGATCATACGAGAATATTCCATAGAATTGAAACATACATACATATATATATATATATATATATATATATATATATATATATATATATATAGGAAAAATATACTATTATAAATAGCGTAAAATTGGTGAAGCAATGATATTGCGGCATACTTTACAATTTAAGCCAATATATTATTTTAAAAAATAATTTTCCAAATAAAAATTTTAATTGAATTCTATTTAAAATTTCGCGATAGGAACTTCCACATTTAAAGAAGGCAAAACAAGTAGGGATTTACACGGGTTTCCCGTGGTACAGATGTGCTTTTCGTCAAATTCGTCTTAGTATAACCGTACTTATACCTTCCAAATTCATAGTTATAGAACAATTCTAACCTTGATATTGTGGTAGCCCTGTTTAGTTGATCCAGTTGAAATGTTATTTTGGTTATTGATTTTTATATATACCATAATTGGTTTAAATCCATGCGGTGAGTTCTCTATAGATAAATGTAAAAATATTATTTTACCTTTTATTGATGCAGCCTTGCTCTTTAGCTCCGTTTTAAACATCTTGATTTCATTATGGTATGCTGTACACATCTTATATACAAAATTTAGTTGAAATTCATTCAGCCAATTCCTTCCAAATCCATAATTATTGAAAGAGTTTAATTTGTAATTGTGGCACCCCCCTATTTGATTGATCCGGTCCAAATATGCTATTATGGTTTTGTATATGTGTGTACATTTTAGGTATGAAATTTGGTTAAAATTGATGTGGACAGTCCAACACAAATACTTGTGAAAAGAAAATTTATTATTTCTTGTATTGTGGTAGCTCTGCTTTCTATGTTGATTTTGTTTTTCTATGTTGCACACCTTCATACAAAACTTCGTTGATATCGGTTCGGCCAATTCGTTGCAAATTCATAATTACCGAATAGTTTTATTTTACAATTGAGGCACCCCTGCTGAGTGGATCAGGTCCAAATATGCTCTCTCTCTCTCTCTCTTCGTTGGCTTGGTAAGTAGTTTTACCACAAATATAGGCCGTCCCTCGTGATAACACCCACGTTCCTGGCCGGTCAGAAAGTGCTCAATTACAATAGGGGTTGTTAATTATATTTACATCATTTTAATACCTTGCGGTTTTTGTGATTTGCTTATAAGTTTAAAATTACTATAACTACTAATTAATTTAAATACAATACAATAAACATGAAAAAATAGAAAATATGTACATTGGTAAGGTAGTTAAGTCAAAAAGAGTCCAAATATGCCATTTAGGTCATGTATTTATGTGAAGATTCTATATAACAAATTTGGTTGAAATCGGTTCAGCCAATTCTTCCCTGATATATGCGACGGACGGACATCAAGAAGATAAATCTGCTTTTCAGCAATGACGAAAAGCACTAAAAACGACTCCGTTCTATACAAAGTTTTGAACGTCCTTGTGGCTACGTCACGCTTCCTTGGGGATCCGAGTCGTTACGTCGTGGGAGAGGTTGAGAAGTCGAGCCTTACTATATCCGCGCGATCTACGTCATCCATGTTTCATTCATTCCGGACTCCGTCAACTGTATCCGGTCTATATTTAGACCCTCATGGCGCCCATTTCTAGCGTAACGAGGCAGGAGTAATGAATGAATATGCGAATTCCGTTTCTGAGGCTTCAAGTTACGTTGAAAATAAAGTGAGTGGTTTACGGTCGCAAAAAACACCACTGCGTAGGCGATATTCTTAGATTTACGTTATGTCTGACTGATTAAACTAGGGTAAGTTTTATCTTAGAATGTTGAATAGATTTTACTATCATAATTCCATGTTGTCGTTTTGTACGTGACTTTCCTTTTGCTTGCACAAAATGCATAAATAATTTAGTAAAATATACCTAATAAGATTATTTTGTATACTAGCGGAATTACCCGTTGAACATCAACAGGACTTTGTAGTGTGATTAAAATATAACTTCTGAGGTGTGTGTGTATGTAAAAACACATATATATATATATATATATATATATATATATAGTAAATGTAATTGTTTGATTAATTAATAAATTCCTGACAATTATTTGAACTCTCTCGGAAAATGAAGCGCTTGAAATTTATTACATTCTGGCATCAATATACGACTTGATTTGCCACTCTTTGGCTCCGTTATTCTTCCTCTTCGTATGTTTACTGAATAATAATATTTTTCAATTATTAACGTTGCAATCTATTAAGTTTGACATTGCGCACAGTTGACCTCTGGTCGCTGTCGTGTCAGGTTGCCCCTGAAGATGCCCACATTGTGGGTGAAATGCATTGGGCTCATTCATTAAACCTTGTTTTTTTGGCTTAAGGAGTTCTTTCATTTATTAATTGCGCTAAGCGAATAACACAATTCTTTTGCCTATTTGAAGGCTTAATAGATGCTAATTTATGGGAGGCAACAATGAGGTTCGCCTTAGCAACACCCGGAAAAAGTATGAAAAAGCCATAAAATTTCGAAAAGAAAGGTGTTTCTGACAAATTCTTCCGTGTAACATCTAAGTATCGCAAGAATAAGATATTTTATAGATTTAACCATCGAATAAAACAAAAATGGAGAAATTTGGTCCATATTTACATATTTTAATGAATGAAGGAAATAAACCTTGCACCTTGAAAAATCGAAAATCCTTTGTAAACTTGTGGAAAAATATAATTGTCTCCCGTAGTCGAATCCGGGACTTTTTCCAGGATGTTTGATTTTTCTAGAGAGAATTGTAATATAAGGATTTTGGAACCAGAAATAACATTTTTTAAAATGAATTCATAACAAGAAACAGTCCAGAACTGAATACTTAAGCTGCGACTTTTTATTACATTAAAAAGTTGGTTTCATTAATTTTTATTTCAAGTTGAACTTAATACTTAATTCATGCATATCCGTCACATTTGACGGGAAATCATACTAGTTTCCCATGAGATAACACGTAAAAAATCGATTCTTCGACTTACAGGCTTTTACTCTTTTGCAAATTAAAATTAGAAATAATTGACCTACGATCATCGGACCTAGACCGTTTTAAAGAAAATAAATAGTTTTTCTTATTTGTGTCGTCACATTTTGCCTACGATTCTAAATCGCTCAAATTATACGTTTCAATCAATTTATTGGAAAGTTTTAAGCTTTTTAACGATAAGTTGCCTTGCCGGCCGTGTCATTGTTAAACATCAAAATTGTATTGTCGTCTCAATCTTTATACTATATGCATAAGGAAAGTGTACTTTAATACGAGAGAGAGGGAAGAAGAGAGAGGAAGAAAGAAATAAGGGACGAGACAGAGGGTGGAGAGAGGAAATGAGAGAGAATAGGAAGAGGGATGGAGACAGAGAAGGGGAGAGAAGGAGAGATATCTAGATGTTCCTTATTAGGGTGAGATTGAGACTTGAGACTAGGAAGTCTATTTTTCCAGAGGAGGAGAGAGGGGGAGAGGAAAGGAGAGGGAGAGATAGTGAGGAAGAGGGAGATAAAGGGAAAGAGGGGAGGGAGAAAGAGGAGGAGGAGAGATAGATAATGGTTTATTATGGCGAGAACATAATTCACGCATACCCGTCATATTTTACGGGCAATTACGGTAGTTTTAATATAATACAGCTATCGCATCCATTAGTACAAATCCATTATAATACTATAACCATGATAGCCAGTTGAGTTGGCTAAATAAATTGTTGTAAAGATTAAATTTGTCATATTATTATAATGTAGATCCGATTTTCACTGTGGTGAATACCTATTCATAAGTCTTTGCAAATAATGTAACCGTCATAAGAACGCATCTTATAATGAGTAGTGTAAGAGGTATTTACGTCCAAATTAGTGTAAAGCAGGCTCGTTGTTATAACAGATATATACGAATATTTTCTTATCGATAGTCTAGAGCAGCAGTGTCCAATAGAATTTTCATGCTAGTTAGAATTGTGGCGAATGCAATACCATTTTCACCACATTAATACAAACTGTTACGTAATATTTACGAATAGAGCATTACAGAGCGTTAGAATGATACACGGTAATATTTTATATAATTTATTATTCAAAGCAATGCGATACTTTACACTCCTTTTCTACAACTACTACATTATTACATTGTAGCAATAGCGTAAGTCGAGAATCATTTCTCCACACGTCAATGGTCGATTAATCATAAGTGGCGAGCGTATTGAAGACCACTGGTTTAGAGCAGTGGTGCCACACCTGCAGCCCGCGAAGGCTTTTTGTGCGGCCCACGAAGCTACGATTAAAAAGTATTCCGGAAAATTTAACACATAGATTCATACATTTTTATGAAGATTTTTATAATGAAACTTTTAATATTGAAATATTAGCCATATAAACCGTATTTAAAATTAAATTTCACCCATATGGCATCTCAGAACATATAGGCATCTTTCGCCGAAGGATTCACAACCATAGATGCGGCCCACCATGTAAAAAGGTTGGGCACTTCTGGCTTACAGGAACAATAAAAATCTAGGATAAACCAGATTTTATCAAATTCGGGTTAATTATAATTCCACCATTTTTTTAGACTAATTCCTCTATATTGGATGAAAGATTAATTAATATATTTACCTTTTAGATAAAAAAATCGCGCATTTGGATAAAAACCCATCTGCGTGCCAAAGAGACGTCACTAATTCTGTGACGCAACGAACGCCTTCCCTGCGTACGGCAGACTTCGCAGGCGGCGGCCTAAACAAACCTTGAAAAAAGTTTACTCGCGATATCCTACGTCACGGATGATTTGGATTGGTTCCCTTCATTTTTCGAAAACGAGGGCTCGGCGAATGTTTTCATCCCATTCGAATGACGTCACACTAAAACAGCGACGGGAGAGAAAGCTTAAAATAACACCTGCTCGAGAATGTTTCATTTGGAGGTGTGTCTGTCGCAGATATGACGTAAAACGCGAATGGAAGATTTTTTTCTTCGGCCTCCTGGAGACTTCCGTGACCTCTAAGGGTACGTCGCACTTCAAGGCCAACTCCTTTCGTCTGAAACCAAATTTCCCAGAAAATTTCTCTTATGTGTGCACAGCTCTTTATAAGATTGTCAGCTAATAATAAAACGCAGAGAAATTGATATAATTCCTTTGCCGCGAGAATATACGTTAAAAACACACGTTTTTGTGTACAGAGAGAGACACACACAATTGTTATTGCAATTGTAAATTTGTATCGAGACGCCAATTTAATGGCTTAAAATTAACCAGTGTTAACCTCAATATGGAAACGGATCGATGAAAATGTCCTCCAAGTTATGGGTATGGGTGTGTTCAGTACCGTAACTAGGGCGGGGCAAACGGGGCAACTGCCCCGGGCGCAAGTAAGGGGCGCAAAAAGTCCAAATAGTAACTAAATACACTAGAGACGATAATTTTTCGGAGGGGGTCACATATTTAGTAGTTGGCCCAGGGCGTTAAAATGGCTAGTTACGGCGCTGGGTGCGTTAGGTAATTGAAATATTAATTAAAAGACAGTAATAATTGTAATTATTTTAGTAACAGCTAGAAAATCTACCATAGGATTATCGAGTGCGTATTATGGCTGATATTTCACATGAGAATATAAATAGAAACCGAGCGAGAGCGTTTCAGCATTTCTCTTCCTCAAGTACATATAAAGATTGAACGAAATTGCGTGAACACTGATTGCCAAAGAAACATTTTCTGCTATGGAAATGTTGTAAAAGAGAGAATATACCAACTTATTCCGAAGTCGTTACGCAGTTCAAACTATAAGGGAGTTTAGGATCGTGTGATATACATCTAAATGTATGAAATTAATTTTTAAATGATAATTTAAAGATCTTATCAAATTTATGTTCTAAGAAACTAATAAATTAAAAACAAATTATAAGTTTTGCACGATTTTATACTCATTAATAAGCATGGTTATGTATTAAGTTAATTTAAAGAATATTTCCAACGATTTTTCAATAAATCTCCGTGTTTATTACAAATTATGATAGGGCTTTCTGCAAAAACTAAATTTAAAAATAGTGTTTACTTTTAATTTTAATTTTTTCTAATTTAATTATCATTTGACTTAAGTTAGTATATATCGCAAGTTGTCCTATCATAATTTTCTTATGAGTCACGTTAAATAATAATGTACAGCGAACTAAGGAAAACGACTGATTTATATTCGGCTGAAAGAATCTTTGTATGAGGCAACTGTTCCTAAAATATTTAAATTAACGAAAGGGATAAGAGTTTAGGATTTTTTGCATGGGTAAGCATTTATTCGTGATACTTTTGTGGCAAACGTAGCTTTTGCTTTCGAAATGC
The DNA here is from genome assembly GCA_028673005.1 of Tanypteryx hageni. Taxonomy (NCBI): domain Eukaryota; kingdom Metazoa; phylum Arthropoda; class Insecta; order Odonata; family Petaluridae; genus Tanypteryx; species Tanypteryx hageni. The sequence continues at coordinate 31,695,775 of CM054115.1, forward strand.
GTGCGTAGAGTTCAAGTGATAGGCGAACGTTGTTTCGGAGCCACCGAAAGAACTCGAGTTGTATCAACTTAATTGTGCTCAATTTTTTGTAAAAATTCCCGAACATAATACTTTTTTCCACACGGAAACATGCCTTAGCGCAGAACGAACGTCACCGATGAGAAGGAATGCGTAATGATGACTTCGCGGGATAGTTTTAGATAGCCTTGAGGAAGAAACTGGTCCCGAGGCTTCGCACGTCACGCACGCGCGCAGTTTACTGACCTGCTGCCGCTACAGGAAAGGGAAAGGCGAAGCGATCTGACAATTTCCGTGGCGAAAGTTACTTAATTTTTTGCGAAAAAAATTCGAGCGTCGACCGAAGGTTAATCGCTGTTTAAAGTGGCCGCCTCCTTACGGTTGCGACGCCAATGAAAAAAGAAAAGAAAAGCGAAACGGCATTCCATGATAATGGGTGTCCAACGGATCGGTGGTGACGTAGGGGCCACGGGTTTAACCAGGTATTCTGTCTGGGTGAAGGATATGCGACGTTAGCGTCAGGTCAAGGAAAACCTCTTACTCCCTTACATCTATTATTACGCTCATTATCCTTCTAACGCACCGCTCTCTCTCTCTCTCTCTCGGGTAATGAGAAACGGCGAGCGTTGCGAACTCGATTCCTCGGTTGCGAAGTGGACACGAAACAGGTATTTTATCGCTTCACAGATTTATTAGTTCGATCCCAAGCGATCTGTGAGAGAATTGAGTTTTCTCAACATCTTATATATATATATATATATAACTATTAAGAATGGAAGAATGTCGAATAATTCGAAAACAGCTGAACCTATTTTGAGACCCGCGCCTAAAGAGGCTTTCGGGTAATCTCCGTGTAACACAATTGCTCTAGTTCGATTCCTGGACCGTTTCGTTCCTCCATCTAGTAACATGGGATTGGGTGCAGCGTATTTTTTATTTGCGTTTTTAAATTACTTAAAAATCGCAAGAGACTTGGACTTGAACCAAAGAACGCGTTAAAGAATGAAAATTCATTTTTCCATCGTCGATTTTCAAATTAGCGTCGTTTTGATGAATGAATCCGTTTTGAACACGAAAGTTTCACGTTTTTTTATGTGCAAAGCATTCACTGGTTTACCGAAATAACGGGCACTGCATTGCATTACATGGAAAATGTATAGGTATCATCTATGTAAAGGTTGTTTATCTATATATTAAGTGTAAAGGATAATTTTTATATTCTGACTTGTTTTTCGTCTTATCGCTTTGAGATGCTTGGGTATATATTTTTACAATTTTAGCCGTAACTGGCCAGGCAGTAGCGGATCCAAAAATATTTTTCGCCGAGTATCTTTGATTCTTAAATTATTCATTATATGGAATCTTCTCATAACTGAGACTGCACCAAAAGAGATATTATCAATTTTCCACAAGCCGGTTAACAATCGGAACGAATCTTTGTGAGGCTTACATTAGGTCATGCCGTTTTAATTACGGTAAGAATAATGCTCATTTCTAACGTCTTCATTTCAGGAAAGTTGGTCGACAAAATTATTGTTTCCTTATACATACATAAAAAATGAATTTTAAGGAAAATTATATTAAAAATAAGTTTGAATGGTAACTAGAATTAGTTTAATCTTAGTTCCGCCTTTAAGTTTCTATTTATCGCAGATTCGACTGCGTCAGAGATTCTCAACCCCTTTGCATATAACGCCTCACCAACAATTTTGCCAAAAAAACACGAGTCCCACCACGATTTTAACAAAACCTCACCTCATCCAAGAAGTGGAATTTCACGTTAAGTGGATGTATTAATCATTGATGGGAAATTTTAAGGACATTAAATATTGCGATCATTTTGTTGAGAAAAGGTTTTACAATAATTATTTTCGAAACTTCGCGCCCTACTCATTCAGAAACACTGGACTACGTAATACTGTTTTGTCAGCGAATCCAAGGTTTTGGTGAATCGTGACCTGGGTGAACATTTGTTTTCTGCATCTATCCCTCTCTCGCGTTACGGATAAGGGAATCGTGACGTCGAAGGTCATGGAGAACTGGTTTACGCAACTTAGCCGCTTCGCGCCATTCAGAAAAATATGCGTAAGTTGTTCTTTTTTTCCAAAGAAAAGGTGACCATTTCTCGGGTAATTTTCACCTCTAAAACAACCTCGGGTAATATAAGTATATCCACATAAATCATCTGCTTTTCGTGCAAGTATTTATTGCGTGGTCTCTATTATCCAAATAATACAAAATAGATTATCAATGCGATATGTATCTTCATCCAATTTCATGGACTCGCTCGGCAAATCTCATTAGAGAGAGAAGGACTAATATATTTCATGTAAACAAAAACGTGCAAAATAATTTAAAGATGTATTGGGCGAAGGTATGGCTACCGAAGATACCTAAGCTAAATAATTACTTTTTCAATTTTTAGGCGTTCTTTACCAGCGAGGCGGTAATAGCGGAACGCCATATGGGCACGTCTGGTCAGTCCGTCCGTCGAAACTTTCATCTCCTAAACCTCTGGTCGCATTTTAATTAAATTTAGTATGAGTGGTCATTATTAAAATTTATCACCGAATTGTGATTTTTAACAGAACCCGTCAATTATAACTTCCACTTTACATAATTACTTTAATAAACTTATACTCGTATCTTGTTAAATGGCATCCGTCAAGCAACAATGAAATACCAAACCTTTTTCTCTCTAGCTCTTATATGATCTGTAAGGTATAGATTAAAAATTTATTTGAATAGAGAACAACATTTACTACAAGAAAATCTGCAAAACCACATAATTACGAGTTATAATTTCGGAGATAGAAATTCTAGAAAATCCCCGCAAAACATCGCATATTTTGTTTACATCGATCGCGAAGACGGTTCTCTCGGCAAACAACAATTAAAAATCCATATATTTCTCTCCCATGCTCTTATATGATCTGTGAGGTATAGATTTAAAAATGTTTTCGGATAGAGAACAACATTTACTACAAGATGGTCCCAGAGACTATATAATTACGACTTATGGGGATAGAAATTCGAGAATCGGCTAATCTTTCGATACCGTTTCATACCTATTTCCCGTTAAGAAGGGCTTTGAAATCTCTGTGTATTCCATTTATGGGGTATACTTTTCCATCTTGTTTTTATATCGAAGTGTTAATTTTTTAATTTACAATTCCGTATTCGCTATAAAATTACCGAGTTCTTCTTATGGCAGAAAACAAATTATTGGATAAGCAATACTTTTTGTAGAGTGCACAAATTTAACAAATATTAACTCAAACATTTTACATTAAGATTTTCGTGAAAGGGCTCACGTCTCCTAACTCTTCTTATTACTCAACCACAGAATTTTATTAAACAGATCGAAGTTTCACATCGCTTACATTTGAAAAGACTTAAGAAACGGGCGGGAAATATGGTTAACAAATAACTTCTTATCGTAAACAGAATCTTTTGCTACTTAGCATTACCAGAATGTTGTTATAATGAATGTACAGGCGTTAAATAATAACTTAATATGTTTTACAGAGAAGTGAATGGAGAATTCGAAGGTGAAGAAAAGGATGAGTCATATAATATTACTCGTTTTATTTTATTTCAAATGTTTTTTATTTTCAAAATTACTTTTACTCGTCACATACATGGATAACTTAATTTTTTGCCCTCAGTTTATGAAAATATCACCTAATAGACAGCCTGTTTAGGATGGGATGAAGTAATCGGCGACACCATTACGATAAAGTCAAGTGGCAGTTGTTATGCTGTCTTAGCTCCGAGGATGGCACTGCTTTGAATTTTCCCGTGTTTAAACGGAAATTTGGCAAAAACCTTGCGCAATCAGCCTCAATAAATTACTTTAAAGAAGACATAAATAATGTCAGTAACAATTAACAAATAACAGAAAGTAAACTAAGTAAACTAATGTATAACAATTTTTAATTAGTTTTAGATTAAAACAGATAGTAACAGTTAATATACATAATATCATCATAGTATCATCATAACAATGAAAAAATAACCTAGCAAAAACTTTTCGTTGTCATAACTAATTTATAACAGACTTTAGATTATGACAGTATATATTTATATAAATAAATATGGGAATAAATATTTTAATTAGGAAGACTGGTATTGCGTGGTTGAATGTTTTCATTCTCACTCAAGCCACATTCGTCTTCTCTTCGGTGACAGATCCTCACATGACGGACGCAAGGCTGTTGACGTAGCGAGGGCTATTAGTGAAGCATTAGGTCGTTCGTCAAGAAGACCGCAGAACCGATTCGCTCTCGTGATGCATCCTGTAAACTATCCCGCGGTTTTTATCGAAGAACGATCATTTTTTAGTCACAAACCCGATATTGAGTTGGTTTTCATTTTGGATTCTTGCAGATTTATTTATAGTTCGCTGAAGTCACGACACAACACGCAAAAAAGTTCACCTTATCCTTTTAACCCCCGCAGTAAAATCGTTTGTGTTCTTGTTTTTGTAGTAGTCGGTTGTGTATTTGAGTATGGAAGCTATTGCCGAAGTGGCAATTTTTTGCACTACACCACATCTATGCAGATCACTCATTGCCAGTTCAATACGTTAGCACTCATTAAAAAATGTACTTATCTTTTTCGAAAAAGTGGGATTATTTTTGGGCACTCTTTTAAGTAGGTATTGTCATTGACCTAGCTTGTCCATTTTCTGACACGTGCACATCACGTGCGCGTCGACTTCCACGGTCACGACCTTGATCTCCCGAGTGAACCCGTCCGTTATCTTGAAGGTCAGGTTGATTTTCGCGTACTTGGATGGAGCGCAGGAGAAGTCGTCCCCTTGGAGACAGCACCCAGAACCGCCGTCGCACTGCGGGAGAACGGTCATCGAGGGATCGATGTGAGCGCCTGGCGAGATTGGGACGTACTTGGACAGCACGTCCCAGGACGAGAAGGACCTCGGCTGTGGTTTCGAACATTTGAACTGGGAAACTTTTTTAATGTGACCGCTGAAGCGGTTGGCCTCTTGCGAGTTCGCTGCCACGGAGACGGCGACCACGATCAGCACCAATCGGAGAGCGGAGGAGGCCATTTTGACAGTCGAGTTTCAGTTTGAATGAAGAGACGTTCGCTAGAGCTATCAAAGTGTGTTCGCTGTATGTTCGTCCTCCCGCGACTGATGCGGTCTTGGTGTTTCCGATGGCACTTTTATTGCGAAGGAAACAATGCTTATCTTCTTCCCATTTCCGACCGGTGTTTGTCTTATGGTTATAAACAAAAAAGGAAATAACCGGTCGGTGGTTTCCCCTTTTCCTCTCGCGGAACTCTTAGGAACATAGAAACAGTTTTGAATATCGCTTAAAAATAGATATACACGAATAATTTTGTTGTGACGGAAATTAGAAATATTTTTTTCCATCACACGTTTTGATTTTTCTTCTTTCCTTTTTATGTTATAAATGGGAACTTCCGTCGGAAACAGAGGTTATGAACAGAGCCGGCCTGTGAGATTTGATAGGTGTGGGCGAGATTTGATTTGGCCGCTCCTAACAAATCAAAATTTCCTTGCGACCATTTTTTTAGAGGATACGTTAGCCTTGTTTCCATGTGATTACTTACCTCTCTTATTAGATATACGTAAAAGTATTAAGTCAACGGAAAATATTTTGTAAAATAATAAATTTTTGTTAGAGATTTATTTTTAAAAACATACGCTTTTAAATAAGAAAAATCTGAGGGCGGTTTCTATTTAAATGTTAAGTGTAAAGGCCGGAATACATTGCCGATTAAGTCCCGACACTTGTCTCGCGAAAATCATCGAGGTATTTAAACTGGAGACAAATCTTGCGCGATTTACTGTCTGCGAGCAGCTCAACGTGACTTGACCTTGGTGTTGTCACAGCAACTCTCGCACTTGTGTGTACACCATGTGGCGAGTCCAGTGCGGTATGAGTTCGCCAAGGGAGGTTCTGTGTGCCGCTGCGTTTGTTGTTGATAGCATTATTAAAAAGAAAATAAATAAAAGAAAACGCTTGGTCAAAGAATGGATTCTCAGAAGATCGAATTTCGGTGCTTACGAGAATTAATTCATTAGTTGTCTGCAAATGTACTGCAAGAGTATTTGTTGCGCTTATTTTTTTTAAACGTATTATTTTCGTAATCTGCGGATTTCACATAACTCCTCATTGCACTCGTACATTTGAATGAGTTCATTGGTCCTTCGACCATGTTTTCTTCTTGTCGCCCATGTTTTCTCCTCACCCAGCTCTCAGACAGTAGCAAGAAATTCCATCCTGGCTGGAACCGCGCGAGAATCTTTCGTGACCAAACTGATACCTGTCTACACTGATAGTGAGTCAACTATCGTTGCTTCAGCTGCAAGTTGATAACACGGAGAGACTGCTCGCGGCGCTGTCCACACTGGCGGTATTTCTTTCAGACAGCTACTCGCGCGACTTTAATCACCAGTGTATTCCGGCCTTAAGGGAAGTTCCAATGAGTTTCGGTCTCCCGTATATTTGTTTGTAAACGTAATCCCGATATGTTTTCAAGTACCCGCCAACTCTAGTTTGAGTCAGGAGTTCTTTGCCTGTATGAGTGATACTTAGGGCATAATTTTATTGAAAGAATTAACAAAGGTGTTGTGTGAATTGATAAAAAACGAAGATACTCATGCATCTTACCTAAGAAAAACAATTCAAAACGTATTTATAGCCCTATTAGAAAACAAAATTAATGACGCCGTTTTAAATAAAATAAAAAAGCCAAATACATTTCGATTATAATAAACTAGCTGAAGTACCCGCATTTCGAACGGATTGAATAACTGAATTTAAGCCCATAATATCCATTTTAAACATACTTTTTAGCAACCGGTTGCATGACAGACAAACTCTCCCTGCCATCTTGAAGGGCATTCGCGCGGACGGATAGTTGAAACCGATGGAATAATTGAAATGTCTGCGAAGTTGCGCTAATATGTACCTATGAACAAAATGGCCGAGACCAACTGCGCATGAAAATAAATCAAACGAAGAAACAAGGACACGAACAAAAACCAAAAGTCATACAACTGTAGATAAAACTGGCAATGAAATTAACATTAAATGAAGGTACAAAAGAAATAACAATTAAAAGAAATCAAAGAAATACAGCGAGAAGAACAGTTATGCACAGAGGCTTCAGCGTAGCGTCAGCGCTAATGATTTCATTGTTTGGTAAAAGAAAATAAACAACTTTATTAACCGTTGTCATGGGAGGAATATGTTGATTTCAAATACGCCGAGGAATGCCGCTATTGTATGCAAATAAATTCACAGAAATTACTAAATATCGTTGCCATGGTAGTTAAATTTTTAGATTGTCGAAAGCTGGAAAAATTATCCTTTTTTCGAGGTTAAATAGTTAAATTTCCGTTAATTCTGCATGGATTCAAATTCTGTCTTTAAAAATAAGAAACACCATTCTTTTATCTTTACATCTGTGTGCGTTTCCTTTCCGTATCTTAGTTTGGAGTAACTTAAAAAAGCATTTATAAAATACCTTGCACCGATTTCCATATTTTTCTTATGGGAGAGGGGAATGAGTAAATGAACTCCCTTTTCACCCACTTCGAGATTTTTTAGATTTTTTTTAGCAATAGAGAATCAACATCATTGCAACAAACTAGATCTCCCTCTTTAGAAAATAGATGTTCAAATTTCTGTTGTCGTTTACGGAAAAAACATATTTTAGCGCCCTGATCAAGAAGATTCCATCCTTTTAATCTTGAAGCTAAAAGTTCTGCTTGACTTTTAGATAAATTAAGATCACGAACCAAATCATTGAGTTCAGACTGAGTTATCAAGTGAGGGTTAGAAGAAGTCAGGCTTTCCATAAATGCTGGGTCATTCTGTATTTCATCTCCTGAGTCACTCTGGGTCTCGACATCACCATCATCTTCTTCATTTAAGGTCCATGTTTCTGGTGGCTTAGGTACAGGAAGCTCTGGACCGTGGGACACAGGTCTGATAGCTGATGGAAGATTTGGATATTTTACATTATGTTTAGACTTAAATGTAATTCCAGATATGTTAGTCAAGCAAAAATAGCAATCCTTAGGTTCTCTGCAAACCATGGGAACTGCAAATGGAATGTGACCAGCCAGTCACTAGTGTTACACATGAAGCACAACAGATGTGAGGGGCCCAAAATTTGTCCTGATCACCTGCTTTGTATAAAAAATAAAGCTCATATGATTTACTAACTAGAAGGGTAATATTTCTCCTCTGTGCCTTATAAGTTAACTCAACACAAATATAGCAAAAATTGTTTGGGTGACTTTTACAATTTCGAGGCATGTTTCCCTTAAAAAACACACACTACACACTAAAAATATTCACCACTAAGCGAGAACTCACAGACACTAGGCATGATTCACAAATGAAAGCTGACACTCAACTGAGAGCAAAGAGAAGATACTGAATCAGACATTGAAAGTGTCAGCATATTTACATTAGTAGCTGCCTACCCAAGGTGATGACTCATAGGTATTGCACTATGAGTCACAGACACTAGGCATGTTTCACAAATGAAAGCTGACACTCAACTGAGAGCAAAGAGATTCAAGGTGATGACTAGACCGCGGATTTTTAGGTTCTAAAAATTAAGTTTTAGGCGACTAAAATAGGCTCTTTAAGTAGCTTAATTAGGCTTTATAAAACGTAAAAAAGGCTCTAAAACTACTTCCAAAAACTGTGTCCAGTAAAAAACAACAACATCATCTCTGTCAACTATCAACTTTAATTCACGAAAAAGGACTGAAACATGCACGCACGCAAAAATTACCAGTCAACGAAACATTATTGACTTGTGTTTTCAAAGAACATAAAAATATTTGACTACTATGCATTGAAACTTATTCTTATGGTTAATTTACCATGCGTTACAGAGAAAATAATATCTACATTACATATAGTAATACTGAATGAAAACACTATTCAAGTATATATTTAAGTACTATGCAGAATGTTTGACAAACTGTTTCATTCGAAATTCCCGTAATGAATTTGTCACCTATTTGGGTTTATTCCACAAATTTCCCGTAGTTGGCCTCACAGCAAATAACAAGCACCTTTTCTAAGTTTTCTATCACAAAACTATGGCATTTGCCAGTTAATATCATCTTGTAAGCAGAAAAAACCGTTCGACATCAACTGATGTGGCGGGGGCGAACTTCAACTTAGGTACATGTTGAAATGGAATTTTGCACTCAACTTCACTGGATTTTCCTGCCAGTATATCTGCTGCTGTACATAGGCTCTGCAGACCTGAGTTCTTTTGTAGCACTTTTTCTAGTTTAGCTCATACTTTTTCCCCCACTTCACCTGGCGCTTACTTGATTTATTGTTTCACTTCATTCAGCAAAGCAGTATTTTCGTAGATGGGTTTTCCTGAGCCCTCCAATTCAGCAATAATCCAAACAAGGGATGTATAGTGGGATCTAATATACACCAAATCTTTGGGAATTGAGGGATCTTCCAGCAACATTTTCGCCGAAGTGACACAGGCAGTATCCTCGGATAGATTTGTCACAACTTCCTTGACATGAAGGGTATGCTCACTGTAATATTCAGCTGCTTTCACCCAGCGGGTGAGCACAGGCTCAGGTGGCAGAGAGACATCGGGCAGTTTTTCTCAAAAAGCCTGTTTTCTTGTTGGTGCCTTGACGAAAACCTTCTTCACGGTGGAGATCAATTTGTTTATCTTGGAGATTTTGAGTCTTATTTGCTCTGCTACGCGGTTCAAACCACGAGCAAGGCATATCACATGCACAAGGGAGTGATAGAACACCTTGAGCGACTGCATGGCAGCAACCATGTACGACGCAGCATCTGTGCATAGGAGCAGCGCTTTCTCTTCGTCTAGATTGTTGGGATACAGCACTTTCAGTCCATTGTTCACAGAGTGTGCTATTGTTTCCTGATTTGTTTTGGCAAGTTGCTTCGTGTAGATGAGGTAGGCTTTGGATGGCATATCTGGGTCAAATTTCCCAACAACCAAGTTGGCCATGTGTCTGTTGAGAGCGTCAGTGGTTTCGTTGACTGATATCTAAATATGTGAATCTCCAATGTCCTCCCGTATCCTGCACATTGCATCATCGTACGTGGGTTGCACGTAATTCTTGCCTAGCGTTGACTCGGAAGGTACCGACTGATGGCAGTATCGTTCTAGGACCCCTTGAATGTTGGATTTTCTAGTGTTCTGAATTTAATGTTGGCTGCCACAATTGCATGACACAAATCTGCAAAAAACTGATTATTCTTGCTGGATCTCTCAGAAGTTTTTGTTAAAAGCGTTTGTTTCATCTTCGATTTGCGTTCAACATTTGCCTTATGTAGCACTCCTAGGACATGTTGAGTTAGGTGGGATTTTTTATCACTCGAAACCTATAAAGAAAAATTATGAAGAAATAATTAACCGTAAAAATACGGAAATAATCTAATAAATATGGAAATGGGGCAAAAATTTAAAATTTACTTTAGAGATACGAAGGTCCGCAGCTGGATTACTGAACATTTTGAATAACCACGTCTATAGTTACCACAAAATGGCTCGTATAAACAAAATATGTAGATGGTTTTTGCCTCAAAGATGACAAGCAATTCACGGCCAATAATTCGTTGCAAGCCAGCATTATAATGTACTTACCTCCTTGTTTCATGCTTGACAGAAGATAATTTTTCCATCCGTTGTGATGTACGGAAACTCTTGTAGCCACTGACGTATTAAATAAGCTTTCGAACCTGCTATTTTATGCATTGCACTTTCACAATTTTTACGTTCACACTTCTCACTTTCACCCTCTGCGGTCTGGAGAAGGACTGCAGGGTTATTCTCGTTTTCCCGTGTCACACAATATGACAATGTAACTACGAGAAATTAACGCAACATCAGATTAAACCCATTGTTCCATTGTCGCATCGCGCGAAACAGGGAAACAGAATAGCACCACCGAATGCGTGACAGGTCTGATCTGGTGCTCGCCACCTGATCATGACCGTGGTGTGAAGGACATATTCCCAACCATCAACTGAACATTGTACAGCCAGTTTAAAAAATATGACTAGTACCAAAATCTGCTTTTATTGTCGATTTTTTCTACAATATTAGCCCTTTTTAGGCTTTTTTGCATCAAAATGGAAAAAATAAGCATTAACGTCGAAATAGGCATTTTTAGGCATTAATGTCAAAATAGGCATTTTTAGGCACTATAAAATATGTTTTCGGGGTTTATTATTCATGAAACGTATATATACAATTGTATATTCAGATATCCACTCAGGAAATAAATAGGTTTTTACCTAAAGATCTGCGGTCTAGTGATGACTCATAGCTTTTGGACTATGGTGACGTACAGACAATAACCTAATTTTTAAATACATATTATTATGTCTGTTACACATAAATGATGAGTGATAGAAAATTCTGACTTCATTTTTGAAATCAGCACCTAAAAATACTTAAGAAACAGTTGATGTTTTACATTTAACAAAATCATTGTTGACCAGTGTAGTTACCCAAAAGCTACAACTTTGCCAAATTTCAGCTTTCTAGCTAACCTAGAAGTAGGAGATCTTTTTGATGAATCAGTCAGTGATTCAGGACACTTCCTTTTATACAAGTAGTTGTTGCTTGCATTCAGTAAGCATTTCAGCCCATATCGAAAGTAACACCATAGAATTTTGAGGAGATGCAGTGCATCAGGAAGTCCATAACGTCACTAATATTTCCTGATTTTGGATTTTGACGTCGTTATAAGTTTACGCCGTAGTTTTAAATCAATTGTATTATAATACAATCCACTGATTCTCTTTGGAAGCACCAAATTAAAGCTATTATTATATACAGTTCTTTGACACCCATAATTGAAAGGAGTAAATTTCTTTTATTTAATAACATATATCGTGTTTTAAAATCATGACGTCATCATATGTTTACATCTTTGGTTGAAATCAATGGGACAATAAGAATTTCTCTATTAAAAAGCATTAAAGTGATGCTATTATAATACGAATTGCCAATTTCCATTGAAAAGCATTTTCCTGTCTGCTATGGTAGCTGAAGTTCTTTATTGTTGAGCATTTGCTTTTTTTCCGATTAAAAACAGATTTATTCCTCAATTCGGCACCGATTTGAATTTAGTCTTAAAAAATAAGAAACCTAATTCTTTTTGCTATAGAATTGCTTTCATCTCGAGTTTCTATCTGAATTATAACTAATTAAAAAATGCCAATTCATGAAACTCTGCACATATTTCCATATTTATGGGGTATCGAAATGGAACATTGAGGTCAAAAATACCCCACTAAAAATTTTTTAAATGGAATTTTCGATTTTTCGGGTTCGTTGTATCTAATAACCTATCATCCTGCCAAATTTCAGATCCGTGGCAAATTTAGAAGTACCTGAGGTTTTATATTATATATATATATATATATATATATATATATGGATGTCAACAAGGTGTTGGGATGAGGAAACCCAGTGAACACTCACCAATCAGACGACTTCAGGTTGGCGAGGCCTCGGGGATGTCGAAGCGACACACTCCTTCACTCCCCCTGGCCTCAACCTTCGATAGCTTTTCACTCCCTTTCTGTCTTCTCCCAACACCCTACCAATCCCCAACCGCCTCCGTAAATCCGTAAATTTTGTCATTAATACTAATTACTGGACAGTGTTATTTTTTTAAAGGAATACAAAAATAACCCATGTGCTACAGAATTAAACTAGGGAAATCGTTCATATAGCGAGGATATTAGAGGCATTCCCATGATAATATTACTCTTATCTATGGGTCTATGGATATATTTCGTATAGTACGAAGAATATGTTTTAATTTTTTCTATTTATCCGTTGATTTTTCAAAATTTTAATTATTTCTTTTTGAGATTATTTCGTATAGAGAACGAGGTTTTTTGTTATTTCTCAGTATTAATCTGCAAGAAAGCAAATTGCAAAATACTTTCTGAAATTAGCATTGTGAGTTTTTGGAAGGCGAAAGGTAGAAAAGTACGGGAAATGGAATAGTGAGGACATAGAAGGAGCACTATCAGCTTATCAGCAATGCGGAATTGGCCTTAATGAAGCAGCCAGAACTTACTGCGCACCAAAAGCTACACTAAAAAGAAACGCAGAAGAGAAAAATATTTTTACTGTCGCAGAGAAAAAGCAATGGGGAGAAATTTTGCTCTCCCTGAAGACATATAGATGGAATTGGTGGATCTTGTATTGTGATTGGAAGAATATATGTTTGGAATGACACCTATAAAAAACCTGGCGTTTCAGATATGTGAAAAGTACAATTTAACACACCAATTTAATACAGAAAAACAGTCAGCGGGGAAGAAATGGCACACCTTTATGGCCAGACATCCTGAACTTTCTTTCCAGAAGCCAGAAGCAACATCTATACAGAGAGAAAGTGGCTTTAACAAGGAATAAAAAAAGTCTATTCCCTTCATGTGCCTTTGTCCAGGACAAAAATTTATAGTTGTTAAATGTTTATTCTATTAGACATTTTTGTCAGTGGTCCTATTTAGGAAACCTAGGGTCCAATTTTGGCGACCCTTCTCCTAAATTGGACCGTTTGCAGTGTTTCACAATTTATATTTTTTTTATTTCACGCTTATAGGAAACTAAAATTTTATGACACATTCTTATTTGTTAAATGCTAATGTAGAATTTTTACCAAAAAATATAATAAAAATGCCGTAAATCACAAAATCTTAAAACTAGTCCAATTTGGGCTACTCTCCCCTACACGGTAGAATTTGTCAGAAATACGCATTTATTTTGTAAATTTTATGGCTTTTTCGTAGTCTTTCTGGGCGTTGCGAAGGCGAACCGCATTGTTGCCTCCGATTGAATTAGCATTTATTAAGCCTTAAAATAGACAAAAGAATTGCGTTATTCGCTTCGAGCATTTTATGAAACATCGAAATTACAGTTGTAGCAACTTCAACCTTGCAACGTTAATAATTGCAGATTATTATTATTCAGTAAACTGCCCGTGAACTGTGAGCATTCTTAACAGTTGACCAAAAGAAAAAATCTTCTTTCTGTATTTCAATACTGAAATGTTACCTATTTCGTTAGGGAGAAGCAATTAAAATTGCACCTATAAATTATAAAAAAACATGAAATTCAAATTATTAGTTTTATAATTTCATAAGGGGAAACGGGCTATTATTACTTTTAAACATGCAGATTTATGACTGACTTCACAAATTTTTTCCGGGTACTGCTAGTAACAATAAATAACAAAGTGGCTAACTAAGATTGAGGTTTAAAGGATGACATAAATGTCCGTAGTGACTGACAGGAAGCATACGAGTTTGGGAGCAGGGAGTTAAGAAGAGATGGGAGGCGGTAAAATAAAGATATCTACTTATATTACTGAAAGTATTGGAGTGTCAACATGCAATAGATCTCTATTGAATAGAGAACTGAGTTGGAATACGAAAACAGAAAAGAGAAAGAAGTTCAGGGCAGTCGACTTTAGCGTTGAGAATGTTATAGAGAAATGAAAGATCTGAATTTGCACGGAGTGACAGAAGTGGTTCAAAAGTGTGGAAAGACCAAATTTTGATTTTTTGGCTTTGCGAAGAAGAGAAACACGAATATTTATAATCTTCATAAAGAAATTTAAGATTCTATCTAGAGAGGCGATGTTAGAGGAATTTGGCATGGTCCAAATGAGAGAAAAATAGTAAATACCGTAAATACCCGCGTATAATGCGCACCCACGTATAACGCGCAGGGGGGTTTTCAGCCTCGTAATCTATGATTTTGCTATATACCCGCGTATAGCACGAACAGATTTTTTTAGCGTTACCGTTCCAGAATAAAGTAAATGGTGTAACGTGGTCTAAAGCAATGATCGAATTATTGGTATTATGTATTGGTAACATAACGAAGGTGCGAAATGAAATTTTCGAATAACGTTCCAAAAGAACGTCAGCTAAATCAATCATTACATACTCTGTTTACTTACAAGGTGATATTAGGATATACACAATAATCCAATTATATTAATTTCATAGTATGGCATATGACATTGTTTGAGCTAATAAATTGAAGGAATGACGATAATCCTATGTCGAGGTTTTTTACATAAGTTTTAGTCACGCCTGAAGTGAACGGGTTCGCCCAACCTTCAGTTTTACCCTTATTAAAACACTCTGGAGCACATAAAAACGATAGCAAATAACCATACTTAACTACAGACTCTAAGAATCAAGAATAAACCAGGTATGAATGCTGAGAGAAAAGTAGGGAACGATACCTTGATTTAGTTCTACAAGAAGCATCAACTGCCAGCGTACTCAAAGGCATCAGCTGCCATTGTTTCTAATTGTAAGTAGTACCAGTACCTCACCACCAGGCCGGGAGCCGGTGTAGGGTGACGTCATGTGTAAGATGACGATTCCGTTAACAACATCGAAGGAGAATGGTCCAGTGAAAAATAATTTCTCAGCTTTTAAAATGAATAAATACTGAATTCATTCTTTTCTTATCTAATTAATGTATGTTTATAGAATTAGTTAATAAATTTTAACTATTATCTATCTTACTTTTCGTAAAAATCACCAATAAAATTATGAGGATACCCGGGCAGTAATTAATGTGCCGAAATTGTGGAAATATGGAGTCAAATGAAAATAGGAAGGTTATGTACCCTCGCATAACATTTTTAACTCAAATATTTCGAAAAAAAGTGCGCATTATACTCGGGTATTTACGGTAATAGAAAGGACTGCCCCGCAGAAGTAGGTGCTTAGGGCAAAAGGGTCTCTGATGTCCGTAAGTCTATAAAAGTCTTAGAAGAGACAGCATTTTTTTAGACAAATGGGGACAAAAGGTTAGCTGACTATCGATGATAATCCCGAGGTCCTTTTAGTTTTCTACCCTCGACAGATGTTTACTATTTAGTTGATAAATGTGGAGGATTGGGTTAAGAGTGAAGGATGCTTGTCAGGGAACTACATTTGGAGGGATTCAGTCTCAGATTACAAGTGGCACTTCAGCTAGACATTGAGTCCAGCGTGCCTTGAAGCGCGAGAAAATCCAAAACTGAATCAGTTTTCCTAAATATTTTCCAGTAGTCTGCGTACTACAGGAGACTGACAAAGAAATATCGAAGCAAGTGGCATCGAGGAAAAGTTGGACAGATATGTGCTAAGAGCACTGCCTGGAGTAAAACCGGAGGTAAGTAGGATCCATCTAGAAGCTGTAACAGAGAGAACCACACGTTGCGTTTGTTCCGCCAGGAAGCTCTCTCTTAACCATGAATGTTGAAACGATTACTAAGTTTGACAATAAGTAAACTGTGGTTGAGGGAGTCGAAAGCTTTAAAAAAGTAAAAAAATGGAATAAAGCTGAGACTTTTATTTTAGAGAATTAACGGCATGAAACAGAGAAGTGGCTGGATTTGAGATACAGGAGAGGACTGGAAGAAAGCCATGCTGTTTTGAGATGAGGTGAGGACAAGTGAAATGAATCAGACGGTTCAGCATTATTTTCTCGCATACTGAGAAAATCACTGGAAGTAAAAGTAAGGTACGGTATAAAGAAACATCATATTTATTGCCATATTTAAGAATCATTACGAAAGCGGCGGTTTTCCATTGTCATGAAAAAATAGTAGTGGAGAAGCAACGATTAAATATGACAAATAGTGGAAAAGAGAGCGAGTCAGCACATTTTCGGATAAAGAGGGGGCTAATGCCATTAGGACCAATGGCGCGAGTAGGAGAAAGCTGCAAGAGAAATATATGGACTTCTTTAGGTGAGGTATTTAGACTGAAAAGAGTGAAATTGCATGCAGGTAATAGAGGAAGGTGCTCCTGGCGGTTCACGGGGGTTGAAGAAGAGATATAAGGGTATCGGAGAAAAATTTACTGAAGAGGTCAGATCGGCCCGGCTGCTCAGGAGTTATTGTTAGTGACTTCATCCGGAATCCTGTCATGATTTCTTCGAGTATTCACTAGAGACCAATATTCACTAGGGACCATTAATATCCAAAGAATGCAGTGTAAAAGACGCTGATTAGTCGTCACTCCCCTCCCCCACACTGTGGCTGGTTCGTTGTTTATTAAAGGAACACCCACCATGGCCAACCGAACCGTTGGCATTGCGAGGACAGCTTGCAGGGCGCCTAAAAGCAAACCAAAGGGACGATAAACCATTTCTGCTCCCATGATGCATTTGCTCAAATTGGAAAGCGACTCCTCCATTTGTAATGATTTACATCATCTCTCGGTCGCGTGTAAATGTTGGTATTGATTAAGAAACCACAGATTTCTGATCACAAGGCAGCATTATGCATAGCACTCATTTGAACGAATGTTTTTGTTTTCTTCGATTCACAGAACAAAACAAAAGTTTATAGCAGTCAATCCAGGCTTAAATATATTTACTTGACTACAAGGCGAACTCACAGAAACTTATTTTCAGAAAGTAATTTTTATAAGGCATTCTGAAGCAAAAAAAGGACCGAGATTATAGCAGTTATTTTTTATTTAAATCTCTAAAAAAATTCATCACAATTTGCATTGCTGAGATAAATGTGATTTCAGCATGTTAAAATACTCATTATAATTGTTTTTATTTATTTTTGTTCTCGAATATTAGACAACCTCCAAAACTGAAAAACAGAAAAAAACTCATCTCACAGTCAGGAAAATTCGGTAAATGTATATCCAAACGCACCGATTGTTCCTTATTTCGCCTCTCGGAGCTCTCGCGGGTGTCTGCTCTTCGCAGGATCCACGCATGTGCGATCCTCGACTCATTGCCATATAATATTCTTAACTTTCTTGCACGAACACTTGAGGTGCTCCTTCACTCGCAATTCTACGAGTCTAAGTCCTCCGGTGAACAGGTTCATTACACTGAAGACCAGCGGGATGTATTCATACTTGGAAGGATCGCAGGAATGGTCGTCCCCTTGGAGACAGCATCCGGAATGGGCGCCGCACATATTCAACACGGTCATCGAAGGGGTGATGTGCTCGCTTGGTGATAATTTGAAGGTCTTGGGAAACATGTCCCTGGAGTGGAAAGACATTGGCTGAGGTTCCGAACACTTGAATTGGATTGCCCTTTTAAGGTTACGTTGGAAGTGACTCTTAATGTTGCCTTTGTCGGAGGACACGGCCAGGGATACGACGACCAATATCAGCAACACGCGGAAGAAAGAGGCGGTCATTTCGTGGAGGAGATTCGTATCTTCCCGACTGTATGGCGTGTCCCAAAGCTCCGCGAATGACGCGTCCGTCTGATTCTTCCTCTGGTTTGGTGGAATATTCTTATCTGGTTTCTATTTCCGACCGAGATTTGGTTTCGGAAAATTGACCCGGATGGAGAAATTACAGGGATTCTGTCTCTCCCCTTCCCTGTTACGCACGTTGGGAATATATTCATCCACGCTTACGGACCAATTCTATTGAAATTCGTGGTCATGTTATTATTATTATGGACTGGTGATAGGAAATTAGTAATAATGATATTTTCCGCTTTCTATTTCGATCTTTTCTTCCGGGTTTAGTGTCATGTCCTCGAGTGCGGAGGAAGCGATTGCAAGACGCAAGGAAAATATTCAGTCATTAATCTCCAATTAAGGATTTGCGAAATCTTTCCCTTTCTAGCCGTTTCTCTCGGAAGGAAATAATAATTTTTCCCTTCCTTCACAAATTAAACTTTGCCTAATAGTATAATTAGTCGCTTTCTTCCACTTCTAAACTGAGCGACAAAAGTCTCACATAGCTGAGAAAAGTTCCAATGATGTCTATGCTTCAATTGTTGGAAATTTTTAAATTCTACTGCATGATTTCAGGAGCAGATCCTGATACATCCAAGGGAAGGGTCGCTCTTATCGCCCCTCCCTCCCTTGAACCCGTCACTGCCGACCACCCTTTTATTCTGGGAATCCCTGCCCCGTCAGAATCTTTCTTTCCTTTGCTCTAGGGCCTAATCTGTTGCAATATGATAAATTTTCGTCACGTTGTCTCTGGAAAAAAGTTTTCAAAGAGAATCATCTATTTATTATGTGAGGTAACCTAATAATCTTTATAGTCTTAACAGGACTTAATCGGATGCAGTGAAAATGCAGTCATACGTACGCCAAAGCAAACTGGCATAAATTGCACTTTAGACGATAAATGTTTCTAAATAATTTTAATTTGATATTATGGTATGCCTTTAGAGGTAATTATAGTTTTCTATAAAGCTGGACATCTGTTTTACGATATCTGGTTCGGTAGTCACCCCTGAAACTTTAAAGTGACATTTACGGAAAAAATTCCAGGGGTATCTAGATATATAACTAAGATTTTAATAAAAACCGATACTTTCTAATAGCCAAAAAGTCAAATCATCTTTGTCACGTGTGAGTTTCATTAGTGATCAACTTATAGTTTCGGAGATAAAAATTCGAGAAAATCTCGAGCAAAATGTCGCAAAAAGATGTATACACAATTTAATAAAGAAAAAATACCCATTACATAATTCAGAAAAAATCAATATTTGGTGTGACAGAAGCAATAGTTTTAGGCACATGATAAACTGCCGCAGATGTTCAAAATTACCACCGTTCACTTCTAGGCTCTGTTGACAGCGGCGAACAACTGATTGACAAACGTTCACCAAGGTATCTGCTGGGATGGCTGCGCACGACTGTTCAATTTCATTTCTTAGTTCTTGGAGTGTCGCTGGTTTTTTACTGTACACTAAATCATTCAGGTAACCCCACAAGTCAAAGTCAAGTGGAGTTAAATCAGGCAAACTTGGGGGATACTCAACACTTCCTCGTCGGCCTATCGACCGGTCTGGGAAATTGTCAAGATAGGCCCTGACATCACGATGGAAATGTGGGGATGCCCCGTCTTGTTGGTAGTAAATTTCCTCATCTCTATACAATTGCTGAATGGTAGGCACAATGGACACCTCAAGCAGGTTGAGGTACTCAACACCAGTAATTGTCCCTTCAAAGAAGTACGGTCCCACAATACCCCTAGATCACACACCACAACCGGACTGTAAGTCCTGGTAAATTCACTGCCTTGTCCACATGAATGTTCAGATTTTCAGAAGACCAGTACAAACAATTATATTGGTTCACTGTACCATTGATATTGAATGTTATTTCATCAGATCAAACAATTATGTCCACAAGCTGTGCATGCTCATCCACCTTCCTTTGAGACCATTCACAAAACTCAGCTCTGCCTTGAGGATCATCTTTAATCATTGCATGTAACAGCCTCGGCACATAACATTTTCACTTAGCAGTTTTGAGAATCCGGTGTACACTTGTCCTGCTGATTCCAGTCTCACGAGCACATCGCCTTGCAGATTTTTTTGGCGATTGTGTGAATTGCTGTAACATCATAGCAGAATTTCCACTACTCGTTGATAAGCAAGGTCTCTCAGATCGTTGCTTGCACACTTCTTGCACAGTACCGTCAGTCTCAAATTTATCAAGAATTCTTGAAATTGTTAGTCGTGTTGGAAGCTCAGTTGTAAATTCACGTCTTCACCGTCTCTGCACTTGACACACATTCTCGAAATTCCAGTTCGAAATTAATTTGCGTTTTTTGAGCGTCAAGCGAGCCTCTGCCATTTTGTATTACGATCTGAATCATTGGTAAGGCATTGCAGTTTTCCATTGCGACTAACGCCATCTGTTAATTACATGCAACACTACTTAGAGGCACATTCCATTTTGGTTCCATCTTGAATACGTGAATAGATATTGATTATTAAAATGTGTATACATTTTGTTTACATCGATCGCTAAGACGGTTCTATCGACAAACAACAATTAAAAATCCATACTTTTCTCTTCCAAACTCTTATATGATCTATGAGGTATAGATTAAAAATTTTATTCGGATAGAAGATATCATTTACCACATAAAAGTCCGCGAGAACTCATAATTACGAGTTATATTTTCGGAAATTAAAATTCGAGAAAATCTCAAGCAAAACATCGCATATTTTGTTTACATCGATTGTTAATACGGTTCTCCAGGCTAACAACAATTAAAATCCATATTTTTCTCTTCCAAAGTCTTACATGATCTGTAAGATATAGATTAAAATATTTTTTTGGATGGAGGACAACATTTACCACAAAAATTCCGCGGAACGACATAATTACGACTTATAGTTTCGAAGGTAAAAAAACTAGAGCCGCTCAATTCTATCGATACCGTTTTATACGTATTTCCCTTAAAGAGCTCCTTTAAAATCTCTGTGCATTCCATTTATGGTGTATACCTTTCCATCTTGTTATTATTGTATGGAATAGAAGGATACGAATAAGAGATAATTTGCCCAATGTAAATTTTCCCGGTTATTGTCGCTTCTGTGTCTAGATCAAGCGTACCCGCTAGGGAAATACGTTTCCGTTTATTGTTTCCTGCTTCAGCTTGATACATTCGCTGCACTAGTAAATTTTGCGTGATTCTCCGGTGACGGACGACTTTTTTGATTAGTTTCTTAACAAAAGTGCATGATTTAGATATTATTTGTATAAAAAAATAGTGAGTATAAAAAAAGTTATTTTTCAGGACAATAATTTTCTTGGCTTCCTAGAAGACATCCGTCATCGGTAATAATTTGAGATAGGCAACCCTCACAGCAACCAGGGCATCGAACCCGAACCGATAACCGAAACCGAAAAAACCTTTATTTTAGCCGGAGTGAAACCGAACCCGAACCGAAAAAAAATATTTTGCTGTGCCCGAACCGAAACCAAAAACCGTTATTTATTTCGTTCCATTTTTTCGGTTCGCATAAACAGAGAACGAAAGAAGGGTTTTTACTTTAGCTTTAATATGAGTCTTTTTTGAAAGCTTCACTTTTCAACACCGAATACGTCAAAGGCTTATGGTTTTCTTGAGAATACATGCTCCTAAGCCTTTGGAGAGATGCATCTTTGTTATAATATCTGTCGGTTCAATAGTGGGATTTTCCATGTGCATCTCAATATACAGAGAGAGAGGATCAAGGATACGTCCTGCTGAGGTTTCCCAGAACCCTGTTTACAGTAGGCTAGTGGTACTTTGAAGACAGCCGCTGATCGTCTTGGTACCCTCCCCCTGAGCTTACCCCGTGGAGCGTTCCGGGTAAAAATGTTTCACGATTCTTAACTTGGGTTTTGCTTAAAGTTGGGGGTTATTATCCTCATAAACTTTCATCCCTTCTCCATATGCATTGAACCCTTATTTTCTGGTGGTCTTTCTCTAAAACTTATCCAGGAAGGATCACTCCGCAGTCGTGGTTTTGAGGTATTCTTACTTATGTTATCCTTTGCTACAGGTTAGTAAATTTCTATTTATATATTCCATCTTAAACAAAATGTGCACTCATATTAAGATTCGTTGCTTAAAACTGAGGAGGGATTGGTTATTTTTAGTGAAGTATTTTGCTGACTGCAAAAACGCACATTAGAGATTCCGCTTGAAGAAAGACATTTCATCACGCGCTGAGTATGCAAGTCTAATTTTCTTTCTGTGTGTGTGTGTGTTTGATTTCAAGAGGATATTTAGTACAGCGATGTAAATTCGGTTTAGTCTCCATTTCCTATGGAAAAACGTAAAAGTTTATGTCCTGACATGCAGAATTTTTTGGTTATTATTTTACAATATGTAAGATATTGGCGCGATATTTGCGTGGCCATAAATATAATAGATTGTAGATAAATTTTCTTATCATCGAACCTTATTTCTCAATTGCGTTTCTTCAAAGATTCACCTTTTTATTAATTTTATCATTTTAGGTCCTTGATAACTGGTATAGGTGGATTCTATTGTTGTCATAATTCTCCTGGTTAATATGCGTACATTTAAAAAAGCAACTATTTTTTTCTAATCGTCTTAATCGTCTTTGATGAATCCCTCCGAGTTGTGAAGGAGGACGGAATAAATAGGGAGAGGGAGGAGAGTGAAAATGAGGATGGGAATAAAGCAGAATGAGAAAGAGAATATAATATTCAAATCTAGACTCGTACATAAAATATGCAGTTTGTTGTATTTCAACTTCATTGAACTTCTCCTTCTTGGAAACGTTTTACGTTTTGAATTTTGGCGTACATCTTCTCTATTTTGTATGTACAATCTCCTAACATATCAATTAATTCATTTTGAATCGTTTTACCGCAGTAATGAATGCGGGTTTCAGACATCTTCATCTAAAGTTTTATTCTTGTTAAGCTGAAAATCCATTTCAAGCCACATTTTATGGCATTTGAAATGCTGTGGCGAGATTTTATGTGATTTTAAGCATTCACTGAGATGCTTTCAATCGCTCACTCCCTTCTTTGCTGAACTACTTCTATGTAATAGGTCAAAGAGCTTATAGCAGAAGCAAAAAAACTGCGTTTTTGCTCCCTGAATACATTAACCATCTTCTTAAAAACGTTTCGCCATTGCATATTTTCCTGTAACACATCTAAATAAAAATCTGCGATTACTAGAATATGTCGGAAAATTAAAATAATTTCTCAAAGTAGATGGACAAATCATTATAATAAGATCGAATTCAAAAAGTTAATGTCGCCATACCGCTTTGAAACGTTTGTTATAAAATTAAAATCTTCCTTAACATTAACTTATTTTGTCTTACCAAAAAAATGAATCAAAAGAATGTTCTATTCGCCATACATGCTATTACTCTGTATCTTGTAAATATAGAATGATAGATTAGTATAGAATGATTTTAGTATGGTTGTTTTGAAGGGGCTTCATTCGAAAATTTTGCGGGAGGTCAAGAATTTGTTGTTACGCCACTGCTTGGAGTAAATGTTACTGTGTGTACATATTTTTCATCTTTAGAAAATGTATGTAATTATTATTGTATGGTATTTGTAATATTAACATTTAAATTATTGTATTAAAAAATAATTAAGTAGCTCTTCTTGGAACAACTCTCTATGAATTAATTTCTACATTCCAATGTGAATTAATGCTATTGTACCTGTTCAAGTACGTGCATAAGTACTGGTGGAGTAAATTGATTATGATAATGAGAGTATCTGCTTATATTGGAACCTGGAATATTGGAATTGTAAAATCAAATAAATATTGACTTTTGAAAGAATAACAACGGTTTTACCTCAAATTAAAGACTAAAAAATAAATAAATTTTTTAATAACTTTTATACGCGCTAAAAAGGAAAAAATAAATTTTAAATTCCTATAGAGCAGTATTAGACGGGGTCGTGTAAAATAATCCGTTAAAAACTGAATAACGAAAAATGTAAGAATAGAATTCATACATGTCAATCAAATCATTCAAATAAATGTTGACTTTTGAAAGAATAATAACGGTTTTACTTCAAATTAAAGACTAAAAAATAAATAACATTTTTAATATCTTTTAAACGCGCTAACAAGAAAAAATTACATTCCTATAGAACAGTATTAGACGGAGTCGTTTACAAATTGAATAACGAAAACTAAGAAGGGAATTCACACGTTTTACTGTTCGTTACATGGTGGGAGGGAGCGCTTGAGGATATCTATTTTTGTCTTCTTGACTTGCGATAGTTAAGACGAATTTGGTTTAAATAAAAAATGACATTAATTAGTAAAGATTATTTTGTAATTCTCTTGAAATTATCTCCAAAAATTCAAAGTCGGAGCGAAGAAAACCGGTTCGAACCGGGTCAATGGTGGCATGGGCGGATCCAGGTGAAGTTGTTAGGGGTGGTAATAAAATGTTTACAGAAACTTCATTTTTGTATTTTTTATTATATAAGTATGGTAGAAAACAGAAATAATATTAATATAATACTAATTAATATTATAAACTTGCAGAAAATAACAGGAAGGGAAGTTGTTCATGAATAACAAATAACTTTTGGTTCAAATTTTATTTTATTGTTCACAAATGATTATGATAAGATAATATACATATTTAATACAATGAATAAATAAATGAAAGTATTATTTACAATATGAAATCCAGCTTTTTATTTTTGCCTTTTCCGAAAGCATCGATAATGCTTTCAACATCGATTTCTATGTCCCTATGTATATGCAGAAGGGCTAATCCATTTAGACGCTCTTGGTTCATAGTGGACCTTGACCATGTCTTTAAACGTTTTAATGAGGAGAAACTTCGTTCTCCAGGGGCTACACTGACAGGTAAGGTGCAAAGTAACTGCAAAATTAATTTAATATTCGGAAAAATATCCAGATTACATTCGTTATACGCTTGAAGAGCACCATCGGGTATTTTTCCTTCTTTTTGAAAAACGTCTTTCCATTTTAATACCCAAAAATCAAATTCGGAGATAACTTTCATTTTCATCACATCTGCATCAAAGCTTGGTTCCAAGTCAAGCCCTTTCATATATCCCAAAATATTAGTAATGGATGATATTAACTCCATCCGTGTTTTCTTTAATAAATTAATTGGCACTGCTACATTGAGCTCAAATAAATTGAATGCTTCGTCCGAAAATCTTGATCGTAAATCGAGAAGTACGTTATCTAATAGAGGTATATAGACATTTATTTTGTAGTAAACCTCTGGATCTTGAGTTTCTGTATTCGACCAATGGACTTGCCGTCCTACAAGTCGTGGAATCCTCATTTCCAACCCCATACCTTCTAACAGTTTCAACGCTTCCATATACGATATATTGAATTAAAAATCGAGTCAGAATTTGTTCGTTTGTTGTTTAGTATTTCAATCGTAATATTTACCAAAGTTTTAGCTAGTTCCTTATCTAATGTTTTATTCTGAAGTATATTGCTTAAGGTTAATGTTGAACTTAAAATATCAGCTAAAGTACAGAGTGTGACTATAAATAATGGTTCGGTTATTGCACTTTTAAGTAATGTTGCCTTTGTAGCCGATTCGGTTTCTTTCCACTCTGATATCACACCAAAATATTTCCACAATTTTAGTTAAACTTCATTTAAAACGCAATACAGAGTCGTGTCTTTGGGACCACCTCGTCTCACATAAACTAATAAGCTGTTCCTCATTTACAAATTTAAAAACATTATTTCGTTTTGGCGATGCATTAAAAAACTTGACTGTTTCTTTTATTGTGTTAACTAAGTTTCTCACAGATATTACTGATGAAGATTTAGATAAGGATAAATTCAGAGCATGATTGTAGCAGGGACATCTGATTGAGTTTGTAAGGTATGCTTTTAATGTTGCAACTGCACCATTATTTTTGCCCTGCATAACGCTGCAACCATCAGTGCCTATCCCAATACAGTTATTTAAATTTAGCCCAGCTTTAGATAACACACTAACAACCGTCTTTGCCAATATATTTCCTGTCAATATTGGCTCAAATCTAAAATCAGCATAATTTTCAATATGGCAGTTAATAAAAGTAAAGAAATCTTCTCTGATTTCACAATTATAGATATATATTAACACCTATGTCATTTGAGAACAGTGACTTGAATCGGTTGTTTCATCAAAAATTACACTATAGAATTTACTGCTAAAAATTCTTGATTTTATACGCTCTTGAATTGATTCGCCGCAATACTCAATGACTTCATTTTGTACGGTTTATTTCTGTAGGTTGCTTTATAAGAACTGTTCTCTAAATGTGCTCTCAAAATATCGTCTCCAACTTGAACACGAAATCGCAACAATTCGCGGAAATTTCCTTCATTTATAGCAGAGTTATTTCCTTTTAATAGTTCTCCGTCATCGCGATGTCCTCTTAAAGCTATATTTTGGCGCCCAAGAAATATAATGGTCTCTATTATTGGTTTTAATCTTTCTCTGTTTTCTTTAATTTGCTTATGACTTTCTTTATCAATTAAATTTCTAACATCTTCGGAAGGAAACTCATATGTTTTTATAAAATTTGCTGCCGCCGATACAGCTTCTTTATGATATCGGCGGATATCGTGTTGCACTAAATCCCCATCTTTACCAAGAAGCTTAGAAAAAGTTTTCAACGGTGTAGTAACTAATTTTTGCAAACGTATTTGTTTGTGTAAACCACCGAATGTGGCAAAGAGAAAGCAATATTTACAAAAAACTCCCTGTCGACTTTCAGATATCATTATCCACGGAAACTGATTTAAATGTTTCTCTGACAGAAAACATTTAATGTCTTTCCCATTCTTTGTATGTATAGAATGCGGAAACTTGTAATTTTTGCCAGGTAACCACTTGCACGTTAATATTCTATATTTATCAAGATCAGTTATATTCGTCATTGTAAATTCTCCTATATCAATTTATAAGTGAATATTATCAGTAGTGATTGGCTGTTGCTTCTCATCTTCTAGACATGTTGCAACACCTACATATTCCTCCCTTGTAGATGCAGTAGATGGTCTAGCAGGTTGACATACGGGTATAGGTATCGGTGCAATGATGTCTTCATTTTTGCTTGGACTGCTTTTTCGTCTTTTAACTAGAAACGTGTCTAGCGTGCTGTTTATCCTTTTCTTACTCATTGTTGCTATATAGAAAAATAATTCCATTTATACATTTTATATATTATGATTATTTAGTAATAATAATATTTATGATATAACCTATAAAATATAAACTCTTCGAACGATATTAAAAAATTCAACTGTAAGAGAAAATATGTACACATAATTCTAAGAATATTTAAGTATAATCACTCGTTTGGCTTGTGAATTTCGCAAATAATTGTGAAGAGCTTCCAGAGAAGTGATCATTTCATATTTTGTCAAACGTCTTAGGATTATTAGGGGGGAGGTAATTACCACCTTTACCCCCTCCCCTTGTATCCGCCAGTGAATGGTGGTTGCTGGAGCGAAATCCGACCCGAACCGAAATCTTTTGTTTTGTGTGTACCAGAACGAAAACCGGAGCGAAGAAGATTTCGGTTCGATCCCCTGACAACAACTTGATGTATTTACGAGCATTCCGTTTCTAATCGTTTTATAATTCACTTCCATGAATAAGAATTGTTCCATATGCTTAAAATTACTTCTTTGGCCACTTTAAATTACTTTTCAGATAAGAAATTAATGAATATTTGTATGGGTATCCTATTTCAACTAATTTTCTCATGCATCCGACGTTTAGCTTCCTTTGCATTTTTATCGTATTCTTCGATTCTTGAGGAATATTTAATTACTAATTTCAAAGAAGGAAAATATTAAGAAATTTATTAAACAAAAATTCAATTTGATATTTCCAATAGTTTTGGAGGGAATTTCAATCTTTTTGAAATATCCAAAGTATAATAAGAAACTCGTAACGAATTCCTTATATGTTATTGCTTGACAAATAAAGTTATATCTTTCTTTCTTAGAGAAACACATACAAATAATAAAATAATCAAGGAACATTATTCATTTTGGTATGTATTTTTATTTAAATACATTGCAGAACAACATTTTTC
This sequence comes from Tanypteryx hageni, assembly GCA_028673005.1. Lineage (NCBI taxonomy): Eukaryota > Metazoa > Arthropoda > Insecta > Odonata > Petaluridae > Tanypteryx > Tanypteryx hageni. The sequence continues at coordinate 31,724,195 of CM054115.1, forward strand.
TCAGCATTCAACACGTAACAATAAATGTATAAAAGTATTATATAATATACAATATGAAAAAGGTGCAAATGCTAGATACGAGAAACAAGACAAAAGGTAAATAAACACCATGACAAATAAGACAAAAAATCGAAAAATAAATATTTTAACATCTTATTACATAATTCATTATGAAAAGATAAAATATTCAATACAATAAGTAAAAAGAGAAGGATAAAAAATAATACAAAACTTTATATAAAAGAAATACCTATTCAAAACAAATACACTAGAAAAATATGCAAAAAAAGCATAATTCTTTATAAAAACTAAAGATTTATGGAAAGAGGCAAAAAAATATAATGATATATGCTATATAAAAACAAAAATACTCAATGAATAACAATAGAAAAAGGAAAAATTCACAATGTTAATGTTAATACAAATTAAATAATAAAAGTATTCAATAAAACATTAGGAAAACTAAAAAAACTACAATGCTAAATCAGTCAAACAATACACATCAAAAATAATAAATTAGTTAAAAACATATCATGATACAAAATAAAATGAAAAAATCTTAATTTAGTTAGTTTTCCGTTTTTTTGTGGAACTCGAGAAAGCAGGGTCTGAGACAGAGGCCCGGCTCTTCGGGACAATCTGGACACATCGTTGTCACCTTTTTCGTCATACCTTTCTGGTAACAAACACGACACCTTTTTTGCCGTTTCCTTGCGCCACCATCGCTTGCTATAAAATCAGGGAAGTGACTTTCAATGACCTTGGGAGTTGGGGGACGTGAACCTTGGCCGGGGATAACAGGCAATAATGAATTAATCACCGCCAGTCGAAAATCGTACAGAGATAGTCTCTGTCCGCTGTATTTCTGGTATAAATGATAACTATTTAGCATCATAATTTGGAAAATATGAATACCAAGCTTTTTATACCATTTTAAGTTTTTGTGCTTACAAGGGTAATAAACCAAAATCTGATCGCTTCGGTCGACCCCACCCATAAATTCTTTATACTTAGCGACCGCTTCTGGCTTTATTTTAATTCTCCATCTTTTATCTTGAACTTCCACTAATCTTGGGCCGAACTCGGTACTTATCATCATCACCTCGCGTCTGTCCTTCCACTTGAGAACACAAACCCCTTTTTCGTTCCAACGGTGGAGTACCTCATCTTTTTTTACTCCCATCTTCTTCGATAAAACTTCTGCGGGATTTCCTTTTCTATTGGCTCTTAGAGTTTCAGTACAATATTTCTCATTGGCAAATAGTTCTTCGGCCTGTTGGACACTCGTGTAAAAATTATCTGAAAAAATTGAATGACCGACTTCCGTTCGGCCATCCAAAAGTCTCTGTACGACTTTGTTCGCATGCCCCTTACCGCCTACCTCCTTGTCCCCTGAGCCTGCATATACGTGCATTCTCAAAACCAATCCGGAGGGTTCCGTCAGCATGTAAATTTTAATGCCATAATTATGGCGCATATTCTTTATGTGCTGACGGAACACAAGGTGGCCTCTCCACAAGACCATTGATTCTTCCGAGCTTGTCTCCTTAGGAGGAGACTCAATGATGGACATATTTTCATGGAAAATGTCCAGCAATGGTCTGATTTTATATAACCTGTCATCAGGCAGCGGATCATTTTCTCCGGGTTTTTTTGCAAAATAAAGTGACTGGAGAATCGCGAGGAAACGATCCCGGTTCATGTGGCTGGATATGCAAGTTAAATTAAACAAGCGGTCTTTCTTCCAGTAATCATGTAGACGATTAATCCGAACCGTGCCCATGTGAAATAGGAGGCCGAGGAAAATTTTCATTTCGAGCTGGGTAATTTCCTTCCAATTGGAAATCCTAGCTCGAGGGGAAGGATGGCTAGATCGGATTTCCTCGGCATGCCTATTTGTTCCAGAAATTATCTGGTCGAAAAACTGCTCGTTTGCCACTAAGTTGAAAAAATCCCTAGGACTATTTCCAGCAACATGCGTTTTCAACCTTGGGGATCCAGTAAATGGAACAGTGGATACCATGGGTAGGTCAATGACCCATGCCGAGGCATCGCTAACGATTCCCTGGGTGAGTAAAAAGGCTGCGGCGGTAGTTGGAAAGGGTTTGGAAGAAAGATTCTCAGGTGTATTCCTTATGTCTGGGTGTTCCGGGTCCTCTTCGCTACTGTATTCACTCTCCTCACTTTCTCCAAGTTCCAGCTCGCTCTCGTTCTCAGAGGAATCTCCATCATCCTTCTCGGAAGACAATATGTCCTCCAGCATTGCGGGAACTTTTTCTTCTGTCATTTTTGCAATGCTTCTTCTTTCGAAAGGGGTTTCCTTCCTTCTCTTAGCCGGAGGTATTCCTAAACATTCCGTAAATTTTTTATTATTTGATATCAATAACTGGAAAGTCTTGATGTTTTAAAAATATTTTTGGATATGGTCACACATACTTACCAGAGGTTGATTGGCCTGGTTCTTCCTCGCTAATCTTATTTCCCTCCTTTCGTTCCATAACTAAAAATAGAATAATAAGGTAGGAAATAATTTTTTAGTTTTTATCAAGTACGTAATGATGAACTGTGGAGAATAATAAAAAACAAAAATGGTTGAAAATTACCTCCAGTATAATTACCTTACCTGTAGTTAAAAACTAAAATTTATCTTGGCACCCTCTGCCACATACTGAATGGTATATCCAGGAGGATTACCGTCTATCCTCGTGTAAGGTAACCTAAACGGAAAAACTGTTGTTTAAAAAACAAACTATTCATAATAAAATTCTACACGTAACAAAAATGTAAAACTTGTTTTATTTGCTATTTTTCAGTTAAATAAATTCTAACTATGTGAAACGTGGAGACATTGCCAGTAAAAGATGATATTATTAAATGGACTTTAAATAAAGCACGTTAAACATATATATGAAACTCTGTACAGCAATGAAAAATATAAAGGAAACTTACTTTAAGAAAAATTAAAATCTGTGCAGAAAATATAAAAACACAGAAACCAGAAACGGCTGCTCACACTTTGACGTCTCAATGTCAACTGACGAATTCCAAGTGAAAGAAGGACCGTCCCAGGCCGCATAGGCCCACATCTGGCAAAAGAACCGTTGGAGCACACATGGCCTCATAAGAGGCCACCCGCATTTTTGAGGTTTCCATGGCCTCATATGAGGCCATCGGCAGCGAATGTGTTAATCAAATTTAAACGTGGTAAAAGACGACATTTTGTAAGCATGAATATCAAGTAATCGAAAATTACGTGAAAAGGGTAAACATTTTCAAATAAGACTCGACTTAACATGAGAGAGATATAACTATTTTAATTCCATTCGAATATCTACCAGTTCTCTATTTTAGTGTTTATATGATGATAAGTTCATAAAATGCTGTATGGAGTATAGCATTGTATGGAGCAGAAACATGGACGCTAAGGAACAATGACATAAAATACTTGGAAAGTTTTGAGATGTGGACTTGGAGGAGAATGCTGAAGATAAAATGGACAGATAGGATGAAAAACGATGAAGTGCTACGAAGAGTAGGAGAGAAGCGAATGATTAAACAGACTTTTAGAAAGAGGAAGGCAAACTGGGTTGGACATTACCTGAGGAGAGAGGGCATGATTAAAGACGTGTTAGAAGGAAAACTAGATGGAAAAAGAGGAAGAGGTAAGAAAAGGTTTCAGCTGATAGACGATTTGAAAGGGAAAGAGAGTTACCAAGATATGAAGAGGACAGCGGAAAATAGGAGTATATGGAAACTATGGTGAATTATCACGGCCTTGTCTACGGACAGATTACCTATGATGATGATGATGATGATGATGATGACAACGTGGTCGACTGGTTTACGCTAGCATTATTATAATTGTGAAATCTTTTTTATTTAAATGGCAAACTCGTAAATCTACTTCTAGTAATAATATTTATTCTCCATGTTTCATTTCGGTCGGAAACGTTTTCTGCATGGCGGACCACATTTGTAGTTGTGAAAGCTTCGGAGGGCCACATTGGAAGTCACGAGAGCTTCGGTGGGCCAGATTCAAAGTTATCTAGAGGTTCTGTGGTCTCATATTGGAGAAAATGATGTCTAAATAACACTGGACGACAAAAAAGTACTTTTGTTTTGTCAAATGTACAAACATGGGTGAATCTGATAAATCTTTTAATTGTAAGTTCAAAAATGACCTTTAAATTTTTCTATCACCCACTAATTTTTTGTAAATCGAAAATTAATATTGGACCATTTTGGAGATTTAATATATAAGAGATGCGTTTGATGATAAATTCATGAAAATCGGTGTCTTTGAAGAGGTCCTCAAGACTTAATTTTAAAAAGGTGGAGGTATCCGATATTTGGAGTATTGTTAGTTAATTAAGTATCCACTATTTTCAAAATAGTACTGAGGTCGTTTATACCTCCAATTAACAAACACTAAAAACCTGAATATTTATTCATGCAGGTGGATAAAACGAAGACAGTATACCAACGGAAAAATAGCGTTAGTCATGCAGTGAAAGAAATATGTTATTTTCTATTATTTAGGACGAAAAATTAACAGTTTAGGCTATTATAGTTTTAGACCTGCTTCTTTCATAAACAAATGCCCGTAAAATATTTATAATGGGTCTAACGTCAAATTTTTTCAAGTTCTAGAGGACTTAATGAAATTTAATTTTAAGGGCATAAAGTATTTAAAATATCAACTATTACTGAGACGTAGAAACAAAATACTGCTGTGACGGTGGTTTCCTAGTCTTTGTCTTTCTCCTACCGATTTTGTGTGAATCGCACATGGAATTTGGACAATGTGAGAACATAATGCCAGTATAAAAACAGAAATTGCAAAATGAACTTACCTAAATTGTATCTGCTGAAGATTGACGCCTGTATTTCGCCCCACGGAAATCCCTAACCAATGTCCAGCAGTACTCTCCTAACATATTGGGGTTTCACTTACCCTGGTATCCTTTCTCTATCGTGGATATTTCTTGACGAAAGCGTACCCCATGCTCATTACTAACAGCATCCAAGTTCGGTGGGAAGAAGTCGATATGTGAGTCCAGAAAATGAATTTTCAGTGACATGTTACATCCCATATTTTTGTAGGCAACGAGAAGCTCTTAAACTAGTGACACGTAATTTTCTGCTCTGAAGTTTCCAAATAAATTTGTGGTCACTGCTTTAAATGCCTTATTTGGTCTATGCGAATTTTTACAAACAGGGGGAAGGGGTAAAACCGTCGAAAAACTGCGGACGTCATTGGGAAATCCCCAATTTTACCTGTTTTGATAAAATCTAAACTTCCGTGTCACTCAAAAACGGTGGGTGATAGAAAAATTCTGTTTTCAGTTTCAGCATATAAACGTACATACATAACACCTAAAATATCTTTGTGACAAAATCTTTGTTGAACCGTGTAATTTACTATAGGTAGTTAAAACTTCGCCAGAAAAGGTTTTTAGACCCTAATTTTACAGAAAAATACGAAATTTTCTGTTAAATTTTACCAATCACGTATTCATCATAGCTTCATGGGCCGCATGAAGCGCTCTCGAGTGCCGCATCCGGCCCGCGGATCGTAAGCGGCCGAGCCCTGGTCTGTATCATTGCTTTAAAATTTACTCAGTTTGATTAGTTATGATTTTGTATAATATATAGTCGAATACAAAAGGGCGCTATTATTTATTGAGCTTTATTTAGAATTTAAAACTTAAATTTTTTATAAATCTAGTAATATAATTATATTAAAAATTAATGTAGTCAGTAATCAATTAAAAAGTTTAACTTTCTATCTATAACCATTTTCTCAGAATCTTAAATTTTAAAATTTAAAGATCTCCTGCCGGCAACCGATTTTTTCAAAACATTTTTTTGCAGTGTTATTGATGCCATTAAAGGCTGGTTCACACTGGAGGGATGGTCGGAGGACAGTCGCGGTAAGGGCTTTATTAGGGACAGAACTATATTTGCGGAGGCCATTCACACTTGTAGGTTAGGCCTCGGTAGCGGCACGGTCGCATTCCGGCCCCCACCTTCAGCGTGGCGTAGTTTTTGGATGCTCCTAACTAGCAGAAAGATTCAAGCCTACTTCGGATGTCACCGAGGATTGCCGATAGTAACCGAAGAGGCTAGGACTCGAAGGGCCTCGGCACACAAGTTGCCTCCTCGAGCGACCCAAGGGGTTCTTACCGAGGCCTAACCGTGTCCTCCCCTACAAGTGTGAACGCCTTTGGGACATATCCATATAAACCTCATTGAAAATAGGATTTTTATATTTTTGTCTAAAATGTCTCAACCGCGACCGTCCCGTCAGTATGAACCAGCCTTAAAGGTCACACTAATATTGGGGTTTTCCTAATGCGGTGCCATTGGTTTGTCTGTATATTTTTTTGTTGATTTGGAAATATATTTGCGTCATGCATAGGTTAGAGAGGGATTTATATTCGCTGATAATCTTTGTGGATTTTATAAGAATTCCATCGTTTCCTTTAGGCTTTAGGGAAACACTAGGAAATAGGGAAGAGACGTCAAAGGAGGCACATATTTATTTGTCTTTCATAGATAAACTTTTTACTTTTTCAATGAATTCATACGAATTTTTGATGAAGAGTTTTTGTCGAATTTAAGGTCATTGAATTGTTGGTTTAGCGATTTTGAAAAAAAAAGTTGAGGAGCTTACGGCTGAAGTTACTGGGCTCATTGAACTATCATTTTATGGACAGTCTTCCAAACCATGGTACACAGATTTACCAACGCACCACGCAGTAAAAGAAACTTCCACGAAGAACTCAATATGATTAAACAAATCGCCTCAGAACACGGGTAGAAAACACAACTCATAAACCAAACGATTAAAAAACATAAAAAAACATTAAACAAGTAACTACTCACCCGAAACCAAAAAGTAAAATAAAACAAATACCTCAAACTCCCATGTTTTCCTCCGCTCACTAAGGACTGGAAAACATATTTAAGAACGCCAACCATTCTGTCGTTTACACCAGCAGCAACAGCATTTAAATTATTTTGGGAAACACGAAAGATAAAATTCCAATCCTCGAGAAGTCTGGAATTTACAAAATAAATTGCACACAATGTCACAAATAGGGCAAACAAAAATACAGCTCAAGACACGTTTTAAAGAACACATGGCACATTTCAAGCACGGTAGATTTGAAAAATGAAGTGTTGCGAAACATATTCAGGAAAGGGGAATTCGATAAATATTAACGATCTGAAATGAATAAGACAAGCAAATCGAAAACTGTACGCATTGGAGAGAATGCCTATCTATAAAAATTAATCCATGTCCAAAACAGCGATATAAGACCCACGTTCCTTATAAAACATGTTAATGTCTAATTCTTAGAAAATATCTTAGGAGTTTAACCCAGGCTTCCTACCCACTCACCTCTCCCCACACCTCTGGCGATAAACCATCTGTTCTCATTACTTCATATACCTTCCTTTTCAAATTCGCTCGACCCAGAATCCTTCACCTTCCCCACGTGCATCCTCAATGGACATCCACCCACAAAATCTTCCCTCCCCATTTAAAAACAACGGAAATATTAGTACACGTATTCTTTTAGAATATATTTCCAGTGAATTACCACTGAAGTGGGCTGCTTCGTAGCCGAAATGCGTATCTGACTTGTTGTGGATATCAGATATACCTGGGACAAGTATTATATTTTTAAGTGCATGGTCTTGAATTTTTTCAGTCATAGGATGAGCTCGATAATTCCCTGCTAAAGCGTAATAAATGGCATCATAGATCACATAAACCCTGATAATTTCAGTCTTATCTGTTACCATTTACTTGCTATTTAATTAATAAGTAGCACAGACGGACAGACAGAGCGAAAACATAAGCGGGATTATAAAATGGAACGTGCTAAAAATAAACATTTCATGAAATAGTCGAAAGCAATAAATAGTTATATGACTTTATTAAAATATTCATCTCATAAGTTAGACAAAATAAGAAAATCGTAAATGTTTTCACAGGTTGTATTACAATGCTGATTTCTATTGGAAAACGCGAAAAATTATGTCTTGACGATAAACAAAACCATATTTTCTCGGCTATGGACAATTTTCTCGAAAACTATGCCAGTTACATAAATAACGTAAGTATTTACAAAAACAAAGTCATTCCCTGCAGGTTTCGCTGCGTCACAATTATTAAATGGCGTTTTCCAAACACTGTGTCACGACACACTGTTGCGTTTGCGGTGGACTTTCGGGAGAACGTGACGCAATAAAGTCTATTTCACATATGCGTTCATAAAGACATGTCGATCTTATTTCCCGTCGGTAAAAAATAAATAATTTGGAGATTGCTTTCATGGACGTAAGGGAAATTCCCTTGAAACTATCACTCTCCGCTTACAACATATTCTCTGTGCTTCACCACGGTCATTGGATCCTGTATATAGAGTCTATCACGAATCCCTTCAGGACGTTATTGCTCTCGTATATCTCGTCCATCCTCTTGCATTTGCACGCTGTGTGGTTTCGGGCCATTATGGTCACCATCCTCTTGTGATCGGCGAAAACATCTTCTACTTTGAAGCCCAGCTTCACCGATTCCTCTTCGTCCGGGGTGCACCTCGAGTCATACTGCTGAAGGCAGCAACCGGTCGCACCGTCGCACCGGTGGAGGACGGTCATCGCCGGTTGGACGTAATCTACATCTGATACGAAACCCTTGATGATTTCTGTGGAAACGAATGCCCTCGGCTGAGGTTCCTTACACTTGAACTGCCAAGACCTGTAGAGGTTGTGGCTGTAAGATCTCTCGTTCGAAGCGACAAACGTGGTGGACAGGTGGACAGCTACTCCCGCTAATAAGAGCCGCGCGAATGTAAGCGATGTATTTTTATTCCCTGCCATCGTTATAGAGCGATGGTATACCTATTGCGTGTGTTTTCCTGGCGTTCGTTGGTATATAAACGTTCCCCTCCTTTTGGCCGCCTACACCGTGGGTGCGGTTTTCCGGCCGATGCTTATTGAAATCGGCAGGCCCTCGACTTACGCACGGCGAAGTGACGTCACAGGCTATTGAACTGGTTTAAATATTTAGGCCGTCCCAGTGCGAATCATGGGTTTTTTTCTTTTCCAATGGTTTCCTTGTGCGGTCACTCGATTACATATGAAAACGCATGCACATAAATTGATACCACATCGGCCTAAGTTTTCGTTATGAAGCATTTCCGTGGAACTAAATATTATTCTTCGTGAGTTGTTCGTCACGCATGAACTGACAGCTTCAGTGTGCTGGTGAGTCATATTTGTGTACAGAAATATTTTACTGGAAATATATCTCCAAAAACGCATCGTATTAAACAAAATCAGATGTTTATTCGAAAAGTTGATATTGTGAATAATGCAATGAAATCAAAAATTTCCCGCATAGAGAATACCCATTTTTATTGTCATGCTTCAGAACTAACTCTATTGAATTGAAGATATCAAATAAAAAATAAGCAACATATCATAAAGTAATCGAAATCAAAAAATCACATGGATTGATTCATCATTGGATCTCATGAGTTATGCCAAATAATAAATGCGTAAATAATTTCATAGGCTGTGATAAAAAATATAATGCCTTAAGGATAGAAAAATGATTGTTTTTCGTGGCTGTGAGCAAGTTATTCGAAAAATGTGCCGATTATAAAAATAGCGAAAACATTTACAAAAGGAAAGTCATTTCCTACCGTTTTTGCTGCGTCACAAAATTATTGACTGGCGTTTTCCAGACACTTCGTCACAACACTTTGTCGCGTTTGTGGTGGGCTGTCGATAGATCGTGACGTAATAGTTTCCTTCACACATGTACAAATAAAGACAAATCGGTCGTACGTATGTAAATAGTGTAAGATAGTTCGTGGCTATTCCTATTTTCTTCGTCTGTTCGTTATAGTTTGCCATTAGTTTCGTGCATCAGGCATTCATTAAAGTGAAATTACCAAAAAATCTGGGAAATTTAGAAATCCGGTTAGATTTCGGTCCTGAGATTATCGAATTGGAGATGTTGGTCCTGTGCTTCTGATTGGACGTGCTAGTTTGGTGGTTTGAGGAGTTTTTTTTAACAGATTAGATTATCTAAATTCTACTCGCGCCATCGGCCACCCGGATGATTGGAGATCGTGTGATCGGCGTCTTGGTAATCAAGGTATATTAAATCGAAGCTCAACCTCAATGCGAAATAAAATGTTCAAGGTAAATGGCTGGGTGCGTCAGGATCGCGACGAACGGTGCAATTTCTTCAGGAAAACGCGAAAGCATTTTTATTTGAAACGTCAGCTGTAATTAACTTATCGTTAATGAAGTTTTATTTCGGAGAGAACATGTGTATGTGCGGAAAGAAATATTCTTAAGCTTCATCCCAAACATGTCTCATATGATGATCAGTTTTATGTCATAAATATATTAGATGCGAAGCCTGTTTATTCAGCATCCTTCGAGTAAGAGCATTTTCGCGAGATGAAAATGATTAAAGCAATTCCTGAAAATAATTTTCCTACCATCCTCAGGCCAAATTATTCTGTCATATTGTTCTCAAAGTTGACATTTAAATGACATATTTATTCAAGAATAAGCAATTAAAAATAATAAAAAATCTCTGAAAACGGCTGCATTGTAGCCGTATTGCGCAACAGGTTTTTCATATCCTTGTTGTCGCTACAGGTTTTTCATATCCTTGATGTTGCTACAAGTTTTTCATATCCTTGTTGTCGCTACAGGATATACCTCTGATAAAGAATGTTTCAGTTTTATTGATTTTTAAGTTCTTATTTTAAAAATTTTTCAGCCATAAGGCGAGCTCGACAATTCCCAGTTGAATGACGTATTTAGAGTTTCATCTCTCTATTACTATAAAAGCTTCTTTCTTCTCTGACTGCCAAAAGGTAAATACGATATGTTCTCTATACTTCGTATGGAGAAAGTTAAATTAAAGTACATCACGTATGCTTTGAAAAAAGTACCTCATTCGTGATGTATAATATATTTTTTTATAATTATGATCTACTTTGTATTGAAGAGCGCTATCTTGAATTAATTATATTGGGAAAATGTATTATAGGTCAGGTAATTATCTCACAAGAGATTACCGAGGAGCCTTCTTATGACTGTTCTTCTCTTCCATGCTGGTATTCGGAGTAACTTGAGTAAATGGGCATATAACAACCGATATTATTGGTGATTTTAGCGATTATTTCAAACTCAACATAATTTAGTCGAGTAACAGGCTTGAAATTAGAAAATATTGTTTCAATTATTCATTTTGTATTTTTATACTGACAACAGTATATCGTCTCGTTTTAACATGAGACCAAATTCACATTGATTTCATTAGTGAGGGATTACACGACAAACGGGAGTTGGGGATAAAAACAAACAACTCAATTGACTTTCCAGATTTGTTTAATATAGCATATTGACAAGAAAATGAAAGCTAAATTAATAATTTTATATGCAAGAAATAATCTCTTGAAAGCGTTATCTGCCCAGAAGCGACGCGGCTAGACTAAATCTCACTGGATGGCCGAAGAATACAGTGTAAAAGACGCAGATTAAACGCGATGTAGTAACGGAAATGTGACCTAAGTTACCGTATTAAGGCATTACATAAAAAAGGAATCAAAATATCCGTAAATCAGTACAAAAATCAGTACAGAAATTCCATTAGTACAATATTGTCAGAATCGCAGCACTACAGAATAAATCAGTATAGCTGATCACTTTATGAATGCACTCATTCGAACGAACAATTTCATTTTCTTCGGTTCACGGAAAAATAGCAAAAGTTTGTAACAGTGGAAACAGGTCCAAATAGAAGCATCCAAATGCACAGATTGTACCTTCTTTAGCCTCTTGGAGGTCTGACTGGTGTGTTTATTCTTCGCAGGAACCAGGCTTGCGGTTATTGCTTTTTATTTTCTGGCACGAGCACCTGAGATGCTCCTTAACTCGTAATTCCACGAGCCTCTGTTTTCTGGTGAACTGGTCCTTTACTATGTAGACCAGTGTGATCTCTTCATACTTGAAAGGAGCGCAGGAATAGTCGTCGCCTTGGAGACAGCATCCGGAACGGGCGCCGCACAGGTGCAACATGGTCATCGAAGGGGTGATTTGCTCGCTGGCTGAGAGTTTTTGCGAGTTCTTGGAAAAGATGTCCCTGGAGTGGAAAGAGGTCGGTTTGGGTTTCGAACACTTGAATTGGGTTGACCTTTTCATGTTACGTTGGAATAATTCCTTAAGGGGATCTTTGGCTGTGGACACCGCTAGGAATACGACGAGCAATATCAGGAACACACGGAGGTAAGAGGCGGCCATTTCGTTGGATGGGAGTCCGCGGGGAGGAGATTCGTTTCTGACCGTCTGCACGACGTGTCTAAAAGCTTCTATTGAATCTCGTAAACTAGTGATAGGAAAAGGTAAGAATGACCTTTTTTCCGCCCAACTTTGGATGTTTTAACCCGAATTTTGTTCATCCTCGAGTCTGTAAAAAAATATTAAAAGTCGCGTGTACATATTTAGTCATTACTCTCCAATTAAGAGTTTGTGAAATTTTTCGTTTCCGTTATCCTCGAGAGGAAATTAAAATTTCTCCTTCCGAATCGGCCTCACTTCCTTTGCAAATTAAATTATGCCTATCTGCATAGTTTTTAGTTTGCTCCCACTTCTTAACTGTGCTATGAAAGTCTCACATAGCTACGAAATCTTCCTATGTCTGCGCTTCCATTATATGAAATATAAAAAATCCGGCTGCATTGTTTTAAGCAAAGAAAAATTATTTATTTTTCTGTTTGAATGAGAAAGTTCAATAACATTTTTGCGAATAATAATTTACGTTCTAAAAAAGTTTAAAATTGAATCATTTATTATTTGAGGTAACCTCTTAATTTTTTTTCTTAACGGGACTTAATCGGATGCTGTAAAAATGCAGTCAAACATACGTTAAATCCAACTGGCTTAAATTGAGCTTAAAATACTTTCAAGAGCATCTAGATACGTAACTATAAAATCGTCAAAAATCAGTAATTTGTAACTGTCTAAAAGTCCAATCAAATTTGTCACGGGTGAATTTCATAAATGATCAACACGACTTTCTCCGAGATTAAAATGTTTTTAAATTTATAGGCGAAGAACTCGGAGAATTTTTTTGCTGAGAGAAAGTTAGCGTCAAATGTTATTCAGGTTATTTTTTAGAGGATATAAAAGAGAATATTGAGTATAAAGGGCGCAAGGACGACCCGAGGAATTTTTGCGACCCCGGGTAAAATAGCACTCCGTTAATGTTTGTTTTATTTAATTTATTTATTTATATTTCACATACAGCACACAAAGGGCCAATTTACAGTAAAGTCTATAACTCAACGAACAACAAACACAAACATCCATGTCCTAGGCGGGATTCGAACCCGCGACCTTAGTATCCGTTGGCAGATACTCTAACCACCAATATACCAAGACCGAGATATTTATGAAGTACCTGTTAATTTATTCATTGCTCTGTAAAAATTGTTAATAATAAAACATTAAAGGAATGCCATCAAGAATCTAGCATGTTTCTCGATATAAATTGGTATCCAATATTTATTCACTTGCAAGTAATACACAGATAAATGATCAGGATAGCTTCCTACTTGCCCTTGATTAAATTAATTCCACGCATTTATCAGAAAATGGTCCCAGAGTGCCAGTACACATACTTACCGTATTTATATGAGGCAAAAGAATGTTTCATGTAAATTAATTTGCTGGAAAGAGCGTTGTTTCGAGGGTGGAGATAAAAATACGTCTAGACAGGATCTAGCGCAAGGAGCATTGAGCTTGGTGTTTTAGTTAATTTAAAGTTTATGAAGGATGTACTTTCAGTAGAGAATTATCAAGATCGTTTTATGGCTGAATAAAATTTAAAGAATAATAAGTATAAAAAATAAGAAAATATTTAGGTGCTCTCTGACGGCATGACAGCTTTATGAAAAAATACGTTGACTACATTGGTGATCCAAAAAAGTATGTTTCATAACAAAACCTCTTCTATGGATTTTTATCGTTTTGTTATTAAAATACTGAATTCGTTTGAAGCTTAGTGAAAAATAAATCTTTTCAGATAAGTTAACGCTTACATCGGATATTCATATTCTAGTAAGAAAGAACGTTTCTACAGTCTCATGGGCGAAGTATGTACTGAGAATGTTGTGATTGCGAAAAAATCGACTTCGATATTTTGACGATTATGCACGTTTTAATTGCAAAAAAGTTGTTTTTGAGACTTCGTCTATTAGTAGTTAGATGGTTATAAGATTCTAAATAGAGCCCTGCACAGGTATGATATTTTTCACCCGTACCCGCAGATTACTAACCTGTACCCGCAGACTACTAAGCCGTACCCGACCCGTACCCGCCGAATATTAACCCGCACCCGACCCGTACCCGCAGGCTCGCACCCACACTGAAGGCCTAATTGTCCAACCTGACCCATATTTTTTAACTGTCTGGTCCTCGAGACACAAATCCGTAGCAAGTAATCGTGAAAAAATAAAAATTATTTTTTCAGAGTCACAGTAATTTTTTTTGTATAAATTAAAATAAAATTGTACATTAACATTCATTTTTAAGATCGAAAAAAGGTATTTAAAGTATCTACGATTTATTTTTACAAAAATTACAAATTTTACAAAATAATTTAATAAAAAAAGGAAACATTAATTAATAGGACCTACCCTGAGATTTAAAATGACTATTTAAAAATAGGACATCATCCACGTTTTCGGGACCTAAACTGTTTCTTCTTTCACTAACAACATGTCCCGCCAATCAAAAACACCTCTCTGGCACTGGTCGCTGGTATTGCAAAAATACGATTCGCTAAAATACTTAAATTTGGCAAACAATTCTTTTGCTTATCCCACCATTTCATCAAATCAAAATTATTAGTAATGTCGTCAGATAGTTTTAAGTCAATATATGCAGTCAATTCGTCTGGATAAATATAATCATTTACTGTGTCTGTATCCATAAACTGAACTAAGGTGTCTGACATTTTTTACCTTTTCATCGGTTGCTCTACAAGCGTGCACGGATTTGGTGTCACGGATTAGATTTCATATCCCTTCTCCTTTTTAATGACATCAATACTTACTTTAACTTTCTCATAGATTTCATGCTTTTCTTCAGTTTTTAACATTTTCACACTTTTTAGGAGGTGAAGAAAAACAAATTTTATAAATTTTTAAACCCATTTCCTGACACTATCTCAAATCTCTAACTACAAGTTCAACACAGCCATCTAATACCTTTTTTTTCTTTTCAGCTGATAATTTTGGTCAATCGCATTTTTTTGGCACAAGAAAATTTGTAATTTTAGATACGCCTTCTTTGTTATTTTCACACTTATGTCGCAATAAATTTGATGTTAATATATATATATAATATAACGGTAAACATTTTATAACTACTGCAAGTGATTGTCTTCGAAATCAGTTCGCCCTTTTCATCTAAAATTTCACAGAACGTTTTCCAAAATTTTGATTAGGTATTTTCTTTTCTTCTTAGCATGTACTCTAACCTCAAAAACTTCCTTCTTATCTGATCAGTATTCATTGTTAAAATCTAAAGGGCCGATTAAAGTAATATTTCGATTGAAATTTTGATTTATAATTGAATGATGCATTAACTTATAACTGAAAATTTTTACCGTTCAATCAGCTGGTATTGGTTTCTTTTAAGGATGTGGTAGATTGATATTCTGTCACAAAAGCCGAGATCACATGTAACTCACCAGTGTCATTTTATATAATAACTGTCGTTCCTTTCTCTCGCAAACAAAGTATAAAATAATACAACTCACACGCGATTATTTGACGAAAAAATAGTATATATTTGAACGTTAAATAACATATAAAGAATGCTGATAGGCACTCTTATATGTAACCACGTCTCTTCAAAAGCGAATTCACAAAGATATATGTTACTTGCATGAATGAGCAAAACCAACTGGTTAAAAACCAATCTGTTACAATTACATTGTACTACATAATTCCCCTCTTCACTCTTTCTCACCCCCTCCCCACATTCTCTTCTACTAAACGAAATCGACCATCGTTTGTCTATTGCAACTCTGTATTTATTTATATAATAATAAAAGGAATCGTTTTTTCGTCAGACACTTTTCTCGACACATGATACACAAAGTCTGCGATCTGCCGACCTGCATAAATTGCAAATTTATATCTCCCTATATAACGCTACTTCTGACCACGAGGGTGGGCTTTACTAGCAGTAAAAGGCATGTGAAAAGTTCCTGTGCCTACAATGGCGAGGCTAATTGAATTGGAATTAAAACTAGTTTTCGTACCCGCTCGCACCGGTGCGTTTTGTGTCCGAACCCGACCCGTACCCGCATGGAAGCACTATATACCTGACCCGACCCGCAACTTTTCTGCGGGTTACCACCGGTCGGGTTGGGTAAACTGCGGGTATGCAGGCTTCTAATTCTGAAGACCTCTTTTTATTAGGCGCGTTTCGCCTCCAGCATAAGCCCCTATTAGCTTCGGTCTGTCCGTCAGTCCGCAAGTTCGTTCTCGGCAACTACCCAACGGATTTTCATGAAATTTGTTATTAAGGACTTACAGTCAAAGGCAATAAGAACATCACAAATTAATTATGCAAGCCAATCAGGGGTACCACTTAACTGGTGAAAAAATAAACTTTCCGGCATATTTCGTAAATTATTGGTCATATCAAAATAGTTTTAAATGAAACTTGTAGGTCTAATGAAGTAGAGTATTTCTTTTCCTATACATTTTACTGTGGGAGTAGCCGTTATTAATTAAATCGAACGAGAATGTCGTAATTCGCATTGAACTTTGAACATAGCTACCTAATTGTTGTTAGCGAAAACAATCTTATTAGTAACTGAAATAAATAAGATCTGCTGTAATTACGAAAATACTTGAAATTTCGTGCATGCAGCATTTTGTCAGCGAAAGGAAATGCATTATGCGACGAAGAAAGAACTTTAACGTAAATATTAGAACTACTTAACTGAAATGAGGTGTTCTAAATAATTTTCGATTATTTGATTAGTTACAAACTATTACAAAATAGATGGGTAAATAAAAATTTAATATTTCCCTGGTATCATTTCTGATATATAGTTTTGCAGTATTTAGCCATTAAAAATACGGAAATACGTTTATTAATGCATCAACTTAGCGAGGAAGACATTTTTAGTAGACGGAGAGACAATCGGTTCTTGGAGTTTAGTTATTTTATGGTGTGCGTACGTTCAAATTATATCGTGAAGTTTCAAACATTCCATCACACAAAACGCGCCTATTTGTGATACACTGTACACTTTCCTAACTTGTTTTATGTAGAATATTAGCCGGAATGTAACACATCGAGCTTCACGCCCAGATACAGTAAAGATCTCTTCACTCTAACAGCAGCTGCATTGATATTGCGAATCAAATGTAAACAATGGAATTGTTGCATGTACTAGAAGCGTACGGATATAAGATAATTTGCGCAATGTGCGTTTTACCAATATTTGTTGTTTTGATTTCTGAATCCAGCACATCCGCAAGGGATAAACTTCACCGTTTCCACTTTGACTGATTGAACCTTATACATAAATGAAATTTAAAAGTCGTAAAAGACAAAACTCTGTAATTGAGTATCAAGAAATATGCAGAGAGTCAATTATCGAAAGAGATTCGATTTACCATAAGAGGTATAAGCAATTTTATTCCATTCATATATCTACTGTTTCTATTTAAGTATTTAGGAAAATCAATTTCTACTAGTATCCATCACAACTGAATCTACTGAATTAAAAATATCAAATAAAAAATAAGGAGCATACCGTAAAATAATCGAAAATAATAAATATTTAGATGACTTTATTAAAATATCCATCTCATGAGCTACACAAAATAAGAAAACCGTAAATATTTTCATAATTTTTATTACAATGCTGAATCCCATCGGAAAACGTGAAACATTATGCCTTGAGGATAAACACATCCATGTTTTTCTTGGCTGTGACACGTCTATTATAATAACACCTAAAGTGTTTACAGAAGGAAAGAAAAGAAAGAATTAGGCAACCACTTGCATAGACGTATCGAAAAAAACTCTTTAATTTATTACCCATTGTCCACAACACTTTCTCTATATTGCAGCACCGTCATTAGATCCTGTATATAGCGCCTATCACGAATCCTCTCAGGACATTCTCGCTCTCGTATATTTCGTCTATCCTCTTGCATTTGCACGCCGTATGGTTTCTGGCTATTATGGTCACCATCCTCTTGCGATTGGCGAACACGTCTTCTACTTTGAAGCCCAGCATCACCGATTCCTCTTCGTCCGGGGCGCACCTCGAATTGTACTGCTGAAGGCAGCAACCGGTCGCACCGTCGCACCGGTGGAGGACGGTCATCGCCGGTTGGACGTACTCTCCGTCGGACGCGAAACCCTTGATGATTTCTGTGGAAACGAATGCCCTCGGCTGAGGTTCCTTACACTTGAACTGCCAAGACCTGTAGAGGTTGTGGCTGTAAGATCTCTCTATCGAAGCGGCAGCCTCTTCGACGACTATGAGGACGACTACTCCCACTAATAAGAGCCGCGCGAATGTAGGCGATGTAACTTTATTCCCTGACATCGTTATAGAGCGATGGTATACCTATTGCGTGTGTTTTCCTGGCGATCGTTGGTATATAAACGTTTCCCTCCTTGTGACCGCCTACACCGTGGGTGCGGTTTTCCGGTCGAATCATATTGAAATCGGCAGGCCCTCTCGAATTACGCACGTCGATGTTACGTGACGGGTGATTGAACTGGTTTAAATATTTAGGCAATCCTGGTGGTAATCATGGTTTTTTTTCTTTTTAATATTTTCCTTTTCTATGTACGGAATGGCGTTTGAAGACGCGTGCGGCAATATCGATACCACATCGGCGTAACCAATTAAAATACTAAAGGGTTTCTTTAAAAAAAACCGACAACATAGTGTATGATTTTTTATATTTATGTTCTCGTTATAACTTGTAATTTATTTCGCTCATTTCTCGTTCATTAAAATAATACTGTCCAATATCCTGGAATATTCGAAATCCGGTTCGTTCACAGTCCCAAGGTTCTCGGATTGAACATGTTGGTCCGTTTTTTAAGAATAATCAACATTCCGTAAGATAACTCAAAACAACAAATGGTTACATGACTTTGTTCAAATTTCCATTCGCGTGTCATTCAGAATCGTAAATGCCTAAATATTTTCATAGGTGGTACGATAATGCTGATATCTATCAGAACAGGCATGACTGAAAAAGGTCATGTTTCTCCTGACTGTTAAATATCCCGAAGAAAAAAATGCCGAAAGAATTGACGTGGTTAGTAAAACGTAAGGGAAGTCATTTCCTGCTGGTTTCAGATTGTCACAAAATTATTAACCGGCGTTTTCTAAACATTGAGTAACAAAACATTTTTGCGCGTCGCTGGGCTTCCATGGAATCGTGGCGAAATTAAGTCTCCTTTACATATGGGCAAATATAGATAAATCGGTCTTTCCTACTTATATAGTGTACGATAGTTTTTTATCCTCCTCTGTTCATTATAATTTGCCATTTGTTTTGTGCATCTCGCATTTATTGAAATGATATTACCGGAAATCGGAGAAAATTCCAAATCTGGTACGGTCTCGTTCCCGATGTTCTCTTATTGGAGACATTCTTCCTTTTTTTTGAAAGGACGTTTGTTGGCCAGAGAATAATTTCAGCAGCTTAGATTTTCTGAATTTTACACGTGCAATCAGCCTCCCAGGGAATTGGCGATCGTATGATTGAACAGGTTGTTAAGAGGAATAGTATATTTGGATTTACGCAGCCATGGAAGACCTTTGACGATCCACTCAAAATGATTTGGCTACCAAATTTTGGGTCGCGACCCAGGAGTTAAGAACCACTGATACAGTGAAAAGTGTTAGAAGTACTTAGGCTCAATTTAGTGTAAAGCAAATCTCGCTGACGTAACAAATATAATGAGCATTTTAATATCGATAGTTTAGAGCAGAGCTTCGCAACCGGTGTGCCGCAGATTCCGAGGATTTATAGTTTTCAATAAAGCGTTTGCAACAAAGAAAATTCGCATAAATTTTATCATCCAAGAAACTTATCCTGAAACTTAGGAGCTACCGTACACTTAAACTAAAATTTAGCATGCTACCTTTGGATGTATTGTGGCTAAAAGCTAAAGGTGAATTATCCTTCAATGTCTGAATTTGCAATCGATGTGTTGCTCTAATTTACAACTACATATTTATGCAAATTAAGCCTTTTCTTCAGTTACCCTTATTGAAAATAATAAAAGGACATCCTTAAAGAACTTAGATGAGAACTTCGTGTAGCTTTTTCAACTACTGAGAAAAAAAAGGGTCTTTGTTAGAAAAACGTTTTTCCACCGAAGAGCATTTTTACATGGTTGAGTTATGCACTTCATTTCAAAATATCCAGTATACTAAATATTATGTTGCCATTCATAACAATATAATATATTTAGGACTTCTACTTATTTAATGCTTGTTTTTAGGCTTGTTTCCAAAGGAAACAGCCTTATGAAATGGTCCTGTCTGTATGTGTGTGTGTCCCCTACTAACACCCTTTGCATCAATGAGCCGATTTTCATGAAACTTGGTATAAAGCTCGTACTGCCAGGGCCCACCTCCGGACTATATTTTATTTGGCAAAGATTGTAGTCCCGGGTTCGATTCCAGGAACGTTTTTTCCCTATTTTTACATAGGAAATATAAAATCCATCTTGCACAGATGTTTTCTATAATACTTTAAAATATCTTTAAATTGGGATATCGGAGCGAGGTTTGTACTGTTCTAAGAGTAAAAGAATGTAGATTCTAATTCGTATCACCGAATTTTGATAAATGATCTTATTTTCTTGAATGTCTACTAAAAATATCGTTTTTGTGTATTAAATCGCATTTTATTGGATTGTAGTCATGGAGACGATTATTACCGAACTCGGCTTGATCATAAACGAGTGAACAAATGGGTCATTTTCTTTTCCGCTCGACTACTCTTCAGCATATTAGCGTATAAACAGTAACATTTGTTAAATTCGTTTATTTAAAAAAATAAATGCAAAATACCATGTTAGCAAGAGATGTTGACATTTTTTTAAATATTTTAAAGCTGATAATACTCTATTAATTTGTTTTCTAATTTTCTCTATCATTGATGAACTATGAACTACAAGTGGTATTTATGGTATGAAAATTCCTTGGAATGACTAACACATACGGAAACATTTCCTGTCAATAGAAGTAATCAATTCGGGACGTCAACTTTGGGAAACCAGCCTACATTAGTCCTAGTTTGGACTTGTTGTTATTTAATAATATGTATTAAAACCGTGAAATTATTTAGGGATGGTTTGGTGTGCCTTAATGTTTAAGCATGCATGAAGGTTCAACAGGGAATTATCGAGCTCGCCTTGTGGCTGAAACAATTCAAGAACAAGCACTTAAAACAGGTATCTCCAATAGCGACAACAAGGTTATAAAAACCAGATGCACATTTCGCTTACAAAGCAGCCGTCTTCAGTCGTAATTCGCCAAAAATGGATTCTATTGGCGATATCTAAGATAAGTATTTTTGAAGCGTTCGTTATTGAATGCCTTAAGGTGTGCCGTGAATCAAAAAAGGTTGAGAAGCACTGATGTAGAGCATGGGTTTTCAACCGTGGATACACTCACCCCTAGGGTTAAGTCAAGAGTTTTGAAGGGATACGCGAAATTGTTTAAGGTTGTAATTTTACTTCTTACTGAGTCTTTCAGGCATGACTTCAGAATCAAAATTTGCGATGTTACGACTAAGAATGCCGTTATAAAGCATAAAAACGCTGAAAATGTGAATTTTAACGTTACAATCATGGGGCCATCTATCTTAATACAAGTGTTATTCATTTCAACATCACTTTAAAATGTAATTTGGGGTACGCGACCATAAAAAAGGCTTTAAGGGATACGTCTGCAAGAAAAGGGTGAAAACGTTTTGTTTAGAGGAAGGACAGGAATCCAGGACTGGCCAGATTTGACGAAATTCAAATGACTTACGATTCTGCCAATTTTTAAAAGGTGTCCCTCTACGGTGGATGAGGGATAAATTAATATACAACCGTTAGATTGAAAAAAATCGGGCAGGTGGACAAACGTCAAAGAGGCGTCACTGATTTGTTGACGTAGTGTAAGCCTTTCCGGCGTGCGGCAGACTTCGAAGGCGGCCCACAAACCTTGAAGAAAATAATTTACGCGCGAATTCCTACGTCACGGAAAATTTGGGTTGACCCCCTTTATTTTTAAAAGCGAGGTCTCGGCGAATATTAACTTCTCATTCGAATGACGTCATGCTAAAACAGTGACTCGGGAGAAAGCTTAAAATAACACATGCCCGAAGATGTTTCATTTGGAGGTGTGTCTGTCGCAGATATGATGTAAAACGCGAATGGAAGATTTTTTCTTCGGTCTTCTGAAGACTGCCGAGACCTCTAAGGGTACGTCGCACTTCAAGGCCAACTCCTTTCGTCTGAAATCAAATTTCTCAGAAGATTTATTTTCTATGTGCACAATAGTTATACGATCGTCAGTTTATAAAGCGTAGAAAATAAATATAGAAAGTACTCCTTAGGCGCTGTATATCAGGGCATCGAACCGGAACCGAATCAAAAACCGAAACAGAAAAAAAACGTTATTTTAGCAGGAGTGAAACCGAACCCGAGCAGAAAAAATATTTTTCTGAACCCGAACCGAAACCAAAAACCGTTATTTATTTCGTTCAATTTTTTTGGTTCGCATAAAAAGTGGGAGCGAAAGAAGGGGTTTTCCTTTTGCTTGATTATGAGTCTTTTTTGAAAGCCTCATTTTTCAACACTGAATAAGGCAAAGGTTAATGGTTTTCTTGAGAATACAAGCTCCTAAGCCTTTGGAGAGATGCATCTTTGTGATAATACTGTCGGTTCAGCGGTAAGATTTTCCATGGGCATCTCAATACAAGGATACGTCCTGCTGAGGTTTCCCATAACCCTGTTAAACGAGGCTAGTGAAAAGGAACTTAGTGGTACTTTGAAGACAGCCGCTAATCGTCTTGGTACCCGCCCCCTGAGCCTACCCTGTTGAATGTTCCGGGTAAAAATGTTTCACGAGTCTTAACTTGGATTATGCATAAAGTTAGATGTAATTGTCCTCATAAACTTTCATCCCTTCTCTATATGCATTGAACCCTTATATTCTGGTAGTCTTTCTCTAAAACGTATCCAGGAAGGATCACTCCGCAGTCGTGCTTTTGAAGTATTCTTAGATCTGTTAAATGTTACTGTGTGTACATATTTGTCGTCTTTAGGAAATTTATGTAATTATATATTGTATGGTATTTGTAATATTAATATATAAATTATTATATTTAAGAAATAGTTAAGTAGCTCTTCTTTGAATTAATATTATTGTACCTCTTCAAGTACATCCAAGAGTACTGTTGGAATAAATTGATTATGATAATGATAGTATCTGCTTATATTGGAATCTGGAATATTAGAATTGTAAAATCAAATAAATTTTGACTTTTGAAAGAATAATAACGGTTTTACTTCAAATTAAAGACTAAAAATAAATAGAATTTTTAATAGCTTTTAAACGCGCTAAAAAGAAAAAAATTAAATTCCTACAGAACAGTATTAGATGGAGACGTATAAAAGGAGCCGTTTACAAATTGAATAAAGAAAACTGTAAGAAGGAAATTCACACAATGTTTTACTGTTCGTTACATGGTCAGAGGGAGCGCTTGCGCGATGTTACGTGCGAATATCTATTTTTGTCTTCTTGACCTGCGTTAGTGAAGACGTATTTGGCTTAAATAAAAAATGACATTAATTAATAAAGATTATTTTGTAATTCTCTTGAAATTTTCTACAAAAATTCAAAGTCGGAGAGAAAAAAAGCTGTTCGAACCGGATCAATGGTGGTTGCTGGAGCGAAAACGGAACTGAAATTTTGTTTTGTGTGAACCGGAACGAAAACCGCAGCGAAAAAAATTTCGGTTCGATGCCCTGTTGTATATACGTGCACACACGCATGAGTTTTATACCAGGAGTGGTCAGTCAAACTTGCTTACCCTCGGAGCCGCATACGATAATCTTCACAAGTTCGAGAGCCGCATGACACATTTTGTGTTCGTATATTTTCTAACGGTAAAACATAACATATATCCGAAGCAATTCAGATATAACACGTTGCGTCTCACTACGTCATTGTATTCTGTAGTAAAAAGTTGAACGCATCAATCCTTAATGGACGGATTTAATCCTTAAACAATTCAGGCGTCAATATGTAGCCTCTACTTAGATGTCCCAAAAATCTAAATGCGACTATTCATCGGGACTAATTAAAACCTCATAACTCACAAAAAAAAACAATTTTCGGAATCCGAATGCTTCAAAATAGAAGCTTAAACATTTTTTCGCCTATCCCTCTCATATTATTTTATATCACATTTTAATAATAATATTTTTTCTGTTCGACGATATTTCCTTCGTAGGCGATTTAAGCTGTCTATCAAAAGGCAAAGATTTTTAATCTCATACCGAATACAAATATTAGTACAAGGCCTATGTAAATAATTGAAAAATTGGAAGTATGCGCCTACTTTTGTCTATAACGAACAGTTATCGGAGTTATATTTCGAGTAAAACATCTTTGTATAAGAAGATGGCTCAGCCGCACGCTCAAGCTGACAGTTCACCCTAGACATGTTTATACAAAAACAACTTGCAAAAAATAATATTTAGTTCCAATTAAAATGCTTCATAACGAAAGTTTAGGCCGATATCTTATCTACTTACGTGTACGCGTCTTCAAATGTCATACAGTGTAAAGAAAAAATAAAAAAGATAAAGCACGTGGTTCCAGCTAGGATGGGGAAAAGCCTTAAAACGGTTCAATCTTTCGTGACGTAAAATCGGCGTGCGTAAGTCGAGGGCCTACCGTGATTCCCTCCTCTCTTCTGTGCGTATGTGACCTGTGTGGAAAGCAGCGGGAAACCACCACACCATGTACGTATATTCCCTACTCAAACCAATTAATGATTGGTAGGACCTGTAGTAAAACAACACTAGAATAAATGGTGAGTTGTCTATTTAGATGCTCTTGGAATTTTTTCCGTAAATATCATTATTAAATTACTGGAGTTACTACCAAATAAGTTTTTGTAAAACCGATGTCCAGCTTTGCAGAGAATTATAATTATTTCCAAAGGCATACCGTAAGGATACAGCAATATCAAATTGGAGATATTCAGGAAAATTTCTCGGTTAAAGTGCAATTTATTCCAGTTAACTTTGTCCTACGTATGACTGCATTTCACTGCATCCGGTTAAGTCCCGTTAAGACTAAGGATTATAAAGTTACTTCAGATAATAAATAAATGATTCACTTTAAAAACTATTTTGTAGCACGTACGTTATTATTCGCTACAATGTGACCAAAATACTCTTATTCAAACACAAGACATTTTTTCGGCGTTTGAAAATTATGCGGTGGCGGATTCCATGTGAGGACCGTAGGGGCGATTGCCTCCCCTTGTATGCAGCGGCGAACTTCTGCCTAGGCAAACTAGGCAGCTGCCTAGGGCCCCAACCTCGGCGGGGGCCCCGACCAGGGGCCGAAATGGTACACATTGAGGACACAGGACACGGAAAATGATGTCAATTTTTCCGAACGAAATAGAAAATAATTGACCATAGTTAATTTTTTGACAAGTCAAATGGCAACACTGTGTTTGTGTTCTTTGTTTGTTTTTGCATCGCACCTGACTTCATTCTATAACTTGTCAGTTCACGTTGAAAATGTGTGTTAGAAAGTTGTATCAATGTCAATTTTGCGGCTCAAAGGTTTTATCTTCCACGCGAATTTCCTAAGGTTAGTTAAGGTTACGATACGAGTAGTGTTGGCGACGGAAGCTAAAGAATGTGATAGAATTTTCTAGTGTATAGTGTCTTAAGATTTTATAGAATAATCCCGTAAGATAGAAGATGGTCTGCTCGGGGTGACGCCTGCCGAAGTCTCCGTTGCTCCTGGAATGAGATCATGGCAGCTCTTCAGATAATCGCCAGTGACACAAGTGAAAAACCATCTACGCGTTCTGAGGCTTCAGGTCTTTTTAATTCAATTGACTCCCTGGAAATGTGCTTCCTGGCCCTGCTGTGGAATGATATCCTGGAAAGATTTAACAAAGTGAGCAAATCTCTGCAATCTGTGAACATCGAACTGGGTACGATCGCTGAACTTTATCGGTCCTTGGTAACATACCTAAAAGATATAAGGAAAGTCGGTACCATTGATCATTATGAGTCGAAAGCTGTGGAAACAAGCGGTGAACAGAACTACGCATACGATATGAAGAGGAAACGTAAGCGAAAGGTCCAGTTTGACGAAGTAAAGGAAAACGAAGTCGAACTCTCCGGCAGGGACAGATTCAGAGTTACCGTCTTCAACGTCACTATCGACAGGTTGATTGCAGAACTTCAGAGACGTGGCTCTGCTTACGAGAAGTTAAGTAAAAAGTTTGACTTTCTCACGAAGCTACATAGTTTGGAATCTGAAGACGTCCGTGACGGAGCACGGAACCTGGAAGCCTTCTATCCGGGGGATTTGGACGGTACTTTGGAAAACGAGTGTCTGCACCTGCGAGCTCATTTGTTGTCCGCTGAGGCCACAGGGGGAAAAGGGTTATCGTCACTGGAGCTATACAAGTACATCCTGGAAAAAGGCTTTTTGGACATTTATCCAAACGTAGGAATAGCGCTCCGGATGCTGTTGTGTACACCAGGGTCAAACTGTTCGGCAGAACGGTCGTTTTCAGCGCTAAAGAGAGTAAATAATTATTTAAGATCTACCACAGAAGAGAACAGGCTTAATTCACTCTCTGTACTGTACATAGAGTCAGAAATAACGCAGTCTGTGGACTATAGTGAGGTCATCCGTTCCTTTGCAGAGAAAAAAGTTCGTCGCGTGGCAATGTAATCTTGTAATTATATGTAAATGTAAAAATTATGTGTAAAAAAGTATATTTGGTACATGTCTTTTTCATTTCTAAGTCTGCTTGTCTATTTTCTAAAGTCAAAGTACGTTAAATAAATAAAAAATAAAAGTAAAGTTTGTGTTTTGCTAAATTACCAAAAAGGGAGCTCCGACTCTGTTAACTGCCTAGGGGCCCTGGGTCTCTATGTCCGGGCCTGCTTGTATGTCTTCATCTACCACCAATGGGTGCACTCATAAATCCATTCCGCGCAAATACGCTTGTTTCTACGCCGCAGATTATGTCCGTTGGGTAAGGGATAGAAAGATGGAAAGATTCTGACAAAGGAAATCCAACAATAAAAGGGTCGTCGGCAGTGGCGGATAAAAGAATAGGGGGCGATCAAGGCGTACCCCAGCCCCCCCCCCTTTCAAAAGTTCAGGATCCTTAATTTAAATCATACAATCGAACTTCATATTTTTCAAACGATAGAAGGGCACTATCATAGAACCTTTTCGTTGCTATGTGAGATTTTTATTATTTATTTCATTAGAAGTGGAGCCGAGCGACTAATTTTGGAGGTAGGCTTAATTTAATTTACAAAGGAAGTGAGGCAGATTAGGAGGAAGAAATTTTAATTTCCTTCCGTGGATAACAGTACGAAAGAAAAAAAATTCAAAGCCTTCATTGGAGATTACTGATTGTATATTTCCTCACGCCATGTATTCGTTTCCTCCAGAGAAAGAATCTCTGTAGTTTCTCCATCCTGTCAATTTTCCGAAACCAAACCTCAGTCGGAAACGGAATCCAGATAAGTATCCTCCGACAAACCACAGGAAGAATCGGACATCTGCATCTTGCGCTAAGCTTTTAGACACGTCGTGCAGACGGTCAGAAACGAATCTCCTCCCCGCGGACTCCCATCCAACGAAATGGCCGCCTCTTACCTCCGTGTGTTCCTGATATTGCTCGTCGTATTCCTAGCGGTGTCCACAGCCAAAGATCCCCTTAAGGAATTATTCCAACGTAACATGAAAAGGTCAACCCAATTCAAGTGTTCGAAACCCAAACCGACCTCTTTCCACTCCAGGGACATCTTTTCCAAGAACTCGCAAAAACTCTCAGCCAGCGAGCAAATCACCCCTTCGATGACCATGTTGCACCTGTGCGGCGCCCGTTCCGGATGCTGTCTCCAAGGCGACGACTATGCCTGCGCTCCTTTCAAGTATGAAGAGATCACACTGGTCTACATAGTAAAGGACCAGTTCACCAGAAAACAGAGGCTCGTGGAATTACGAGTTAAGGAGCATCTCAGGTGCTCGTGCCAGAAAATGAAAAGCAATAACCGCAAGCCTGGTTCCTGCGAAGAATAAATACACCAGTCAGAACTCCAAGAGGCTCAAGACAATCGGTGCATTTGGATGTTTTTATTTGGGACTATTTCCACTGCTATAAACTTTCGCTCTTTTTCCCTGAATAAAAGAAAACGAAAATTTTCGTTCAGATGAGTGCCATGCATGAAGTGACCAACTATACTATACAAATATACTGATTTGAGCTCGAAATAAAAGGGTCGTTTATCTATACTTCCTCAGGACCAGAAATCTGTCGCTTCTTAATCAACATGAAAATGTACGCGCTGCCGAAGGATGATGTAAATCGTCGTTAATATTGGAGTCACTCCCCCATTTGAGGAAATGCATCCTGTGCTTCCATGTAAACTTGTTCATTTAGCTCTAACTTTCTTGTTAATATGCTGTATTAAACGAATTTGGAAAATCGATTTGTTTTTGTTTTTTTTAAATCCCTAACTCCTGTTTGCCGTATAATTTCCCACGAATGAGATCAACGTGCATGTGGTTTCATGTTGATATGAGATGATGCACTATTGTCAGGTTAAAAAGGCCAAATTACTGATTGTATTAAAGAATAGATAATTTCTCATTTCAAGCGTGTTACTCGAATAAATGTTGTTAAGTTTGAAAGATTTGCTAAAAAATCATAATTTATATTGTTTTCATAGGCCTAGCGACTCAAGATATTCCTAAATGGGGCAGAAGAGCAATCATTGTTCATAGTCAATTTCTTGTAACTAATTAGCTGGATTTATCCTACCGTAGATTTTTAAAAATGTAATTAGCTGATAATATCACTCTTCAATATAAAAAATCATAATTATAATTAAAATATATCATAGTCGAAGTTATACTTATTTCAAAACATATCGTGAGCGACATTTTTAATTTTCTGCTTTAACCCTCGGATTACCAATGGGGGTTCATTTTGTATCCCATGTTTTTCTTCACTTCATTTTAACCCTATATGGACTGTCGGGACTTTAAAGTCCCAATAAGTTTTTCCCATTATCTCCGTTTCTGTGGTTTTAATTTATTGGGACCTACAAGTCGTTCATACTTGTAGTATCTGCAACCTAAGACATGGTAAGTTGGAGACACTTGTTTGAACTAGTGTATCTGTCAGGCAGCAATTACTTACGGATAAAATGGAGCTCTGAGTGCGACTTCATAATTTTAGTGGATAAACCTGTGGTAAGTTGCTCATATTTTTTATTAGTATGTTTATGATGGCTTTAGGAATTTAGTTTTTTTAAACTCATTCATTTAGAATTGTATGACATAAAACATTACTTCGGACAGGCTTCTAGTATGTATTACTACTATGTATGTAGTATCTATTACTTATTGCATTTAGTAAACTATTGATCTGTTGATGAATTTAGTTTACCAAATTTCGTTTGTATTTTAACATTCTTCTTTTTAAAGTGATATCTTTTTTTATATATTTAAATTATTTAAATAAAACTTTTTTATTCTATTCTAGCAATATGTCAAGAAAATATGTTTTGAACGAAGAGCTGGAGGGCATTCTATTTGATATGCCATCAGTTCTCGATACCCCATTCGAAGATACTAGTGACGAATCTGCAGACGAACATTTTCCCGAACATCATGAACAAAATGAAACTCCAGAACCTTCTGCTTCTGGAACGAAAGATTATTCTTCCGATAAAGATACTGAGAATAATAGAGGACAATAAAGACAGGATATATAAGTTATGGCCACTAGTAACTGCAATGAATGAAAATTTTCAAAAATTTAGATTTCCAGATGAGTACCCGAGTATTGATGAGAGCATGGTGCGATTCAAGGGCCGGTCATCGCTCAAGCAATATAACCCCATGAAGCCTGTGAAGCGGGGATAAAAACTGTGGTGTTGAGCTGATATGTCAGGTTATATTTACGAATTTGAAATTTACCAGGGGAAAACAGAAGACAAATGCAGTAAAAAACGTTTTGGTCTTGGTGGAAGTGTGGTGAAAAAATTAACGTCGTCTCTATAAAAAAATTACATAATAATGATGGATAATTATTTCACATCCTTGGAACTCTTTGAATATTTGAAAGTACAGGGGATATTTACATGTGGAACTATACGTTCGAATCGCATTGGCCTTCCACCCCCGTCTTCAGAAAAAGAACTAAAGAGAGGGGACTTTGATTGGACTACATCGGACCAAGGCATTACATATTTCAAGTGGAAGGACAACAGAAGTGTGCATTTACTATCTAACTTCCATAGAACTGAAACAACAAACGTGAAACGCACTATGAAAAACGGCAGTAAAATAGATGTGCAGGCACCTGCTGTTGTCCAAGATTATTATTTCCATATGGGTGGGGTTGACAAGGTACACATGTTGCGGTCACTTTATGATCGTAACAAATGGTCTAAAAAATGATGGCATCATTTACATTTTTCAATGTTAGAGATTTTTCTGGTGAATTCTTTTTTGATTTACTGTGAATTATATGGCAAGATACCTCTCCTTCAATTCAAGAGACAAATACCACAAGGGTTGCTTGTAAAGGGCAGAAGACAGAAGCATTGCTGTAAAGTTCATTGCAGTAAAATTGCGAAAATAATATTCAGACTAACACTTTAAATATCTATGTATTTGTTTCTGCTTTTCTGATTTTGAGTCCAGCTGATTCGCCTCTTGCCTTACATGTGCAGTGGGTATCTAAGAGGTAGTGCAATAAATAAATAAGTAGGAAGGGAGGAGAGATACCTGGTGCCGGCTTTTAGCCTGCTCTTAACAAAGAGCACCAAGGGGACCAATGGCTTAACATCCCTTAACGTCCTCATCTCCTTAGTTCCAACACACACAAATAGGGGGCTGGGCGTCCTCGGAAAAAATCCTACAGGATTCGAACCAGGAGTCGCTTTAGCTGGCAGGGCCAACACTTACCACTACATCACCGGCTTCCCTTTCTGTTTTTTAATAGCATAAGTTTGAATTTATAGTTGAATTGAAATTACGAATCCAATTCCATAAATTTGTTTTATAAATGAAAATAAAAATGTCGCTTGCATTTTATATTGTGTACTTGTTCTAAAAAATAGTTTTTTAATTCTAAAATTCTAAAAATAATTAAAAAATCAAAAATCACTATAATTTATGTACTGAACTGTACTAAAATAAAATCTTAATTATTGTTTTATAAGTAAAAACGTAATTCTGTAATTCTTTATATGGAAAGGGGGTCGAGAGATTTGATTTGTGATATAATTTTAAGGGTGGAGAGGGTTTTAAATTTTTGTGATGATATGTGAAGCAGGAGAGGGGGACTACAGAAAATGAACAGGAAATCAAAAGCCTATGTTGCCCTAAGCAGGGTAAAATCTTTGCAATAACTAGAAATTGACCAACTTGATTGTTCAAAACTGATCGGTGAAAGTGCCTGCAACAAAATATTGCTCCAATAATATAGCGATTTTTGGAAGACTTAAATTGAATATCTAGTTTTATATGCAGTCAAAACAACTATAGAAATATGTTAACATGAAAAAACAAATAAATTTTCATAATATAAAAATTGAAAATCGTTTTCATTTTGAAACATGCTACTAACAAAAGGCTAAAAATTAAAAAATAAATCAAATTAGAAATATTTTAAATAAGAACTTTCATATTGCCCACTAAAAGGGAAAATAAATGTAATAACTTTCTCAAAATCAATATAAAAATTATATAGCATAGTGAACTTATAGTTACATATAGCAGTTTGATTAGTGGTTTAATTGAAAATGTTATATGCCTTTTATGTTGATTTTGAGAAAGTTACTAAATTTATTCCATCCCTTTCAGTGTGAAATATAAAAGTTATTATTTAAAAAAATATTTTAATGTAGTTAATTTATTTTTTTATGGAAATTACATAAAAAGTATTATCACTTAAGTACTTCCAAGCATTATTCCGCAGTTACGCTGACACGAAATGCTGAGTTTTGTCTTTCAGTTTGTAGCCTGATATAATTCAACAATGTGTCAAACTTTTCAATATCCATGCAGAAACAGTTTGCATTTCATGGGTCTTGATGCAGTCTTTGAAACTGTATGGAATTCGTCCTCATCACATCTTGATAAAAATATATCGTGCACCCACATTCTATTTTTCTATATTTCTTCACACATTGCTCCCAAAATAAACACTTCCACATCCAAACCGTCCAACATCTTGGTATGTTATGTTAATCTTCTCAACAAAGAGTATCCATGTCCTGACCAAGACCAGACCTACATGTCTGAATGCTCTCCCCAAAAAGTGTCAATGCCCTATCAAGTTTCCAATAGCCATCAACCATAAAATTGTCCAAGGGTGCAGTGATTTCTTTGAATTCTTTTCAGAAAGGTTTATAATATTTTGTAATTTTTCTGTTCACTGAAAGTGAAATACTGCCTGGCATATAGGAGGCAGGACAGTCCGGGAAGGACGGTCGGCGAGATTAAGATGGGTCGGAACGTACGCCCATGTCACATTTTGTGACAGTTTCTTTATTAAATTTATGTACAAGGTTCTCAACTCAATTATATTAAACAACATTCCTTTCCCTTTATCAAGGGCATACATGACTGCTTGATTATCAATTCGAACTACAAGTTTGCGGTCGGCTGGTAAATGGTCCACTCCAACATGGGCCCCAAGTAGGGCCGCTCTTGCTTCCGCTTCGTAGATCGGCAGTTCATCTTCTAGAGGACAAATCTCTGTTAAGCGTCATTCCGGTATCACCCATGCAAGTTGCCACAGAGTGGCATCGGTGAAAACCTCAAAGGAAGAGGTTTCTGCAGCAAACTGGCGATGTTTCCGGAATACTGACTCTTCCCAGAATTCTAGAAGGGTGTCGTTGCTTCTCTTGTACACGTCGGACACTAGAAATAATGGCAATGCCAACACGTGGCATACCCAAGACACATAACCTGCCACTTTGGGTATGTCCAAACTGCGCACTCTGGGGGCCATCACAATTGCTGTGTGCAATTTCACTAGGGAGGCTTCAGTAAGCCATAGTTGCATTTCATAAGAATCAATAATTACACCCAAATACTGTATGCGTTTGGTTGGTTGTAAATGGCACTTTTCCCTATTGAGTGAGATTCCTAAATCGTACTCTAAAAACTGAGCAATATCATAGGCTATTTCTTCGTCCAAATTAATGCCATAGATCAGCCAGTCGTCCAGGTAGCAGAGCATATGTACTCTAAACCGGGCTTCCACTTCTTTGGCTACCGCTCACGCACACCTCTGCATGATGCCAGGGGCTAAAGCGTGGCCCATAGGGAGGCGATTAAACACAAAATTCCTGCCCTCAATATAAATACCATACAGGGATCTGTATTGATCCGCTAGCGGAATCTGAAAGAAAGCATCTAAAAGATCTATCTTTATCATTTGGGCGTTAAAAGGAATTTCTACCATAGCCTGTGCAGCATCTTTCAAAGAAAACTTGGGTTTATTGTAATAGTCCGTCCAGGGAGATAAGTCGTGTATGAAACGATATCCTCCGCTAATTTTAGGAATTAGCCATGCACGGAAAGCGCAGCGAGCTGGGGCCTCGGTCAGGACACCTCTTTGAACTAAGTTTTCTATTGCGGCAATCAGCTCCGGGTTGTTATGCGATGGAGCATAAACGTATGGGGCTTCCGTAGGCTTTGGGAGATAGGCTCCCGTAGTAAATAGCGAGTAGACCGATGCGCTCTCATATGGAAATGGAAAAGGCACTGACAGCGGAGTACTCACAGGGGCCATTGGGGGTGGAATCCCTAGGGCAGGGCCTGCGCCATCCCACGAGAAGGGTACGCCGCTGCCAGGGCCATCATCTCCCGAACCATCCGGGCCGCGTTCCGATTCGTCCTCGGGGACGCCAGAATCTCCGGCGTCTGAGGATGAAGTAGAGCCTGCCATGTCAGGGGTCCAAGGAATCGGATTGTCGGGTTCAGCAGAGTCTGTCCATGCCAGAAAAAGGTCGGCCAGCGTCGGATCCAAGCTCGAGTCCGGGCCAGGCGCTGGAGGTCCGGGTACGTGTAGTGTAGCGGACTCAGTAACGTGCGGCTCGGGGTCCCGCTCGTCCGCGGCCACGACCTCGGGGGCGCTGAGATCTGTAGGTTGGTCTGGAATGGGAAGACTGGCCCGAGGTAGAGGGCTGCTGATTGACAACCACCACTTGTGGTTTAGGGGCTGGCAGGATGCTAGCTGGTATGTGCAGGAGTTCATCATCAGCTGGAACTGTTAGGCGGGCTGCCACCTCCCATCCGTGACGAGCTGCTACGCCTAAAATGCGAAGACGTTGGTATAAAAATGCCTTGGTTGGCATGGGGAGTTGTTCCCAGGTGGAGGCTAGATAGAAAACTGAAGAATATATTCATTTTTCTCCAGGAGAAAATACTTAAAACATTGCTCAGTAAGAAGTTTTATAGTGTTTAAATATTAATTTATAAAGTAATAATAGTCTCAGAATTATTGTGCAATAAATCTAGTTCATTGCCAAGATCAATATTAAACTCTAGAGCAGGATGGTAGTCTTCAAGAGAAAAAATTGCACTATCGATGGAGTTAATATAAAGGTCTTCAGAGAAGGAGAAAACTAAGTCAAGTAATTCATTATGACTGTTTACAAAGCTATTCATCTGAAACAATTCTAGAAAGGAGAAGGCATCCTCAACTGTGCAAGCTAATGACTTTGCTCTTTTGTCAACTGAGCAAAGCCTTCCACTCCAGTTTCCCCCAGGAGGACTGTAATCACCCATTAAAACTACATGTAAAAAAGAATATCTGGCAGATAGAACTTCTTTCACAGTGTTGCAGTGGGCAGTATATGCTTCTACAGTTAAGTTGAGTGGAAAATAAACACCACCAATTAAAATATTGTTATTTTTCACTCCGGATGTTCATGAATGCGTTCTATATTTATACAAGAAGAGGTAACTTCTGCCAAGGTCAATCGCTGGTGAACAGCAACAAGCACTCCACCACCACCCATTTTTTGACTTGTTTGGAAATCGTAATCTTTTCTGTAAATTTCATAGAGCAATCGAATAAGGGTGAAAACCAGCCAAGTGGTGTTATTATCAGAACTCCTTTTCTTATGCAGTTTTTGCCTTTAATAGGCTCCAAGTGGAAGTTTCAGCGACTTTCTTAAGGCCCTGCACTATGCTATCTTATCAGCTTTACTCAGAAATGTTGATAGACTATTGTTGTGTGGGGGCTTGAACATAGACTTTTAAAGAGATATAGCTGATAAATTAGACTTCTCCAACTTCTTAATTAGTTTTGGTCTGAAAATTATTAATAATGAGCCCACGAGGATATCTTTCCACTCTTGTTCTCTCATAGATTTATTAATATCAGATATTCCTACCTTTGATTTCTAATGTAAAACTTTGCATATAGGCCTCTCACATCACTTAGCATTAAACTTCACATTAAAATTTCAAATATCATCTGAAACTGCAACTTATCTAAATGAATTTTTAAGCAAACCTCTATTGAAAAGCTCTGTTATGTTATCCAATGAAAACTGGTGGGATGTATTAAATGCTCCAGACATCAATGCTAAATTCAATGCCTTTATTAATAATTTTACTATGTGTTTCAATGCTGTTTTCCCCATTAAACGAGTCAGGCAGAGAACTATCGATCTGTATGGGATTTACACTATAAATGCAAATTCGTTAATTCCAACCTCTCAAGTTCTTATAAGCTATTTCTTAACAAATTCAAACAGTGTGTTTCAGATTACTGAAAACTAGTCAATGAAAATTATATTCATTCATCCAATAATATTATTAAATCTGCTTGGGATGTTATTAAATGCAATACAAAAACTACAATGTTTAACCCGAACCAAATTAATACGTATTTGTTTTAATAATTGCTTCCTTTCTAACCCTGATGAAATAGCTCATCACTTTAACTTACAGTTCTGTCAATCTATTCCCACTGCAACTACCCCATCTGTTGTTTCTTATTCCATACCCACTCCTTTTTCTAAATCTCTATTTTTAGCTCCTACTGATTCTCATGAAATTAAAAATATCATCAGGTAGTTGGACAACTCTTGGTAATGTGGTCTTGATGACACCCCACTGCCTATTATCAAAGCTGTTATTAATTATATTGCTTTTCCTCTAGTTAATATTATAAATTCATCTTTTTATGGAGGCCAATTCCTCTCTAGCCTTAAGTCTGCTTATGTACTCTCTATCCATAAAAAAGCTCTTACAAATTCAGATAATTATAGGTCTATTTCAGTGCTTTTGGTATATTTTAAAATCTTTGAAAAAATATTTTATAACTGAGTAATTCATTTTCTTGAATCTTTCCATTTAATCCAATAATCTCAACATGGTTTCAGGAAAGCTAGATCCACTATGTCAGTTTCCTTTCAATTAATCAAACAAGTCTACCAAGCATTAAATAAGAAAGATTATACTCTTGGTATCTTCTATGATCTCTCGAAGGCATTTGATAGCATTAGTCATGAAATATGTACTATATATGTACTAAACTTTGCAATATGGGAATAAATGACAATAATCTATAATAATCCAAGAGGTTGATTAGCCAAAAATATACACGCATGCCCTTAATTGGATAATATCCTTCCTATCTGCCAGGCAGCAAATGGTTAAATACATCCGACTTCTCAAGGTGTAATTATTTCTTAATCTAGACCTCAAAAAATAGGGAATGAAATTCCTCAGGGTTCAATACTAGAACCATTGCTTTTAATTATATTTATGATTGACCTTCCTCATAATATTGCTAAAAGTAAACTCTTATTATATGCCCATGACACATCATGTGTTGCACTCTGAAAATCTGCCTGATTTAATTAATATTTCAAACTATTCTGTTAACAGCATGTTACAGTGGTGTTATTCCAATAATCTTAAAGTGAATAGTAATAAAACTTTCTACCTTCAATTTCACACTAAAGAGTCAACTGCTTCCTGCAGTCCACTACTAAAAATGGACCATTCAAACATTTTACATTCTACTTCAGTAAAATATAAAAGTATACATACTAGTGATGACTTAGATTGGTCAGTCCATATCATAATAATCATTTCTGTCACTATCCAAAAATAACCCCTAATAAACCTTCAGTAGTTAATAATCCCGAGAATGTAATTGCCACAACACATCCAACATATGCACAATATTTCTGAAACCAGTTGATAAAAATGAGGTTGAAACCATTTTAAAGAAAATAGGCTCAAAACACTCAGCAGGTAAAGATAAAGTTCCAGGTTCAATACTGCTAAAATCAAAACAATATATTATAGATCCCCTTATTCACATTATAAATGAATCACTAAGGTGTGGTATTTAAACTAAAAAATAGTTTGATAATACCCATACACAAAAAGAATGATAAACAAAATCCAGATAACTACAGACCAATATCTCATCTATCATCCTTTTCCAAATTATTTGAAAATATCATGACATGTCGTCTAACCACTTTCCTGGAAAATCATAATCTCATAAATCCATCGCAACATGGTTTTAGAAAAAAAAAATGTCTACCACAACAGCCATATTCCACTTCCTACCACAAGTATACAATACCCTTGACCAAAAAAACAAAGCATTAGGTATATTCTATGATTTTCATAAAGCTTTTGATGCAGTTGATCATGAACTATTATTTAAAAAGTTGTACACATTGGGAATAAGGGGAAGTGCCCTAGACTGGGTAACCTCCTTCATGACCAACAGAACCCAAAAGGTAACAATACCCTATATAAATGGGAAATGGATAAACCATATTTCCTCAGATAGTAAAAATACAAATTATGGAGTCCCACAGGGGTCAGTTATTGGCCCACTATTGTTTATAATTTACATAAATGATATAAACATTATCCAATCCAAAGGAGTTGAAACAATCTTTGCAGATGACATTTCTCAATTCGTATCATCCCAAACACTCACAGATCTAACCACAGATACTGAACAATCAATAAAAATATTAGAAACATGGTCAAACAAAAATCTTCTCAACATAAACATTTCAAAAACTACCTATATACAATTCCATCCATACCAAGCAAGTCAAATTGCCCTCGATATAAATATCAACAATAACTGCATTAAAAAATCATCCCCGACTAAATTCTTAGGCCTAAACATATCAGACACCCTGGATTGGATAATACACATACAAACAGTTTCCAATAAGGTCAACCCGACAATATTCATAATTTGATCACTACGTGACAAGATTACCATGAATTCTACTCATGCTTTACTATAGCCGCATTCACTCAATTCGGAGATATGGGATAATCTTTTGGGGATCATCACCCCATACAGCCCGACTATTTATAACGCAAAAACAAGCTATAAGAGCAATATATAAGTTAAATAAATATATATCATGCAAACCAAAATTCATAGAAAATAAAATCATGACTCTTCCTTGTATATTCATGCAATATATAAGTTAAATAAATATATATCATGTAAACCAAAATTCATATTTATTTATCAATCAGTAGTATTTTTAAAAGAGAACTCACATCTTTTTAGCCGAAATTCTGCCATACATGATTACCCGACAAGAAATGAAAGTGACATATACGTATATAAAATGGTACTGTTTAACCCTAACAAAACACAATCCTAGTGTTATGTCTTGTATACTTTTTAACTCATTACCCAATGAAATAAAAGACATAAAGAACATAAATATAGTTTAAAAACATGCTAAATTGTATCTTGTAAAAAATGGATTTCCTGTGTTGATGAGTATTTACAAAAATAGTAACAGGGCTTAGATATATATAATATGTATATTATTACTAATTTTCTATGACCATCCTATGTATATTTTGTTGATCTATTCCATGTTTTGTATGTAAACCAACAAAATCAATAAAAATAGTTATAAAAAAAAGTGGCCACCAGCATTTTCATGCAAAGACAATTGGCACCCATTGTCTCTATCGATACCCTAAAACTTCTCTATTTTGCCAAAATCCATTCTTTCCTGTCTTATGGCATCAAATTTTGAGACAATGTTAGCCATTCCAAGAAAGGATTTTCTTTACAAAAGCAAGCTATTAAGACAATGATTCTGATATCTTATCGCACCCCTGGCAAGCCATTATTTCATTCCCTTAGTATATTAACTGTCCCTTCAATCTATATTTTTAATTGAGCTACTTCTGTTAAACAATACCCTTACCTTTTCCGGACAAATACCAATTTTCACCCATATATTCGCAATAAATTAGATATTCATTTAAATGAGTGTCATTTGTCCCTTTCCCTAAAAGGATCTCACCATGCTGCTTCCATTGTATTTAATAACTTAACCTCTAGGTTTAAGTCAACTTCCTCTATCTTGTCTTTGAAGAGGCAGTTGAAGAAATTTCTATTAAGCAAAAATTACTAGCGTCTCTGGATATTTAAATGGTCTGATTTTAACTTGTATATGACAATAATACTGGCTGCGTTTTACTGTTTTTCATTTTGATTTTGCATTGTATTGTCTATGCTTTCTTTACGTTACCTACTAATTCTTTATTGTATTGATAATGAATGTAGACCTACGGAATTAATAAAATTTATTATTATTGTAAGACAATCCTGGCTTAGCATTAGTTATATCTGGTAACAAATTAGTCTCAGTAAATACGTATATATCATAGCCTGTAGAAAAAACACCTTACTTCAACTCAGTTAACTTCGATCTTAAACCTCGAACATTTTGGTAATATACACATAATGCCCATTAGTTTTTTGGACTTAATTTTGAAGTAATCTTCGGTACGCCACTTACATACTTAATAGTCAAGTCTTTTTCACCATTAAAGCATCAAAAATTTTATCCCAAAATGCAGTTTAACCCTGCTTTTCTAGATTTACTGGCATTAAAACAAATTAAAAATCTTCTCTCGCAAGGAAAAATCGCTTCGATTTTGTCTTTCAATTGACACTCACGAAATGCACGACACGATTTATTTAGTCGAGCTGAGATCGTGATTCAAACTTAAACTGACAAACAACTCTTCTGAGATAATTTATTACTGACTGTATTTAAGCTATTGGATTTTTTCAAAATATATATTCTTATTCGATGTGAAAATTTCTAAAAATCTACTTGCAGTTGATTTATAATAATGGAATCCGAAGCTTCTCAAAAGATTGGTCGGCAAAGTGGCGTGGCTCTTTTAAAGTCAGAGTAAGTTCATTTATTTATATTATGTATTTAATGTTCAATTTACCTATATTCATAACATTTAACTTTAAATAAATTTTGATGAATTACATTTTCAAAGAGTTAAGTGATATAATATCTTTATTAATCATCAGAATCAAATTAATGGAATGCATAATAAAATTAAGGTTCCGAATTTAGTGTGTAAGCTTTAGTTTTTTATTTTGATTTGAATTAATTCAAATTTGTGATTTTTTAGCTAATTATTAATCTCAA
Organism: Tanypteryx hageni; assembly: GCA_028673005.1. NCBI lineage: Eukaryota > Metazoa > Arthropoda > Insecta > Odonata > Petaluridae > Tanypteryx > Tanypteryx hageni. The sequence goes on from CM054115.1 coordinate 31,765,106, forward strand.
TTTGACCTTAGTCGAGCAGTATAATGTACCTTATAAATGATAAGTTTCCAGATGATTTTTTTGATAATTTCGCAGAGGCATCCAATGCTATAAAAGTTGAAATAAGTAACTTCTTTCCTCACAGGTACATTTTAGCACATTGTGGGACTCAAATCAATCCTGAGACTGTAGAGGTTAAAGAAGAAGAAGTAGATAGTAGTGCAGGAGATATTGTCGAAAATGACGATTTGGAAAGTCCTGCCGCTAAGAAGTTAAAGTTTTCCCGTACGGAGAGGAAAAAATTCAGGGGTAATCGTATTAAATTATTTGCTTTACTTTCATTAACCGTTTATACTTAATTAATATTACAAAAGTTAATAATAGAAATAAAGTAATGAAACTGATAAATATCCGAAATATTTGAAGCAAAGAAATACTCTTATTTTAGTGGTCAAGTATCCAGGTTGATACAACGCCATTTAGGGCCGATCATTTTAACTACAAGTTAATTAATTCACAATTGTATAATATCCTAATTTAATGTGCGTTTAAGTAATGTATTCGGTAGCACAATGAAAGCTGTCTAAAATGCTAGCTAAAGACAGCAAATTAACTTTCTTTGTCTCATTAAGGTTTGTTTAGTGTTGCATGCATTATTAAACATTATTTCACTCCAGACTCGTTTATAAAAGATATGTTTTCATATGGCCCAAGTTTTATTTGATGCCTTTTTTATCCAAATTAACAACATTTGATGCATTGTAACATGTTTCTTTTGTACAATAATTACAGACTTAATTTTGTTATCTCTAAGCAGGGGTTTTCTTTTTTTCTGCTCTTCTAGTTTGCTGAAAATTTATTAATTTAAAAGTATTAAGATTGTATTGAAAGTTTTTAGTGATAACTATAACTGGTTTCACTATTTCATAATGTTAATAATATAATGTGTGAATGTGCTGCATGAATATTTATCTGCCATTTACTGTCATACAAATGAATTGTGAAAGAACTGAAAAAAAATTGTCACTTGGTTTAAATTGGTTGATGTTTGATATCAGGATTAGCTAGCTTTTCTATGTGGCAGGTCCCATCAGTGGTTAGGAATTCTTCAGCAGGACATTGAAGTTGCCATTGGTTGAACATGCTGGATTCGAGTGTGAATCAGAAGTTACCTTGAGATTCTTTGATATCGTATAGGTTAAGATCAATTCTACGTTAGGTTTTTAATTCTGAATAATGAATTTCTACCAAGTAACGACCGAAGCAATTGACTATAGGGTTTTGGTGTTAGAATTTCAATATTTTATCTTATTTTACAATTTCTTAGGGAAAAACCCCACTTTACATACAATTAAAACTATAGTTACAGCTTTTTAATACTATCATCTAGTGATATATATGAACTGTTATATAAAAATAAAATAATTTCTTGCCATTAAAATGATGGCTTCAATTTAAATGTAGAAATAAAGAGACTTATTTGGTAATTCTACATAATTTATAGTTTTTGTGGTATTACCAAATAAGTCTCTTTATTTCTACATTATGAACAAATTCCACCAAGTGATGCCTGAAACCATTAACTATTCAATTTAAATGACTGATTGAATAGTACAATAAGTAGTAAGGATTGAATTGCTATTGCTAATTTTTAAATAAATAGGGCTGGATTGAAAATTCAGCCCGAGTGTTTTATTATTTACCTACAAATTCTTCAGTGGTAACCATAAAATTTTACCCTCATTGTAGAAAATTTTGGCATCTAACACTTCTTCGCCATGTCAGTTTTTAAGTAATTATTTCTTTATTTTTATTTTCTATCCTTGGCAGGCCAAAACAAAGCTCGCCCTCCTCCTGTGAAGTTTAATAGAGAAGATAACCTCTGTCCACAACTTCTGGATTTGGATGTAATCTACAACTTAGAAAATGAAGTTAAAAACAAATCTGGAAAATGTCAAAATGGAGACAAGTGCCCATTCCAGCATGATATTCTCAAGTACTTAGCTAGTAAACCTCCTGACCTGGGCCCCACTTGCCACATTTATAATACATACGGTCTTTGTCCAAGAGGTTCTACCTGCAGGTAAACGTTTGACTTCCATCTGTTTATGCATGTTAAAATATTGGAGTTCCATGTTTTTATTAGATCCTAAATATTTTGGTCAGTATAACCTTTACTAAGTTGTGAGAAGTAGCTGTCTAAGAATTAATATGGTGGAACCATCATATCATTTTCCTTGAAAGAGGGTAAAATGTTTGTGAAGAATGTATAGATGTTTTTCGTAGTGTTTCATACTTCAGGTTGAAATACTTAATGATTATAATTCGTGTGTGTGCTGGAGTTTTTTTTAAATTTACTCATAGTTTTGAAAAAAATATTTGTGTAAATTTAAGTCATTTTTTCTCGTATGTTTTTCCTGTTAAAGTGATCCTTTCTGTTTTTTCCATAGATTTGCATCTAATCATCTCACTTCGGAAGGAAAAAACATTGTGAATTCTGAACTCTGGGAAAAGACAAAATCTATGCCACCTGTGTTTGTCAACATACTCTCAAAGAACCTGCAAATTACTTTGCGGAAGAGAAAATACAGTTTTGCTCGTAGTGAGGAAGTTTTGGCAAGGGAGAAGCTGGACAGTGATGTTAAGAAAGAACTCGGCAATGAGAGAGAGGCTGTAGGTGACAAGTGTCGAGGGAAGGTTGCGGAAGGTATACAAGGAGGTTTCGAAGGTGCACTCCTGGTGAAACAAGAGAAGAACGGTGCTGGGAACCAAATAGCTTTGGAAGTACCAAACTGTGGCACTGAGAGAGAGGCTTTAGGTGATAAGTGCCCAGGAAAGATAGTGGAAGGTACACAGGGAGGTTTGGAAGGTAAAATCCAGGTGAAACAAGAGAAAAATGGTGCCGGGGACCAGATTGCTGTGGAAGTGCCCAAGTGTGGTCCAGTGTCTGATGAAGATATCATTCGTTTGCGTAAAGTGGAGAGGAGAAAGGTAAATGTCTTCTCTTGCTTCTCAGTTGTTTGTTTGGGGTATGAGAAACATTAATAATTTATTAGATAAATCGTAGGACTACAAAAATATGTTCATGATAAGCTGAACATTATTTATTGTGTAGGGACCTTTTCACTTTCATTTTTACATCCTTGTTATTTTGTTTGCATCATGAACTCCCTTGCTTTTCTTTGCATTCATTGTTTTGCGATCTCTTTGGGAAATCCTCAGCATACTTCACTCCATGCTTCTATGCATTCTTTGCAAATGATGGTTTATGGATTATTTTTGCATTAATGTTTAACAATCTTAAATTAAAACAGGCTGAATGCACTTGCCATCATTTTTTTGAGGATTTTTTATTTTAGTATAACACAGACATTTGTGGACATAAAGTATATCACTCTTGGTATAGTATAATTATAACCTTTTTCATTGATTTTTTGCAAAGGCTGTACATGTTTGTAGCCAGTATTTCTTGATACCTTTTAAGGTGTGCTATCCACTTATTATTTTTATGTAATGTTTGAAATTGGAGTTCTCATTCACAATGTTGGCATTCATGTTTGTTTTTATCACAAATTTCGACTTAGTTTTTGAAAGGTCAATTTATTACTGTATACATACATAATTCTTTAGTGACTGTTTCATTTTTTTATTTTAAGAGATCACAAACTTTTAGTGGCAAAGGCACATGTATACCACTTCAATTTAGCTGCATTTTGTTTTCTCTCTTTTAGTGCTCACAGAGCATTGTGGCTGTTTACCATTTCAAACTATGTGAGTGTCCTCTTTCAGTTGGATTGGCGAGATAAACTGTATCTATCTCCATTGACTACTGTGGGAAATTTGCCATTCCGAAGGATATGCAAAGAATTTGGTGCTGACATCACTTGTGGTGAGATGGCTCTGGCATCCTCATTACTTCAAGGTGCTCAGGCAGAATGGGCTTTAGTACGTAGACATTGCTCTGAGGACTTTTTTGGTGTCCAGGTGAGATTTAGGCTGTTACTTTTTGCTTGGCTTGGTGTGTAACATTTTGAATGTATTTTTGCAATTTTCCAAAGGATACTGGTTGAGTATTCCAACAAGAATTGCTCCTTGCAGGTTTCACAGGAATAGCATTAAACATTCTAATTGATTGTTGTGTTTGTAATTTTATGCATTTATTTTTTTATTGGTCAGTTAAATTAAGTGTTGTGTAAACCTGATTCTAAGCTAGTGCTGATTGTTCTACTTGTATTTAGTGAATAACATTTCTAATGATACTTGAATTTTAATAAGACACTGCAGTTCAAAGAAAAATTCCCATAAATGATTGTGTTTTTGGAAAAAGTTTATTTTATGGGTAAATATGCATTATTACTTTCTCCATGGCATTTTGGACAAAAAAGGTGAAAATTGACCTCGTATTTTTTAAAAATTCTGAAATTTTGCATACTTGTTAACACCCTCTAGAAACTAAAATCTATGAAGTTACAGCCTCACAACTATTTTTGTTTTTGAGCTATTAATTTTTAAAGTTTTAACAGTTTTGTGAAAATCGGCATACATGCGACTCTTTGAAGGATCATAACTTGTGAACGAAACAGAATATAAAGGTCTATGACCACGTGCTTTAAAGTGAATAACGCGTCTTTTCCAATGGTATATAACAAAGACTACCTTTTCTTTAAAAACGTTAAGATATTTTCAATTAGATATTTAACTTGAAATTTGAACCTCTTCCCACCAATTGACTGAAATTTAAATCACACCACGAGTTTCTATACGCTTTCTACTGGAGGAAACTGTTTACAGATAAATGGGACTGCAATTGAAACATAATAAAATAATACGAAATTCAGGGTGCTGCGCCACTCGCAACGTAAGACTGTGACTAATGTGTCACGTGGTCATACTTTATATGCGCCATTCCACGGCATTTCAGACAGTGAGTGACCTCGTATTTTTTAAAAATTCTGAAATTTGCATACTTCTTAACATCCTCGAGAAACAAAAATCTGTGAAGTTACAGCCTCCCAACTATATATTTTTGTTTTTGAGTTATTAATTTTTAAATTTCTAACAGTTTTGTGAAAATTGGCGAACACACAACTCTTTGAAGGATCATATCTTTTGAATGAAACAGGATATAAAGGTCTGTGACCACGTGTTTAAAGTGAATGAATAGTAGTTTTTAATGGTGTAAAAAAGAAGATATTTGCAGTTAGATGTTTAACTTGAAATTTGACTCTCTTTCCACCAATTGACTGAAATTTAAATCACATCACGAGTTTCTATTCACTTTCTACTGTAGGAAACCGTTTTAAGGTAAGTGGGATTGCAATGGGAGACTAAATGTATCATGACAATATACAATACAGTAAAACCTCTACCTTATGAACCCCTTTATAGCGAAGTCCTCCGAATAATGAACAATTGACGGGGTCCCACCAAACTTGTATACAAAATCTCTAATTATAACCTCTTTACTACGAACTTCCGTACTACGAAAACTTCCGAACAACGAAGGAAAAAAGTGGTCCCTTCCGTTTTTATTTACCTCTTTAGAACGAAATTTTGCTCGCTAAACATTTTTTTCAGTTACATAAGTACGGAAAACTATTGAAAACAGTCGCCAACGCGCCAATTAGGGTTAAGCTTACAACAAGCCAATCATAGCACGTTTTCTAGCATGATGACGTATTTCCTGTGTTTCCGGCATTCTCGCGCCATTGACCGGTGTGTCCTAGGTGAGAGAAGGTATAAAAGTGCGACAAGTTATTGAGTGAGAAGAAGTGCGTTAAATATCAATTCCTTTTGATATTTAGTGCTTAACGGTGGTTCACAACGATGGTGGAAAATGCAACCCTCCTTAAATGGAACCTCTTGCAGGCAATGCAACGGCTTTGCATTTCATGGGAAGCCATCTCACCGTCAAACGTAAAAAACTGCTATGCAAGGGCGGGATTTTTTTGTGATTCCATTGCAAGTGAGGAGTGTGTGGAACCTGAGGGAGAAGGGTGGGAGGAATTAAGGGCAGGTTTAAATTTAAACTCGGCGTCTTTTCAAGATTTTGCCCATGTAGACGACAATTTGTTGACCTGCTCTGTGGAAAGTGAGGATCCCGAAGGGGTAGAAGTGTCCAATATGGAGGAAGACGGAGAATTGGAGTTGGTGGGGCCGAATTCGAGCGACGTATGTGCAGCACTGGATGTAGTGGAAAGATATTTACTCTCATCCGAGAGTTGTAGTGCTGCAGCTATGCACGCTTTCAGGGAAGTGGAGACTGCCGTTTCCCGAGAATTTACGAAGAATTTAAAACAGAAAAAAATACTCGTTTTTAAAAAAATGTTGATTTATTAATAAATCTTTTAAAAAAAGTGTTGTATTTGAAATCATTCCCGATTAAATTAATCCTCTAATCCTTTTAGAGAGAATTTCAACAAAAGATTGCAGCAATGAGGTATGTATCATGGTGAGGTGGTTCCTATGCACTTTTTTGTGATAGATAATTTATTCGTCAGAGACGGAGCTGGAGTGTTGTTAAGAATGTTAGTGAAAAATATTGGAGTCTTGATTTGGAGTGCCAACGACAGTTAGTGCTTTCTTATGGGGAAAATGCTGCTTTCTTTCATTTCGTTTTGAAATATTTGCAACCCGCTCCGTGGTGGTCAAATAGTAGTTTATTAATTGGCGTTGCTGTCAATATTTTTTATAAATTTAGCGACTCAACAGATGCTTTAGGATAGGCTCAGCGAGTATCACACATTGCATCCTCGAAAAAAGTCGCATAATAAAAAATTGCAGAGGATGTTTTCGTGCAGAACCTGCCAATCAATGCTAGAAAAAATAACATTGCATTTCCGAGTTATTGGTGCTTGCCACTGTCAAACATTGCAAAATGAGATGAATGAAAGTGGTCCTTTTTCCCATAAGAAAGCATTGTGTCATTGGAGCTTCAAATCAATATGGCCGATTATTAAACATTGGGGGCGCGTTTTTAATATCGTCCACTTATGTGATACTTTTTCCTGAAAAGATGTAATGGGCATAATTTAGTAGAGTTACTCCGTTTCTGAGCATATGCCTTCATTTGGATAGCCCCGTTGCTCCCGTATAATCTAACAGGCAATGTGCCCCTGAAGTTATGCAACGCCCAATAACCTCCGATCAACGAATTTCCGAATAACGAATAGACGAAAAATTGGGTCCCTTGATATTCGTTAATGAGAGGTTTTACTGTATATGTATGCAAAGATCAAAGGCATATTTTATTCACTGACAGTACATTGTAGTGTTTCAGATATTACAGCGTTAAATTATTACATACTAACGCTGTTTGATAGTCAGATGCGAAGGAATACTTTTTGTAGAAAAGTGTAGTTCTGGAAAGTGGGATGCAGGCGTGCAGAGATAATGTTCCTCGAACTATGCGTGCTCGGCAAAATCATTCTTCTAAAAGATCTTCTCTTTTATGACCATCATTCGTAAAAAAAATGCAACTGATGGAATATTACATTTTGCCCAGTTAAATAAATCCTTTGGCGTTAGAATATGACCTTCACGCAAATGTTGAAAGCTCACTCTGGCCGCAAGCCATTTTATAGTTCCTCCAATGTTGTCACAAGGACCTTTTCCGTGGGCTGTTGCAAAATAATGCCATTCGGCTTTAACTTTAAAATCTGTAACAGATATTAATAAAATTCTTCTTATTTTTATATTTTGATGCAGCATCACTAAAGTGATAAATTTTATTCACGATTTCAAAAGTATTTGTAAGAAATTCAATTAAAGATTTTTGAAATAAATGCACGGCAACTGTGTCATGTTTTACGCATTTCAAAATTGAGACAAAGGATTTGCAGGTAATTGTGCCTTCATGAACGTAATAAATAACAAAGGGGTGTATTGTTGCCTTCTTGTTGTTCCAAAGAAAACCAGGGGCTTCATCTTGTACAACAAAGGCGCAATTTTCTGAAAAATTGCAAATGATGACATATTCACCTTTTTGTAAATTGTTTTTCATTTCATTGTAGAATGCATGCTGTTGTTGATCGATGAATGCATGTTTTTTCAAAGCAAACACTTTTGAGATTAACTCATCTATGAAATCTGGAACATCTTTTTGGATAGTTTCAAGGGTCATCCTGTCTACGAAAATCCACTGTTTGTACAATACAGAATCGACGATAGCTTTTTCGAAGGCATTTTGCAATTGGCATCGTACTTTGGATACCCCGCGCATGTGTTACACATGTCAAGGTAACATGCTGGCATTGGAGTGTTGCATATAACTCTTGTGATGCAATCTCGGTACGTTTTTATAGGTAGTGGATCTTCTGCTGTTAATACTGGTATTCTGGTACAGTCAAGCATTAATTTTACATTTTGGTGAGTTGTACAAACACAAACACTATGAGTGCCTGAAGAACCTTGTAATACACAATGTACTGGTCTGAGTTGTGCGAACTTTGAAAAGCCTACTTTAATATCAGAATATTGGTCTTTGAAATGTCTATACAATTCTTTGAGATTGCTTAATATTAATTTCTTTTGCACGTGCTCCTTACGACCATTTTGCCTTACTGTTGCAAAATCCTTTTTTCCAGGCATAGGCATAAAATGCTTTCACAAGATTCAATGTGTCCTGCGAAAAAGACATTTCTTCCTGTCCGGTCGTGATAATATATATCTTTCTCTTGCAAATTCTTTAGCTGTAGTAATCATATGCTTCGTAGCATTAAAATGTTCTTTGATTTTCATATAGGACCACTGACTAGGAAGCACAGTCAAAATTTTAATTTTCTTATCACTATCGTCAGTTTTACTAAACGCCTGTTTTAAATTGTCTAATATTGTACTTTCATTTTCTTCATTATTTTCGCTTGACTCTGAATAATATACGTTTTACACTTTTCTTTACTTTCCTCATTTTTTCTTTAGCATACTTTCGTTGATTTAGCTTCCTTTTTACTACCGGACTTTCAACAAGATGTGATAATGTTTGGTTTAAGTGTGAATGCGATGTTTCCTGAAGCATCACAATATCTGTCTCACTATTACTTCCATGTTCAGCAATAGTAGAGCTTCCTGGCTGTACATTTTCTTCGGTGATGCTACTACTTGAAGCCACGCTCAGTGACGACGGTGATACCTGTTCCACTATGTTCATCTTCTTCCGGCACCAGTCACAAATTCACATATCCTTGTGGTATTCAATCTGCAGTTCCCACTGTTGCAGCATTGTAGGTGACACTTTCCTTAATTGTACTACTGAGATCTTATGGGCTACATCGTAGCGGGTTGAAACAGCGATCAGTTTTAAACTTTGGTGCCATATCTAATTATACAATCAATAGAAATAATACGTAAGATTTTCATCACCACTAGTATAGCTGTTTTAAAGAATTGAACGTTTCACTGTTGTTATTATTATTACTGTAACAGACACTGCTTACCTGACCGCAGACTTTGATTTTTACGAAATTATAATGTGAAGTGAATCAATTTCTAACTTGAACACAATAAAATTTCAGTACAGGATGTACCTCCAGTGCAACACAACGGACGAACCTAAACTGAACTATTTACTATCAAGTGTATGATTTACATGCATACTCTCCTACCAACTGTTATCTACACCCTTGTCATTATATTGGCATTCAGGCGCATGTATTAGTCATGTTAGTCATGGTCTCATGTTGTGAGTGGTGCATTGTGCTGAATTTCGTATTATTTTATTATGTTCCAATTGCAGTCCCATTTATCTGTAAACAGTTTCCTCCAGTAGAAAGCGTATAGAAACTCGTGGTGTGATTTAAATTTCGGTCAATTGGCGGGAAGAGGTTCAAATTTCAAGTTAAATATCTAATTGAAAATATCTTAACGTTTTTAAAGAAAAGGTAGTCTTTGTTATATACCATTGGAAAAGGGGATTTATTCACTTTAAATCACGTCATCACAGACCTTTATATCCTGTTTCGTTCAAAAGTTATGATCCTTCAAAGAGTCGCATGTATGCCAATTTTCACAAAACTGTTAAAACTTTAAAAATTAATAGCTCAAAAACAAAAATAGTTGGTTGGCCATAATTTTACAGATCTTAGTTTCTCAAGGTTGTTAACAAGTATGCAAAATTTCAGAATTATTAATAAATATGAGGTCACATACATAGTATAGGTAAAGTAATGTTTTCATAAAAATTGAGATTTAGAGATTTCTACAGAAATACACGTTTTGAGGTCCCCTGAACATGTTTTGACCTTTTTCTCGATAATGTGTATGTAGGAATTTTATGGGCTCTCTAACTAAAAAAAACTTATTCAGATCAACGTGAAATTTTATATTTGACATTTTTGTTGGAGGGACAAGAGTTGATTAGTTTTTAGTTAACATTGGTCATTCAGAAGTGGGTGTTTACTCTTGTAACATCCGTTTCTTTCAAATATTTGCTTTTATACTTGTACTGTAAAAAATTATTGTAGTAAAAGTTGGAAATTTAATTTTCTACAACTTTCGTTTGAAATATTTTCCCATATAATACATTTTTTAAGAGATATTTTAAAAACTATATTTTAAACATGCCTAGTTACATCTTAGTAATGCTCCTTTTTATTTTTTTAATTGTTGGAGCTTCATGGCTATATCCAATTTCAGAAGGCTATGGTATGAGTTTATTTCTGCTCATTGTTAAGTCTTTGAATTTTTCTCGCAGTTCCTTAAAATATTTATTATCAGTTAACCAATTTGAAATTTTTAGAAATATTACAGGTATGGAGAAAGTTATGTGGTGGCCACATCAGATTTTTTTTGTTGTAGTGCATGATATGATTTTTTGTTTATAAATTATTATTTTTGATATCATTCCTTGTTTGCCATGCCATAATCTTCATTGTATTTAAATATTCTCAATGGTAAAGTTGTATAAATTCATGGAATTGTAGGGAATTTTTGGAAACAATTTTAATCTGAAAATTATTAACAAATTTATATTTTAGAAAATGGGAGTTTTCAGAAGCCATACCAGCCTAATACCATTCGTAGAATATCAATGCACATTCCTCCTTACATTATTTGGATTGTTTATCATGTGGCTCATATACCTTGTATATATGACAGTAGGAATAGTAATGTTGGGGTCCCACATATGTTAATTTTAAAAATAATATTTTTGTAAATGGCAAATTTTCATAATAAACCTGTATTTGAAATTTGGTACTAAATAGACTTTGCTGCATGTCACAACAAGTTTTTTATATTTAATGAAATTATGGCTGGCATAAAATTTAGCAACTCTTTGGGAATTGTTTTAATTTTATGAGAATCACTATCAAGTTATTTCTGGTGTTTATTACCATGACAATAGAAAATGGTCATTCATAGCCGTGCTTAATATAATTTTTCTCACTTTTTTCTGAAGCTTTGTGGAAACAACCCTTATGTTTTGACCCGGTGTGCACAAATGTTGGAGGAGCAAACATCAATAGACTTTATTGACCTAAATTTAGGATGTCCAATTGATCTGATATACCAGCAGGTATGTTTTCATATTTTTCAAAGATTTGAACCCTTTCCTTTTAAAGGTGACATGATTTAGAATTCTATTCGGTTAAATTACTCTTCATAAGTCCTTTCTGATGTTCTATTTTATTAACCATAGATAGGTAATCTTTAAAAAAAGTTACACTAAGGGTAATCTGGGGTCTAAAGAACCCCACAAAGGAAAATAGAAATTATCATGATTTTTCTCAGCAATTTTATTTAAATTTTGTTATTTATGCCTATTTATCTCTATAACACATTTGTGATTTGTGTCATTGAAATAATACAAAAAATAATGGGAAACTGGAGTAAAATAAAAAATATTACCAAAAAAGTTTATATGTACCATAAAGACCCACATATAGGACACTTTTTTCCAAATTTTCGAAGCTAAAAAGTAGGGTGCATTTTATACAAGGGTACACAATATTTCATGTTTTTCTCTCTACGAAATGTTTGATGAAAAATAAAAAATAAACAGCTGCAAACTAATATTTATTAACCATCAAAGTGTTTTAATTAAAATAAAACTTTTTAATATAAAAAAGATTGCACTTTTACAAACAATAATTGTAAATACGAGATATTTCGGCTTCATTAGATATTCATACATGGATAGTAAACATTTTTTATTCTTTCTGTATGGGGTCTTCAGTTAAAATGAAATACCTAATAACTAAAATTTAAAAATCAAGCATCTGCTCATTGAAAAAAAATCTTCAATCAAGAAAACAAATCCAACTTTTCAAACAATTTCCCTAAAATCCTAGAAATTCACTATCATCGGAGTCGTCATTGGTAATATGGAACTCATCATGAACTTCATTTGTTTCTGAAGCTTCAGATTTGTCTGATTTTAATCATCTTCCCATAATATGTCGTCTTCACTTCCATCTAAAGCATTACTTATGCAAAAAATTTTTGAATCCCTGCTTTAATAATGAGTCCACCTTTGGTGAATACGTTTGTGCCATTCACCATCCAATCGGCCCACTTCTTCTTCAGTGCCGATTTAAACGGCTTGTTGACAGCAACATCTATAGGCTGCAGGATCGATGTCATTGCCCCTGAGATAATCACCAAATTTGTCTTCATTTCAAGGAGTTTCTTTTTTACTTAGGGACCTGTGTGGCATCGGAATGCATCTAAGACCAAGAGAGATCTTTTATGCATTCCACCAGACCTTCCTTTCCAAACAGTCTTGATCCAGTCACTGGTGATGTTTTCATCAAACCAACCTTGCTGTTGCACTCGGACTATGATGCCACGGGTAAATTTGCATTTCGGCATTGTTTTTCTTTTAAAAACTACATACAGAGGCAGTTTCATCCCATCAGCCATACAGGCAAGCATGTGAGTGAAATGATTTTTTGTCATTTCCCGTTCCTCTCATCGTAATAGTTCTTGCAACTCTCTCATTTACCGTTGTATCAGACGGCATATCAAATGTTAATGGCATTTGGTCGGCGTTGCCTATTTGACTAAGTGGAAAATTGAATTTCTTTCTTAATTGTATTATATAGACTGGTATGCAATTAATTTCTCCTCGTGATCTTCGGGTAAACATTGACTTATCGTAGTACGTCGGCGGATTGATAAATTGTGTCTTTTGTAGAAATGACGACACCAATGCATAGATTCTTGGAAGTCTTTAATGGTTAATTCTTTGGATAATCTCAAAGCTTGCGCATAAACAGCTGATGTGCTAAGACCCAAGCAGTCCCTTCTTGTATCTCTTATCCATTTCAGCAAGCATTCTTCCATTTCAGAATGGTTTTCTTTACTACTGCAGTTTGCCTTTTAGGTCTTCCCCATATTTTTTATTGTTTCTTCAGCCTTTCTCCATTTTCTTATAAGACATTCACTGGGCTTAAATTCACATTCAGCTGCTCTATTACCTTGTTCTTTAGCATACTGACACTCTTAATTTATAATTAGCGTCATAACTTTTTCTCTTGACTTTAATTTTTTCTATGATAGATAAGGGTAAAAATAAAATCCATTAGTAAGTGATTAATAATCTGTTCTGTCATTTGTAAAGAAGGAATGTAATTTCGTTTTACAGTTTTTTGACGGGTGTAATGCAATTTTCAGAATAAAATAAGGAATGGCTCTCAAATTACCCATCCAATTTTCCTGATCCGATTTTCGATCTTCTTTTTTTTTGTTTTCTGCTTGGCTTTGAAATGCTTACCGGGAGATAGGCAGAACCAAAACATTTCAACCAACTTACCCAACCCGGTGAATTAGCACAAAAATAAAATCAGTCAAAATATTTTTTCTGTAATGATTCTTGGTCAAGCAAAATGTCCCTTTGAGGAAGAACCAAAACACTTCAACCAACTTACCCAACCTGGTGAATTCGCACAAAATGTTCCTCCATGTTGAAAGTTCCCAAAACAACAAAATAAGACCGGAAATCACATGGCTGGGTAATTTGAGAGCTTAGCCAGAAATAAACACAGAAAACTTGTTCATGGCATTCTAATTAATCATCTGACTGATTCTGAACAGCATACCAACATCATAGAGGGAATAATTAATACTTATTCTGTTGCATGGGGACATTTTATCCTAGTTTGGGGGCAAAACAGACAATTCCTCCTAGCATAACAGAAAAGGCACAGGCATAATTGCGCTGAGCAGTAATGCCTTCTAATAGTACCTTCTTGACAGTTGGTGATTAGTTATCTTCATGGTCTAATTGTTTATCGAATGCCATTTGATTTTTCACAAATATTCATTTGTGTCTGTTTATTTAATAATTCATCACCAGTAAATGTTGTCAAGATTGCAAATTTGTCATCAACTCAGGTGATTCTTGTTCAAATTTATTTACATTTATTCTTTACGTAAGAGGTTATTATTGTACATCTTAATAAAATGCATTATGATGAGAATCTAAATTTATGATTTTGTTTAACAACTATGCTTTTTGAATGCGAGTTATATAAATGTGAAGTAATAATTGCATCTGTAGTAATTGTGTTTCGTCTATTCCTTTGTACACTCAGTACCGTAACTAGGGCAGGGCAAGCAGGGCATTTACCCCAGGTGCAACAAAGTAAGGGGTGCAAAAAATCCAAATAGTAGCTAAATAAAATAGAGACAATAATTTTTTGAAGGAGGGGGTCACATATTTAGTAGTTTGCCCCAGATGCTAAAATGGCTAGTTACATCACTGTGTATCTTATAATCTTTTAAAATAGATATTTCTGAGAATTTTTGAGTCTAGTGTTTTCATTATTTAAAAATAAATACTAATTGAAATAATGTATTACTTTGTTCATTGTTTTCATAACATTTAATAGTCTATTTTGAAGATCATCATTCTTTTTTGCCATTGTGATAGGAACAATTTTCTTGCGTCTTGTATTATAGGCTTTTACAGCAGACAGTGTTGACAAATGGTGTTTTTGGGAATGGCTGCGTAGAAATTGCACCAATGAGAAGAACATCAAGATGCAAAGTCACACAATTGCTCCCAAAAATGCCATCTGTCATCAGTGTGTTTTACAGCCTAAACATTTTTACATTCTCCATATATGAAGTATAGAGAAAGTATTGTTTTCATGAAAAAAATCTAATTTGACATTAAAACGGAAATACATTTTAAGATCCCCTAAACACGTTTTGACTTTTTTCTTGATGATACCTGTGAGTGTGTGTGTGAGAGAATGTGTGTGTGTATGTGAGAGAATGTGTGTGTGTATGTGAGAGAATGTGTGTGTGTATGTGAGAGAATGTGTGTGTGTATGTGATAGAATGTGTGTGTGTGTGTATGCGATAGAAATTTTGTGGGTGCTCTAACTCAAAAACTATTCATCAAGTCATTGCGAAATATTATATTTGACATTTTTGTTAAAGGGACAAGATATATATGGGAATGAGCTTCACAGCACATACACAATGATAAAAGGTAACAAATCTTCAATTTTTTAATTTAAAAAAATTTATCCCCCCCTTCCCTTGTCTTAGTGAAGTATCTCAACTTCAAAATTTTATTACAGCATTTGGAGATTTGTTACCTTTTATCGAAGGGACAAGAGTTGATCAGTTTTTGGTAAAAATCGGTCAACCAGAAGTGGGTGTTTGCTCTTGTCACTTACCTGTTTTTTACTTTCTCCATACAGGAGAAAGTAAGTAGTTTTCATGAAAAAAATCAATTTTGAGATTTCAACGGAAATACACGTTTTGAGGTCCCCTGAACACATTTTGATCATTTTCTCGGTGATGTCTGTGTATTAATGTGACAGCTTTTTTGTGGATGCTCTAACTCAAAAACTATTAATCAGGTCAATGTGAAATTTTGTATTTAACATTTTTTTGAAAGTCACAAGAAGTGATTAATTTTTGGTAAAAATCGGTCAACCGGAAGTGGGTGTTTACTCTTGTCACTTATCCGTTATTTTGAGATATTTGCTTTAATATTTGATATATGTAAAAATGTATCTTTATATTCAATGCATTTTGTCATTGTCAGAAAACACCGATGAAACTTCACATCTATAAAAAATGCGAGCATCTCACTCTGTGTCAATTTATCATTGTCTTTTGTCCACGAATGGTTATTGGACAACACTTATCCATGGCCTGTTAACTACATTATTGAAATTTCATTAAAAGTATTTATACGTTTTTTTTTGTTGCAAAGATCGCCTAAAACATTAAAAATAAAACACTATGAGTATATAATAAAAGCAATTGTTGGAAAACCTAATTTGATAGAAAATAATATTGTCATGTGATTTTACCATACTGCCATCTCTTGGCAGTCAAACGAACTGATATAACCTAAAATGTGGGACCATCGGAGATAGTTCAAGTGTTCTCCACCAGGTGGTACTGTAGGATTTTGACTTGCATTTTTTAAAATTATACCATGCACATTCTTGATTTCCATTGCATTATATTAATGTCGTAAAAAACATTAAAGTAAAAAGTATGAATATCTAATAGCAGCATTTGTCGCAAAACATAATTTGAACAGAAAATTTTGATAGAAAATATTTATGTCATGGATCTTTCTATTACTGCCATCTCAGGACCCAACATGAAACTGATACACAGTAAACTCGATAATCCGGCACCCATTGATCCGGCACTCTCGTTATTGCGGCACTTTTTTGTAACGACATTGCGAAGTTCCGCATTTCGGCGCAAGATGGAAATACTGTTGCATTGGATTAGAACTGAGGGCATTGCACCAAGTTTGAAGTACACAAGCCATGTAAATTTCTTTTACATAATGGAAAAATTAAACTAATAGTTTAAAATTTGTATTTATGTATAACTAATCATTGAGAACCACAGCGTAGAGGACTATACTAAGGAGCATGAACGAAGGTGGGTGTCAACTGGATGCGCAGAAGGTCAGGAATGCCATGTAGTTTCTCGCACTCCTTCACTTGGCCAATCAGCGTCAGTCAGTTACAGCAGCTTTTGGGGTGCTGTTCGTACATTTGCGGCGTGATTTTTGTGTTTATTTGCGTGTTTTATGATTGAGATTTAAATAGTACCATCTTGTGGTGTTCTAAAATGGAGGGCGAAGGAAGTAAACGCAAGGTTTTGCACAAACAAGGAAGAGAAATCGTATATAAAGTGTATCAGTACTCATGAAGAGGGGAATTAGATTTATTATGTTAAGAAGCTCCACGAAAAGTTTAATGTTTGATTGGTATTATCCACCCAATTTTGTTCTTATTTTGTATTTTTATTTGATATATTTTTGTATTTTATTTTATTTCTTGTTTGTATTTCCTGAGATGTGTGTTTTTTGTTATGACAACATCCATGACGTTCGTGCTAAGTTGTTATTTGCAATTTCTGTTTAGAAGTTTAAGTAAACAAATTCTGTTAAATGATGACGATGCAGTGGTATTGTTAACAAAGATGGGTAACTGCATTTATTTCGATGGAAATGGTAATGTAAATTAAAGAAAGAGATTTCTTTTACCGAGAAGGTTGAATTACGTGTCGGTTTTTGTGAAACTTTGGAACCGTGAACTTTAAATCATAGGGGCTGACCAATATTTACATAACTTTGTTAAGTATTTCTATTTCACGAAGAATGTTAGCTGTCTGCAATAACCTCTTTCAAATGAATACCACAGAACCTGGTTGTTTTCGACGACACACTATCAAAACTGCTTCTGTTCCTTCACAAAACAAATGAGTTAATGCTGATGCCTATTCCCGTGTAGAATTAACGTTAACTCTATGACCATGAGTTAGCTACCACAAGGAGTTAGCTAAGTCTTTCTGAAGGAAGATCAAGAGAGACAGAACACAAACGAACTTAAAAGCATACGAAATATTTGAATGAACGAATTTAATGTTATTCAAAAAGTACTACTACTTACTGGAAGAGTAAAAAAGCATGTATCTTACGTTATTATAGCGTTATTTCTCCATAAATCTTCAGTTGCCGCATTTGCTATTTCTACAGAAGCCTCCCAGAGATGATTTTATAATTATTTAATTCTGCTATGGTTCGAAAATTCAGGTAAGTACCTAATAAATGGTGAACCTGGGAATGAAACCTATGATATAACACCTAAATACATACGCAAGTATGTGTCTGTATGCAGCATGTAATTGCCTCACACATTTAACACATGCACCGGATTTAAATGTTCATGATCATTTTTTGTTATTTTTAAATAATTTACATAGAATTTGAGGGTGGAAAATGAAATTTATTTCTCAAATCTGACTGTTTTAGTTAATACGAGTGTTATCTCCTTGAACCTTTACTATAAATTTTGCCTCTCGCTTAAATCTCATTATACCGGTACTACTCCAGTCCCGAGGGGTACCAGATATCGAGAGTTTACTGTGAATGTGGGACCGTCGGAGTTAGTTGAAAAGTTCTGTAGTATTTTGGAATACATTTCTAATAATAAACCCACCCATTGCATCAATTTACCATGCCTGGTGGAAGTAAGTACATATCTTATTGGTGCTGCAAGCAATGCTGCACTAAGCAGCTAGTTGGAATAAAAGTTGTTGGAAATTTAATTTTTTACAACATTTATTTAAAACATTTTTCCATATAATGCATTGTTTAAGAGATATTTTAAAAACTATATTTTTTAGCTGCCACCACCACATCATCTGCCGGCAACTATTGTAAACAATTGACGCTTAGTTACATCTTAGTAATGCTCCTTTTTATTTTCTTAATTGTTGGAGCTTTGTGGCTATATCCAATATTAGAAGGCTAGGGCTTGAGTTTATTTTGACCTTTGTAAAGTCTTTAAATTTTTCTCACAGTTCCTTAAAATATTTATTATCAGTTAACCAATTTGAAATTTTTAGAAATATTACAGATATGGAGAAAGTCATGTTGTGGCCACATCAGATCTTTTCAATAAAAGATATAAATATTTGTTTAAAAAAACCAGTTTCATATATTTTAAAGGAAGAACTTTTTGGCTGGGTCATTTACCCAAATATGGTGGAGCCATTTTTTTGGTTAGGATAGAAGGAAAAATATTTGGGTGCAAATGATAATCTCATTCATATTATCATATTAAACATATTAAGATTGCAATTTTTGTACATAAATACTTGTTAGTACACAATGTAGTTAACTGTCCTTTTATTAATCTATTTTGTAGTTTGAAATAAATAAAAAACTCCTGAACCGTAAAATAATCTAAGTGAGCAATCACACATCAATAACAGAAAAATAGAGGGGAAAAATTAAATTTATACTTACAAGTTTGCAGGAAGATGGCCTACAGAGACCTGTTGTCGGAAACTGGCCTAAATAGAAAAGAAAAGTTCACACAAATGCACAATCACTCAGTGAGTTTTTCCAGAGTGATTGTGCATTTGAGTGTGCTTTTATTTTCCATTTAGGCTAGTTTCCAATAACAGGTCCCTGTAGGCCATCTTCCAGCAAACTTGTAAGTATAAATTTAATTTTTTTTCTCCCTCAATTTTTCTCTTATTGACCTGTGATTGCTCACTTGGATTATTTTATGGTTCAGGAGTTTTTTATTTATTTCCATTTTGTACACCATAGTCTCGAAATTTTATTTTCAGCATTTTATAGTTGGTTTAGTTCATAGAAAGTTCTTTTAATAATTCTTGCAAGTATTTAAATTGATATATATTGTCATTAATACCATCAACATGTTTGCAGGGTGCTGGCAGTGGCCTTCTGAGGAGAGAAAATGCTCTTGGAACTATTGTTCGGAGTATGGCTGGAGTTCTCAACCTTCCTTTAACCCTGAAGACCCGCACTGGTGTTCATTCAGACAAAAATGTTGCTCATCACCTCATTCCCAAGTTCATTGAATGGGGTGCTTCAGCCATTACGGTGAGCTTATAGATTACCTATGCACTTAGATTTGGTTTGTAAAATTGAGAATAATAAAAATCCCATCAGGATTGTGTTATTGTTTTTGTTTGTTAATTTTTTAGTTTAATTGTTAATTTGAAAAAATTCATTGGTGTGAGATGGTTAATATTTAAAAACTACACTGATGTAGTTTGTAGAAATTGAACTCCAACTGTAAATAGGGAAATAGCCAGAAGAACTGGTGCTATATACGTATTTACGGTTGGAGTTCAATTTCTACAAACAGCTTTAACGCTGTAGTCTCCACTTCAATTATCTACACTGATGTAGTTGAAATCTTTTAATACAAATTTATAATATTGGGGCTGCATATCGTTGCCTTTATGATTTTAGATTTTTAAACAAATTCTTGTTATAACAGAAAATGCTGAGTTGGTGTTGAATGATAAAAGTTTTTAAAACTGTCTTTTAATATCCACAAGAAAACCCTTACAGTTCTATATAAATTAACCCATATCTGTCTGAATTATTTTTTTATAAAATAAATTTTTTAGTATACATTTGTTTATGATGAACCAATACACTTATTTTACCCATTAAGCAAGAATTGCAATATTCCTTTTTCAATATAGAGGATGTGACATATATGCCCTACTTGTAAATAATCACATCACTCAAGCATTTATTATGTTAAAAGGTGCTCAAAATTATTTACCAGGATTGAAATATTATTTCTTTAGTCATAAAGATATAATTTTCATTAAAATTTAAACAAATAATCTTGAAAAAAATTTGTTTTTAGTTGTTTAATAGCTTCTGTAGAGCTGATGCATGAGTTAGTTCAAAAACTAACCAGTACAGTGCAGTTAACTGTAGCAATGCCAAAACAGCTGAAGCATTAAATGCAATACATATAGTTGAAAAATGAGTAGTCAACCTAATTTATTATACCTTTCTTCTAGTATCGAGAAATATAAAACATAACATATATGTCATGCTAGGCAGAAATGGGTTAATCTGTCTATGAACTAACTGTTAAGTCTTTTATATAGAATTACTATTATGAAGTATCATTTATAATTTTGCAATTATTCCAATAGCTTCATGGGAGGTCCCGTGAGCAACGTTATACACGTGTGGCTGACTGGGATTATATTAACCAATGTGCCAAGCTTGCTTCTCCTCTGCCACTATTTGGAAATGGGGATATCCTTTCATTTGAAGACTATGAGAGGCACAAAGAGGCTGGTGCGATCTCTGGTAAGTTTGAAAATATTCTTAAGCTATTGTAAAAAGTTAATACCATATTTTCTGGTCTAGAACACACGCGTTATCTATACAAAAAATATAAAAATCGGGAAAAAACATCGTGCGCGTTATACAAAGGAAAATAAAATTTTATTGAAATTTATGCATATTAACTTTTACAATTCATTTGAAACCATAAAAATCATCGCCTGAGTCAATGTCAAATGATTCAATAGCACTCATAATTTGGTCAGGCACATATGAAACTTCATTTTCACAAGGATCACCTCCATCATCTTCAAATTCTTCCGTGTCTGTCATAAGTGTATCACTAAGAGCCTTTTCAAAACTGTTTTTTACACAACTAGCAGTCACAGATCCCCAGCTCGCAACAAATCGATTTACTCATTTCTGCATAGGATGGTCTTTTCACTTTCCCGGAGTTAGTAGGTATATTGATACATACCCGCTAACGTCCAATCCTCCCACTTTGCTCGCAATTTTGATTTGAATGACTTGTTCACGAACAGATCTAGTGGTTGAAGTTTTTTGGTTAAACCACCGGGAATATAGCTAGCTTTGAATATTTACGGACAACTTTTTTAATTTCAGGCATCACATGACAACGACATGAATCCATGACTAACAGTGACTTCGGATTAAAAAAGGCAGATTTTTGCTTTCTCCACACATTGCCCAACAAAACCTTCATCATTTCTTGGTTCATCCAAACTTTCTCATTCGCGGTTACTACAATGTCCATAGGAAAGCATTCTTTCGGCAGTCTTTCTTTTAAAAATCACCATGGGAGAAAGCTTAGAACCATCAGACATTGCAAACAAAACAACTGTAAAATTCGACTTCTAGTTGCTATGGAAACATCTTTCACCCCTTTAAGGCTCACAGTTTTAGCACAAGAAAGATCAAAACTCCTCGGAACCTCGCCCATATTGCCGACATGCATTTCATCAACTCCAGACATGTTTTCTTTCATATATTGTCTAAACTTAATCATTTTCGCCTCCCAGTCCTTCGGTAATTTTTGGCCGATGCTTGTCGATGTACGAACACACAAATTGTTCCTCCTCATGAAACAGAATCCCCAGGAAGGATACGCTTTGAAGCTCATGATGTCCATCTCTTGAGCAATGCATTTAGCTTGCAATAAGACCCTCGTTGTTGAAATCCTAATGCCATTTACCCTTTCTTGTATCACCCACTCATACAGTTCTTCCTCGAGTTCTGGCCAAAAGCATTTTCTAAAACGCATTGCTCATTTTTTCCGATGCAACTTTTTCAGCACCAATTCGCCTTGACGCCATTCTCGTACATTTGATTCCCCTACGTTTAACTTTCTTCCAGCCTCACGATTTTCATTTTCTATAGCGAATTTTACAATTTCTAATTTAAACTGCGAAGTGCATGATTTTTGCTTTCGCATATTTTCGTTTTCCATGGTAAATTAAAGAACTTTTTCAATACAGACGCCAAGCTATTTCAATACTCAAGAAGACCAATTGGTGTACAGTGAAAACAACTGAATAACGGAAAGCCACAGCAAATTTCAATTGATTCATTTTTTTTAGGAAGCGCTTGTTTCAAGTAGATTTTTTTTGACTGTGCGTTATCTATACATTTGTACCAGGTTTGAAGAAAGTCACTTGCACATTATCTATAAGGTGGCATTATAGACCAGAAAATACAGTAATTGCTTCCTAATTTTTAGTTGAATCATTTAACAATTCTCTGTAAAAAGTTTCAAGAAAATACCATATTTACTCATGTAATACCTGCATGCATGTAATGCCCACACTCCTGTTTTTAGAACTAAAAAGTTAAATTAAATAACTTGAGAATGTGCAATGGGTCAAATTCGAACCTTTCTCCAATATTAAGGAGCTAGACTCCAAAATTGGTTTTTGAGTTGTCTCCGTGTAATATAATGGCAATAGATGATAATTTTTCATGATTACATACATTAAAAAAGTACTAAAAATCATTTTTAGAAGTCACTTCTTAATTATTTGCTTTTTTCAGTAATTGTATCATCAAACTCAGCTTCAGATAGACTATTCAACTGATGTTGCCGTATAATATCAGAATCAAAATTTCGGAAGTGTAGACATTACCTGAATTCCAGTTTTTTGAGATTTTTAGCTCTAAAAATGGGGGTGTGGGTATTACACGAGTAAACACGGTAATTTTTACTAATTATGTCCACTAGCAATGCCACCTTAACATCAACCATAACAATTACGTTGAGCAGAGCTTAGCCAGTAAAAAAATTCTCAATATCTTGCCAACGGTTTGAGCGATTTCAATTTTATAATTTTCCTAAAAAAGGATCTTGCTGCGCGAACTCATGCTAAACAAAAGCAAAAATCCCATTGAAAACCGTGTCAAAGATAGGATCGCTTTGATTTTTTTCGCTTGCGACATTTCAAACTTATAAGGGTATAAAAACTTGAGCACAAATTCAATGTGTCACCACCACGATTTCGGAATGAAAGCTGACCGTAGTCCACCGAAACACTACCTTAGACATAAAAAGAAACTCGTTGATTACATTTTTTTTCTGGTGCAATATTGTGCACACATGAAATGAATATGAAAACAATTTAAAAGTAGTTTGTATATAATGAAACAAAGTTATTTTTCATTGCTCGCGTTGAGACCTTTTGAGTGGGCAGAGAAAGGATCTTTGTTCTCTGGGTTTTGTAAGAGCGTATATCTGAATCAAGCGAGCGTATCGAGAAGTAGAGTCAGAAAGTGTAATGAGCATAAAACCGAAGAAAGCATATTGCGAGGTGTACCTGTATTGTTTACACTTGGAACAAAATAAAAAGGATATGTTAATGTGACATGTGCATTAAAACAGTTATAATTCATTGTCATACTTACTATGTCCCAATAATTTCAATTTGAAAATGTTAATAATGAAAAATGTTAGTTTGGAAACAAAATAAAAAGTAAATACATATATTTTTTGCACTTGGAACAAAATAAAAAGGAAACATTAATGTGATGCATTAAAAATAGTTATAAATAATTATCATACTTACTATTATTTCATACTATTATTATTTCAATTTGAAAATGCTTATAAAAAATTAATGTCAGTTGTTTCTTGGCACAAATCTTGGTAGTAAGCCTTCTTGTTTAAACTTGAATTAAACACATTACCAAAAAACTCAGTGACTTCTAATATTGTCTGCTAGGGCCACGTTATTTCCTACAGCACCATCTTAACATCAACCATCATAATAAGTGAGTGAACTCCTTAAGCCAAAACCAAACGATTGTGAATAAGCCCAATGCATTTCGCCCACCAAGTGGGCATCCTCAGGGGCAACCTGAACACGACAGCGACTGGAAGTCAACTGTGGAGAGATAGAAGGATTATGCGAAGAGGGAGAATGAAAGACAAATGAAGAGCGAAAAGGTTTCTTGGTGTGTGTGTAATTCTATCCAGTGAGTTTGTAAAGAGTCTTATTGAAATCGGTGTCGGTATTCATAAGAGTGTCTCGTTTTTTGTAAATATGCAAGTTTTCCAAGGAATTTAAGGAGTTATTAGATGAGGTTATTAATTTCAAGTCTTCCAATTGTATGCTGTGACCAGTTTCGAAAATGTGATTCACAACACTTGATTTTTCAAATCGATTATATCAGTATTGTGCCAGATGTTCTTTAAAACGTGTGACTAATTTTCTTCTTGTTTGGCCTATGTACTGTTTATCACGGTGTGGACATTGTATTTTATAAATTCCCGACTTGTCTCAAGTTTCTGTATTGTCTTTCGTGTTGCCTAATAATTTTTAAAAATTATATGGATTCGTTTATGCTATTGTGTATTTATTCTGTTTGAAAATTTTGTCTAAGCTTTCATTTAGTGGTGGGTAGAAGGGTAGTTTTATGTATTTGTTCTTTTCCCTTTAATTTTCAATTTGGTGAGTGGTGGAGTTCAGCAAAGTTTTTTTGAGGCTGTTTTTGGACTAATTTATTAATTAAGTTATTATTGTATCCCAGTTTGGCGGCTGTTTCTTTTATGTATTTAAGTAACTTTTCGTATCTATGTTTACTAAGGGGGACGTTGCAGAGTCTGTGAGTTAAAAAGTGAAAAACAGCTGTTTTATGGTTCATTGGGTGGAAGGAACTGTTAGGAATAAAATTATCTGTATGCATTGCCTTTCTATAAATATCAAGCTCTATGTTGTTTATTTTTTATAATTAGTAAATCCAGAAATGGTAAGGTGGTGTTGTTTTGTAATTCATAGGTAAATTTTATAGAAGGGTATGTGTCGTTAAGTTGCTTAATGAAATCATCTAAATTTTGTTTATTTAAGTCGAAGATTGTAAAGATGTCGTCAACATATCTGTACCATGTATTTGGAAAATAGTTTAACTTTTCTTTGCATATGTTTTCGAAAGAAGTCATGAATATGTTAGCAACGAAGGGTGATAGAGGATTTCCCATAGAGGTACCTTGAGTTTGTGTATAATATTCTTGTTTGAATTTGAAGACATTTTGTGACATACAAAGATTAGTAAGTAGTACATATTCCTGGGCCATTTTGTCTGAAATGTTTTGGTTTTCTAATAAAGTTTTTAATATTTGTGAGGTTTCTTCCAAAGGTACACTAGGGAAAAGACTTTTAACATTGAAGGAGACCATAATCTCTGAATCTTGTAATGTTAGATTTTCCAATTTACTTATCAAATCAAAAGAATTTTTTACTGAATGTTTGTCTGGAAATGATATTTTTTTTAATTCATGGTTTAACCATTTGGCTATGTTATAGGTAGGGCTGTTTATCCCTGTGGCTATAGGTCTCATGGAATTGCCATTTTTGTGTATTTTAGGGAGGCCATATAATTTGGGTATATTTGGGTTTGAGATATTGAATTTAAAGCTTTGTTTTTTGTCGATGATTGTCTTGCAATTCTTGATGGTTTCTTTGGTTTTTCGAATCATTGAGTTTAGAGGATTCTTGTCTAATTTAATGTAGGGCCCATCATTTAGCATTGATTGGATATTGTAAAAATATTGTGTTTTGTCCATTATTACTAATTTATTGCCTTTGTCGGCTTTAATATCAAAACAATCTTTATCCTTGAGTTGTTTGATAATTTTGGAGTATTGTTTGAGATAAGTACTTGTTAACTTATGGATATTATCTTTTAATTATATGGCACTAGCTTGTCTGATGTAATTTTTAGAGTTATCAACAAAAAATTCAATGGATCTTTCTATGTCAATGACTATTTCATCTGTTGGTGGTTTTTTTGGGGGGAAAGCAAACTTTCGCTTTTTGCTTCGCTCTTCATTTGTCTTTCGTTCTCCCTCTTCGCATAATCCTTCTATCTCTCCACAGTTGACTTTCAGTCGCTGTCGTGTTCAGGTTGCCCCTGAGGATGCCCACTTGGTGGGCGAAATGCATTGGGCTTATTCACAATCCCTTGGTTTTGGCTTAAGGAGCTCACTCACTTATTATATACTAGCCAAAAGTGCTGAGCTATCTTTGTTAATCAACCATTATATCGAAGAAATTAGTGTTTCTGGAAGTTAAACTACAGCATCTGAACAGAGTTCCATTTCTGATAGTAGAACACAATATTTCTTAGAAACATTAAAGTTGCATTTCTCCCAGCCAACTGTATCAGCTAGCTCCAACCTTTAGATTTGCATATTATCCATACTATCAACTGCAATTACAGAAGATTTGATTTGGAAAGCTGTAGCCATGATAGACAGGGGACAAGATGCTACGAAGATGAAGCAATGCACTTCATTGCAGATGCCTCGAGGTTGGTAACACCCACTGCAATGAAAAACTGCTTTGCAAAGTATGATTTTTGCATTGAGCACATCAGCAGCAGTGATGACAGTGCTGTGAAACTCGCTGAAAATAAAGAGGATGACTGGCATAGTTTAGAACCCTTAGAGTGCAGTTTAAAGACTACATAAGGTGTGACAGTGCTCTCGCAGTTTGTGAAGTCCAGACTGTTGACCAGGTGTTGGATGAAAAGTTGGCTGAGCCAAAAGAAGAACAGGAAGAGGAGGAAGTTGCAGAAAACAAAACAACATTCCTAGATGCACTGGAAGGACTGGAAGCAGCAAGAAAGTAAATTCACAATTTTGATACCGAGGACAATATTATTGTGATGTTGAAAATGAACTATACAGACCGAGAGCTCAGAAGAGAAAGAAACAAATGATTCTGTTTCACTGTTTAAGGAAATAACATGGTATGTAGGTTACTGTATTTGCATTTACATTATTGGTGTGTTCAAACATGTATATTTTCATTTACCCAACTTTACACTTTCCTTGATTTTAAGTTTATTTTAGGTGGTCCCTTCAAAAGTGTAAAGTAGAGGTTTTGCTATATGTAATAACATTTATCTTCATCAATGCTTGATTTGCACAGGAATGCTTGGGATTTCCGCTCCATTTGATATAAAATGAAAACCATAGCGTTTTCGTTGTTAAAAATCAAATAAGAATGTTCTGGTTGTCAAAATATTTCAAAAGCCATGTTCCCTCATTAAG
Source organism: Tanypteryx hageni (assembly GCA_028673005.1). Lineage (NCBI taxonomy): Eukaryota > Metazoa > Arthropoda > Insecta > Odonata > Petaluridae > Tanypteryx > Tanypteryx hageni. The sequence continues at coordinate 31,792,711 of CM054115.1, forward strand.
GATTTGAAATAGGTAATTTTAATTTCGACCACATTCGTAAGTATGAGAGTGAGAATTCATGTTTTCAATTCCACTTTACAATAGTTTACATGTGCTTTACTAGTAGGGAAGTTTTTTAAAATTAATACATATTAAATTAAAGCAAATTTCAGTTATTAATTCAATGCATGTATTGAAATAAAATAACTAATAAAACTCAAATAACTTGAACTAAAAGCTAGCATTCCTGTTGTTAAAATTTTCTAATTCGAGTTCCGATCTTCTTCTTTTATAGGTTGCAATTTTTTAATTTATTACATTCTGCATATTGGAGCATAAGAGCCATTTAGTGTTATACTAGTAAAATTAAAGATTGTCATGTTTTTACTCTTTTTTCAATTTGTTTTCTTCACATATGAGTTGCATTCTTATTTTGTAAACATTAAGTTTAGAAAAAGTGTGGATAATATGTGATCGAATACAGTGTCAGAATATTAATCTATATGTGGGAAAAAGTAACAGCAGTGGCGGAGTGGTTAGAACGTTGGCCTTCCATGCAGCGGCCCCAGATTGGCATCCGGCGGAGGTTGGATTTTTCAATCTGGGATCGTCCCGTCCCCTACTTTTTTCTTTGAGGAGACTGGGCAAGTCAGCCTCCATCCTTTGGAAGGGACATTAAGCAGTTGGTCCCCTTGGTGCTCTTCATAAAGAGTAGGCTAATGCCAGCATCGGGTTTCCCTACTCCATTCTGAGTGTATGTTCGGTATGGAAGGAGTAATGGTTATAATAATCCAAGAGGATGATTAGCCAGAAATTACTTACAAACAAACAAGCAAAATAACATGATTGTATTTTCCCTGTTTGATATGCATGTAAGTTTTTTCGGCATTGAAACTGAATGGTACAGGTAGAAAGTTGTGTTATTTTTATTGAATATGTTTTTCTGCCATTGTGTTGAATTATTATCACTCATCCCTCAAAACTGAATAATCAATGTTTTTAACCATTAGGTGTAATGATTGGCCGAGGGGCATTAATGAAGCCTTGGATATTTCAAGAAATTAAGGAAAGACAGCATTATGACATATCTTCTAGTGAAAGGTTTGAAATTTTGAAAAAGTATGCAAACTATGGTCTGGAGCACTGGGGAAGTGACAATAAGGTAAGTAGCCACAAATTTAGCGGGAATTAATTGTTTTATGGAGCATTTTTGCATCTGTTAAATGGAAATTTGTCATTCTTGAGTATTTTTAATGCTATACAACATTTTTGGCACAAGAAACCAATTAAAATATTTCCTGCTCTCCTAAACTACTTTAATATAATTTGTTCTTTTGGCTATGGATATTTAATTTTTCTTAAGGGCGTGGAAACAACAAGACGCTTTATGCTGGAATGGCTTTCATTTTTGCATCGCTACATCCCTATTGGCCTACTTGAGAGACCACCTCAGAGGATTAACGAGCGACCACCGCTTTACATTGGCAGAGATGACCTTGAGACACTCATGGCAAGCCCAGACTGCCAGAGCTGGGTAAAACTTAGGTGAGAAATCTGGGAATTATAATCGCTTGTCCAATTCCTTACCAGATAACGAGTTAACAGTGATGATGTATCATAAAAATCATAAATTATTTCATGTTCTGGAAAATGTGACATCCAGAGTAAGCGGGAATATCAATAAACTGAAGTAATTTAATTTCGTCATTTTCGATTAGATTAAAAGGTATTCCTTATGTTTCAAAAAGCATATTGCTATCAAGTGCAAATAATGGGCATTTAATGGTGCAGCATATTTACCTGAATATAAGAAAATCCTCCTCTCTCTTACTAATAAATCTTCCTGTTTACAGAAAAAAATATTCAATACAGCTCGAGTAACCACAAAATGCTTTCCTCATGTACTGCATCTGCCCGAATAGAAGCCGACCCCCCAAATATTTCCACCATTTTTTGACAAAATGTAAAGTTCGTAGATTTTATGCTGAAGTGTGCTGGGCATGCATGCACAGCCTAGAATACATTATTGGAGATTGAAGAATAGAATGGGAAATGGTTTAGTTGTTATCATTTGAAATATTACTCCAATTAATAATTTCACATTGTTGAATAATGTTCCACATTCATCTTCATTTTCACAAAAGGTCAAATAAAGCAATAGCGACCTCGCAGAGGTAATGTTTAATCCAAGTCTATTTCCATTGAAATTAGCATTTACATTGCCTTTAGAAATTGCATTTTTATAATTATGCATGTTTCATGTAAAGTTTTACCAAAATTCAAACAGTTGAGCATCCAAAGCCATCATCTCATTTTGCGTAATCATGTGCATAGTCAATGTATGCAATTTTATTAGATTCCATGAATGAGGTTTTAACATGCATACAAACATTACAATGGCTATAGCAATAACTACAATATCTAAGTAAAACTAATAGGAACTTCTTTTAATGGCTAATGAAAAGTAATTCATATTGCTAACTATTCTTAATGATACATATGCATAACCCTGAGAACTAAAAGAAAATATCCAATAGCATATAGAAACGAAAGAACAGGTAACAACGGCAACAAAACACAGGTACTGCTAAATTCAATATTCGAGCTTTATAATTTATTCATTAATATTCATCGTAGGTCAAATATTGACTTGACGAAAAATATATTACTATCATTTGAACGCGACGCCAATGAGAGACGTGCTGCCATCTATGGGTGACTTTCCAGCAGGGACGTAACTATGGGATGGCCCTGGGCCCTCTTTATAAGTCCTTGACCCACCTGCTTTTTACTATATTTTAAGAAGTGAATTAATAAAGTATTTCATGTTTTTATTCTTAATCCTGTGGTACTCGCGTTAATTTTTCAACCGCTATTACTCACGTGGGGTGCTCCTGACACCCCACAGTGTTTCTTTGTTATAAAAAACATCACTATTATTCAATTAATAATTTATTTTGTTCTATTCATGATCATTTATAAGTGAATTTTGAGAAGTTCCAAATGATTTTTTCATTATTAATCTATTTCGAAAAGAAAAGGTCTTAAGGTATCCTTGAATGAATATTTTCGGATGTCAATCTATGAGTCAGTTGACAGTTTTTAGAAATATACTTATAATATCGTCAGTTCAATTAAATAATTGGAAATTCCACAATAAATCACAAATAATAATTGTACAAGAAAGGAAAAACCCGGTTTCTGCATCATGATCTTGAAAACTGTATTTGCTTTTTCAATTTGAATATTCGTGCAATTCACTATAATTTTTATAATAGTTCTGTCAAATATCAGTCGGAAACAGTCTACTGGGAGCTTCAAAACAAAAACCTAAAACTGAAATAATAAAAATCTACAAACCTTGTAGGATCCGAGTCAGTGAAGAAACTGTTGAGATGCGATCTCCAATTAGGGGAAGTAACACATTATATGACGACGGTCAGCGAGGAAACTATTGAGAGACAATCTCAAATTATGTGAAATAACAAAAGTTCTCTAGATAGTAACAATAATTTCAGAATAAAATGTGAACAACGTCCACACAAAGAAAAAAGCGCAGATTTCCATAACATACAACGCAGCACTCTCTTAGAAAAAACATCCAAACTCTAAGGACTACCACAGAATACTGAAAATTTATTGCAGAAAAGGTTCCAAGCACATGCCATTTGAGCTACTAAAGGGTAGGGGTCATAAAAGGCCAAAGGAAATAATGCCTGGGATGTCCACAGCACCCCACGAGAGTACCACAGGGTTAATAAATAGTTATCTTCCATCTGTGTGGCAAGTGCAGTAAAAATAGTTAAAACATTTGTTTTCATATTATTATTTTTGTTGTATTTTAAAAATTTTGGTGTTCCCCTCCATATATTTTTACAATCATGCTGGCCCCTTCAAAGTTGGGAGGCTAGTTATATCTTTCCAACTCTTCTGATTGCTTCATAATTTTGTGCCCAGATGGACAAAATTTTGCACTCAAATGGATGGTTGAAAACATAATCTATTTTTAAAAAGAGCTGAGAAGAATTTTGGGCACCAAAAATACCAGTTTGTTTTGTTCTTCTCAGAATTCAGTCAAAAAAGTCAACTTTGTGTTTTTGTTGTGTTTTGTGAGTGAGTGAGTGAGTTTTTATGTGGCGAGTGCCCAATGGAGATGAAAGGTTGAGAACCCCTGCTTGAAAACGCCTTTCTTTTAACACTATTTGCTTAGACTTTTCAGAGGACACTTCAAAGGATTGGGATATCTGAGAACCATCGATTTCTTAGCATTTGTTTTCCAAATCATGAAGAACATTTATTATTTATTCATCCATAATATGTATGCCATAAAACTTTATCAGTCAAGACATTGACTTCAGTTAAACTAACAAGAAAAAGAACACAGAAGCTATGCACGATTTGAAAAGGCTCTGTTGCAAGTAAAATATAGTGTGATTAAACAGACACTGTCATGGTCATTGTTTTCAGAAAAAGATACACTACAGAATTGCATTAATATAAAAAATATGGAAAGCCAAACATTTTGTCGACTCTCGCAAGTAAAATTACAGAAAGCTGAAAAATTACAATGCGAGGACTTTTCCTACACATGAGTGAAAATTAATTCTCTGTTCTATATTTTAGTGAAATGATTCTCGGCCCAGTTCCTGAAAATTTCCACTTCTTACCAAAACACAAGGCCAACTCATGGAAGTAACTCAATTTTTAATGTTTGGATTTTATGCAATACAAATGTTGAATATTGTGAACAGTTTTTATTTAATTAAATTTTAGCCAAGTTAAAATTTTTAAACTTTAACTTTGGCTGTTTTTAATGTAATTAAAAAATTATACTTGTTCACATTGAGGATGGAATGTATGCAATTGAAAAATGTATACAAAAGGTTTTCACATACTGCGTAAGTAGTATGATAGTATTTTGAAAATAAAATGGAATTTTACCATCAGGAAATGATTTTGAAAGTGTTTATATCATTTTTCAAATATTTTCACCATATTTGAATTTGGTAAGTGCTAGTTACAAATACGTACACATTACATATTTATTGGAAAACCTAGTTACCAGAATATTTGCAGTTTTATATAAACTTTTCTTGTACATAATTTAAAAATAGAGTGAAAATTAGGATTATTTTAAACTTCAAAGAATTATCATTGCCTTGCCATGAATTGTTTTTGAAATCAAATAGGAGCATGAATAGATCAGTAATGAGTCTTTGTTCTACAGCAACATTTTTATAATGTATCAATTACTGTCTTAGTCAATTATCAATCTTGTTCTTATCTCTGCAATTTCTATTTTTTATTCAAGTTAACAATGATTTCTATCCAGGCAACTATATTAAAACATATGTCTTTAAGTCTAAGTCATAGTATTTTCATGAATTACCCTTATGAATCAATTCTTTGTCTTTGAAATTCATGTTTACATGAATTTTGTAGCTGTGGATAAGAAAGAAAGCATAAGTAAATATTATTTGCATTGGGTTAATGTTTTAATGTGATTTGTATTTTTTATGTAATTCCATCAGTAGTCTTTGAAGAATCATTGTTTTGAAGCCTTGGCTTCTGAAGAACAGGGTTATTTAGTCCTGTCTTACCAAACACTAGTTCAGGGATTGGGATTTCGTATTGGAATCGCATTTACATATGGATCCCTTACCATTATAGGTGTCAGTCGAGTTCATGGAAGTAATTTTGCTAGTGTTTAATCTGTCTGTAGGAAAGGTATAGCAGCCTGTGCTTACCTAAACCAAAATGTTGTTTAATCTACAGTTTTTCATTTCATCAAAAGATAGCAAGAACATTTTGTCTTGTTGGTACAAGCCTGGAGAATCCCTGTGTGTGGGAGATTTATGGGTTAAATATGTTTAGGATTGAAGTTGGAAGTCCATGTTTAAAAGAAATGTCTTTAAATTTGTATTGTTCATTTGATGTTTTGATCATGTTAAAGTGCCATTAGGGAAGTGAGGAGTTCATTAGAACATTGCAGGATGGTGCATAGTCTAAACTTTTTGATTGAATGTCCACATCTAATCTAAGGTGGTTGTTTCAAGTACCATGTCCATGGATACTTTTTCTTTCAAGGGTGATTTTAAAATACTAATTTTAGTGAAACGGGTATTAAAAATACTGTCTCATGTCACCTCTGCATGTAATGTGCAATGATATTGTTGCCTTGATCTTGGTTGAAAATTCTTACTTTAAGAATATTTCTCAAGATTCGATTCTTTAAGGCCTGTGTGAACATGTCTGTCCGTTTTAATGATTACACGAGGTGTCTCATATCATTTTGGATGTACATTAATATTTACAATACTTGGAGTTAATAAGCTAAAATAATGTTTAGATAAATAGATATTCATTACATACATAAATAGCACAGAATGGTGAAAGTTAACATTTTGCTAGAAACAATCAAATGCATTTCAAGTTACTAAAAAATTCTGAGCCAGAGATGAGAAGTTCATTTGATTGGTTGCAGACCACCTAACTGGCTACAGATATACATTAATATGATTGCCAGCAATTGAGATACAGATTCAGAAGCAAAAGCATAAATTATAGGTGTTTTTGCTAACTAGTAACAATAGGATTCAAGGAATCCTGTGCATGCTATATACTGCCAGATTGTTTCTTCCAATAAGCCAATATTCTATTAAATTTGGGAAAAATGAAATTACTGCAAGAGCAGTTGCTTTGTGCTAAGCCTTATTAAAGAAGCATTTGTTTGGTTTAAAGTGACAAGTATAGAGTTTTGACTTTGTACATTAATATCCAATAATCCTATCTAATGGATAGTGGTGAGATTAGTACTGCTATGTCCAAGGACCATATCAGCTAAAATTTAATTTTTAGTACTTATGAAGATTACTATCCTGTAGTAGTAGTCCTTTTCATAAAGAATCTTTCCTGAAATATTATAAAATCTGTTCAAATATATGTTTAGGTTCTAAGGAAATTTTCATATGTATATTAAATCATGCATAACATTTAATTTGCCCTAAGTGCAATAAGGTATTAGAAAATTGAGTGCTATTATTGAAAAATCTTGAATTCTGAATGTTTCATAGAGTAAATTTTAACATTGGAGCATCTATTACTTCAGCTTATCTAAAACATTTTTGCTATTTAATTTCAAATTGTCATTGTCATTGTCACATAAAAACTATGTTTTTGAAATGTAAGGCATTGAAATGCAAATGCTCAATTAAGGATTGTGTTACAAATGAATAAAGACTGGAATTGTAAGAGCCATTACATAACAGTACCTGGAAGTTAGCATTTTCCATGGCCAATTGCATTCAATTTTTTATCACTTTACAGGCTATCAAATGGGATTTGTGACACTAATATTCGAAATAGTCCAAAGCTAAAACAAGCAATGGGTACAATAAAATTTGTTTACCATGACATTTTATAATATAATTTGTACAAATCATTCAATATTGAGAATGTATGCTGTGTACTTTGATTGAAATAAAGGTATTGAGAATATTTTCAGTGTAAATTTATTTTGGTTTTCTTTAATATATTGGTCAAGATATTTATATATTTCATGTTAAAAATATTATTTGAACCTACAGTTGGGTATATGGAGTGTTCCTAAGATTTGATCTAAGACTAATAAGAGACAATTCTAGTACCTAACAGCTCAACCCATTGGCATTGTTATTAACCAATGAAGATCTGCATGATATGATCATAAAATGGGGAGCCAAGCAGATTAATCAAAATAACTCAAGTATTTATATATTGTAGACAACCTCTGAAATATCTGATTGTTGTGTAATGAGTTTCATATGAACATATTGTAACCCTAAAATGTGGAAAAGAATATCTTTAATTAGCTATAAAAATATAAATTCTGTTGCTGTATGATGGGAAAATAGCTTGGTCTCTATAAACAAAGTGCACCAGAACCATTTAAATCTTTAATGAAAGAAAATTACAATTTTCGAAAGAACTGTTGTACTAGAAGAACCTTTAACTATGCTCTTTCATTGGAGTCCAATTGAATAAACTGTTGGCAGATCACTTATTTAAATAATCCCTTATAAAGGAGTGTTGATAACAGGAGAGGTGTTTTTTGTAAGAACCCATTAAATAGCCATTCACAAAATATCACAAAAGTGTATTCAATCTCAATGTAAATTATTTTTGAAAGTTTTCCTTCATGCAGAAACATTTCATTGAAGATAAACATAATCACAATTTATTGAATTGTATATTCCATTGAGTTTTGCACTTCAGTGTTTATCTTGAGAAAACATGATTTTATTTTATGTATTTATTTGAATTTAAGACAACATCAATTCCAGAATTTGAAAATTTTCTTCCAAATTACATGTATAGCTGATCATCATCTGCTATAGTCATGGAGAGCATTTATCTTTTTCAGTGTATATTTTCTAAAGGACATCAGTTTAGACATAAATGTTGTATAGTTATACATAACAATATCATGGGCTAACCAAATGCTTTTCTAGCAATGATTATTTGATATGGTTTGCCATGGCAATTGAACATTAAATCTTGTGGCTTTTGAGTTGAGTTTGTCCTTCCAACAGCCAATTACAGTGGTAAAGTACTTGTACTTTTCATTGCCTCAAATATTCTGGAAGATTTTATTTTACTTTTAAAGTTTCCTTAATTACTTACAATTGATACCTCAAAAATATGACTATCATCATTTTTAAGACTCCTGAATCTAATCTAACACTTGACACAACTCTCTTCGATATTCCTAAAATGCAGATTTCTTGAACATGTATAAAATTTGTTATGTTATGTGGATTATGAAGAAATGATTCAGATAATTTAAAAGGTGTTACTTTGAAATTAACTTTTTCATTGCTAAAATGTATTAAAATTAAAATATCATTTGACTCATGTTGTTGCATCTTTTATGCTAACTAGTGTGTATAAGTGTTGAGTATATAAGCATTTCGTATTGAATTATGTGAAATGCCATCTTAATTTCAAAGCTTCTTTACAAAAGGAAATAGTTCAAAAGAATTTTGGTTAATTACAGTCGAGTGGAAAATATGAAAAACATCATACATTGGGTGAAGTATACAAACAGAGACCCCAGAAACCATAAAAATGTTATTTTTTGTTTATAGCAGCATAAAACATGTTTAATGAGTCATATTTATGTGTTGCTGTCTACTTATTTCCAAGGACACAAATCATCCACATATTGCTGACTGTATGATATATGTATGAATAAATACAAGCATTTACTGGTACGTGAAAATTTTTTTCTTTATTAGACGAATTGTTTTGATTTTTTTACATGAAGTTTAACATACTGGTTAGAGAATGATTCATCAATAACCGAAGCTTAATTCGTCGAATGTCAGTCAATTTTTTGTTGTCATATTCTTATGATCTCCGTACAATTTCCAACAATTTCGTTCAATCGGTTTGGCGTTATTTTCAACAATTTTTGTGATTGCAACTTATTTAATTTTCAAGTAGAATTTCTGCAGCAATTAAAATATATTCTTTTGTTTCTCATAGAGCTCCTTCATTCCTCCTTAAAGATTTACTTCGGCGCTTCGCCCGTATCTGTTGCTTTTGGCATAGCGCTGCACTGCCACTGGTATCATCCGTGGCTCCTGATGGCTCAGGTCTCTCGGAGGGTCATTTTGGTCGACGTCTACCAATTCGGGCGTTATGATCACGCACTCGCAACCATTGGGGACCTGCTTTTCTTCGAACTTCTGCCACTTGTTTCCGATGCCCATCGGCCTCCAGAAGATCGAGATGGTGTCCCAGCGCTGCAAGCATGCCGTGGATCCCCAGACATCGGAGGGTGGGAAGCGTCCGCTAAACGGCGGCGAGCAGACCTGCGAAGTGAGCGCCAAATTCGGTAAATAGGTATGGAGAGATATCGAATCTTCGTAGAGATTGTGATAGATGCAACAAATGGTTGAGCCAGCGGTATCCAAACTATATAAAGTTGCGCCCTCCCCCTCACCTAAGAAAACTGTCTTTGCGTCCTCTCAATATCGTGCTTTTGTCACAGTTAATAAACAATACCTACAATTGTAATTAATACAACCACCTTAAGAAAACATGAATTCACACGATACGTCCTAGCCACTTGAGGGCTAGAATTTGTCTCCTGCATATTGTAGTTTTCACGATAAGGATGGTTACACAGACGGTAAATACATGTGAAATCTTTTGTATCCCCCTCCCTCCGCCCGATCTACCCACCGCCCCTCTTCCCTCCTCCATCCCCATCAGCGGGCCGCGTCACACAGTTTGGAAACCAATGGCTATAAGCGAAATAGCATCGCGAATTACTTTGTTTACTTTTAGGTTGCAATACATTATAAATCAAATTTTCCGCATAGTGATACATTAATAATATATACTATATACTATACTATTTTAGGCAATATCTAGTTACTCTTCAGATACATGCTTTGCATTCTTCTTCATAGTGTAGCTACGTTAGCAATGAAAATTATAGAAGCCATCAAATGGAAAGCATAAATACACTAATCCCTCTAATTGCACGTTTTCGGTTTAGCGCTGTTTTCTTTCTATATAACTACTGTCGTCAATTTCTTCGAGCATTAAAAAGCGAAAATTTTTCAGTTTAAGGCGAAGGTCATAAGAAAGGGCAAAAGAAAGCATGCTGTGCTCAGGAGGCGCTCAAATGTATGGATTCCTACGCGGTAACCTACCCACTCTACACGGTTGCGCTTTACACCGTGTTTTCCAGGAACGCACGTACCGTGCAAAGCTAGGTATGGATGTAGAATATTATTTGACACGATTCTACGAAAAAATAATTAAAAAAATAAGAATATTCTCCGAAAAAGTTAATTCTCTTGTTAATGGGAAAACGCTTGAATACTCATGTCAGTAGCACGCCTTCGAAAATTATGTTAAAAATACAGATAAATAATAGAAAACTACACACTTAAGTAAGTTTATTATTCAGGATTGAAATTTTGAGGGGAATATTAGCCATGTAAAAATCACTTAGAAAAGATTAAACTTTTGTTTTAGTAGGGAAAAGGAGGTCGCGACCCACCGTTTGAGAAACACTTGCTTACAATTAGTCTAATATCTAAGGACTGTAAAACGATATATCAAAAACTATGTCAAGGAGATATTAAATTTGTGATTTATTGATTCATTTTATAATCAGTAGTAATTAATTAAACAATTGAAAATGATTTTTAAAATATCTTACTTGAAACGGGCAGTAGTAATCTTTATGTTCGCGCTCATTCCTTCGGCATTAAATTATCCATTTCTTTTCACTTATAAAAGCTGCGTGCATATCTAAGGAAAATGTATTTAAGCTCATTTCTACGTCGTGGACAACCCATTTTCTTTCACTTGCTATATACTGTAGGCTCACGAAAGGAAAATAAACGTATTTATAGTAAATCTTGTTTACTTCATTAGTTACGAAGTTTGTTTTCGTCGACAGCAATCAAAAATGTTCGAAGTGAATTACGACCTCTCGTTTGATTTTCTAGAAAACGGCTACTCCTTCGATAAAGATGTATTGAACAAAACATATTCTATTCGACTAGTTATACAAATTTTATTTAAAGACATTTTTATGTAAGGGTACTTCTTGGTTACAGGAGGGCCAGTGTATTTCAGATAAAGGATCCAGACAGTAGCGCTTCCAAGTTGAGAACTATAAAAATAATGAATAACTCAACCCAACACAAACCAACCCAACGCACAGCACCACCACATTTTTAAATGTGGTCCATATTGATATGGTATTAAGATTATCAATATGGGGCTCCGCCCCCAAACCCCCGTTCTTATTTTGTAGATTATCAATATGGGGGCTCCGCCCCAAAGCCCTCGTTATACCATAGACTACATAAATATCAACAAACTATTAGTAACTGAATAAATATCAACAAGTAGTCTGAACACATTGGCCCCCCTATAACCAAGAAGAAACTATATAAGTAATAGTTTACGAGATATGACAAAGTTCATAAAAGTGGTACTCCTGGTTAGGCTATGTGAACCATTTATATCATTTTCTTATTTTCTTTGCCCTGAAATCCTAAATACCAAATTTCATGTACATCCGTCCAGTAGTTTTGGAGATTAAACATGCGGACGTAAGAAACGTGCCCGCAATGCGCTCCGCTGCTATCGCTTCGCTGGTAAAGAACGCCTAAAAAGTTGAATGTCTACATACGGACGGCAAAGCGATAACAATGGCTTTACATTTTTGAAAACGAGCTAAAAATAGCAATTATAATCTATAATGTCATTTATGTGGCATTGCTCTTAATTCATTCAGAACGGCCTCGCCGGCCGGGTAAAATTTTCCTATTTTCCGTTGTTTATTCCGAGCTCTCCCGGAAGGTTAAAAATTCACGAAACAGGATCGAAAACAGCGAGAGCGTGTCACTTGGCCCTTTCCAAAAATATTTGCAATTGAACGCTTAAGGGCGTTCAAATTAGTTCCACCACTGCTCTATAAAATTGTCCGGGATGAAACGAATTCCGTTCCTTACCTCCCGTTTGCCTCCCGCTTGTCCCACTTGCTCCTTGCAGCGCACCTCCTTGTAAGAGGACGGGAAATACTCCACATCTTCGTCCAAATCCCCCAATCGGATCTGCTCCACCTCTATGGCGCACAGCGGCAGAGGGAAGAGGCCGATGCGGCTGCCGTCTTCGGCCCCCTCCGCCTCTCCCTCTTGCCATTTCTTCTTTCCGCGAGAAAAAGAAAATAAGCGATCCCGATTGATACTGAAGGGAGCCAGGATACTGTTAATATCGACATTTTACGCTAAGAAAAGGCTGGAGGAACAGAATAGCCAATGGGAGAGCAAGGCCACATATATATGGCCTTGTGGGAGAGCGGTCTAGGGCGCCATATTTCGCTCCCGTCGTGTCAAATGTAGACATTAAAATGTTTTCAAGGCGCTATTTTAAATTTTGATTATGGGTCCAGAATCTTTTTCATCGGGATAGTGATGGCACAACTAGCATTTCATCGGAATCGCGCGATGTAACGTCGATTTGATTTCTAATGCCATTTTAAAGAGCCAAGTTGAAGAGTTTTTGCAAATGAGAGATTCTCGCTCTGTCTCGATTTCTCGCTTTCGAATTTTCAAGTTGAAACTGGAACTGAAATTGTGGAAATGATAGATATCTAAAAAAGACATTCTGTACTCTAATTTATATGTAGTACTATCGCCATCGGTCTGATAAGCTTAAGAAAGAACTGTTGAGATAGCATTGCCTCAATTAAATTTTACTCTTGATTAACGAAGCATTACTCACCTTTCATTTCGATCTGAAAAATATCGATTTCATTTCCTTTTTATACTTTCTCCATATACGAAGTATAGAGAAAGTAGTTTTCATGAAAAAATCGAATTCGAGATTTAAACGGAAATACATATTTTTAAGATTCCCTGAACACGTTTTGACTATTTTCTCGATGATGTCTGTGTGTTTGTCAATCTGTCGGTCTGTACGTATGTGATAGGATGTTGTGAACTCAAAAACTTACATTTGTATCGATGCCAAATTTTATATTTAGAAAGAATGCTATACAATGAAGAGCTGATTAGGTTTTGGCAACAATCGCTCAACCGGAAGCGGATGTTTACTCTAGTCATATTTTGGTTTTTGTCAAATAACTCTTTTAAATCTTCATAAATGTAAATGTTGTTTATTATAAACTTCATAGATAATGTTATTCTATATAACTTTTGTTTGAAATATTTTTTACTGGAACGCATTGTTAAAGAGATATTATGTGTATTTAATATTTGATGAATGTAAAACAGTACTGCAATAAAAGTCGTAGGAAATTTAATTTTCTACAACCTTTGTACGAAACATTTTCCATGTAAGGCATTGCTGAAGAAATATTTTACAAAAGAAATTTTTAGCTGCCAAAACTACACCACCTACCGGCGACTATTGTAAACACTTTACGCTCCTTTATATTTTCTTAATTGTTAGAGCTTCGGGGATGTATATATTTTAGTTTATTTCTGTTCTTTGTAAAGTCTTAAAATTTTTCTCGCAGTTCCTTAAAATATTTATTATCATTTAACCTATTTGGAATTCGTAGAAATATTACAGGTATGGAGAAAGTCGTGTGTTGGCCACATCAGATTTTTTAATGTGTCGTATTTTATTTTTTATTTAGCATAGCTTGTGAGTTATTGTATTTGAATAGTTAGTTTGAGGTCAGTTCTGCGTATTTTTCGAATCTTCGAACAAACCTCTCTAGCTAAGCAATTTTTTGTTTATGGGTTTGTACGAATTTTATAGCCATACCCCGCGAAATGGCTGTAAATTACTTCATTTTCTCACCAAGTTGTCAATGAAGTCGTCGTCTGGCTTGAATATAACTTCTTTTCCTGAAGCAGCCGCTGCCATCAATGCGAGCGCCAGCACAGCAGGCAGTGTTATTCGCACGAAAAAATTCATCTGCAACAATAAATTAATTAATCGAGATTAAAATGCAAATAGAAGCGAATGCAGAATAAAATCTTGCAATAAGAAGTCAATTTGCGAGAGAATGTCTCTTCTATTAAAAGCATTCCGCGTCAAGTGTTAGATATTTTAAAACTATTTCAAGAGTAAAAACCTCTTGATGAACTTGTAACAGTTTTCACGCTTCACTGACTAATATACCTATTTGAAAATTATTTTGTGTCCTAAAATTATTTTCTAAAATCCATCGGTTACAATATTTCTGGAAGAATGATTGAAAAAATGAATAAATTAGAATTTCATTAGAAACTAAAACATTTCTTTCTATAGTTAACGAGTAAAGCTATTTTTACAAAATATAACGCAGTATTATCTAATAAACTTTAAATATAAGTTAAAACAACATATGCAATAACTCGAAGTGATGAATAAATCTGCGTATGTTTTCATTCCACTAGATTTTAAAGGTCTACATGTTAAGGACACTTATCTTATACAAGAGCGGCGGTTCAGATTTGAATTTCTCCGTATGCGGAGAAATTACAATGGGAAAAACAATCCTGCAAATAAAAATCTAAGAACAAATTAATTGAATGGATATAAACGATAGAAAACATCGTTCGCACAATTACGGATTGAGTGTTTAGCGTGCTGGCCTTACGGTCAAAAGGTCCGGATTCGTTTCTCGTGCGTCGTCTGGAGGACTAAACATATTCGAGGTAAAAATATGATGGATTAACACGTCAGATTTCATATAAAAACTAAAAGCTTGTCGATAGAATTTGGTGGAAAATATTTCGAAACCGCGAGGAGAGGCTCATTTCAGAGGATTCAAGTCAAAACAATTACTTTTTAAAAACTCGATCGCTTTTACAATAAGAAATTTTCCACCGGAAGAATGCATCCCCGGAAAACGAACGCCTTTAACCGAGAAAGTGCCATAAAATTGACGAAAAGGAACGATGTCCAATGCCGTTTGAACCGGGCGCTCTCTAGAGTGGCGGTCCCTGTCGGCGGAATCCATCCCTAGGGCCGCGCGACGGCAATGGCAACGGAGTAAGCGGCCGCTCAGGGTTAGTTATTGGTCGGCAGGAAAGGAGAGTATAGCGAGGCATGTCTGTGGCGGACCAGATACTCATCCGAATGCCGTTCACGGGGAGGTGAGTGGAAACATATCCCGTATCGACACGAAGTCGAACGATACGAAAACACGACTCCCGCTCCCTTTTCATCCTTTTAAAAAGATTCACGAGACGGAAGCCGTCGTAGCGGGAATGACAGGAGCCGCGAGAGTGTTAAAACACGCCCGCATCCATTTCCTCTCATCGCGGAATTCGGCGACGAAAACATATACTCGGTGATTTCGATATAGGTGCACGTGTTCGAATCTCGACGACATTTCCTACGGTTTGGCGGAATAGAGGTCGCTGCGAAAACAACAACCAGATGCCTCGTGCGAGCGTTTAAAAAAATAACACGAATCGTCTTCGGCCTGACTCCACTGAAGGGGGCGTTCCGCTCCATTTTCAGTACTCTCCATTGGTGAATCCATGCGTCGTTTTAGTTCGTCTTTGAAATTCCATCTCGCTGTTGTTGACCACTGTTAATTTTCCACGGCGACAGAAAGAGCTTGGCGGGAAGGTTCGTCGGAGGACGCGTAAATAATCTGGTCGTTTGTTAAAAGTTAAAAGTGTCGTGTAGTGTAGAATCGGTTTTATATCAAGTTCGTCAATAATTTGTTATTTTTCGTATTGAACGCCTTCGATGCCGTTGATCAGGAACCGTGCTTCGACAGGTGAAGTTAAAAAAGTCGTTATTCGGAGCCTCGATTGTTCACGAAAATGTAACGATTTGTGAGATTAAAAGACGATATGTTCCAAGTTTATTTCAAACCTTTCAAGTGTCGCGATATTAGGGAATTTAGGGGAAAAATGTTAAGCCATTCGAGTTGAGAGCGAGGAGATTATTATTACACGGAGGGAGGGGGGGAGGGAAGGGGGGGAGGTTTCGAACCTGACGCGTTAATACGTGCTCGTCCGCATCCTTCACATCGACCGCTTAGATATCCGACGTCTCTCATTTCCTAATCTCTTTTTACGCGAACTCCAGCGTATTCCAAGCGTCCAGCCTGAGCTGGAAGACGCTCGGGTTTCGCCGCCGCGGAGAAATTTCGCCGCCGACAAATTTCTCAATTCATAGCCGCGATGACAGCTCGAGTGGTGTCACCGTGGAGATGTTATCGCTTTCCCGTCCGCATTACTCTCTCTCTTTCCTCGAGTCTCTATCCCTCCCGCTCCCTTTAGCGAACGTACGAAAGAAAAAAATCCAGTCGCGAGCATCGCAGCGGTGTAAACATTTTATTAAACCTTTTAATGCGTCTCTTCGCCGCTTTTAAAGTCTCTTCTCAAAAAAAAACTGAACGCGACAAGCTACGAGGATGCCTAGAGGATTTGGCAGAACGCCAAGGAGTTATTTATTCTTTTTCTTTTTAAATGCGGCCGGTTTTAGATTGCGCTTTTGAGACGGGAAGAAAATTTACAAGGATAAAGACGAAGAGAGAGGGTGGGAGGGATGAGATAAGGGAATGGATAAAAGGAGGCGCGAAAAGAATGTGCTCGAAAAGAGAGAAGGGGAGAAAATAGAATGTGGAACAGTTCAGAGAGAGGGAAAAATAACTGGAGGACATTTACGAGGGTGATATGCGAAGCGATCGAACGAGAGGATGTGACGTAACAGATTTAATGGTAGGAACTTAAAAAATGAATAAATTCTCCAAAAGTTAATCCTTGTAGATGGTTGGCAATATCCGAAATACCCTTCGGAGTCGGGAAAATGCCGTTGGGACGTCTGTGGCGTTTTTATTTATTTGTCCAATTGTTTTTTGCCGCTACGGTCCTCGGTTCGTGAACTGCGCGGTCCGGTGCTTGCGTCTCCGTGCACCGGCTGCGTGTGTGATGAATAAACTTTTTAGCCCTTCCGTTTCATCCAGCACAACCGTATTGTTTACAAAACGGTTTGGTTGCGTCGGTGATCGCATTGTCAATAACTAAGAAAAAGCGGTAGGACGTGCACGTTTTTTTGCGCGAAAAAAGTCGAAAATTTCCAGTTTTCCTGTTGTCTCTTCTCTCCCATTCTTTAGCCTAACATGTCCGATACGTTTGTTTTTTTCCTCCTAGTCTGTTGGAACGCTTATCTCCATATTCTCGCGCGATGACGCATTGTGCGTAGTTGTGATTTATCCTCCCACGAAATCGATCTCGAACTCCACTGGTTGGCATATTAGCCAGCAAGAGTAGCACCGCATATCGTGTCTTTATCTTTATTTTTTGTCTAATAAAATTCCGCGAGGCTCCGTTATAAGGTATGAGCATTTTAACGCCGGTTTGGAACAGCCATAGCTTAGTGCGCCTTTTCTCGCCGTTATATAAGAAAATAGACGTTCTGAGTCCAGATTTGAACATTTCCGAAGGATCGAGACCAGTGCTGCCAGCATTCGAAAACAATTCGAAGCGAAAGAAGGTATTGATGGATTATTGAATTTCTTTGACTCGAGTCATGGTCGAGAAGATTAAATCAAATCGATAAACTTAATAAACGAAAAATCAGAAATTTGATTCTGGAAGTCGGAAAAATATATCGAAACTTTTCGAAAAAATCCACAGTACTTGCTTTTCGAATATGGAAATATCTCGTTAATACAACAAGTGCTGAATTAAGCCGGTTCGTTTTTGGTACAGTGACTTTCCAGATATTGTGATAACAATTTACTAGTCTCCTACTTTCATTATAATCGAGTTTGCTTATAGTCCAATGGTATCCAATAATTGATTTTTTTAAATTTGAGGTAATATTTTCAAGTTACCGGGGTGATTATAGCTACAGGCGTAAACAATAAAGCACGAAAAGAAAATTTTATGTTGATTTACACTTTCAAATATTAACGAGGTCTATGTTTCAGTTTGATCACGGCTATTCAGACAAATCATCAAACACGCAGGTTCATTACTCTCGGAGTCAAATTATTATCCATTGTTTTCTTTCTCTGTACATCCAATCCTCCAGTACTTTTACACCACGTATACCCACCAGGCTAACGTGCCTCTTACTTCCTACCTTCATTCTTTCTCTCCATTTATTGGGTGAATTTCTGCCAAAACCTTCAATATGATACCTGTCTTCTTCTTCATCTAAAGGCTAAGCCTTGTCGCTGCAACCATGAACTCCTGTCCTCTGCCATTCTCTTCAACATCTCGTATTTCTCAACTCCCATCACTGACTCCACGTCATCTAGGTATTTCTTTCTTGGTCTGCCTCTTCCTTTCTTCCCTAAAAGTTTCCCCTCCAAGGTGTTCACAATTAATCCATTATGTCTAATCACATGGCCTAAAAATGTTGCCTTCCTTTCTTCCATTCCTCTGATCAGTTTCCTTTCTTCTTTTACTTCTTCCAAAACTTCAGGGTTTGTCTTTCTCTCTGTCCAACTTGTCTTTATCAATCTTCTCCATATCCACATTTCTGTCGCTTCCAGACGGGACCTCTCCCTCTTTCCTAACGTTAGGATGATACCTGGTGGAGGTGAAATATACCTCTTCTTATTGGCCCTACTAGCTTTGGTAAATGGCGGAATATAGCTTTGCGTTTTGTTAGCGAGTTTGTTTATTCTCAACCCGAAATGTAATTTTAGTCGTTGTCCTCGTAGTTACGTTTTTTAACGCGTTTTCTCCCGCCTTCATCTCCTGAATTTAGTCCGTGTCGCTCCCACTCCTGCCAATGCATCGCTCTCTTTTTAACCATTCCATTTGATCTCTATCTCTACTACTCTGCCAACCGAATATGTAACAAACATATATTTCATGTAATAAATGAGAAAGGGTTAAATATGAGAAGGGGCTATGTAGGTTCAATTTCGCCTTTAATAAAGTCGTTTGTCTGTCTGTCTCTCGCAAAGTCCGTTGCTATTTTCCTCCTACGATTATTAAGTCATTATCTTCTCCTAAATATAATGAAGGTCTCTTCTTTCCTCTCGTTAAATATCATGTCATCTGTTCCCTACTTCATAATCAACGTCCCTTGAATCTTCCATAGTAGTTAATGCGCAAATGTATACCGATTGGCAATTATTAAGCGAGCCTTGATTCAATTAAGCAGTAGCTCAGTCAGGGGGGTGGCAACCGGGCATTTGCCGCCTCCCACAATATCGCAGATTATCTTAACAAAAGCATAGCGTATACGAGCGACAGATGGAAATATGGTAGATCGGAGGTGTCCAAATTAGAATTAGTAACTTTAATCATTAGCTCCTATCATCAAACGAAGATTCTTGCGGATAAATCAATAAACAAGTGCTCAGAAAATAATGTGTTGAAGTATTTGCCCCCAACCCCAAAACAAAATTTCTGGCTTAAGTATGTAAGCCTGCGAGTCACCACTGAGGGCGTCTGCACTATGATCGAAGGCCGTTTTATGGCTCCGCGAGTTATCCACGATGAGTGTATTGACTAGCATCATTGAAGCGGTGATGTTTTTTCCGATGACGGGGTTTTCATATCGGTTAATTCCTTTCGAGCATCGTAGCCAATTTAATAATCACTATCCGATCGAATGCACTCGTCGAGTTATGATCCTACGTATGCGATCAATCATTAAAAAAATAAACGAGTCGACTCCCGGAAATCCGCATTCATATACCGAACCCGAAACGCTCCAAGTGTCTTCTCTCTCGTCGTTGGTTAGATGATGAATTTATTTCCCGTACATAATCCATCTCCGGGAATGCCTCACGCGAAACTAAAAATGGCCAGCGGTCGTGCGTCCTTTCCCCTCTTCCATTTCGGGGTCGCGCCATTGTCTTCTCTGGTCGTCATAACGTCGCTCGCAATCGGCTTGTTGTTCTATTCCTCGCTCGTATTGGGATAATTGCGGGCGGATAGGGAGACGGACGCACACGCAGCCTCGCCGATGGTCTAACCGCGTGACGTTCGAACGGACGCTGCCAACTTCACGGCGATGCATTCCCCTTAGAAGGGAAGCTCTAGAGCGGGGGTTCTTAACCTTTTTCTCCCAACGCATCCCCTAAACCTCTTAAGGCAACCTTATGCACCCCCAATTCAAAATTATGATTATGGGTTTACAAAATAGTAAGAATAGTCACGAGGACCATTTTCACCAAGGACACAGGATGCTATCAGTCCACCTCTGCTTTAAATACTGGGGTATTTAAAAAGATAATCATAAGAGCCACTGAATCTTAATATATAAAACAGAGTGGATGTATATTTGTATGTCCAAATGATTAACCCACTTCCAGAAGACCTATAAAGTTTAAATTTGGCACACTGGTAGCTTTTAGCTCACAGTTGACAGGAAAAATCCGAAACCTCGAGATTTTGGATTTTAAGGTTCCGAGATAGGGGTTCCAAATGTTCCATAAAATCCACGCCGTAGAGGAAGAATAGCCAAAGCCAAGATAAAGGGTTCAAATGAATTCATGCTTAAATATAGTCTATGAATACTTTTAAAGTGAGTCAAATGATTTTTCAGGAATATTATAACATTGTTATCTTTTACCATTAACATTGAAAGATTTATCGCAACATAAATCTATACATCTATTTACATTTGTTCGGTAACCAAGATGTTGTTTATTGTTTACGTTTTGACTAATAGTATTGGCATAATCCACATAATTTTATTGTGGCTTTAAAGGCTTTGGTGCATCTAGCCATGTGAATATTAAGTAAGACGTTAATGCGAAATTATATCAATGGTAATAATTTACAATACAATACATAAAATATTAAATGTTAATGTAAACATCCCTTGCGTAATTAAGGAATAGGGAACGTTTGGTAAAGTTTGGATCTTTTTTGTGGGGGCTCCGCCCCCAAACCCCTGAACCAGCAATTCAAAACTTGGGGTACCCAACAGCGAAAGTACGTAAATTTCAAAATTTATTGTATTATTTTTATTGTAATATGACATCAAAAGTGATATACCAATAAAAATAATAAATAATAAAAATCGTTTGCAACAAAGAAAACTTTCCCGAGCGAAGCCGGGCGTTTCTACTGGTTCTTCATAAATCTTTTGTTTGATTTTATGAGAGTTTATTGTATTTTATTTGCATAAATACAGTCAAATTGTTACATTTTGTTTTCACTGAAGTACTTACGACCTATACTGCGCTTAAATAAGTTTTGTTACATTCCTGTTTACATGTAAATTCCATAATGAGTTTAACTATCTACATTAACAGTTTAAAAAACTGTAGGGCACTCTCTGGTTAAGTTTTGGAAGTGACGTTTTTAAGTCGTGCAGCCACTACCCCCTGCACCAGAGAACCACTGCTCTTGAGAATTGCCTGTTTTACTCGATCCATTGACATCTCTTTTGGAACGAAACGGTGCCGTGCAAAAACTAAGACTCGACCGTCGTATGAAGTTGTTATTATTTCGGCCGCCACGGTCGTAAGCGATAATTCCCGACGGAGAACGTTCGAAACATGGCGAGGCGGTGTATGTTTTCAATCTAGGGCGATGTCCGAGGGCTTTTTAATCGTAATTCTTCCACTTTCGCGCGATTTTCAACTCTCTTGCTTATCGAGCGCGTATCGGATGGAATTTCACAAGCACCTCCGCGTTTGCGTACACATTAGTGCCCTCGGATAGGTCGGAGGCACGTGGCCAAATGAAGCCGTTGCGTCACGTCCCCCCTTTATAACGAAACTCGTGTATGTATTAGCTCTCCTAATCGCCAACGGCAAAGGATGCCGCAAATATCCAGATGCCGTTGGTTACGCAATATTTCCCTCAGAGGATGACTCTGCTCGCGGAACCTCGTCCGAGATGAATAAACATCGCACGTGGTCACCGGATTCGGCAATTCGTATATTTTTTTCAGGGGATTCTTTTTTTTAAACATGACACATGCGTTCTTCGACGCTTGCAGATCCAATTAGCTGCCGAAGGCAGTTGCATCGTTCCATCTCGCGAAACCTCCGTAACAGGAAGGTCACGCGAAATTCGTGAATATGGCTGCTTTGTCGAGTCCTTTTTTTGCTTGGAGTACCTCCAAGTTTTTATTGAATTCTTTTTTTTTGTCCCAAGAATGCAGATAGCGGGCCATTCCGTTCCATTAAAATATTAAAAGAGTTTTAGAATGTACAAGGAAGCATTTACTTTCAAAATACATACCTATCTCTCTTTCCTTGGTAATCCGTTTCATTCGTAAATACGTTTTTTTAAATCTAAAGTTCATTCAAAAAGGAATTGCCGATCTCATATCATGGCTGGAATCCAGCTGACGATTTATTCGCTCAAATTGCCGCGACGGTCTGCGAAAACCAGGTGTTCATTTGGACACAATGCAGTGGTGTTTCGCCGGCAGTAGATTCATTTGTTAATCACCATTGATGACGTCCGTTTTGTAGACGATTTGCGCTCCTAGTTTTCCTGACCTTTTTAAATAGTCATTAGAGCTATCTAAATTGTCAGTTAAAATGTCATTGATAAACATTTTCTTCATTGTTAATTATCATTTCATTTATAACGCGAAATTGAACCAAACCTGTAGAAGTAATCCAACTGTAGAATTAACTCGTTTCAAGAGCAAGAAATTTTAAAAAATATTTACCTCAGGCATCTCCAACAGCCACAAGGTTTAAAAAATCAGATGCGCATTTCGGCCACAAAGCAGCCGTCTTCAGTGATTCACCGAAAATTAATTCTAAAAGAATTAGAATCTATTTTCTGCGAATTACCACTGAAGATGGCTGTTTTGTAGCCGATATGCGCATCCGATTTTTTAAACCTTATTGTGGCTATTGGAGATACCTAAGAAAAATATTTTTGAAATTGCTTCTTGAATATTTTTCAGCAATAAGACGGTTTCTATAGTCCCTTGTTGGACTCATAGTTTGACAAATGAATGTGTTGAGCCCAGCAACAGCTCTTCTTGCAGCTGCATCCAGAGTAAGTAGTCTTGGTTTCCATGCTATCTTCACCTTATTCCGCAAATGGCAATGGAAATGTACCATCCTTCGCTCCATTGAAAGCTGCGATTTCCAAACATTATTCCAAACATTATTTCAACACGAACCTTTGGAGTAAGAGGTTGTTTTCGAAGGATGGTCTCTATCGCTAATCAGACCAAATGGAACTTTCCCCTTTAAAGTCGCGGTACTCTTTTTATGCGCATCTGCGACCCAAGATACGTAATTTTCTTACCAATTAACGGCTATCGTCCTTCCCATTTCACAATCTTTTGACGAACGCCGAATGGAAGGTAGCGTTATATTTAGTAAAATTGACAAATCCTGTCGAATCTTTAAATAAAGCAATGCCAATATTCTGCGAAGAGTAACACAAAAATGCCCTATTTACTGACCTGATCTCTCTCATCTTGCATTTTTTCACTTCCCAGTTTTGAGGAGAAAAAATGATTATTTTTTTGCGTAATTTCCCATTCCTTATTTAAAACGATGTACTCGCACTCGTAAGAAAATGAACAAAACATTAATCTCGTATATCAGTTTGTAAAATAGTAAACATTACTTTCGTCTTGAAAATTGATACCTGTTAATCTTATTACCGACGTCACCATTTTAATTCACGTTTAAACTATACTTCTAATTTCTCCTTCCTTATTTTTAAAATTTAAAAGTCGGCAAAAATGGAGGAAAATTATAAGATTAAATAGAGTTAAAATTAAAATTTCTCAATGTGAACATGGAGAAGAAAGCAGAAAATGAAATGGACGGATCGATTGAAAATCAGCTATCAAAAAGTCTCTAGGAGAGAAAAGATCGATGATACAAATGATTGGAAAGAGTAAGGAGAAATGGATGTGGCATTTTCTGAGGGGAGACCCAAAGATTAAAGACGCTATTGAGATAAAACTTGAGGAAAGAAAAGGTTTCGACAGATTCAAGACGGCTCGAAATGGTCAGGAGAATGTGGAGTACTGGGTTAAATATACATATATGATCAAGAACCTGCCAGTGGACATATTAATAATGATGATTCCGACGATCTAAATTTATTAGTCACGAAGTGCGGAGAATTTCGTTCCCGAGTAATTTTTCCCCATTCCTCTAGAATGCGCGGAATTTTTTTTCTTTGACGGGCCCGACTGGTAATTGAGACACGTGCCCATTGTAACTTTGCCCTTCCGAAGGCGCTTCCATTCATATCCGTAATTACGTAACCGCTGTCAGGAACCTGCCATTCGCACGCGTCCCAAGGACGACGTATCCGAAAAGAACGAACGTTTCGCCGGCGAATAGTTCCCGAAAATGTTCGGCGATGAAATCTACTCGCAGCGAGACGCCATTTCTTGCGAACAACTCTCACTTTTTAAGCTTAAATTTTCGGAAAAGAATCGTTGAAGTCGATTTGTGGCTGGAATCAATTTGATGATATATTTCGCTCCAACAACCATTAAAAAAAGGTGAGAAAATCGGATCTGGATACAGGGTAGCCGTCATCAAAAGCGATCCGCCGATAGTAAATTCTCAACTTTGATCGACGCCTGCTTTGCAACAAAAGTTCGTATCTGGTTTTTCCATTTTTGGGACATCGGATAGGCATAATTTATCGGTTATTAATATTATCAATGCGCAGTTTAAAAGAATTGAAAGAAAAACTGTTCAACGTTCTCTCATTAACAAGGCAAAGCTTCGATTTCGCCACATCATCTTCTTGGTCTGTCGTCGTGACTAAACAAATTTTGATGGGACGTTTTAATTTTTCTTTAGTTGAATATGAATGTTATTTCACGAAAGTGCGCCAGAATTGCTATGATTTAGCAAGCGGATAAAATTTTCAAATTCTAATCAATCACTGAGTACATAGAGCAAGGAGGTCTCCTTTCGTAAATTTCAATGCAGCTATTTCCTACTTTTTAATACTGATACTGTTGTTTCGGCCTTATAAACTCTTAATTGAGGTTACGCATTGGTAATTTGCGAGAAAGTTTGAAAATATTACAAATATTTCAATGCGGTATAACTTCATTCCATTAGCGAGTCCGCAGAACGCTGAAGTGCCACTCTAGTTAGTAAGCCACGGGTAAAGGTTGCCTTAACTCGTGATAATTCCATGGGAAACAAGTGAATAACAGATTACTTTGTCAAAACAACGCCGCGCAAAGTCTTTATCTTTAAAACGGTACTCTTCCATAACGGTCAGAAAAGCGATTTGTTTGCCGTCCAATGCTTTACATTTTCATGGTTCCTTAAAGCGTAGCCATTGGAGTCGGCCGTGCCATACCGAGTAACAACCATTCGTTCCAAAATCTGTTTAACGCTCTCATTTAAAAAAAGGAGGAGGAAGACGATGTTGCTTAACAGGTATGTAATTGATTTAGTTTATTTTTTGTTTTGTACAGAATTGCTCACATTTTTTTAAGATTTAAATTTGACTGGAACGGTGCCAATTAAAACTTTGTTTCGATAGTTTATACCAATGAAGAGAATGAACTCTTTTCTGTAAAAAAAAATCGGAAATGTTATCTCTAAATGTTTCGGAAGAACTTAAAATAACGTATTCTTATATCTCCCGTCGCGTGAGTTGTGCAGAATCGGGTTAGTACGTGGTAGCGTATTAAACGAATATTTTTTATTAACTCGTTATCTGTTTAAGAGGGATAGGTTATGTAGGATGGGAAATTTTAGTGTTTTTTTTTTATTTGTAACATTGGAATTTTATTGAGTTAATTGCCATTAAACTAATGAAACAATCAATTACGCAGAAATTTAGTTCTACAAGAGCTTTGCAAACTCTTTGATAAAATCAATTCTGTTACTTTTTAAGATTTATATGAATATTGACAGTATCATCGATTTTTCGAATAATGGCATTATTTTAAAACTATTTTGTTGTTATAGGAATCCAAGATCGATTTCAGTTAAATTCGCTTTTACCCGTCACAAACTATGGAAAATACGGAAATAACTAGATAGAGAAAAATTTCCTTGACGTGAGCTGCACTCTCCTTGCAACAATTTAGGTTCGAGTAATGTGTCCTAACGTGATTCAGAATGATAAAATTCTTGCACGGCGGGTTTACTATAAAAATTACCGCGCGCGTCACTTGTTTTGTGTGCCTGTGCTAATTGCTGACGAGGAGTTTTCCAAGACCGCTTGCTATCCCATTGATGACGTGATTATAATGCTTCGTCGTGATTATCTAATTTCCACCTTTCTATTAGAGCTATGGTCTACAATGGAAACCAGTTCAATGAAAATGACATTTCGCATTATAAGCTACATTCGTCAAGTTTTCCATCTATGTCGTTCATTCGTCTCAATTTTCACCTAACATTTTACGGCTAGATGCGATAAAAACTAACGAACTATAAGCGGGTGCAAGGAAATAAAACAGAACACCAAAAACAAACACGCCTTCCGAAAATGAAAAATACGCCATGCCATTGAAAACAAAAACGTCGCATTCATTACATGCGGAACCGATTCAAAGGCTTCACAGATTTTAACAAAGTTCTCATACAATTTTCTTAACCTATCGAGGAAATTTAATTAAAAAAAATTAGGCTCAATTGTTTAAACTGGAGATTGAGGATGATCGGGTCTGCTCTTTAATGATTGTTCCTCCGCGTGTTTCGCCATGAAATTAATGTCATACGTCGAATAGTAATTCTTAAAATACAAGGAACCCTGTAATTTGAAGCGGGGAAAAAGAGTGTTTCCTGCACTTCCAGAATCTTCAAAATGCGTTGGGCCAAGCTTGAATACTTTTCGGAGCATTGATAGAATTTTTGATGGTTTTCTATTAGCGAGGGAAGATGGAGTGTCTCGAATTATTGCCCTTACAGTTTAGCGAACAAGCGCTTTTCGGACGAACTATTCAATAGGGATGGTAGCGGGTTATTCACCAACTTAGCAACCTAATAGCATGCAGTCTTAAATTATAATCATCTGGCCCAGTGGTTCCCAACCTGTGAGTAATTTCAGTCAAACCCCGATTAAGGGCCCCCACCTGTATAGTGCCACCTCCACATACCGCCCATGAATCGTTGTAAACAGCACTTCCACAACGACTCTTTTTACGGGAAGTCACCTTTCTTCCTAAAATTTTTAACTGACCAGCTATTCATTGCACCACCCCTCAGATACCAATTGCGCGTAGTCCAGAGGGAATCAGCAGGTCGTAAAAATAAGTACTTTCACCTTATGATTACATCGAGCAAGCATATACCTCGATTTACCGCCACCCCCGCTATAACGCGAATGCCAGTGATGGACAAACGGTGGCGCCAAATCTGGGTTTGGCTGTACCCCACTTGGGGTAATTTCGCAATTTCCAGGTGTAAGTGGACATTGGCCGTCCATGATTTTCCTGTCACGTGAAGAAAGGCTATAGAGCAGACGTGGCCAAACCGCGGCTCGCGAGCCGCATGCTGCTCTTTTATCCTAGTACGCGGCTCTTTTAAATTTCCATGCATAGGCGTGCCAACGTTTTTCTCTACAGGACACAATGACGTAGTGTGACTCGAGACGTGTTTGGGATGCCTAATGGACATGCATTATATCCGAATTGCTTTGGATACAGGTTGTTTTACTGTTCGTAAATTTATAGGCGCAGAATATGTCATGCGGCTCTCGAACTTCTGAAAATCATCGTATGCGACTCCGAGGGAAAGTAGGTTAGGCCACCCCTGCTATATAGTCTATATCTTAAGACGTTAAAAACCTCCATAAACCCTAACCAAATGTAAATTTAAATATAAGACGGGGTTTTTCTCCTATTTTAGTATTCGCAAAAATGAAAATCGTCTTATATTCGCGTAACAGAATATTTCGAGTGGGTTTGTTTAATGTCGAGGCGTAATGCTTGGAGTGATTCGAAGTAGGTCGAAAAATCATATATTTATCTCTGAAATTATGCGCAACCTCTTTTTGCGTTATATTTTTTATGCAGCCTCGTGTCGAGACAGTTGAATGCAATAAAAACAAATTTAACTATTGTTTTTTTATAGGTTTTAAAAAAATCCGCTTATGCGTTCAATTTGCCCGTCTGCCAGTCTGACACGCTAACTCCAAAACGAAAGCAGATAGAGACTTCGTTTTTTCGCCAAACGATTCAGCATTCCGTCTCATATTAATAATATTTCAGACGATTCATACGAGTGTATGTAAATTTTAACATTCTGTAATAACAAAATTCTTTTGAGAAACCGTCATTCACTGTCTACTTCAGCAGCTCTTTCCTTAATTGGTTCCTGTTTTCTGTTTCAACTCCTCTAAAACTTTGGTGGAATCCTCTAAAGCTGTAATCCTGAGGCTAAATGATTACTCTGATGTTGTATTTTTTAAGCTTTGTGCTTTTTCTGTTTGGTTAATGTTTGATTTACGTGATGGCTAAAGGAGTTGAGGTATAAAAAGGTTGGGAACCACTGATCTAATCTAATGATGAGCAACATCGGAAGGCTGTTTGCACGATGGTTTCATGGCTAAAGGAGCTTCCCAGATCACCCACTGCGCGGAAAATTTGGGCACAGATATTGTCAGCCTTCGGCGATTCAATGGAAGCATTATTTATTCAAATATTTGTATGCAGAGGTTTAAAGAGCCACTCCGAGTAAACGCTTGTTATGATTTGCCCGTCTCTTCATGTAAATTGTATTCTACAAAGTAATTCGGTAAGTACAGCCGAATTTGAGGTCGCGGTCCTCAATGCAAGAGCAGAGTATGGCGAGGGAAGATGTGGTCATAGTCCGTTCGTACGTCAGTCCATCGTTCCGTATTTGTGGATTACATAGGCCGAACTTATATACTGGGAGCAACCAGTATTTTAGGGCAGCGATGCTCAACCGGAGGCATACATGTTCCTGAGATTATACTAGGTTTTTCAGCGTTGAAAACCTTAAAGATAATAATTTTTCCTTCAGCGCTTATACCCGATCAAAAATTATGAAGTCATAACTACTAAGGGCATTATCAAACGTTGTAGGCACGATTTTACGGATGAAGGAGCGTTGAATAAAAATATATCAGTGACATTTCCCTCATTTTTGTCATTATAGTTTTCCCAACTACATCGTATTTGAACCCTTGAGAGTTTGCGTAATATTTTTTCATGCTAAGCATCGTTCATGGGCACTTTGGCCCGGTTGAAAATGAAGTCTATAAACAGAAAGGTATTAATAATGCTTGAATTAGTTGAATTTGTAAGCATTATTTATTTCAACACATCCGGGGCTCCTTAAAGCTAGGAGAACCAAGCCCATGTTGGTAAATCAGCCTATGGAGTACGCGATTATTAAAAAAAATAGACAAATGCATAGCCTGCTAGAAAGATTTGCGAGTGATGTTCGCGGTATGAGCTTATACACGAGAATAAAGATGTATCTTCGTAATAAATTCCTCGCTGTAATTTATTCCTCGATTTTCGCCTCTAAGACAGCTTTAAATGTTTTCCCGCACACAAATCAGGAATGCATCATCCAACGAAGTACGCTTTGATGACCTATCAACAAAACGAGCGATTCGATGGAAAAACTTTTAAAGGCTGAATTAGAAAAAAGCAACATCAGCTGCCATGGTGAACCTCAACAAAGCAGATAGGAAGAGAAGAAAAAAAGAACGCGAACGTCCCCTGCTGTCGTTACATTTTCGTCGTCGTCTTTTTTTCTCTCGTCAGGAAAAAGTTTGCGCTGTCTATTTTTATCGGTGCACTGGAGCGGACATTGGCGGTCTCTTCCCCCGACCCTAACCCTTTCTCCTCCTCCTCTGACCCTCCTCTTTCCCTTCTCACCCTCTCTCTCCAAACAGCCCGTATCCTTTCGCATGTGCGCCCGTATGCGGGGAATGCCGTGCTCTGGTGATTGACGGGGAGGTGGGAGACGGGTCGACCGAGAGTAGGGGCGAGGGGGGCGGCGAGGGGATGCCCCTTCGGCCGCCCTACAGTGGGCGCTAATTTCCAAGGCTTGGGGCCCGAGCTCTGGCAAAGTAGAAGGGTTGCCCGCTCTCTCTCTTTCTCTCATCGGATGACGTATTCATGCGACGTACTAAGAGTGGACATGAAATGAGAGAGAGAGGGGGAAGGAGAGAGAGGGAGGAAGGGAGGGAGTGAGAAGGAAGGAGAGAGAGGGAGGGACAGACAGACAAACGACTTTATTTAGAGCGAAATTGAGACTATATTCCTTCTTATATTTAAGGAGGGAGTGAGAGGGAAGGAGAGAGGTAAGGAGAGAGAGGGAGTGATGAAGAGTGAGAGGAAAGGGGATAGAGAGAGGGAAGAAGGTAGAGAGAGGGAAGAAGGTAGAGAGAGGGAAGGAGAGAGAGAGAGATGGAAGAGGATAGAGAGGGAAGGAGATAGAGAGGGAAGGAGAAAGAGAGAGGAGGGATGGAGAAAGAGAGGGAAGGAGAGAGGGAGGGAAGATGGAGATAGAGAGAGGGAAGGAGAGAGGGAGGGAAGGATAGATAGATAGATAGATAATCGTCTTTATTCGGGCGAAATTTAGACCAGAAGGTCCATTCTTACATTTAACCCTAAGGAACCCTAAGGAACCCTAAGGAAAGAGGGAAGGAGAGAAAGAGGGAAAGAGAGAAAGAGGGAATGAGGGAGAGAGGGAAGGAGAGAGAGAGGGAGAAGGAGAGGAGGGAATGATAGAGAGGGAAGGAGAAAGAGAGAGACGGAGAATGGCTTAAAGGAAGGGAGGAATGGATGGGTAATCGAGAGAACATTCTGACTCTGGATGAAGAAATAAATCGGGCGGTGATCGTAATCCCAAATATTTTTATTGTCTCCAAATAGACTCGTAGTGACACGGTAGGGATTTCGCATCGAGACCCGGAGATTCGTCTCTCGGTTTTGATTGTCGATTTTTTGCATTCGCATCTTCCCACGAAGGCAACTGCGATCAATCGATAAAATCGTATGCAATATAATGTGCGCTGAAAAATTGCATTGTATGTTGAAGCACGTGCTTGTTTATTGATTTTTTATTCCTTTGTTAATGCCATATCACATATATTTAAGTATAAGAAGAGAGCTGCTTTTACATAAAATGAAACCTGCGTGTGTTTAAACTTTTTATGTTACGTTTAAAGATTTTATGTTATTTATATTAAGAATTTTTGAAGTGCTTCAAGGAACGTATAGTCATATCACTTTAATGGAGTGTATTTCTCGACGCGAAAATTTCCTCAGAGTGCATTAGTTCGATGCACTCCGTATTAGATGTTGTTACGTCCATAGAATAACATTCACAGCTGCTGGTCCTGACTCATTCGATGCTTTTCCCTGGTTCACACTTTTTCACGTTCGATATTAATTAACGTGAACACTACGTCTTCTTTCTTATTTCGTTTGTAGTGCCATCTTCCTCAACTCAATAACATCCTCGTTGAATTATGAAATTGTAAGTGGTGAAATACGTACGTAATATAAGCCGCACGCATTCCATCTTAAAGATCCCCTTTGCTATGTGACATAACCATCGCGATGGTATTGAATTCCGATTTAAACATTAGCTATTAAATCGAATGTTGAAAATGAAGCGCCGAACAAATATTTTTCCTTAGCTATTTCGGTTCGATAGATAAATGTCTATTTTTCAAGATTAAGAGTAGCAACACCTTCCCTTCTTTGATGCTTATATCGAATCTAGTTTTGACCGAAAATAGCCAACCTTGAAAGAATTTACGAATAGTTTGGAAACGAAGTTATATGTTTGTTCTTTGTAGATGGATTTCCGTTAACAGTTTCCTAACGTCAATATTAGCATTATATGAAGCTTCGGACGGTGAATATGGAAGTTATTTTAGCTCCTGTTCGATACGAATTTCTATATTTAAATAATGGAAGGATATAAAAGAGAAGTATTACGATTTAACTATAAATATCTCGCAAAGCTTCGCAACAATTTCGAAGGACGAAAGATTTTTTACATATTTTTAGAGACTCAGTGAAAGAATATGGGCGAGGATTATTCACACCAGGATGTTTCGGAAATATGTATCATATTTTAGGGGGCGAATTCAAAAAGTCCGGGCGAAAATACATTTCAGCGCCCTCTTCAGATAATTTAAGAAGATATTTAAACGTACATATATGTTTATTTACTCGTCGCTCCTTAAAAATTAAAACAATGACTACGAAAACTGAAGGGATGCTATTGATATTCTGCATTTTCAGCGTTATGTATTGCTGGCATACATTTATCCTCCTACAAACAAGATATAGATTATTGGTAGGGATAGCGCTCTCTAGATTATAGCGCCCCGGGCAACAGCCCTGCCCGCCGTTAACTCGGGCCGGCCTTGCTCACGAATGGAAACCAGTATCGGTCGAACGAGCCTTTTATTCATATCCTACGATACCCCTCCATTTCTACACATGCTACTGCGCGACGTATTAAGATTTTCTCAGACACTGGTAAATGGCTGAGTAAACACGGACTGTTTCGCAAGAATCTTGCACATGCTTCCATCGGCTACACAAAGCGTCAATATCCCGGCTAGGGAGCGTTTGTCGACCCTGGTTGATAAGAACTTGAATACACACCCTGATTCTTGAAACATTCTCGAAACACCGTGTGTGTGCGTGTAGTTGAGCTTTGCGAATATCAGATTTGCTATCAAGTCTAATCTCGAAGCGACTCGTTATGAAATAATCGAGTCGAATCTGGCAGTGCATAATTAACAAGGGAGGGATCGCCAATCTTTATTGGGAGCAGACCTATTGGGATAGGTTTTTAATGATCCATATTAATTGAAGTTTGCGAATATAATGGAGTGACGAAGGACGGGGGATATAGTCCTCAAAATACAAAATTTGGCATTTTATACACACGTATCTATTTAGCAGAATACTTTTAATGAGCATATATGTTTTGAAAAGGAGATGCACGTAGATTTATTTACCATTTTCTATTACAAGTGTCATATTTCATATATCAGAACTTTTATCTGATTATGTTTCAATATATTGTTGTAATTTTTTCGTTTTATCATGATACCAAGTCTTTTCCAAAAAAGTAACTAGTCACTTTGCATGCCGAGTATTGAGTAAACAAGGCGATTTTAAATTTAGTATCGATAAACTTACCGGATAAGAGGTTGTTCTGAGAAAAAAAACTACATCCGCTTAATAAGTTCATCATGAAGTATTTCTACAGCAAGTAAAACAGTTCATCTTTCGAAATAGAAATGCAGATAGTAATAAGAAGACCGATGTTGAGAAGTGTTTCAGCGCTGAATATTCTTTTCGCCTCTGTTGTTTCCTTGAGAAGTAGGGGAATAAATTACGGAAAATTCCCTTTTATTCGCTGGGAATGTTTCCGTCAGCCTTTCTCTAACTCAAAAAATGGCCAAACAACTGCTAGCGAATAAAGCGCTAATAAAATAGAATAGCAACTAAGATACTTTTATGTTGATGTTTGTTTAACCTCATAGAATGCTATCTTTGCAAAAACTACTCAGAAAGTAAGCTTCACCTGCGTTATCAAGTACAACGTTTCGGCGAATGAACACAAGTTACGGTCGATGAAATGACACATACACCCTCAGTTAAGATGACCTGACGCAGGAAATCTTTTTAATGACATTAAATCTTGAGACAGATACAACAATAATTGAACAAATTTTGGTTATTCTTAAAAATTGCATAATATTCAGAAAAAATACTATCAAGATTGGTAAATTAACACCAAATCTACCAGGCATTTTGAAATGCCCAACTCTCAGAGATTCAGTCGGCTGAGTCAGGAATACAAGCCTATAGGTGTTCCGCGTTGGAAACGACCTTTGGGTGTATTGTGGGCGTGGCTTAAGCTTGAGCAGGAATCTGTTAAGGTCCCCCACCCCACTTGGCAACCTCCCTTCAGTTGCCATATTTATCCTGATTATGGTGATACTGTCGTTTAAGTTAAATTAAGACGTTCAATCGTGGTAAATTTCACGCTCAATCTGATTATAATTATTATAATTTTCTAAAAATTCGGTAACATTATTAAAATAGAGAGAAACTAAAAATGTGAACTCAGTAAGTTTTTTATCAATCCTTAAACATACAACGTCATATCTCGGCTTCTACTTATCCAATAAGACCAATTTTTTGTCATGCCTCTTCAAAGATGATTATATAAATGATAAATATATAATGTTAATCAAACGCCTTTATAAAATTTAATAACCTTGTTTTTCTTGGGACATGAAAAAGTCGGTCTGCGGGAAACTTTTTCCCTAATTGACTTAGAGAGATATATTGAGCGAACTAAATGTGCAGAAATGTTGATATTTATTTTTGGAAAAGACTTCAGTACAATAACATTTGTAGTTCTCATGATACGGACGTTTAAACAAAAGCGCGATACAGCGCTGAGAAACAGACCGGCGCGCCGTGGAAGTGGGCAGAGAATAGGGACGCTGCGTAGTGGAGACAGTCAACTGTAAACATTAAGAACTGACAACATAGCTACGAAAAGGTTGGGTTTGTGGTGGGGTGGGGTAGTAAAGGTGACGGAGGGAACTTTCCCTCCGTGCGCGGCGGCAATCCACGCTGGTCATTTTCAACGCGGCACAACTATAGTGATTTGGTTTTTCACAGTAAAAAAATTCTTCTCAAACGAGCAACAAGCGTCTGATGCGACATATCTTTCGTTCATTTTCGTGCTTAGGAAATGCAAGTTGCGCTTGGAAAAAATCCTTTTGGCCTTGAACGATTAATTTGTTTTCATTTCTCAAATATTTTAATTATATTTTGACCGTTGGCTAATTGATTTGTTTTTAGTATTTATATGTTTTAATATATCATTTTAATTTCCTCAAACTTCACCAAGCCGAGCGGTGTATATGGATTTGAAGACGGACGTATCGGAAACAATAGGGACCATTGTATCGACGGATAAACGTACGTAATTATTATCAAAAGTCACTCTAGGTTATTATACATAAAAATATATGTATAAATTGAAATGTATTTTCTTTAGCGCTAAATCTGATATTTAAAGAACACATTGGGTATCAGTTATTTGCCCTCTACTCAGTGCCCCTAGGCCCAACAATATTTTGTGGCCCAATTTGTCTTTTGTGTCGTGGTATGAATAATTTATAATTAAAACACAACTGTGCACTATTTTTTTAATAATCAGGTTTAAAAAGAACTACATATGATAATATTACAACATTTCATTTTAAAAATTAATTTTTCGGTGCTTGTTTGAAATAAATTCGTCTATAATTTCATTAAAATTTATTTGTTTTAATAGTTCACTTTCTATAGACATGAGAGACAGGCTATTTAAGCGGTTTTGTAACATACATGTCCTCAGTTCATTCTTTATGAGTTTGGAGAATGTTCGTTCACCATTAGCAACTGACACCATAAGGCTAAAGCAACTTCAATGTTCTGGAATGCATCTGTATGAAAAGAGCTGTTTTCATGCTGACAAATACTACTTGATGCATGCTTCCAGTCGCTGAAGCCACTATTAGCATATTTTGAATTGGAATTTGACTTGAATATCCGACAAAGGAAACAATACACATTACCAGTGGTTGGTGAATACAGCAGCCACTCAAGTAAAATTTTACTTCCGTTGATATGATTTCTAAGAAAGAGGCTCTTTGTAAAATTACGATTTTTGACGGTGTATTTCCGCTCAGAAGCTTTCAAGTCATCTTCATCATTGCTACACTTACTTAGACCTGTTTGTATTCAGTATTCACACATTTCTTCTGAAATATTTCTCTAAAATCCGCAGTCGCTACTTCGCTCAATTTTGCTAAACACTTGACTTTCAGAAGATGATGTATTGGTTTCTAGTGATATCTCAAGTTCTACTCTTTGATCTATTTCAACTCCAAGAACTTGTTTTACATTTGTCGTTTTTTCTGTATTTGTATCATCCTTTTGATTATTTTCAGATTTGTCTTCGCCTACATTTTTGCAAAATCCCATATTTAGATTTATATAACGACCTGCTGATTCCCTCTGGCCTGCGCGCATTGGGTATCTGAGAGGAAGTGCAACGAATAGCTGGTCAGTTTAAAAATTTTAGGGAAGATAACTTCCCGATTAGTTGGAATCCCATATCAAATAGCTTCCGAGTACTTTTAATGACAGATTATTCTTTTTTTCTTATCTTCTTTAAGTTTGCGTTTTAAAGCACCGCTTAAGTACTTTCGCTTGTCTGACATTTCACGGTTATAAAATACTATTGGTTTATATAAAAACGAAACAAAACTGTCAAAATTTGTGACTTGTGTTAGAGAACGGAACAAATGAAACTATCATATCAGACCAACTTGGTTCTTGAGAGGTGGCGCCAACAGCGGCTAATTAGCAAAGTAGTGCTTGTCAAAATACAAAATAATAAAGGGACCTCACAAACAGACGTCAATAACAATAAAGTATACAAAACAGCAACAAACAATTACTGAGACAATTCACTCACATTACAATCATTTTAATTGATTGTAAAGTTTTAGTGATTTACAAACAAAAGTATAATTTTATAAAAAATAAATATACTTATTCCAACCAAAAAGGGACCCAGTTTTCCTGGGGCCCGCCTTGGCCCAATGGTTAATCCGGCCCTGCCTCTACTTGGGAAGTAACAAGAGGCACCGATTTGATCAGTATGAATCGTTCGTCATTTCGAGTGGAACAACATTTTCCATCCCGATTCGAAGTCGAATCAAATTTCTAATATCCTCGTAGACTCACAGTCAAACTTCGACAGCTCGGACCTTAAGTACTCGCGTATGAGTCGAATCGACCCGGACTAACTTTATATGTTCATATCTTTTTACTTAGATATGTGTCTAACTACATTCTTCTAGCAGCTGAGTTTGATGATGGTTTAAACGTGTTAAATGCTTTCATGGGTCTCGAATAGATAATTTAAAGATGTAGAAGAGCAAATATCTTGGAAAGGACGCGCTAGGCGTACGTTGCATAGAAAATATAACGTGGCGATGGTAGGGAAAGCCTGGAAACCTCCCTAAGACCGCCCGATTCAACCCAGAACAAGATAAAACACCACCTCTTCTTAGACCAAAAATGATCTCGATGTCAAATTTGTGCGTCGAAAAAGGATCGCAAAATTAAATAATTGTCGGAGTTGTTAGAAACTTATTTCCAATGAGCCTTTGTGTCAGCTGTTATGAAAGGGCTAGATTTTAGGACGACTAAAATTTGGGATGAATATTTGGATAAGAAATCTTGTCTTTGCAATCACGATTGGACGTAAGGGGCTTCGGACCAGCTAAACTTTAAAATCTTTGGTTTGAAGTAAACATCTCCAAATAAATTGTTGACGCGTTTTTTTAAACTGTTTGTTATTTTGTATTGAGAGGTTTTTAGGATTACTAATAACTTTTAAAAATATTCTCGCCTTCTAATCATTATTTCTAAACGTTTAAAATACATAGGTAAATTCGACTCAGCGCGAATATTAACGTCACAATTTATAGTGCGAGTATTCGAGGGTTAAGGGAAGACAGTATAAATACAATTTACCGAACGTTACAACTTTGACTATCCGGACTAATTGGAACCAAGGTTTAACTGGATAGTTGGACGAAATAAAAAAATTAACAGTAAAGGAGGTACATGTATTTTGACCGTTTATTTTAAACTAGTAAAAAAGCCCGCCGATATGACGGTAAGGAATAATATCAATAATAACAGCTGTAATTATTATACGTTCTTTGCACGAAGTGAACGCATACTATATGGGAGGTCGTTTCCGTCCGTCCGTCCGTATGTTAAAACTCGGGAATCGTTGAACGTATTATGATGAAATTTGGTTTGGCTAAAATAGGTCGACCGATTCCAATTTTGGTTACAATCGGACAACAATTACGGCACCTTTACTTGAAGACCTACAGTGCTCCTTTGTTTCACTCGGGAACCGCTAAACGTATATGCATAAAATTTGGTATTAAGGAGTTTTGCTGAAATTGGTCGACCGATTCCAATTTTCGCTAAAATTGGACAACTATTACGACCAGTGTACATAAAGACCTACATGTAGTTTACTAGGTTCCTTTGTTTCAACTCGGGAACCGCTGGACGTATTTTGATGAAATTTGATGTTTGGAAGATTTGCAAACATTTGTCGACCGATTCCAATTTTGGTTAAAATCGGACAACAATTACGACCACTTTACATGGACACCTGCAATACTCTTTTGTTTCAACTCGGGAACCGCAGGACGTATTTTAATGAAATTTGGTAAAATTGGTCCATCAATTCCAATTTTGGTTAATGTAAAATCGGACAAAAATTATCACCTCTTTATATCAAGACCTACATGTAGTTTACAATGTTCCGTTGTTTCAACTCAAAAACCGCTTGACGTATTTTGATGAAATTTGGTATTGGGAAGTTTTACTAAAATTGGCCGACCGATTCCAATTTTAGTTAAAATCGGACAATAATTACGATTACTTTACATAACGACCTATATGTTTACAATGTTCCTGTTTCAACTCGGGAATCGCTGGACGTATTTTGATGAAATTTGGTATTGGGAAGTTTTTGTCGTTCGATTCCAATTTTAGTTAAAATCGGACAATAATAACGACAACTTTACATAAGGACTTACATATATTTTACAACGTACCTCGCTAGCTGCTCGTTAAATACTCATCTGAGCGAAAAATATTGAGAACATTGTGAAATCTCAAAGAATGCATTTGGAAACTCTATGTACTCCGCCATGGATTACACCTTTCCAATCTTGTTGAGTAAGAGCCGGTATAAAATTTGCCAAAATAGAGACTCGGGAGAATTTCTTTCTCATTCTTGTTTTCTCCAATGACGAGCCCCTTGCCAAAAATGAAGTACTAATAATAAATTAATAATAATCCCTCCCTCCCTCTCTCCGTCCCTCCTTCCCTCTGATTCCCTTCCTTCCTCTCATTCCATCCTGTCCCAATCCATAGCTCTCCCTATTTTCTCCGTCTCCCTCTTTATCTCTTTCCTCCCGTCCTTTTCTAATTCTATACCTCCTTTACTGTCTATGTACCTTTCATTCTATATCCCTTTCTTCATATCTCCCTCCCCACATCCCCTCTCTCTTGCTCTACATCTATATAGTCGTTTAGATAAGCAAAAGAATCTAAACTAAATCCCAGTCCCATTAGGATTACGTATTTTTGCGAAAAATCCTACGATAATTTAAGGCAATCCATGCACTCGTATATATTTACACGTATGCGGGTTGAGACAGCAGTTGATCCTCGATGTTTAATAATGACGTGGTCGGTAAGGCAACATCCCGTTTAAAAGCCGATGTTTTCCCAAAATATGTGATTTAAATGTTTAATATGAGAGATTTCGAACGGTAGGCGGAAAAAGATGAATAAGAAACTTCATTAATTTTCCTAAAACATAGTTTAAATTAGAAGATCGTACTTCAGTTCATTCTAATTTTAATTTCCAAAAGAATAAAAGTCTGCACTTTAAAAAGTTGATTTTTATGTGTTATCTTACGAGAAACGGAAATCACCCCTCTGGAGTTGAACCCAGGTCTTTTTCGTATTTTTTTCGTTATTTAATTTTTATATCCGTATCAAACATTCCTGCGAAATTTAAACCTTCCACCTAATCGGGAAGTTTGTTAAAAACGCGTTGAAACGTGCCATTGATGACGTCAGCGTTACGCTGACATCACCGAAACTATATGTATAATACGCGAATTGAACTTCCGTTTTCTGCTACAAAATTAAGAATTGAATCACTGTTTTTTGTCCGATATTCTTGAAGTTCCAACACCATATTTCTCTGCTGTTTTTCCCAGATTTGACTTTCTTTGAACTGTTCATTCGACGATGTAACCACTATTTTGGTAGAAATATTAACCCCAAAAACATGATTTTAACTCCCAAGGTAGCACAAAGCGTTGAAGCACTCATCACAGGCTAAAATCGTCTGTTAGGAAGATAAAGATGGGTTTATAGGGGCGATATTGTCAACGTGACTACTTCACCTCCTCCCTGCCGCCAAGATAGGCGGCATCGTTTGGAATGGCGTCGGTTATACAAGAAAAAAGTTTTGCGACAAGTATCATTAGCAACTTTTCGGATGCATCCGGTCGTGTTTTTGTCGCCGTTTGAATAGGCAGTATTCGAATGAGAGGATTTACACGATCAACTTCGTCGACAAAGCGACAGCAATCAGACAATATGCCATATTTTGATGAGGAAATAATTGGTTGCTGAAATTGAAAAATATCCAGCAATTTGAAATTAGATTCGGATAATTGAACATGCGGACAATCGGAATTCGAATAATCGGCGCTCTACAGTATATGAATACTAAAGGGAAACGTCTATTTAGGCTTGCCCAAAGTTCGAGTAATAGACGTTCGAGTTACCGAGGCTCGTCTGCGTAAATCAGGCACGTCAAACTCGAAGAGATGGATGTTAGGATTACAGTTGTTTAATGAGGACCAGAGTTGGACAAATAGATTTTATCTAAAAGATCGGATGTCTGTTTTATCTTTAAAATAATAATTTAGAAAACGGTTTCTATTGTACCTCCGTAACTATGAAAAACTCTTGTCTCCTTTTCACAAAAGTAAAGTATTTATATGAAATCTCGTTCGTTTTGGTTAAGACAGAATTTAGCATTCGGGGCACAGAAGGCATCGAAAGAGCAGCATCCGATCTTTGGGCCACCCGTTTAACATGTATAATGTAAATGTATTGCGGGAGAGGACATGTAAGAACATTTAGGGATCCGGTTAATATAATAATTGTCATATAAATTGTATATAAATTGGCATACGAACTCGGGAAAAAAATAGTTGTATAGCTTAAAGAGTGGAGTTCTTAATTTTTCAAGACAGAATTCAAATACATACCGAATTAGCCTAAATATTTGCTTTTTATCGGAAAAAAGCATGAAATTTTCCTCTTTTCAACAATGTAAATCTGTAAATACCATGGAAATGACCTCAATTCTCTTTAAAGGGACTTGATATTATACGTTACATTGATTTATTGCTTTTAATGGTAATTTATGAGCTCATAACGAATTACAGTGGAACTTCCATAACTCTAATCTCAAAGGAAAGTAAGAATTATTCGCGTTATAGAAAATTCGAGGTTACGGAAATATATTTTTTATGTATTTGTATATACATAGTGGAACTTCTATAACTCGAATCTCAAGGGAAAGTAAACATTATTCGCGTTATAGAAAATTCGAGTTACGGAAATATAATTTTGTCATTTTTCTTGAATTGAATTAACATCAAGTTTATTCCCTTAAGCATATAGGTTAACTTGATCTAATTTTTAATGTCATGCATATTATGAGAACATCATCGCCTATATTTTTTTCTGATAATATTTAAGATTTCACTGTATCCAAAACACTAATTGCATCACGCACTGTGATTGAGGGTATCATAAATAATATTAAAATTCAAGCGTAATACTGAACGCACAAACGCGACGATTCAATTTGGGATATAGACTTTTGCACGGAACGGATAGGTTTGTTTTCTCTAGGAATATCAGGAATCACAATAGGAGAAACAACCCTGGTAGTAGCGAGGTGAGGGACTGCCTGATGCACTGCACCCCCTCATAAAATCTTATGGTGTTACTTTCGATATGGGCTGAAATGCTTGCAGAATACAAGCACCAACTACTTGTATGATATATAGCTTTAGATACATATACGCGCTAGAAGAGCTACAGATTTGAAATTTGGCATGAAGGTGGGTCAGTGGCTACAATCGCTGAAGTTACTCATAATTAAATAAAAGT
This sequence comes from Tanypteryx hageni, assembly GCA_028673005.1. Lineage (NCBI taxonomy): Eukaryota > Metazoa > Arthropoda > Insecta > Odonata > Petaluridae > Tanypteryx > Tanypteryx hageni. Next base: position 31,834,909 of record CM054115.1, read on the forward strand.
AATGAACTTTCGCAACTCCAATATTGTCTTAAATAGATGTTATTGTTAGAAACAAGGGTGTCATTGCTGGGAATTATAAAAATGCACTCTAAAATTGGCATACCAACTTAGAAATTTAATGAAATTATAGCCAGAAAAACGAAATTTATTTCATTTTCGAAGAAAATTCGAATAACTTGCGAGTTGGCCGAAAATTTTGTTTGGGATTTGAAACAAAAAGAGCCAGTAAATTTTGATCGCTACGGCCATCTCGCGTAATAGATGATGAGTGAAAAAGGCGGATGGATTGCAATGGAAAGTGTACTTAAACATCCACGTCGTGAGGGATTTACCAGAGAGTGATATGATAAAGAGAGGAAGAGAAAGAAGAATATAATGAGGGAAAAGACGAAAAAACGAAGGAATCCAACGAGGAATAAGAGACGAAGACGAAGTCTCCTAAAGATAAAAAAACCTACGCCACGAAGACGTGTGACAAGTGCCGCCGACTTTTCCTCCTGAGTGTTGGAGAGAGAGAGAGATATATAGGGATGAGAGGGTATGGGACCAATGAATAGAAGAGAAGGAGGGGCAGACGAACTCGTCGCGCTCATTAACACCTCCTCACCCCTCCCGACCATTCCTCGCCCCAAACCTCCTTATTTTCCTCACTTACTCATTCCGCGTCTCACAATCACTACTTGTACCTCTCTCCTCCCCCATCTCCCTCCCTTCCTCACCTCCCTCCCACTCTCTCTCTCCTCCCCATCTCCCTCCCTTCCTCACCTCCCTCCCACTCTCTCTCTCTCTCTCTCGGTCGTTTGGTGAGCTTGTGAGGACAGAGCCTTCCGCTTCCTAACGGCCACTGCTTCCGATGACGACATCGTCCATACCCAACTCCTACTGTGCTGCCACCTTTGCAGAAGTGACATTTACCGTGACTGCCGTATTAAGTAGCATTATTTTCCTTCTCTCTCTCTCTCTCTGTTTCCCTCTCTCTCTTTTTCACTCGTCTCATATGCCGAGAAGAATAATATTCTGAAAAAAATTTCTCGCCTTGCATTTTTTCCCTCGAATGATCTTCCCTCCGCCGAAGCAAATTCCGGTCAGAAAATTTCATTCCGTATCCTAAATCTTATGCAACCCTAACGACGCTTGTTGTTTATTGCTCTCCTTTTGATGCGAATGTTATACGTAGAACGCGAAGGTCACGTGAAAAAGCCGATAAATAATTGAGATTCGATACATAATGTGGACCATAAGGGAACCTCGAAAACAGAGGTGGGAAAATGTTTGACGAGGCGGGCCGCATTAGCAGCTGCGGTTGCTTAGACGGGCCGCATTCACACATGCAAATACTTCGATAGGCCCTATTAGAGCCAGAAGTTACCTGAGAGAATACGAAGGATTTTATCAACGAAAATTGATAATCAATAATGTTTTAGCGTGAAAACTTCACCTGGAAAGGTATTTCGGCCCTAATTTTAACCAGCAAATACGTATGAAATTATCTGTATTACATTTCACGGTTCGCTTTCAGGATGACATCGCGGGCCGTATAAAATGCTCTCGCGTGCCTGATGCGGCCCGCGGGCCAAAGTTTTCCCATCCCCTCTCTAATAGCAGCGTCGTTGGAAAACACGACGGGCAAATGCTGGTGAGAACGATCGAAGGAAATCTTCTTTATACGCCTGTTTCGCGACATTTGCGCCAAGCGTATTCGCAATGGAGAACGTAATTGCTGTGAATTTTGCGTTGGTCTCGTCGGACAAACACGTTGCGTAAACGGTAATAACATTAAAAATTCATCGAATCAAAAAAAAGAAAAAGATTGTTTGTGCAGACAGTCTTTCGAAGAGCGGAAACCTTGAGATTCACGTGCTGCAAAGAGATCGCTCGAAGGGATAGCGGCTTTAATGTGAGTCGGGGAATATAACTCTTGCGGAGAGAAAAGGGAGATAGTTCAGTCGGATAGGGGGTGTCGTGCGGCGAAAGGAAAAGATTGGCTATTGCGTAGAAGGGAAAAATAAGATCCGTCAATTCAGTGGATTCAATGGATATCTCATATGCAAAAACTTCATACGCGATTGCGCTATAACGTCAAGTATAAATTACGATCGGAAAGTTCGATATAAATTTCAATTTCGCCATTACTAAGGTTTTTATTCCTCGCTCGCATTTCATAAGGAGCACCGCGATGCAACATTGCGATGCCTCAGTTTACACCTGATGGTGATATTGTGATAACGAAACCTCAGTTTTGAGAGCGTTTTAGATATTCAACCAAATATTTTTTGAAGGTTTTCACGACTCATTTAGAGTATATTGCTTCCTAAAAAGGTCCGAGTTTCAGAATGTCCCAATCACTACGCTGTCACCACACTAGACGAGTGCGAATAATTTTCTCTAGCAAAAGATGAATATAATATTTGAATGATCGGTTCGATTTTTAAGTGTATTTATCACGTTTTTGGGAAAATGTTCTTGGGAAAATATCTTCATTCATAGAATGTGTGAATAAATACGCTTCATCATCATCATGCTTCTGTCCGAAGACAGGTTTTAACTGAATCGCTGCCTCCATTTCTCTCTCTCCCTAGAAGCCTCTTTTATACCTCTATAAGTATTATATCCCTGCTTTATATTATCTAATATTCCTATTCTTTTTCTCCCTCTTCCTCTTCTTCCACTAATTTTTCCTTCTAAGATCGTCCTTTGTAAACACTGTCTTCTCAATATGTGCCCTATCCAATTTGCTTTTCTTTTCCTGATTGTTTTTATTAGCATCCTTTCCTCTCCCACCATTTCTAATACTTCTTCATTTCTCTTCCTCTCTGTCCATTTCACTTTCATCATTCTCCTCCATACCCACATCTCAAAACTTTCAAAATATTTTTCCTCCTTCCTCCTTACCGTCCACGTCTCTGCACCATAAAGAGCTATGCTCCATATGTAGCATTTTGCTAATTTCTTCCTTGTTTCTAAATTTATTTTCTTGCTTGTGAAAAGCTCCTTCTTCTCGTAAAATGCTGCTTTTGCCATTGCAATCCTACTTCTGATGTCCTGTTATTAGTTATTCGTAATATCGATATTCGTATAACTTAAAAGGAAAGTATCCTTTTTGTACGAGGAAAACCTGTGGTATAATGGCTAAATCCATTTAACGGCCTAGGCCGAGTTAACAAGAAGACTCACTTTTCTAATTCAGAGCAAAACACGACGTAAAAAGTGACGAAATACAGATAAATAAGACAATTTTTACATTAAAAGGTCATCTAACATTTAAGGAAGCTCTTATAAATAAATGTACGTTCAGGTCTCGAACGGATATTTCGTTTCTGATAGAAAAAATTGGTTTCAGGGAACCTCACGAATATTTGTAATGAGTCCCGTGCGGTTCAGGTGCCGCAGCATGCCAACCCATGGTCTACTCAAATCAATCTAATTAGATAAATTTCGGCGAGTGGTTGCAGATACAAAGCAAACTAGAAAATGGGAGATCCAATCTCGGGATTTCCAGCGAAAGATGTTGGAATCGACTAAAATAGAGCGAAGAGTGTATCTGTCGATTTTTCGGTTCGATGCGGAAGAAAGGAACCCAAAGGAAAACACACAAAACTTTATGTCCCACGTAACCGAAACTTCTTCCTCCTTTTTAAACGAGGTTTTTTCATGGCCGTCGGGTCGTCATTTTCGGGAAGTCAAGTAAATGGAAGCGAAATTTCGGAACCGTTGGAAACATTTTCCTGACCCCGATCCACCGCGTCACACCCACACATGCGTGACCTTCATTTCGGAGAAGAGAGGGACGATCTTATTTCGGAGGCTGCGTCGTAGGAATTGCGATCTCGAGAGTGAATGCATTCCAGCTGATAGGGTCTGTTCGCAGTAGCATTCTCTGAGATGAATTATTATCCCTGCGGCGGAGCGGTCGACATCTACAGGACCGTTGCAATACACAGAAATACCAGATGTAAAGAAAAATTATTCGGATTTCATAGATTGTTTCGACTTCTTGGCTCTTGTGGTAATGTTCTACTTTAAAGGAAATGTCTAGATTATTAGAATCTGTACGTGTAACTTAAAAACAAAAGTAAGACAATTTTTGGTTTAAAATGTATATTTCTTGCTCGAGGAAGTAACACGAGGCAAATAGTTGTCTATTAAAAAGGCTTATGTTTATGACAAGATGAATTACTTTAAGTTAGCGGAAAGAAATCGCAAAATAATACGCAATATATCCGAACGAGGGAAACCGTAATTTTTGAGCAGGCGTGAACTACGCAGTCCTTACAATTCTTTTTTATGCAATTCACTAAGCTGGCCTTACTTTGGTTGAATTATTATTTTGCCATTCTTTTTATTATTCTTTTCGTGATTCGTACACAATTTTCGCCGAAGAATTTTTCAGATGTAATTATTATTTGAATTTAATTTATTTCCTTTCCTATTCGAGTATGTCACGATCGACTCAGTGTCGCTTCACTCCATGTTAACAAAAGTTCATCCATTTCGAAACCATTATTTTGATGACAACGCAGAAATAAAAATAAACTCATGAAAATTTTTTTCTATCGTTGCCCTCTGTCAGCGAAAACGAAAAAGATCACGTAGGTCTTATTCATTTAGTTTCTATTTCGTTTTTTCGATATTTTATTTAATGATGTCGCGGATAACGACAAAAAGTTTTAAAAGTTTCATTTTCATCAATTTAGTTCGCTAATTCGTAAGTTTCAAAATCCCTTCCGGGATTAACTTTAGATAAAAGCCATTTTTGAACGTGGAAACGTCTTGCTGAATTAACTCGTATTCTTTAAAAAACTACAAATATTAAACTCGGTGTGTTAAGGATGAATTTGAAAGGGTTTTCAAGGAATAATACGACTGGGACAGACTCGGAGAAAACCTTTCGAGAGTATATTTCTCGCGTGTACTTCGGCCGATTTGCGATACCGTGCGAAAACACTTGTCCACCGATCTGTACAAGGGAACTCCAACTGCGGGCCATCTCATCCGTTGTAATCTGTTCAAAACAATTTTGACTCGCGAAGAAAATTTCAGGAAATAAGTCTTAGAATTCGCCTTCTCTCTCTCTCTCTCTCTCTCTATCTCTCTCTCTCTCTCTCTCTCTCTCTCTCTCTCTCTCTCTTCTTTCCTTGAAATTGATATTCAAGTTTTCTTCATCCGCATACAAATTCGGATACTCCATCTTCGATCAAGCGTAGTTGGAAATCTTTCACTTTACAGCGGGCATTAATAATTTTCCGAACGCTTAAATTCATTATTGACCATTTTAAAATAGTATAACAGGGAAATTTAAAAAAATAGAGTAAAATTTATGTAAAAAGGTCTTAAAATTACAATTATTATCATTTTACTAATCGGATCCACAAGTAATTAAAATCCTTAATTTCCTCGAAATTAGTTTTAGGTGTTTTTCTGAAGAATTAATTATGCTTTGGTTTAGCTTTATATTATCACGTGGTACAGCTAGAATATGTAGCATTGTTAGTGACCAATTCTTTAAATTGCCTTAAAAATCAAATTTGCGAGTTATTGCTCACTCTAGTAAAGATGTCTACAATTGCAGGTGTTAACTTGTGGAATTTTTTCATATTCTTAAAATGGAAATATACATATCTTCTCATTTAAGACAATAAGGTGTCTTTAGTAATAATAGCATAGAGCGCTCGGCTTAGAAAACTTTTATATGTATTGTAGGTCTTCTCGAACAGTTATTTGGGAAGGTGTGAATTGTTGCTCCGTAAAAAGAGTTTCCCGCAGGGAAATTAATACACTATAATTTTGGGAAGAATAGCATTCCAATTATAATCATCTTGCGTCATCGGCTCATCCTTGGAAAGTTTTACGTCTTTCTAGTTAATTAAATGACAGCCGTCTATTTTTTTCTTTGAGTCACTGCCGTCCGAACGAAATATTTCAGTTAAAATGTGTGTGTGTGTGTATACATATATATATATGCTACATGATGGTCTCAGGTTTAATTTTTCATATTTAAAATCTTCCATGTCCTTACTATGTTTTCGTGTTTGTGACACTTCTTTGAAATTGTGAATCCACACGACATCATCGTGCAAAAAGGAGACCCGGCGGCCTAAAAATAGATCTACATTCTGTCAGTTGTGTCGGATCGAGGCAAAGGCGTTACTGTGAATTTCAGTCATTGGAAATTTATGTGACGTCAGCGATCGCTGACTTGAATGAAATCGCGACGAACGAGTTGGCATGAATCAAAAGACTTCTGAAGGCGAGGCCAAAGAAGATCTTCTACTTTTTATATGAAGGTTCCAAAGATGAAATTTTGTACGTCACTAAATGCTCGCGGAGATAAATTTTCACGTCATTTAGGACAGCGTAAAGGCGCAAAAATGAAATGAGATTTAGTGGTCACTTTAATTGGATTCGTTTGGCAGATGCTCGGCATTTGTTTTTGTTTAGCAACAGCTCAATTTCCCGCAGCCATTTAACGAAGTGGAAATGTCCTAGTCGGCTTTGTACCAACAATACTTAAATAGAGGTGGTATTTAACAGTTCGTTATGAATCGTAATTGTCTAGATGATTCCGTTCAATATTAAATCGTTTACTTGTTTCTATGTCTGCGCATAAGTTTATTTTTTGGGCCGGAACGCGTTTGGGAGAAAAAGTAGCGCTCCTTCGCTTTTTCAGAAAAAATCACACATTTTTATTTTCGAAAATAATTAAACGGCATTCCTATAGTCGTTGAAACTGTGGGATATAATATTTATAACTGTTTAACATCTTTCGGACGGAAGTAAATAACTACGTTGTTCTTTTTTTCTCCGTCCGTTGTTAAATTTTTATATCGTTTTATATTGTATTATGCATATTGTATTTCTGCCCAAAGTGGATATTGGTGTCGGTTTCTAAATATATTTCGAATAAAAGCGCATCACAATGAAAAATTAAATTGTTCTTTTTCGCAAAAAAAAAACAAAAAACTATTATCCAGCATTTTGCGTCGCTAGAGTTTGTATAAAATATTGTTTTAGTATGAAATCACATAAAGATAATTTCATGAGCTGCCCGATTATTTCAGTTGTTGGAAATCTATTTTATTAAGAAATTTAATATTTCAAACTGCTGGATTGAATTATCAGGTTTTATGACGGTGCAGTTTACAGAATATTTAACTTTAGCCAGTTTTACAATCCCGGAAATTAATATTAGAAGGGATAAAGGGCAATAAAGAATCGCAGTAGCGATGGGTTACTATAACTCTTCACGCGCAAATATCCAACATTTTGAAGCTGCCAATGTGCTGGAAATGAATGTGATTGCTATTCTCTAATGACGCACTCTCTGGTAGCGAATGTATACAGGTCAGTGAAAGAAAGACGCGATATTTATCCGTTTTTGCGATCACTTAGACCTCTTCCTCGGTTATTTTTCCCAATACTGGGCACTCAAATATCTGTAAGGACTATTATATCTCTTCTATTGCTACTGAAATCTCGTTCAATAAGTTATTGGAACAATTTAATATAATTTCAGATTTGTATGAAATTTTGGAACAGCTATCGACTTAGGCGTCACATTTCTCCAATGCGAAGTTCGATCTTCTTTTGTCGTTTTCTGCTTTGATTTTAAATTTCATATCGCGGTATTGTTGTCTATTTCATATGTCTATATTTTCGCAATTTGGGAAAAGATTTTAATAAATAGTTTCTGAATGGAGAGAACGGAAGAAGTAATGACTGAATATCAGCGGAAATTAAGGGATATAATGTGTATTCCAGATATTGGCGGAGAAAATCGTTTAGGTGAGGAAGGGAAACCGGTGAAAATACTTTTTTGTGATGATTCTTGGGCGAGCAAAATGTTCCTTTGAGGAGGAACGAAAAACACTTCAACCAACTTACCCAACTCGGTGAGGACGAGCAAAATGTTCCTCCACGCAAAAATTTCCCATAACAAAAAAAGAAGTACGAAAATCGCATTTGGGGAAAGTGACGCCCAATTCGATAGCTAAGCCGAAATTTTAATACAACTTTAATCCCATAGATTCCGATATCTAGCTCAATGACCTTCTGAAGAAAACCTGATTACAAGGAGGAGGTTGAAAATTAAGCATCTGTATACAGACTAGAGAAATATGAAATCTTATTCTCACTCATAAATCAAATTTGAGAAATTCGATTAAATTAAATGAATTTCATTTGTGCGAAACATAATCTAAACGTTCCACTTAGAAAATATCGTTATACAGAATAAAATAGAAACGGTGACTTAAATTGGCTTTTTTCCAATAAAGTAACCGCTTACGAAGGAAAAGGAATTCGTGGAAGCATATTTGAAGTGTCCTTTTCGCTCTGTCAGATATAACAGAATAAATTTTCGCCCGAAATTTAGCCGACTGCTCTCGTCTATCAACTCATTACTATAAATTAACAGGTCATAAGACCAGGTATGATACCCTGTGGCATAACAAAATTTGCTCTCGCCTCGTTCGACAACACTGAGGAGTGCCCGCTGAGTAGTGATGCCAACGAATGCAATGATCCAATTAACAACATGATAAACGTTCAGGTACCATTTAGATGGGCCTGGTCCCGAGGTAGGTAGGGCAGGAGAAACAGTAGTTTAAACCGGCTTTAAAGAATTAGCAGGATAAAACAGCTAAGTATTTACGAGAGCGTGTTTGCATCGATAAATTCGCCATCGAATTACCGGAAGTTGAAATAATTACATCCAAACGAATCCGGTTTTTTTACTCCCAGAATAGAAAAAAATACACCATAGAATGCAGGGACTGCGTACCGTCGTTCCTCGAAGAGAGACGCAAATTTTAAGCGCAAATTCTCTCTCCCACTTCCTCTTCTCCCTCCGAGTCCGCTCCCCCTTCCACCGCAAACGGCGCGTGCTTCGCAGTATTGGAGGCCGCCTCCAATAAATGCGAAAGATTGAGAGAGCGGCTTCACATCGCTCTTTAACTGCAGAGAGGAAGAGGAGGGATAGAGGAGAGGGAGGGAACGAGAGGGAAGGAGGGCGGAAGATGGTGACGAGACTCTCTCCCTGCTACAATGTCGTTCGCTAACCATTAATTTCCTATGCGCCTCGTGTCCGCTCGAAGGAGGGTGAGTCGGAGGGGGATAAATGACAGAGGCAGCGGGATAGGGAGAGGAAAATGGAGGACGAGAGAGAGAGAGAGAGAGAGGGAGAAAAGAGTAGGATAATTAAGAAGAGCGGGAGACGTAAAGATGGACAAGATTGAAGGGGGAGGGGGGAAGAACTTGAGAGGGAGGATGGAGATGGAAGGGACCGTATGGAATCCATAGTCGCCTTCCCTTGCGGACAGATCCACGATCAGGTTCATCTGTCACATTGCTCCGAGCCGTCGTGTTTCCCTTCGCCCCTCGTCTTTCATCAACCTTTCATTCGAGAGCGAAAGAAGCGAAGTATAAATGAGAATGTTTGGTCGGAGAAGGATTCGAGGAAGGAGAAGGGCAAGGGACGACGATAGTCGATGAAGGATTAGAAGGGAAGAGAGAGAAACGGGAAAAAGAATGGAGGAAGGGATCACGCGAGAAGAAGAAAAAAGGGAATTCCAGGCTCGGAATATGCGAGAGGGAGTGATAAAAGAAATATGGCGGGAGTAAACGCTGGGAGAGGAGAAGGAGAATACCGCGAGTCTGCGTCGAGTGCCGTGGGTATTGAAAGTTGGAGAGAGAAATGGGAGGGAGACCGTGATACGAAAATGGATAGGGATAAAGTGAAGACGAAGTGAGGCGGAGGGACAGACAAACAAAAGCCTTTATTTGGGCGAGGTTGAGACTTATTGGCCCCCTCTTATTTAAACCCAATCATCAAATAGGTATTTTACAATTTTCCATGTAAAATATTAATACATATTTACAGATTACAGTGAAACTGTGAAAGAGGATTTGAAAAAGTAAACAATATAAGTACAACTGGAATATAAAGTTCCAAGATTTAAAAGGATGTAGTGGAATATAAATGGGCAGGGAGAGAGAAAGAGAGAGAGAAGGTGGAGGGGAAGAGAGCGAACGAGGGAAAGACGGAGAGAGAAAGGGAGAAAGAGCGTGAAAGAGACGGAGAGAAAGAACGAGGGATGGCGTTCGTAAACGATCGGAATTACATAATGAGCCAAACGAGTGAGGAATTAAAGACTAGCCGCTCGACGTAAGCATGACAAAGGACGTCATAACGACGTAAGATTTCGTTTCCCTTAAGTTGGATAAAAAGGGAGACCCTGTACTAAGGAAACGGAGCGATACTTTTCCCTCGCTGATCCATCTCTGGTTTTCCGCCACTCCGCTGCGAAAGGCGGCGGATAAAGCGTTCGATCGTGTGTCCGGCGGGTTTTCGAGTAGATCGGCGGTATTCGAACGCGCGCTCCGTCGTCTGGAGTGACCGAATGCATTCGCCTAAAGCGGCGTTGATATGCGAGTGGAAGTGGGCGTAATCAGGTCACAGGCAAATGGGCTGTGATTCGGGGAGAGAACATCTCCTAAGGCTTAAAAAGAAAAATCTATCCGAGGTTTTTTTCCATCTCGAGAAAAGAGAGACTTAAAAAATTATTTAAAATTTCAGAAACCCATAGCTATTGCGAAGGTTTATAGTTTTATAGTTTTTCGAGGTAGTAAACAGTTGCTGTATCAAGTCAAGTCCAATATTTTAATGTCACCTGTTTTACATGCATCCACAGAGTAATCTTGCCAAGTTTATAGATTATGGCTGATTTAAGAAAGTTTTGAGTAACGCGGGTTCTGTGGATTTTTCTGTGCATTCTTCATCAACTTTTACTTCTGATGCTAAATTTTATATCCTCATACAAGGAAGAAAAAACGCAAGAAATAACCTACAAGAACTATACAATAAACCCTTTTCAACTTAACCCTATATACTTTAAGCATATGACAACAACCTTCAACGCAATTTTTTTTGCCTTTACATTCAGTTACAAAGACAAACACTACTTCATTGCTATCATATCACGTTGATCGTATTGCAAGGGTAACGATTTTACAGTGCCGCCGGTTAAACTTTAATATTTGCCTGGAAGGAGGTGTCGGACAATGAGTTCGAATGAATGGAAATACCAATAAAAAGCTGCGAGAGAAAAGAGGAAGTGTTAGATGACATAGGCGCGTGAGGTAGGTTCTGCCCTCTCGGCGGTCAGGAGGCGAACTAACTAGCCGCCGAGTGAACCGCGAACGCGTAATCTCTTTCAAATGGAATGCAATGTCGCGCTTGAGGAAAGGTATCATTTACTGACGATCTTCATTTAAATAGGAAGAGAAATTTTTCACCGATAGCGCAACTTTATGCGAGATAGAGACTCTCGCTACGATGATGCATCAGTTACCTAGAAAGTGTAGAGCAATTGAAAAAAAAGTTCACACCCAACTCTTCCTTCTTCCCACTCGGTCCTTCAAAGAGTGGTATAACCTCTTTCTGCCTCCTTTTACTGTGTCAGGGTATAAGGAAAATGTCCCAAAAATCATTTGTCTTGTCGCGAAAAGTAGGTCTAACGAGCTTTTTTATTTTAAATCCATCTAATTTGCGCTACTCTCGAGTTCCAGTTCCAAAAATAGGACCTCTTAAAAGATTCGAGTGCTCAATGGACGGCTGTCACGTCGTCCCTTCCTCTTCATAAGCCCCGCTCCGAGAATAGAACGCACTCTTTGGGGCTTTCGGTAAACACTCGTGCAACATCGAAATGGTTCCCAAACGATTCATTATATTAACACGCGCGTTTAAATTCGCGGATAAACTGTTTATTCCGATTATCCCCGACTGACTAATAGCCGGAGGGCTTCTGAAATTTTTAATGCGCCGTTTCGAAAGTAAAAGCGGTTTATTTCATCCGACCTTGCGCACCAAAATAGAAAATGGTCTGTAGGAAAAAAATGCTCGATTCGATCCCAACAAACGGATACGTCATTGCTGATGCGATTGGCGACGCCAAACGGTTGCGCCGCGTACTCAGTTGCCACCCTTTTAAATGCGTAGCTGGAGATTTTTCAGTGTATTTGTCGTTTCGTTTCATTTGTTTTTTCATAGCATCCAAAGATTTCTCGGGCGGAACACTTAGGAGTTGCTTTAGGTTATATCCAAATTTAATTGTTTTTAATGGGAAATTTAAGTCGAATGCTTATGTATACTAATAAACAGACTAATCCCTGTTTGTTTTTTCTCTCATCATTTCTTATTTTTGTTAAACATACGTGGTCGATACGTTTGTGTGGAGGAATTAAAATTAGCTGTTAGTTTCCCACACTGTTCACGGTCGTCTGATTATCTTCCAGAAGAATGTGGATTCACGTTTTCGGTTTCAACTGCTTTTTTTAAAGGCGCCGAACGTGTCGTAATTGAGGCACGTGGCGTCATCAAATGCAAGATAACGGTGAACTTGGCACAGTTTCTATCTCAAAGGTTCCAGCGATCATTGGGAACAAGGTTGGCCGAAAGAAAAAAAAACTCAACACGATAAATTACGTTCGATAATCAAGAGGAGTTCCTTTTTGTTTCGCCGTTCCGCCATTATTTGCTGCCGTTCTAAAATTCTACCGTTTCCCACGATAACTCACCGTTTTCCACCATTTCCTAGATGCCTGTCTCAAGAATATTGCGTCAATTCACTGCTAAGGATTCCCTTTGCCCAATAATGTTTCCTAAAGTAAAGTTTGTTTTTGAATTTCGTACGGCCAAGCGTGAATAATCGACCCGTTTCACGCCAATCTTCCTTCTCATGTCCCAACTTCCGCATCTTTTCCGTCACCTGTCGACTTCCATCGCATTCTTCTCCTCCCACGTGCTTCGCATTCTACTCTCGTTCCATTTTCTACCTCTTCACCCACTTCGAGGTCCATTCATAGAGCCTATCCTTGGCCCCTCTTTATTTTTTTCGACCTTTTATTTTGGCTCCTCCATACAACGAGCCGATTCAAAACTAACACACTTTTTGATCCGTACGTTAGCGCGTATCCGGATATTGGCGCAAATTGTTACTTCGACCTCGAGCCCTCTTGAGGTATCTTGTGGCCCCTGGCATCTATAATTGTGGGATCCCATTTAAAGATCTAAATACGGTACCTCTATGCTGGTAATTTCCGACAACTGGACAAAATAATATTTTAGAATTAAATAAATCACTAACATTTTCGCGTAAGAAAATAATTATTATAAAAATTCAAATAACGAATAAATAAGGTGTTATTTATATTCATACGGGTCCCTTACTTGATCGGGGCCCTGGACTCGGACCCTTAGAGCCCCATCCCTTAGGCTACGCGCGCGCTGGCAACTTTAGCTGAACAATTATTTAATTGCCTGGATGAAACGTATTGCTTTTTATGAGAGTACGCGCACAGGCTACTTTTAGTTGCGGCAACTAAAAAGTTACAACGTGATCCATTTTCGAGGCAACGGAACTGTTGCCGGTATTAATGGAACGTTCATGTTTGAAGGCAACCGCGCGCACTGGTGATTATTTAGTTGGTTACTGCCTATAGTGGTGTACACATCTCTCGGCTATTTTGTCGCCGCCATGTCTGTTTCGGAAGTTGGTGACATTGAAAAGTTAATCTGTGAGGTGGAGAAAAGAGCAGCGTTATATAGAAATAAATTTAAAAAATTCAGTGATAGAGTAGGGAGTCACCACCTCCCATACACCATCCAATGTCTCTTCTCAAACAAAAATTTGTAGCAAACCATTTCAATTAATTAACAAACTAGAATGCCTATACTTAATACGTTCAGTGAGAAATTTATTATTTTTGTAGGTAATTCTTGGCCCAGCAAGCACTAACAAATTATCAAAACTTTCGATGCTAATTCTGAAACAGTTAAAAATATCCTCTGTAGTTTCTTAAATCCTCGTATAATTTATAAAACTGCCCATCTAAAAGTCTTTGACTAACTATGGGATGTACCCGATAACGCTTTTTACGTCGAACTTTCCGTATCCTAAGAAGTAGTGCACATACACATGCTGCCTCTCTTAAGTCCATTATGTATGTCCATCATTATGTCCTTTATGTCACAAATATTAGCAACTTTTCAGTTGCAATGCGCGCAAGACCACTGCTCGTGCCACCATCAGCAACTTTTTTATCGCCGCAACAGTTTTAGTTTCCAGTGCGCGCGTAGCCTTAAGACGGCACTGCTTCGATCTCATAAATGTTAGGCCCGCTAAGTTAAAATCTTACAGGATGTTTATAAGGCGAAACGCGATCACTATGAAATTCGGGTTCCGTAATAACATTTTTCGTGGTCGTGATCGCTTCTTTTCATCGGAATTGACCAATCCGAACGGCTGCTTAAAGGAAAGCTGTCGAGAAAGTGATCTAAAAAAACTCGCTCGTTCTATTCTCTTCGACGAAGTAAAAATTTCTTTTTCTTTCGAACGTCACCTATGGTCCCATTTTCCCTCTCTCTCTCTCTTCTCTCTTTCCACCTCTGAGCTACTTAGTTTGTTTTCGCGCCCATTTTCTCGTATCTCTCTCTTGTTTTCCTCATTTATTTCCTCTCTTCTCTCGTCGTTCTTGCGCCTACATAGAAAGCACATCCCACTGGCAACAGACGCTAAACTCTCCGCCTCTCTATCCGGACGGCGGGTGATTTTTAAGGTAAGGGAACGGCGTCGTAAACGTCTATTTAATGAGCGTGAAATGTTCCGATTTTTGTCGCTAAGCATTTTTCCGCGTTGCCAAGTATTTTTCTGCACTTTAAAGTGTTTTCCCATTCATGTAAAAGTTTCCCATCCATTATCAAGTTCTTTAACTTAATCCATGGTTACGAAGGTGCGCGTGCTTGGAAAGATACTAAATTACTGAATGTTGCGAGTGGTATTGGGAGGACACGCAAAAACTCATCCAAAGATCTTGCCGCGACGTTCGCTTCTGCTGAGAGGTATATTTTGACATTTCGCGCTCAATGTCGCTGAGTTTTCATTTAAAGTGTTGATTTGTGTTGTTAAGGTATATTCTCGAGTGTTCGCGTATAAGATTCCGATAGTTAAGTGGGAAATAAATTTTCAAAGTAGACAATTTGTAATCGTTCTGATGCAATTTTTTATTCATTCTCAAAACCGAGAAAATAAACTCATTGTGGTTGAAAAGATTTCCGCAACCTCGTCAGAAAAACAGACCTAGGAAGTGATTAATCCGCGGCAATACAAAATATTCGAATAAAAAAATTGCTTCAATATTCGAACGAGTCTTTCACTATGATTGCATCGTTTGTTTGCTCTCATGTGGTTATTACGATGATTTTATAGAGTGCGCTTATTGAAAGAAAAAAACGAATAATGGCTAAGTTAAAGAAACATATGTACGATTAATTAGATTCGCATGCTCATACAAATATACCTCTTCAAGGAGACTGACACATAGTATGTGGCCATTAAGTTTCATTATTTATCGATAGAGATTGAAAATTTCAACTGATGGATATGTTATAAGCGTATCGTAATTTTATTTTTAGTTTTGATAGTCGCTTAAAACTAAAAACCTTGCTTTAATGCCTTAGTCATAGGTCATAGGTATATCTACAACTTAATGGATAATGGCAAGAAACCTGTTCCTGGAGACGTTATTTCATCTTTAATTGAACTTCTAATTTGTCACACCAATGCTGAAAATGTGATTCATTTTCATCCCCCTCTGACAGGAACGTAATTATAGGCTAATTCGGGTTCTTCACATTCTCCTGTCCTCCGCAACCCTCTCCATATATCGATAAGTCATTCCCTTTCAGTGTATGAGCTGAAAACTTTTCCTTCGGTTTGTTTCTACAAACGCTCGTTTAATCATAGTCTCTCTCTTGGAGAAATATCCTTTCCGGTAATTTGCGTTTTCTTATCTTCTTATTCATAGCTCATAACATTTTACTTTATTCGTCAATGTTATTTTTGGCGTTATTTTCTTTCTTTACTCTAGATTTTTACACCGACCTCCCACAATTTGCTAATATTAACTTTTGAACTTGCATGAACGGTCGCAGACATAGTCGGTCAAGTTCTCGCGGGAGAACTGAGATGAGGTAGAGAATGTATTTCGTAAGAACTGAAGTTGAACCGTAAAATAATGCATTCTTTAACCAGCGTACTTTAGATAATTCAGCGGAAAACCCCAAAAGTCCTATATTTTTTGTTACACGTGCTAAAAGACGTGAAATTTTTCGCTATTATCCAGGATCGTTCAGAATATTTTTACAAATAAACTCCTAGAATTATAGGTATAGAAGAAATCGTTAATAAGAGCGTTATGGTGAAGTTATTTCTACCTCCGTAGAAGCGATGTCTATTGCAATGCCATCTTTGTTAATTGTAAAAATAAACACAATGAAAACTTATCGGAATTTCCTTACAAGCTGTATTTCCTTAGGGTTGCCGTTTCTCCGAAAACAGATGTCGGAGCGTGTTGTCGTTGGTGCGGCATTATCCTCCAGTATACCCTCAGGTGGCCAAATCATCTCGATCCTTTAGAATAATTTGAATGGAGAAACTTCCCAGGTTTCTCGCGAAAGTGGAACGATTTCCTAATGGCAATGAGGTCGTGTGTTCGACTCCAGGCATGGGCACCGATGTTCTCAATACTCCCGGACATAAATAACCGTCTACCCATTGCGGCGCGTTACTCAAACTAAAGGTAAAATGACGGAAGTGTCGAACGCAATGAATGTTTTTCGTATCTCGAATCACTCGTGAAATCCTCGGATTCGCGAAAGCGTGGATGTCTCTCACAAATGAAAAATACCTTTATTGATGCTCTGAAATGCGAGGAAAAATATAAGCTTTCAAGCAAAGTTATTGGATTTTTTAGAAAGGGAATGATATTTTTTCATTTCAACATTTTAACTCGAATACAGTATCGGTGATGTTTTACGCACGGCACTTTATGATCCAACTCTAGTATAGATTAATCCGATTTCAAGATTTCTTGCTCGCACCGTGGTTATTAACAATCATGCGAAAAATCGAAAGGGAAGTTAAAAAAATAGGTAAGCATTCTTACTAACTGCGGATGAAACGTATATTTAAACGGGTTTCGGTTATATACCGCTCTTTAAAGGTAACTTTAAAATACAAATTATTGAGAGTGTAGATTAACAAGGTTATGCTCAAATAGCGGACAATTTTATTATTAATTCTTAATTTTATTTTAATTAATAATTTTCCTGTTGAGGTCAGCGTCACCCGACATGATAAAAAATCTCGTCTCCGCCCTTGGTCTCGCGAGTCCTAAACATCTTTATCACTTCATCTTTCTCTTCACCTCTCCGTCTCCCTCTGCCTCTCGTCCCGATCCACGCGCCTTATCGCCATCTTCTTACCTCCTTATCCGGAGCAAATCCCCTCTCCCTCCATTTATCTCCCTCGCTTATCTCCTCCCTCCCTCCATCCCTCTCCCCTTCCCCTTTTTCTCACCCTCCCCTCCCGCCTCATTCTTCTCTCCAAGAACACCCCGAAGACGCCGTCTTTTTAGAGAGAGAGATATACATGTACAAATAAAGATACACAGGCGGTGGCGATTGGAACGCAAGATTTTCCAGTCGTTGTGATTGCATCGGTGAACGTGGAGGTGGCTGAGGGCGAGTTATTTTTTTCTCTATCCATCGGGATTTAATCCTTTTCCCGGGATCTTTCCGTTCCTTCGGGTTTGCAGAGAAAGAGAGGAAAGGAAAGCGACCGGAGATGCCTCAACCGGACGGACGGCAGAATGGCGACTCCCTCACGCCGAAGATCGCCCACGTCCGGTAAGATTCCAATCGTCGCTTCCGAATGGGTGTCTTTTTTGTTAAAAATAACGTATCAGTGATTTAAAAAATAATGGGACGACGCGACTCTAGTCCGGGTGTCCATTGAGTAGGGGTATGTAAGGTCCGTACGAGAGGGAAAGCTTGGTGATAGGTCGGCTGCGGTGGTGTGATTGGAGTGATAGGAGGGGTGTCGAGGGAAGAGGCAGTTCACCCAAGGACTTGGCTCGGACGTTGGAGGATAGAGGAGGGGGGATAGGGTGTTACAACTGCTGCTCCGTTGACTAGGTAGACATCCTTATAAACACGTCATTCTCTTTGGCTTACATAATCGCCGTCTTCTAAGTATGTCTCGGCATTTTATTGCTAAGAGTTGGCGTCACCAGTACAAACATGAACCATTTTACGGATTTAGAGCTTCTCGTAGTAACCCATTTGCCTCCTCAAAAAAGAAGTTCCCAGGGTTATACTGAGGGGCGTTCGTCGCAAATCCTGCGTTTTTTAATTTGAGAAATATTCTACGACAAAAATTTTTCGTATTCAGATTCAAGGCCTATCCTTGCACAATTTAAGCGACCGTCAGCAAATGAAAATAGAATACTTCAGTGATGCATTTTAACTGAAAGATCCTGGATTAATTTTATTTAGAAAAATATCATGATGGAACTTCGTTCGAAATAATCACTCGTTTTTTCATAACTTGAATGATAATTTCATCGTTGTTCTTTTCCTTCAAACTCAGTACAAAAGAAATCGATATGTTAAATTCATTGCGTAATCGATTCCCGTTAGATGCGGTTTGAGTCGGTGTAATCTCGTAACGAGCGATAAGCTGTGGATTTTCCGATTACCACCGTTCAGAAGGGCTCGTGTTTTATTTTCCTTTTTAGGCATTGCGGGAAATGTATCAGTTATGAGTGTGATAAACAGTATCGCAGATAATAATCAGTTGTACCGAGTTTGAACTCGAATTCTGCCAGAGGTCTTCCTTTTCTTCTCAAAGAATACACATCTGAAATTGATAGATAATTAATTAAATCTCGACCTTTCCTTCCTTTCATCTCAGGTATAAATTATATAACACATTTAAAATTTGAGAAGGTAGGTTTTTGAAATGTAATCTAATCTAAATCTCCTTTATCTTTGATAGTCATTACAAATCACATGAATTATGAAATAAACATTATAAATATAAGTGGCGAGAATTAAAGATATCGTTCTCTTAAACAGATATTGGTCGGAAAAATCATGTGTCGTGCATCAGGTGCGTATTGAAATCTCGATTTAAAACTGTTGAAGATAATATTAATAAATTTAGAATGACTAGAGGCCTATTTTAATTGTGTTAATTTAATTTGCAAAATTTCTTTATATACAATTTAGTGTTCGAATTCTTGAGCACCCCACATACTTCTGTGTGTAAACCAAAGTTCGGGCGTCAAAATACCAGCTTTGGCTAAGGTTTGGCCTTACGATTTATTTATTGTCATGGCATAAGACAGTTTGATCGCCAATTGTCTGCGATGCATGTTAAAAGGAATTGCTGGATCATTTGACGTGTCAGTTTTTACACATGGGATAAAGTGAATGATTCCAGCCATAGAACCATTAATGACTTCTAATAATTAATTTAATTATTAATCACATTTTATTAATCAATCATCCATCATTCTCTCTCACATTTACCAATAATAACCCACGCTACGTGCCTCTTATTTACGCTAAATAATGGTACATTCGGTTCTCGAGTTAAATCATAATGTTCTCTTTCAGAGACTTGATTGTATTATAACTTTAACTGGAGTAAAATCAAAATTAAATATTATAATTACCGATAATCAAATGAAACTTAAACGTATATAGCATCTATATTAATTTCATTTAACATTATAACGTAAGACTTTCATTTAAATAGTAACTGAAATTAATATAGCGTGTTGTATACATTGAAGCTTTCTTTAGTTTTCGATTTATTCACAGAATTCTGATTTTAATTCTTACCGATACGTAAGTGTAGCTTCAATGTGTAAACTGTTAAACGAAGCGAATATGAAAGTTTATTTACTAACATTACTAACTATATACTGTTGTTAGTAACCATAAAATCTCTGTAAACTAAACGACATTTCACTTTGTGTAATATACCTTAATATACATATATAAGCTGAACACGACTTCTATTAGTTCCGTCAGGTTGCAGCATTCCACTGTTACTCCACACCCTCTACAGGAGGTTTTGAAAACTTAACTGCGCTTGGCAAAAGTCACCTCACCTTGTGTATTATAATAGAGATATAGTTCTCTTGAATGTCGATGAAAAGAAAATAAGGGGTCAAAACCAGGACTAATGCAGGCTGATTTCCCGAAGTTGACATCCCGAATTACTTATATTGACAGGAAATGTTTCAGTATGTGTTAGTCATTCCAAGGAATTCTCATACCATAAATACAGTTTGTAATTCATAGTTTATCATTGATAGAGAAAATTTGAACACAAATTTATGGGCCATTCTCGGGTTTAAAATACTAAAAACAAATGCCAAAATCCCTTTCTGACATTATATTTTGCATGCATTTTTTTAAATAAACGAATTTAAAAAATGTTACTGTTTATACGCTAATATGTATGGATCAACTGTCCATTGCTGAAGGGTAGTCGAGTGGAAAAGAAAGCAAGTGAAGCTATAAAAATGAATTTTTGTGACCAACTTTTATATAGTTAATACTTTAATATGAATAAACTCTATAATGTAATTATGATAACCTTTCAGCTTGAATGGGCGTAAAAAGTTGCAAAGTGTCTACCAGCTGTTGAGTGATGTAGGGGTCTTTATATTCAACCTTTAATCTTATTACAGTTGAGTGAATGGCAGACAGAAATAAAGAACTCTGTGGCAAACGTAAGAATATTTGGTATATAAGTAGTAAGAAGTTTGATAGTATTTTCTGTTTCATTAATGAAAATACTCACTTATCAATTCATATTACTTAAAATCAAAGAAAATATACTGCTAATTCAAAGTAATTCAGCTTTAGATACTAGTAGGAGTGAAACTGTTGATCACCAACGAGGTTTTCAATGGGCTTTTCATAAGGAAAACAGTTTTCAGAATAATCTTAAATGAATAAAGATAAAAAGTTTTTAAAAATAAATAAAAACTTACAATTATTAGCAGAAATATCCTTTCAAAAACGTAGGAATGCTCGTATCAATACAAATCCACATTAAATAAAGAGACTTCTATTACACCACGAACAATGACAATAGTTTTTTTAATCTCGTAGAGTGAATTGATAATTATAATTGGTAAAATAGGGATGCGTTCCCCACAATCGACCGCCTTATACAATATACGCATATAAAATGACTTTACTAATTGCTCCAAATACACCGGTCGTGCAACTACATTGTATGCAGTTTTTATTTTGATTTTTTAAAATCGCGTTATGGCGAAAACGCGTAAAGTGAGATCGCGTATGACGAGGGATACCTGTACATATACAAACATATATATATATATATATATATATATATATATATATATATATATATATATATCATAAAATATTCACTGCGATTACTCAATAGACCTCTAACATTGAAATTTCGTTCGTTTTAACGCTGTCGGCTTTTTTTAGGCGGACAAGATCAAACAAGCAAATTGGGTAATTTCGCGGGTTCACAAACATTTGCAATTCATTCAATTCAGTGGAAGTCAGGTGCGCGTTTTTTTCGCGATCTGTCATTGAAAACAGTCGCTATGAGGTTGATGTCGCGTGGGACGACTCGCCAGGGAGGCCTCGCTTTCGAAATTTCGCCATATCTCTGATATCTCGGTCCAATTACGGTGGCCGCTCTCTTTACGCTGTTTGCTTTGAACTTCCGCGTTGCGAAGTCCTTCGTTTACACACGCAAAGCGATCAAACGTTGGCGTGTGTTGACGAATTGATTAGAGGGAGAAGATTCGACTTTAATTTTCGCGGAACGATGTCTGTGGAGGTTTCGCTGATATATTTTTTTTTGTTTCGTTTACCAAGAGAAGTCATCAAAAATTATGAAATGTAGCCGATTCTGCTGACAAATTATTAACTCACAAATCGAAAGTTGGTCACGGAAAATTATTCGGTGGGAATATATCAAGTGCCTTAATTTACCTCCGTAATGTCGGGTATTCAGTTTCTGTTAATGTTGTCCCGTATGAATCCACTAGAAAAAAAATTCAAATACATTTAAAAGTGCCTGATTACGCAATTATGATGTTAAGATTAACCTCAAGTATCTTACAGGGAAGCTAATGTCGACTTCGCTAGACGGTCATATCGTCTTTTATTTATTTATGCGTGGTTGCTTGTGCCTGTATTGAGAATGATTATTTAGTGTGAATGAAGGCAATCCATCGATTATAAAAATTTGAAAATTTTACGCATCAACAATTAAGCAGTTAAGCATTGAGCAATGAACTATTCAGGCGTGGGATGAGGTGTGAGGTGAATATGGTGTTGGCGAATTGGTCGGCGAGGCTTCTGATGCGCATCCTTGTCTAATGGAAGCGAAAGTTAATTTAATCATGGATATTGCGATAAAAATTCGGAACCGACAATTTCAAAGGCTTCCTTTTCCCGAGAGCAGCGCGAGAGAGAAAATAGGCTTCACACATCTCCGATACGCGCGATTATAATAGAGGCATTTTGCCCGGATATATTATTATACCCTCACGAAAAGAATATATTATCTTTACCAAAGTGAACTGAGAGTTGTCGAAACAGATAATGAAACAAGATGTCTTTCGTTGTCATATCGGAGACAAATGTTGACTTTATTAAATTAAAGATAAGGATAGTTGACCTAATGGCGCGTACAGGATCTATTTAAAGCGATGAAATGACGTTCGTGTTACAGATAGCGTTCTTTTAAAAAATAACGAATACTACGCTTATAGTAATAATAATAATAGTAATAATAATTTACCTAAATTGCAATATACCCTCCTACAGAAAGCTGTCATACTAATTACAACCAGAATAGTACGTAAATTTTTAAGTTTCGAGTAATGAGAGTGCTTGGCAAAGCCCGCACCTCATTGAAATAACCGGCTCAAAAGCTGTGAAACACAAAAGTAAAATAATAATAATATAATAATAATTACTATTATCATTCCGCGATCGCTCCTCTTAACGCACAAACGTAAACTCCTACATTCCGTGGAAATTCCGTTTTCTAACCACGATTTTTGTAAACCGACTATGTCCTTAATCGAGGAACACCTCGAAAGAGGACGCACCATCGGCCGTAGTAAATCAACCCGCCTCACGCCGAAAGTAGGACGCGTCAATATGGACATCTTCGCCCCGGGCGAAGATTTAGGAGAGCGCGGATTCGCACTCGAAGGCGAAGGGGAGAAAGATTTATTGTTTGTTTTCTTTTGAAATATATCAGATTTTTCGTGAGGTGATGTTTTGACACTCTCCATCCAGCTCTCTCTCCTCGCCTTCGATTTTTGCACCCACGCTGCGGGAATTTGGTGTGGGAGGAGGTCACGCTTCGCAAATTCAAGAGATATTTCGCGACTAGTGCGTTCCCCAATTTCTAGCCAACGGCGATAATGTATAGCCGTATGTAAAGATGATAATCGATTTTTTTTTCAATAAAACCTGTCCGTAGAGTTTTAAAGGCGCGGATTTTCGTGAATCTTGGAAGGAGGGCGTACAGTTTTTTGTGGCCAACAGCAAATAAATGTAACAATAGCCATTGAAGTGTTCATGATGTAATATCAAGTTATAAATTTGAATTTAATTTTTATTGAAGTGGAATTTAATTAAAAGTTTTATTACCATTAAAATTTCTAACTCTTCATTTTTAAAAAATGATCAAAAAGGAATAATGATTTTTTGTATAGAAAATAATGTGTTATTGGTAGCAAATTAAGAGGAGATGGCAATAGAACTGACTTTATTGAATAACGATTTTTATAAATACGCGCATTCTTGGAGAATGAAATATGTTCTGTTCATCGTTTTTAGGTTGTTCCACTAGCCATAAAAAGGTTGAGGTTTTTAAGGCTTTTGAGGTTACCTAAATTATGATTGGGATTCCAACAATAGGGTGGCCCGGGTAATTATATTGTTTTAATTGTTAAACCCATTTGTATGTTATATTAGGTACTTGCGTCACTTCTTTCTTTAACTAATCTCTCTGAAATACTTAAGATTCCTTGAGCGCATCGGCGGGTCGTTGAGCTCTGGAATCATTGATGAGAAGTAAATTTTTACGGTTTTGTTTTTGCTAACATTGTTTGATATCCTGTAGTACTTGCGTCATTTGCATTTTATTGCTTGGTATTTGGAATATACTCACTCCTTAAATAAATATCATTGTATATTTACACACCCTGATTTCCACAGGGCTAAGATTTTTTTCTCCAGCTGATCGACTGAGCTAATTTTCAAGATTTTTATAGGTCAGAACATGACTAATTCCCGTTAACTGAGGGGATTATTTGATTGAACGCTTTCACTCACTGTTTCTCGATTTTTTTAGATTTTCACATTGAATAATTGAGATCAGCTGATAGCATAACAATCTGATAGATTTAATTAACGGCTTGATGAGACTGGAGTTTCCTATTCCATTCATTTATTTTTGTCAGACATTACTTGCAGTTTTTCGATGGATGGAACGACAAAGAGAATTAAATTATTTATAGTGGTTGAGGCTCGATAAGCTATTTTTTCGGATCATGAATACATAAATACAGTAATATATTACTATTAATAATGAATATATTCGTCTTATTTCAAATGTTAAAGATGATCAATTACGTAACTGGAAAAATTCCATTTTTTAATGTTATATAGTCCGGTTTTCCTTCTTACTTATTATCCACTGAAAAACAAGGAATCGTTATCCTAAGCGGGAGAGATGATACTAACCGTGAGATCTACGCAGAGTCTAATGCCCTTGTATCTCTATCAAACAACTAGGTATGACCTAATGAGATACTCGGGAAAAATGTCAAATAGGTCAAGTGGAGAAAAGTCACACAGCCTCATTCTACTCGATCTCTCTTTAGTAGATACTAGAAAAATTAAATTATAGCGATATCCTCGGTATTGGCATCTTTGATATTTTTCCATGATTCATTCTAATGGTATTCATCCACTTATTCTTCGATTGAATGCGACATTTACTTATATGACTTGAAGGTTACCGCCGAAGAGATGTACTACTTCCTTTAACTATTATTATAATTAATTTTTTACCCAAAAAGGGATATAATTCGTCGGTCAGGTGTAAGGAGAGAGTTTGACATTTCGCCGTTAGGATAATGGATTTCGAGGGAGTATTGGGTTTCATCCCACGTGACCTCCCGTAAGCCGAAAACCGGCGCGTATCAAATCAGAATTCATAATTAAAAGAGACTACGATTATATCGAGTGAACGAATGAACGTCCATCAAAATAGATGGATGTATCGTTCGATGAAAATTTACCGGCCTAGCCTTTTCCTAAACGAAACTAGGACCGCGGCCTTTTATTGATTCCTCCGATGCCTATTCAAATACAGTTAAGTCCCTCAAAAGAGAGAGAGAGAGAGGGAGATAGGGAGGTTGAGAGGGGGGGAGAGAGAGAGGGAGATAGGGAGGTTGAGAGGGGGAGAGAGAGAGAGAGGGAGATAGGGAGGTTGAGAGGGGGGGAGAGAGAGAGGGAGATAGGGAGGTTGAGAGGGGGGGAGAGAGAGAGAGGGAGATAGGGAGGTTGAGAGGGGGAGAGAGAGAGAAATCGAGTTCAAGGTCAGCCCTCAATCGCGCACCTAAAAAGTTATTACCGAGACTTGATTGATGAATGAAATACCTCAAAGTGATCGGAAAAACGTTTTCATTTATTTTTTAAAAATTCTAATTCCCAACCCATATAAACGCTTTTCTCGCTCCGTGGATTCGATTGCGCAAAATGTTTGATTTTCGCTCGTCCGACGTTTAGAAGCCGGTTCCGAGGCTCTCTCTCGCGCGAAAGTTGCAACCACGCCGCGATCTCTTATCTTTCCCCAGCATCTCTCGTCCGCCGTTTCTTTTCATCCTATCGAGCAGCTCTCGGCGGTTCTGCATAAATCTGCAGCGGTTGGAAAAAAACACTGCTCTCCCTGACACGTGCGGCGTTGCGACGCCTTTTCGCGCGCGAACCCGCGGACGTTTAGTGAGCTCGAGAACATTTGTTAAGGCGTCTAAGGGCATCGTATTCCTATGAACTCCGCTTTTCGGCACGTCGGGCGCTGTAAACGATCCACATCGCTCGACGTTCCTCATTTCGTTCCGCGGCTGTTTGCATTTCCCATCGGGAGGTCCATGTAGTGCAACTCTCTCTCTCTCTCCTACCCCTCCTATTCCCCCTTCTTTCCCCTCTTTCTCTCCCTTTTCCTTCCCATCCACCTTCCCATTTTCCTTCCTCTTCCTCCCCCTCTACCTCCCCCTCTTCTCCCTTTTCACACCTACCTCCTCTTTCTCTCTCTTTCTCGTTTTCTCTACCTCTTTACCCTTATTATCCTGCCTAAGAATATCCTCTAGTTCTAACACCATAGAATACAAATTTCCTTTCTATCTCCAATTAGCACTTCTTTCACATTCGACTGAATGTATCTCATTGTCAGATCTAATCCAAAACGTGTCGCCTAGTAAGACAGACTAAATTGTTTTCCAAAATGTTGCCACCCAGAGGAAAGAGAACACTTGGTATCCTTGCGACCCTCGACGCCAGGGTCGGCATATTTTTCCACAAGGGCCGTATAAGAGTTTACATGGGACGCTAAAAATGCTTTGACTCGATTTTCACCTAAACGATCGTTTAGGTGAAAATCGAGCCAAAGCATTTCTAGCGTTATAATTTCAACATTCAAGTTTTCATGGCCGTAATTTAAAATAACAAATGTGAACTTGTCCGTGTTAAAATTGCGGATCACCTTTTCAACATGGCTTCGCGTGCCACATAAAATTGTCTCGACGGCGGCATTTGTCCTGCTGGCCGTGGATCGCCGTCCCCTGCTCCACTCCGCAGCAATTAAGAAGAGAATCTCTTGAACATTTTCAGAATTTACAAGGAAAGGAAATAGATTCTCGGTGAAAACGATTTGTACAATAATAGCTGTTTACCCCCTATTTTTCGGGTTTTATAGAACGATTCCTATCGGTAGACAAAAAAATATTACAATTTTCTAATCAGATCCCTCAAATATTTAAGAAATTTGTGAATTGCATATTCACATCTGTGTTTAAATGAACTTTACAACGAGCATATGAGCATTAAAATTTTTACGCGCCGACGTGCTAGGCGCGCAGGTGATACGTGTGATGCAACCGTAATGATCCAAGAAGTTTGTTTCTCGGAGGAAAATCCCTTTTGTGGTATACCTACGTACAGTCAGACTCCGATTTAGCGCCCCCCCTATATTGTGCAACCCCCCCCCCCCCCCCCGTACCGCCCATGAATAGTTGTGAACAGAACTTCCACCTTATGATTACATAGAGTCAGCATATACATCGATTTACCACCACTCCCGTCTTAGCGCCAATGTCAGTGGTGAATAAACGGCGCTAAATAGGGGTCTGACTGTGTGTGTGTGTGTGTGTAATGTTAACAAATCTCTTCTTATATTTCTTGCTCAATCAATACCTTCTCTCTTGGTTTCCACTTTTAGTCAACCAACCTATTACATTCGATTTTCTGATCAATTTGTGTATCTATCGTCGCCCTGTATCAATGAACTGACTGAGTGCATGACATTCCTATAGTTTTTAGTGAGTTATCGTTAGATTTTCCTTTGGTAAATACACTAAATGTAATAATTATTACAAAGCAAACTCCAAAAGGACTTTTGCTTATCGTATTTATCATCTATTGAAGAACATTTCCTGTCCTTGTATTGTTTTCATTTTATCATTTTTACCTAACTGATAACTTTTTTCGTGTTTATGCGTCAACAAACCTCCATTGATCGTAAAAAGACCTGATGAGAAAGAGAGAGCAACATTTGACGCAATATTCTTCCTTTTGTTTTGAACATGCTTATCTCTAAGTTTTTACTGTCGTAGTTACATGTTGGTGTCCCCGAATACTTTCACTGCGACGAGATTCATTTTGGTCTTCTGCAATGTTTTAAACATAGGTTTATTTTCAATTTATCTCATAAGTAAGAGTTTATCTGAATTCTTGCTTCAATGAGCCACGAATTTCTCAATTTAATCAGTAAAAGGATCCATCTATCGGACGAGATAAAGCGATGCTTACCAACCGCAATCCCACGAGAGTGAATTAGGCATCGACAGAAGGCGACGATTTGTAGAACAACTACTCAAATGTATGTTGTGGTGTTTTCGCCGATGTATGGCTGATGACCAAACATTTTATGCTTTTTTTATAAAATAAAAAAGAAAGCGGATCGAAAAGTTGTTTCACAAAGAACATAATTTCACCGATAAATTAAAAACGTCGTTGATTAAAATATTAGAATTAAGATGGAGCACAGTCAAAATACAGAGCCGAAAAAAATGCCGAGTTCCTGTGAAAAATTCGATCAAGTCGCTCGATTTCTCATAGGCTTATTTTTCATGATTTCCGCATAGAATAGAGGATTGAAAGAACTTATTATATCTTTAATACCTGAAAATAGCCTCTCTCGTCTTTTGATTATTTATTTTATTATTATTATTTTATTATTTATTATTATGGCTGATTTTCAGATAATATAAACCAGTATGTTTGTTAGAAAGCTTCACTTGTCGAAATAATTTTCGAACATTGAGAGCGAAGCACATCAACTTAATTTTTTATTAACGCTTGCTTTTTACTGCGTTCAATACTGTCAGCGGTCCTCCATTTTCATCATAGAAAAAATTGTCTTTAAACATTCGAATCAAACTCGATTTTGTTGTTTGGATGAAATCCCTTACTTCATCACCGACGGTAACGAATGGATTTTGTAAAAATAAATCTAATGCATTTATTTCTAGATCTATACGTTCCGCACTGCGGTGAATCTTACATAATGCTTCTCGTAAAAGCGTACGTGTTATACCAGGAAAGATCTTGACGTAAGTCGAGGATGAAGAATGCCATGCGTGTGGACCAACCGTCATTTTCATACTCATCTTCGTTGTATTGTTCCAAACGATGCGGTATCAAAGAATGAAACATTTTTTCGACTTCGAATATTTTCCGAAATCGGGTTTTTAAAAAAAAAGCAGAACTCCATCACAATCGAGAGGAGATCATCGATTGTCATAGCAATATTACTTTCCCGTCGGTAAAAATCAATCCTCGATTGATTCGCTGGGAATAGAATATTTCACGAATGTTCTGCTTCGGAGAGTTCGCCTCTCGTCTCCGCCACTCGAACGATGCCACTAGCGATTTTCAATAGACTGAGGCGCAGGAAAATATACTTGCAAATTAAAGATTCGTTCATTTCTCGAGGCTTTTCCTCGCGTTTTTTGTGCGAGTGACAATAATCTCTCGGTCTGTCGAATTCTCGCTCTCGGCAATAGTTCGACGAGAACGCCGATTATGCCACCGATAATGCCATACCGATGAGAATGAGAGAGAGAGAGAGAGAAATCAAGTGATTTGTTTGGTGTCATCTGATGCAATTACTAGATCAAGGCATTTGGATCTCCATCGAGATAAATTCGAACAATGGAAAGGAATTGAGAGAGAGAACGTGATTTATTCGCCTTTTACTGAATACCTGTCGTCTTAACAATACGCCTTTTTTCATTACCTAATTCATTTCCAAATCATTCGAATCTCAGTGATTGCTTTGAGATTTACTCGCATGTACCTTTTTATTAGAGTCGAGAATGTAAAATTGAGCCGCAAATAACGGTAAAAAAAACACGGGATTTGAAAATACATGCGGATGGTAGTTGAAATAAAAACTTTCTGGAATAATTCGGAAGCTGAATGCGGAAGAATCGCAGAGAATTCGCGCGGATCTTTTTAAATTTTAGCAAATCTGACCGCGAGATAATCACAGTAATTCAAGGTTTCACGTCGTGAGAGGTATGTGTCTCAACAGTTGGTTTTTAAAATACATCCGCTTGCGGCCCTCTAGTCATTACATAGATTATACTGCATGTAGGTGAAAGGGACACGGTGGAAGAATTAATCATCGAGTTAAAAAGGATATCAAACAAATATAATTGTCCAGTATTTGGGAATTGCATGATAGTTTTTCATTAGGAACTAGATATTTACCCGTGCTTTGCCCCGGGTTTAGAGTTTCGAATTTTTCATGCACATATCACTAATATCGCTAATATTTTCATCCAAACTCAAGGTACTCTCAAGGTAAGTGACCAATATTCCCTTTCAATTGGTATGAACAAATTAAATATATACTCGAATTTGATACCTCCCTCCCCTCCCTCCAAGAAATCAAAGTTCTGGCACCGAGATGCATATCCTCAACGTCTCTTTAGCATCTGTACCAAGTTTCAAGTCTCTACGTTTCTTGGTTCAACATTGATATTGGTGGAGGGTTCATCAAAATCGGTCATTTGGTTGCTGAGATATCTTCAAACAAAGTGCTTTTCGTCAAATTCGCCGTAATATAATCGTATTTGCTTAGAAATCAGTAAATTGTTTTTTCTTATATTGTTGTATCCCTGCTTTATAGATCTGTTCTAAACATGTTCATTTCGTTTTGCTATTCTATTCTCGTCCTACAAACGAAATTTCTTATTGACAATACCTTCGAAATTCATAGTTACAGAAAAATTTTAACATTGATATTGTGGTAGCCTTGTGTAGTCGACCCGGTTGAAATATGCTATTTTGGTTATTTATTTATATGAAGATTACATATACCACAATGGGTTAAAATCCATGTGAACAGTTCTCTAGAAATACGTGTAAAAGAAATATTATTTTACCTTTTATTGTGGTAGCCCTGCTCTTAAGCTTCGCTTTAAACATCTTTATTTCATCATGGTATGTTGTATAAATCTTAAGTATAAAATTTAGTTGACATCCGTTCAGCCAATTCCTTCCAAATTCATAATTACTGGAAGAGTTTAATTTGTAATTGTGACACCCCTGTTTAGTTGATCTGGTCGAAATATGTAATTTTGATCACGACTTTATGTGAAGATTCTATATACCAAATTTAGTTGAAATCGGTTCAGCCAATTCCTTCCAAAAGCATAATTACCGAAAAGTTTTATTTTGCAATTGTGGCATCCCTGCTCGGTTGATCCGGTCCAAATATGTCATTTTTGTCATGTATTTATGTGAGGTTTCTGTGTATCTACCAAATTTGGTTGAAATCGGTTCAGCCAGTTCTTTTCTGATATATGCGTACGGACGGGCGGACATCACCGAAATTTGGACCGACCGTTCCGTGAGGATCCCTCGACCCCGTAGGTCGATTTGAATTATTTTTGGCACTGCAAATCTCATGATCATCTTGAAGCTGCGTATAAGTGTAGATAATCTGGAATATCTATTCAGAATGTTAGAAACTTGTAAATAAAATTATGAAAAAGGATAAACTTCTAATTATCTAATTAGTGAAGGTTTAATCGAAATCGGTCAATTCGTTGCCGAGATTTATTTTTAAAATCTGATGTGGCCACCACATGACTTTCTCCATATCTGTAATATTTATAAAAATTCCAAATAGGTTACATAATAATAAATATTTTAAGAAACTGCGAGAAAATATTCTGATATTGGATATAGCCACAAAGCTCCAACAATTAAGAAAAGAAGGGCCGTTTCTAGGACGTAACTAAGCGCCAATTGTTAACAATAGTCCTCGGTAGGCGGCGTGGTGGTGGCAGCTAAAAATATGAGATATCTCTTAAACAATGGATTATATTGAAAAATGTTCCAAACAAAGATTGTAGGATATTAAATTTTCTAAAACTTTTATTCCAAAACATTTTTACATTTATCAAATATTAAAGCAAATATTTCAAAATAACGGATAAGTGACAAGAGTAAACACCCACTTCCGTACAACCGATTTTTACCAAAAACTAATCAGTTCTTCTGAATTTTATAAAAATGTTAAATATAAAATTTTGCGTTGACCTGATAAATATTTTTTGAGTTTGAGCACCCACAAAAAGCTATCACATACACACACAGACATCATCGAGAAAATGGTGAAAACGTGTTCAGGGGACCTGCAAACGTGTATATACTACGTGTATGGAGAAAGTAAAAACCGAAATTTGGACTGACCAGACCTTACTTTATGTCCTTTCGACCCTGTGGACCGATTTTGTCCATTTTCGGCTTGAAAACATGTCTCATCAAAACATTAATATTGGTGGAGAATTCATCAAAATCGGTCAATTGGTTGCCGAGGTATAAAAAAACGAAATTTGAACCGACCGTTCCATGGTGACCCCTCGGGCCCCTATGGGCCTATTTGAATTAGTTTTGGCACTGCAGTTCTAATGATCAACCTGAAGCTGCTGGCAAATTTTTAAGCTCCTACATTTATTTTTTGAAGAGTTACGACTGCCACAGACACACACACACACACAGATAGCTTCTTTTATTATTATAGATACCGTTAAATATCAATAAAACGCTTAGACTCGTTAATATGACATGCGGATCGCCATATATTTCTAAATTATCTAGTTGACTCTCATGAAGTATGAGACTCCTGCATTATGCTTACAAGCAGTGCTATAATTTTTCGTTATGCCAGAGATCACCTTCCTGTTTTTAACTTGTCCTTTGAACCATTTGCAATAGGATATTAACGTGAAACATTAATGACTTTTATACCAAGGAATCATTTTTGCGATTTATTTGTATTTTTTTCAGTTATGTATAGGGAGAATTTGCATGAAAGCTTCCATATGTGGCACGGGTTAATGATGGAAGCCAAAAACAGTTCACCTACCTACATCTTCTTTGTTTGTCACGGTGAATAGTCAACTGCCATTACAGTGACGCCTGTTTTTCCCTAGAGTTATCCACATTATCACTTTGTCCTCTGTAATCAGTTGGCCTATTTAAATTCCAAGGTCATCGCTGTACATTCGTCCTATGATTTCGTAAGGGCTGGTGGCTAGTCAGGTGATACCTTTTCCTTCCCATCCTATCCATAAGGAAGACAAGTGAACGACTTAATAGCGTGTTACAACTTAATGCCCTGTGCTATAAAACTAGTAATATATGATCTCCTCCGTGTCTTTATAACCTATAATGAAGTAGAGATGGAAGGTCGCCGGCATCACAACATCGTAAAGTGTATCTGATGAGAGGGAGAGAGAGTATTTATCGACATTTGGGAATATTCATCGGCATTGAATCCAGGGTGGCTAGAAATTTGTTTCCCTTCTCTCGACCGAGAAAAGAATAACTTAGAAAGCACGTTTTCTGCACATGTTACGAAAGGTAGATCTATTGCAAACCATCCCATTCCTTGCCCTATTGGGGGTGCGTTTATCGATATATAATCATATGAACTTTTCTCTTTATTTTGAACAGCTTAACGAGCTCCTTTGGGTAAATGATGGTGAATGCGTGTTTACTTTAAATATTTTGCTTAACACTTTGCTGCTTTAGATTTAAACCGCCATATCCTTAGCTAAGGAATCATTTTAAACTTAATTTGCCGAATATTAAGAATTGCATGATAATTTGAAATCCAATATATCTAGAAAACAACAAATTTAATCATCTTAAAAACGATTTTAAATAGACGTTATGGACAGAAAAGCAAGTTTCGGCTTCGTAAGTTCTGTGACGTTGTGGGCGGTAGAGTGTTAAAACACGGGGAAATAGTGATCGAAATGACATTGTAGATCTTCATTTAACTACAACTCAATGGAAAAGCAGAAACCATATGTTCTCCGTCACGCCTCAAAATTGCCGCTCATCAAACAGCCTCATTACAATCTTTAACTTTTAAATGGACGATCACCCGCATATAGCAGTTACTTCACATCGTCCTCTCGTGAAAGAAAGCAATCCTTAGAAATACTTTCCAAACCGCGTTACACGCAGTTTCATGAACCCACTTCCCGTTGGCATTATCGACTTTAATTACGTAGGTAGGTACACCTAGGTAACGCCAGCCAGCCGTGCACTCAAATGCCCGATGAAGGATGTCTTGAATGATCACAGAAGTAGATGCATTCAATTCGTCACGTCTTCCTCCAGAAGTGTGGAGAAAAGGGATTATATAACCTCTTCTCACCTTGGCCCCTTTCCGAATCGAGAGAATTTCCTTTTCATTTGAAAGAACCCGCGTGCCGCCGTCGGCGAAAGATAAAAAATAAACCCCGCCGACGGCAGTGGCACACTTTCCCTCACACAGATGGCGGCGCCACTCGCATTGCCTACGCCCGGAGGTTCATCTCGCCACCAACAGATCGCGCCTCGATCGTCGGATGACGCGTGAGGGGGTAGATGCATGTCCCAGATCTGGAGTCCTTTTTTAAATTTTTTTTACGCCTTTCGTATTTTTTTCGGAAATTTATTTTTGCTTTTCAATTGTGCGGCCACACACATGCATGGAGGGGTAATGGGAGAGAGGGGCCGATAAGACATGATGGGGAATTTACGTGCAACCTCGCGTCGGTCGAGGTGTTCTAATTTTTTTCTTTCGAGCCGCGACGAGAGAAGTCTGTTGGGCGTTCTAAACGGCTTATTATTTTTAATTTTTCCTTTCGAGAGTTCGAAAAGTGTTTAGTTGGTGCGAATTTTCTTCCCTCGTCGCGCAATGGCGTCACCGTGTCGGCGGTGGCTCGCCAATTCAGGCGTGATCGTCCGGGAGATGTTTCGTCCTTCTCTTTCTATCGTTGCCTATTCCACCCCTTTCTCCTCCCGCTTTCACCCTCGACGAAGGAGCGATTGTTTTTTCTAAACGGAATAGGAGATAATTTTTCGGGAGAATATGCTCGCTCGTGTGATAGGGGTAATTGGATGATGCAGCCCTCAGTTGTCGTTTGTTTTTTGTTTCTTCCTCTGCTGCCGAGAGGCGGCTGAGTGAAAGGGAAAAAACAAAGGAAGCGAGAGAGAGAGAGGGAGAGAGAGAAAGAGACAAAAGCTTTTATTCGATTATCGAATTAGACCAAAGCGACTACGTGACTGGTAGTTTTTTGTTTATATTGCTTGCTTCTCGACGTTGAAACGATATGCATTTAATTTCTCTGAAGGAGATGGTAATTAAATTAAAACGGAAAATATTCGAATTGGAGGGTCGACTCTATCAAAGTGCCATTTTTTCATTTCATTTGTCAAAGACAAAAGCTTTGCTGTTCTCTAATTACGTGTAACGTTAAATATTTTTCCCAAGAGTGTGAGCGTGGAGTATCTTGAAATTCTTCCTGATTTCCTCTCGGTTTAAACGACGTTTTTTACGAGGTTTTACTCTAAGAAAAGAGATAAGAAGTTGGTATTTTGTTTCGTTGCGACTTAATCTCTTGTCTTGCTGAAGTTTTCTAACAGCGTTTCGTTCAACGAATACCTTGATCGAGCTGAATGATTGTTTTCTCAGATACCAACAACCCAATGCACTGTTTTCAAAACTTTTTCTGAAGTCGATATCCTTAGCCAAGTAAGAAAATTAGTGCGACACCACTCATTCTCCATTGTTTTCTATTTTGTAAATGTGTAAGTACCCAGGGTTTCCAAACCGGTTTTTACCGTACCCAGTTAACCTGTTCTTTTTCGATCTTACTATTCGTTAATCGGTTAATTGTGTCCGATTAACCGAATTTTTTTAAGGTAGAAAAAATGCTTGCCATAATCAGTTTTAAAAAATCCGAGTAAAAAGAATTTGTTAGAATAAATAGGTATTCTTAGAGGACCCCTCCAGGCCTATGTTATTTCATAAAAAATAATTAAAAACACCAGGGTTTGTGAACTCTTGGAATGGGTTTTTAGAGAAACAACTAAAAACTATTTTAAAGTCGTTTATTTGTTTTTTGGTACATCACGGGACTGGTGGGTTAGTAGTGGGGCATTTAGTATTCAGCCTACTTCTACAGCCAGTTTTTTCTGTGGCCAATAGCTTTTCGACCAAAATTCGTAGTTCTATGAAATACGAAACACTTGATGCGGTCGTATTCCTAAAATATTATTTTTTTAAACATTAATAAATATTTTTTCTTGTATTCTTTTGTGCTTTTGTAGGAACAATAATTTTTGCACACACGAAATATTGGATGCCGTTTATTTATAAAGCTTTATTTTTTAATCATATACAATAACTTGTCTTTCTTGTAAGTATTCCGTTCAAAATTTTGTTATACCAAACAATGAATTTCAATTTCTTAAAAAAATTATTTGAAGCAAAAACTAAGCAGTTTTTCTTGTATTCCTTTGAAATTTATTTAAATAAACGTCTAAAAATTGAAGGTTTTTTACCGGTTAATTACCAGTTAACCGGTTAGCGGATGATCTTTAACCTAAACACCTGTTAGCAGTAATTCCTGTTAATTGGAAGCCCTAGTAAGTACGTTAAGTATGTATGTAAGTATGTTAAGAAGTGTTAAAAATATGTCGAATTCATATACGAGAAGAGACCGACAGTGTACGTAATGCTGCAGTGTATGGTCAGTTTGCGAACATTAACAGATTAAAGAGCTGCAGGTGGCCGACTCCTGCGTTAACGCGTTATATTATAAAGTTAATATTATAGCCAAACACTTTTGTTTATATTGTTATTGGGATTGTATTAATGTGTTTCTTGTTTAGTTTTAGTGTTGTTTACAGTTATAGATCTTTATGTATTTTACGCAGTTTTGCTTTGATTTTATTTGTAAGATTTTACTTTATGTTAAACTTTTTCTGTGCATACTGTATTTACGCGCGTAATTGCCTGCATCGCCTAATTGCCACCCCGATTTATGATAAAGAATAAAAGATTATTTTGTTTCTACCGTATAATTTTCTCGCCTTTACTTTGACAAGATATTTCATTTGACTGTACATACGCCCAAGTGTCGAGTTCGTATCGCATTGATAAACAGTTTTAAAGATGATGAACTCGCTCTTATCATACAGAAAGAGCAATTAAATTATCATTGTTTACGCTGCGTGGTTCACTTGAAGGCATTGTCAAGTTTCGATAAAATAAAATATAGTGTTCTTATAAACCAGTTTTTGCTGGGACAAAACACCAGTAAATGAATTAAAATCGCATAATCGGTATATTTCACTCTGAAAAGAATATTTTCTTACTATAAAAGGGAAAAATCGAGTATTTTCCCCACTCTTGTTTTGGTGTGAAAAAAATCCTGTGAAAAAGTGAGTGAATACAGCATTTTGAGTGCATCTCGCTACGCACCTCATTACACGCTGCGACACCCTATTGCGTCGCGACTCACAGCTTGGAAATCACTGATCTAATGTTTCGCGTCATTTCGCTACGAGGACAATTTCCTTTGAGATTAATGGCGAATCCTATGCAAAGTTTACCCGGTAACGTTAAGGATCATTGGACACGTGGACACAAGGGCACAGGTCGTCAACTTTTTAAAAGTGTACACTGAGGCAAAAAAGAAAACTGCTTAATTATTTTTTTCTTGCGAACAAAATCGCGACCCTCGTTTGAATTCCGCAACAAAAGTT
Source organism: Tanypteryx hageni (assembly GCA_028673005.1). NCBI lineage: Eukaryota > Metazoa > Arthropoda > Insecta > Odonata > Petaluridae > Tanypteryx > Tanypteryx hageni. The sequence continues at coordinate 31,872,245 of CM054115.1, forward strand.
CTTTTCATTATTCTTACTAAAGCCGCTGGCACGCGATTCATGCAGGAGTAAAAACTATTTCGAGAAACCAATTCGTTTAAATGTCTCAGCTCTTTTTTACTATCTCATATACCTACATAGTACCCTGAGTCCTAAGAGGTGATATTCGCCATGCCGTCTGTTTGTGCGCGGCTCTAGAGCCTAAACGGCTTAACAAAATCGAATCGTATTTCGTATTTAGCATACTATTATCCAGAATAGATACCTTGTTTGTTTTTAGTTTGATGATTCTGTAGTAGCCATGTAATATAAAATGAATATTATCACTACTGCCTCGGAAAAATATTAAATCTATTTCTTGCTTGTTTATAAATTTCCCTCTCTCCAGTCCTCTGACGTCACTCGAAAATCTTCCTCCTGCAAACGATCGTTCAGCGCCTATAAGGCTTCGTCAACACAAATAATACTTGCTATTTACGTATGGTATAACTATGTAACAAGTTTGATTTTCACATATATGAGGTGATCAATATATTAATACCATTAACGTGTAGGAAACATTTTCAGCGGCATTGTTGTTTTTATAGCAGTAGGATTTCTTTCCAGTCAGGAAAGAGTGTAGTGAGACCAGACGCGTACGTATTATATGAGCATATATGTGCAATACATATTGTACCAAGTTTTTACTCGATGATTAATTAAGCAATTGAGATTAAAACGTCTTTCGATGCAAGACTTGTTGGCTTAAATAAATAGGATAAATATTCGACCATGTTAATGTTGCAAGCTGGAATCAGTAGGATGATATTCCATCCAGTAGGATTCCCGCGCGAATCGATCATTCCGTTTCTGCGTCGGAATAAATGGCTCTTGTTTATTCGTTTCGCTGACCGTATATTATCCGTGTCCGCGTGACATGACGGGAGATTTCGAGATGTAATTATAGTTTATCCGTTACCGCGGAGATATTAGATCCAATTTCGAGGTTGAGAGGCAAACGTTCAGTGATTATGCCACTCAAAACCCTTTTTTCCGAGTCGGCTCTAATGGAAGTTCATTTCGCGAGCGGAGGGAAAGTTCGCGCCTTCGCATTACGAAGGGCCAATTTGCATCCGTCAATTAATTAGCGAGGGCTATTTTCGAGATGTTTCTCTCGCCCGACAGACGGGATGATTGAATAACGAGACGTATTCCATCTCTTTTTTTCATTTCCAACGAGTAAAATCTGAACGCGAAAAAACTCGAGAGGAGCTTTGGGGCGCAAAACCGTACTTCAGTGAGTGGGATTTCAATCTATTTCCCTAAAAAAAAGTATACATAAAATTGCGTGATCGTACATGGCCACTTTTTATATTAGGGGTGAGCAACCTTTTCTACTTGGTCGGCCGCATTGGTGCTAGCGAATCCTTCGGCGTGCCGCATAGGAGGTTGCGTAAGAGCTATCTGTATATGCATGGAGTTGAAAACCGAGTCCGAATAAGATTTTCATGATTAAAATTTCAAAATTAAAGGTTTTGTTATCACGATTTTACCAAAACATATGAATCTGTGCTCTAAATTTTACGGATCAATTTTCATCATGGATTCGGAGGCTGGATAAAATGCTCTCGGGAGCCGCATACGGCCCGCGGGCCTTAGGTACCCCACCTTTGGCTTATATGATATTATCGTTCAATGTCGCTGAGTGGTACGCCTTATGTTTTCCCTTAGTAGAGATATCGGCAAAAATAAAATACGTTCTCGCGAAGCGAAACCTTGTACAGAAAACATTCTCTCTCAGTAAAGGCGAAAATGATTGCGATTATCGCAATTCTTTTTTCGGGTGTTTTCCTAACCGCTCATGACAGAAAGTCTCTTAGGTTTGCCCCACTTCGTGGTAATTGTTTGTATATTTTTTCGGAACATTCGATTGCTTAAAAAATAAACTTGCCTCTAAAGAGAGCAGCGGAAACGATATACTATTAGCGGAATTTTTTTATTTGCGAGATATGTATTCCTAAAGAGAGAGGCTCTTGGGAGTATAAGAAACATGAAAGTAATGATGGAAATGGACGATTAAAAGGCTATGAAAGGGAAAATGCGCCAACATGACCTTCTCTCTCTCTCTCTTGGACATAAATGCGATTTTATGCAGCCTCTTAAAGTTTTTTTATTCTAGCAATAACAAACAGATGGTAAACATCACCAACGGGAATGGAAAAATTTGGAAGTTTACTCTTTCTTCTAAGAAACTCAGTTTCATATTTTTACAACTACAAGGACAGTGGTCGCCGATTATAACGCCATCGCTTATGCCGCGGGTTCGAATATGACGAAGGTTTTCCATAATCATCCAGCATTTTGCGCCGAAATAAAAGGAATTCCGCCGCACTGACTACGGAATGATGCCGGTATTAAATTTTCTATTTTGTCGTTTGAAGCGACTATAAGAGATAAAAACTGTAAAAGTATACAGTTGTATATAAATGTAGTATTTTGCCAAAGAGACCGAATACTTGGTTTTACCGTGGGCCCCCCAACCTTTTCCCGAAATCTGCGGCATAAGCGGAGAGCGCACACGGCAAACCCTCGCCATTCGAGGGGATACGTTCCTGAGGCAGCCACGAAATGCGGAACCGCGAATACTGATGACAAGAGCTTATTGTAAAAATGCATGATCGTTCTTTAAAAAGTTCAAATACGAATTCGTAATATATCACGCTCACAAATATGTGCACTCATCTTCTTAGAGGATGTCACGCTGTACGAGCTACCGCTTCAGAGAAGGATATTGATTCATTTGCCAGTTGACATACGTTCCGTAAAGTGTGCAATAGTACAAAGTACAAACTTCAAAAGAAATTTCACGTTTCGTATTAACAATGTTTGTAACGAGTTCGTTATAACAAGCAACATATATCTATGATTTCTCACTGGACAGAAGTACACTTATTATAAACGAGAATTTTGTATTAACCGATTTTAGGTATTATCGAGGCTTTACTATACTACGCTGAAGCGTAGTAAATGTTATTTTCATAAGAGTCAACGATCAACTCGTTTTTCATAACGTGCTCATATGAAATGAAAATATGTTTCTTTGGATTTTGTGATAAAACAAAGCGTACACTGTAATTTTTTCTTTCATCATAAGTTAGACAAAGAGTGAGACTCTGCTCGCAATCGGCTGTTTAAGTGAGGACATATTAAGAGAGGTTTTGAACCGCGAATGAAGAGACCGCGAATGGCGAGGGTTTATTCTTTGCATGTATGTGAGAGAGAGAGAGAGAGAGGAGTTGCAAAACGGAGGAAATGTGTCTGAGACGCTATGAGAAAATCAGAGAAAGGAAATGAGGGGATACTTTGTATTGGAAGTGGCGAGAGAGATCATGAGATAGAATGCGTACGTAGGCTACTCACATCGTCTCGTAGACGGTAGACAATCAGCTAACTAACGGATCGTCCGTTAAATGCGACGATGCATTCGATCCAAAAATCATACATCCTCGACTCGAAAATTTTAGAAATGCGATATCTTCTCGTCTTGAACTGCTTTAGTGATTCGATGCGAATAACTGACTCGAGCGTCAATATTTAAAATAATATATCCCCGCCTCATAATTTTCGCGTACGAAATCCTTCGGGCGATTGCGTGTAATATTTGCCTTTTCTCAAGGACGCATATGCAAACGCTGCTTGATTCGACGCACGAACGATCGCAAATACGAGCGCACGACGGGGACCTCCCGTGACGACGCAATTTCTGCAGGTGCAGCCATTGTAACAGAAGTACTCGGCTGAATCCCGTTTCCATACCCGGAGTGGCTGTCGTGTTGACACACGTTCTTATGTAGGTGGCGAAAAAAAAGATAACGCCCAAGCTCCATCTCAATGCAACGGAGACGTAAAAAAAATGGAGAGAGATGGAGGGAGTTCGGCGAGGTAGAAGCGTGTGGGAAGGAAGAGGAGGAGGGAAGGTGTGGAGGGCGGAGAGAAAGCGAGATATTGAGAGAGAGAGAGAGAAAGAAGGGAGTCCAATCATCCGGGATGATTGGCCAGCGGCAAAAGAGAGTGATCGCCAACCCAGCTCTCCGAATTTCCACCGTCATCCTTTTCGGCTGTAAACTTCTGAGCGTATCGGTCCTTTAAGGTTAACCTAATTTACTTACAGCAAGGGGGGGAGGGGAAATCCAGGATAGACGGCGTTCCTCCTCTTCAAACCCAAAATAAAAGATTAACAAATAAACGGTCGAGTTTTTAAAAGACGGAGCAATTCAAAATTACGCGATCAACCCTTGGCGTAGCGATTTTTTTTTCATCGGCCATTCCACGATCGGGTGTTCGATTAAAATTCCACACAATACTCCTAGTGAGTTTTTTTTCGATCTTCGGTTTTTTAAGGCATTTGACCGCTCCTTGACTCCCTTGACCTTTTGTGAATATCTGGTACGCTCTGCTGCCTCAAGATATTGTGGAAACGGGTCCAGGGCGAATCCGAACCATTTTATTTTATTTCATTCGCTCGTCGGTGAGTTACGTCACTCAGGTCGATGAAATAGTCGCATTAATTTTAACGACGCCAAACGGTAACATCTGCTCCCATGGCAGGTTTCCAAACTACGAATTTAGTATTAGAATTATAACCATGGAAACGAGGGTTGTTCTAAATATATCCGATGCCGTTTTCTAAAATATAAGTCTTTAACGTCTAACGTCGTAAAATAAATTCGGAGGAGCGCTGATTTGAAAAGATACGGAAGGTATGGCAGTTTACCGAAGTCGTGGTTAGGTGCGTCGCTATCCGTAAGGCTCCTACGATCTTCGAAAATCGACGCCAAGTTAATCCTTAGAACACAATAGACGTCAATAATCCTCGGAGTGACTCCGTTATTAATGAATGTGCGGGCGAGGAAAGTGGGAAGTCGTTTGAATTTCATGACTCTCTCTCTCCTATCGATTGCCTTAAAATCGATTTTGAAAAAGTAAGTAATCCACAACGGTTTCTCCATTTTATTTTATCCCCCCCTCCTCCCCCCCGAGTAAGATGCGACAGACACGAGGTCTATGTGGAGAGGGGGGGAGGACACTTGGCGGTGAACGTGATGGGATTGACCCTGTCGAGCACTGCGGGACTGTTAGAGCTTTTTACGAATGTTTGAAGCGATCCGAAACCGCAATAAAATTTCGTTTTGTTTTATTTAAAAAAGTATCCAAAAAGAGAAAATCTCGCCTCATTATCACTTAAGCAGAAGGTTTATAATTCCGTGTTTGATTATTCGCATCTCGTACGTAAGCGAAGATGACAATCGTTACGATTCGGGCGTTCGTTTTGTATTTGAAAAATGGACTTGAAACGAAATGAATCGAAATTAGTGAGGCGTAAAATGTGAAAATAGAAAGTTTTCAATACGTTAAGTCCTAAATGACAATGAACTATGCGATACCATTGCTGACGGTACCTAATCGTGTATCTATGAAAAGACGTGTCTGCTTTAAAAAACGAACAATTAAATTAAACTAGTGGTACTCGCAAAAACTATTGGGAATTCAATAAGAAATCTGCATGTTTAAAAGTAATAATATCCAATTTCTCCTTATAAAATTAGAGAACTGATATTTTGAATGTCATGTTTGTTTTTATAATTTATATATGCAATTTTAATTGTCTCTCTCGTACAAAAAAGATCACATTCCAGTGTTGAAATAAAGAAAGAAGATTTTTTTCTTTTGGTCAATCGTTAAAAATGCCCACAGCCCACACGCAGTTTACTGAATAATAATAATCTTTAATTATTATCGTAGAAAGCTATTAAGTTTGACATTACTACAACTATAATTTTGATGCTTCATAAACAGCGCGAAGTGGATAACGCAATTATTTTGGCTATTTGAAGGCTTAATAGATGCTAATTCAATCGGAGGCAACAATGCGGGTCGCCTTGGCAACACCCGGAAAGAGTACGAAAAAGCCATAAAATTTCGAAAAGAAATGCGTGTTTCTAAGAAATTATTCCGTGACACATCAACACATCGCAGGAATAAGATATTTTATAGTTTTATCCGTCGAATAAAGCAAAAACGGAGAAATTCGGTCCATATTTACGTTTTTAATGAATGAAAGAAATTATACCTTGCACCTTGAAAAATCAAAACTCCTGTGTAAACATATGGAAAAATATAATCGTCTCCCGGAGTCGAATCCGGAACATTTCCGTAAACGAAAATAGTTTTCCTGGGGTCTCCTAGTTGGCAGAAATGAAATGGCGTTAACAGCATTTCTGTTTGACAAACTGTTCAAGAGATAAAAGGTGGGACGGACGGGTGGACAGACGGACGGACAGACAGACATACGGACGGACGGACAGACATACGGACGGACAGACATTGAGTAATTATATATAAAGTTCATAAAATGCTATGTATGGAGTATAGCTTTGTACGGTGCAGAAACATGGACGCTAAGGAAAAATGACATCAAATACTTGGAAAGCTTTGAAATGTGGACTTGGAGGAGAATGCTGAAGATAAAATGGAAAGATAGGATGAAAAACGATGAAGTGCTACGAAGAGTAGGAGAGAAGAGAATGATTACACAGAATATTAGAAAGAGGAAGGCAAACTGGGTTGGACATTACCTGAGGAGAGAGTATGATTAAAGTGTTAGAAGGAAAACTAGATGGAAAAAGGGAAAGAGTTAGGAAAATGTTTAAGCTGGTAGACCAGGGGTAGGGTACCTTTCCACCTACGAGGGCGCAATTTATATTACCGAGGACGTGAAGGGCGCATAAGCAAGATCAGTTGATATCTCTCTGTATCAGTGGTCGGCAACCTCTTTATCTATGAGGGCGCAACTTTAATTATTGGGGGCGTGAAGTGATGTAACAATAGTAGATGTGTACCAATATTTATTAAAATGATATTTTTGTATATATAAGAGAAAAACTATTAAAGAATTTATTATGAAACATGAAAAATAAAACTTGGGACTGCATATCTTCAGCCAACTTGCTATAATTTGGCACATAACTCGAGATACCTGATCTTAGTCTAAATTGTAATCGGTGAGTCTCGATCGGTACTTGGATTTCAAGTGTTTCATGCTTGAAAAAATGGACTCGCAATTGTATGTTGAAGCACAGTAAGAATATATTTTAGGGGCACATTTTCTTAATAATGGATAGCGATTTTCATCAACTAAATTCCAAAAGTTTTCATCATTTCTACATTACCTTAAAATAATATCATTCTGCATATTTATTATTTTCATTTCTAAGTCCTCGGTGTTAACGATATTAAAGTTAAGTTCCAATATTAACAGACATATCATTGTCCATAAAATTGAACGGATTAGCAAAGAATGTTTTTATGGGTTCTACTTCGGAAAACTGACGAAACCTAAAATTAAATTCCTTCAGGAGAGTTTCAATGTGTTGTGAAAAAGGTTCAGCGGTAACATTTTTATTAGTCACTCTCAATAATACATTTTAAATTCGGGAAATGTGATAATGAATTTCTCTCTAGGTGAGACTTCCACAATGCCAATTTACATTTGAATGCGTCTACTGCACTTATCATTTTTGCAATGTGTTGAGTTTTCCCTTGCATCTCCATATTCAGTTCGTTCAATTTTATAGTTATATCAACAAGAAATCCGAAATCCAACCAAGCTTTGTCATCCAACTGTGATTAATTCCTTTACTTCCTTTATGAGATTTATAAACCTCACAAGTATTTTGCCTCTGCTGAGCCATCTAACTTCGGTATGTAAAAGGAGATCATCGAATTCGGCATCTTCACCTTGTAAAAGCAGTTTAAACAATCGGTGTTGCATTGGTACTGCTCTTATGGAATTTATTATTTTTGTTAGTTTTCATGACATGTTGAAAATAAAGAACTTTTGCGCATAACATTTCTTGGCGTATAATGCAGTGATATGAAATAAATTTTGCTTTACATAGCGCAATAAATCCATTTTTACAACCTGCCATCAAAGGCGCACCATCTGTAGTAATTGCGGTCAACTTCATTAATGGTATATTACTTTCTTGGACATATTTTTAAAAGCTGAAAAATTGTATTCACCTCTTGTTCGTCCCTTTAATGGAAGAATTTTAAGAAATTCTTCATTTCCTGAAAAATCATTAAACACCATCTTCACAACCATAACCAATTGAGAAGTGTCTGATATGTCTGTTGACTTATCCAGTTGCAACGAGAAGAAAATACATTTTTGTAAATCATTTGCCAACTCTTTCTCCATATTGGTTGCAATAACTTCAATTCTTCTTGTAACTGTTCTTGCTGATAACTGAATCGTGTTGATTGCTGAGGTAATTTCATTTTTATTTTTAAAATCTTCGAAAAGTGAGTCGGCAATTACTAGCATGGCTTCTTTTACAATCTCGCCATCTTCAAAAGGCTTTTTTCTCTTGGCCAACAAATGCGAAATTTTAAGTGATGCAATCGTTGCTCTTTTTGACTGCTGCACTGGTCTGGTAAAAATGCTCGGCTGTTTAGTTAAAAGAGATTTCATATCAGAAATTTTCTTTTTCCTAATCTCCGAGTTTAACGGATAACTAGCATTAAAATTTCCGTGGACCGTATTAAAATGTCTTTCAACATTACTTTTCTTTGAAAGTGCGACACAAGCATTGCACAATAAACAAACACGCTTTCCTTTCAAATCAATAAAACAGAATTGTTCTTCCCAATCAACATTGAAGTAATATGTCCTTTGCTTCTTATTACTCATAATGGGGATGAAATTTTCTACAAATGAATTAATAAACACAACACACTGAATATCGGGAAAATATCAGAAATATTGTGAACTGCTGGTCAATTTAAATTGTTTTATGTTTAACCAACGAAGAGGGAAATGAGCTATCACTGGCTGATATTGTAAGAGACGAAGAAAAATCTCCCAAACCCTGAACTTTGTATACTAGGCGAAGAACGGAACTCCGAAACCAACGACTCACAACAATAACTTGAGGCAAGTTATGCTACAAGACGGAGGACAGAACTCCGAAACCAACGACTTTTGACAGGAACTTGGGAGTTTCACGCGACATAGGGAAATAGTTTTCCCGTATCGAGCGCCTACCTCCAAATATCCTGAACCGGCTAACGGAGCTATAGTACACGACGGGTTGAGAACAAGGATCTCAGTTAGCCTTGCACCCTTAATAGCGATTGAAGGCGACAGAACACCTTCACCTAGCATAAACTAGGGGTGGAGAATTCCCTATCTTTTCGTACAGTTCGTACGAGAACGTTTGTATGAATTGTCAGCACAGGCACGGCAATCACACAAACACGATAGCGGCTTCTCAAGAGAGGGGTAACGGAGGAGTCATGAAAAGAACTCTGTTAATGACAACAATGTCTTTATCCAACAATGTATGCCCCCATTCTGTTCGCTTCTATGTCCTCACCTTGACGATGTTATTTTGTAACAGACATACAATTCGGCTCGGTGTGATGTAAGATTAAGATGTTGGTTACAAAGTTTTATTCTTCATCTTGTTCCGCAACTTATTGGTCTTCTGAGAGTTTTCCGTAATTTTTTAACTTGAGTTCTCTTTTTGGCTGGCGGGCGACACACAAATGTCTTGCGGTCGCCGCGTTGCCGACCTCTGTGGTAGACGATTTGAAAGGGAAAGAGAGTTATATGAAGAGAACAGCGGAAAATAGGAGTATATGGAGAACCAGGTTTAACAAAGAATAATCACGGACCTGTCTACCGACAGACTACCTATGGTGATGAATTTAGACCGCGGATCTTTAGGTAAAAACCTATTTATTTCCTGAGTAGATATCTGAATATACAATTGTATATATACGTTTCATGAATAATTAACCCCGAAAATGTATATTTTATAGTGCCTAAAAATGCCTATTTTGACATTAATGTCTAAAAATGCCTATTTCGACGTTAATGCTTATTTTTGCCATTTTCATGCAAAAAAGCCTAAAAAGGGCTAATTTTGTAGAAAAAATCGACAATAAAAGCAGATTTTGGTAATAGTCGTATTTTTTAAACTGACTGTACAATGTTCAGTTGAGGGTTGGGAAAATGTCTTTCACACCAAGGTCATGATCAGGTGGCGAACACCAGATCAGACCTGTCACGCATCCGGCGGTGCTATTCTGTTTCCCTGTGTCGCACGATGCGACAATGTAACAATGGGTTTAATCTGATGTTGCGTTAATTTCTCGTCATTACATTGTCATATCGTGTGACACGGGAAAACGAGAATAACCCTGCAGTCCATCTCCAGACCGCAGAGGGTGAAGGTGAGAAGTGTGAAAATTGTGAAAGTGCAATGCATAAAGTAGCAAGTTTGAAAGCTTATTTACAAGAGTTCCCGTACTTCACAACGGATGGAAAAATTATCTTCTGTCAAGCATGCAACAAGGAGATAAGTACATTATAATGCTGGCTTGCAATGAATTATTGGCCGTGAATTGCTTGTCATCTACATTTTTTGTTTATACGAGCCATTTTATGGTAACTATAGACGTGGTTATTCAAAATCTCCAGCAATCCAGCTGCGGACCTTCGTAGCTCTATAGTAAATTTTATATTTTTGTCCCATTTCCATATTTATTAGATTATTTCCGTATTTTTAAGGTTAATTATTTCTTCATAATTTTTCTTTATAGGTATTGAGTTATAAAAAAACCCACCTAACTCAGCATGCCCAAGGAGTGCTACATAAGGCAAATGTTGAACGCAAATCGAAGATGAAACAAACGCTTTTAACAAAAACTTCTGAGGGATCCAGCAAGAAGAATAAGTTTTATGCAGATTTGTGTCATGCAATTGTGGCAGCCAACATTCCATTCAGAACACTAGAAAATCCAACATTCAAGGGGTTCCTAGAACGATACTGCCATCAGTCGGTACCTTCCGAGTCAACGCTAGGCAAGAATTACGTGCAACCCACGTACGATGACGAAATGCGCAGGATACGGGAGGACATTGGAGATTCACATATTTGGATATCAGTCAACGAAACCACTGACGCTCTCAGCAGATACATGGCCAACTTGGTTGTTGGGAAATTGACCCAAATATGCCATCCAGAGCCAACCTCATCTGCACGAAGCAACTTGCCAAAACAAATCAGGAAACAATAGCACACTCTGTGAACAATGGACTTAAAGTGCTGTATCCCAACAATCTAGAAGAAGATAAAGTGCTGCTCCTATACACAGATGTTGCGTCGTACATGGTTGCGTCGTACATGGTTGCTGCCATGCAGTTGCTCAAGGTGTTCTATCCCTCCCTTGTGCATGTGACATGCCTTGCCCGTGGTTTGAACCGCGTAACAGAGCAAATAAGACTGGAAATCCCCAAGGTTATCAAATTGATCTCCACCGTGAAGAAGGTCTTCGTCAAGGCACCAACAAGAAAACAGGCTTTTTGAGCAAAACTGCCCGATGTCTCTCTGCCACCTGAGCCTGTGCTCACCCGCTGGGGCACATGGCTGAAAGCAGCTAAATATTACAGTGAGCATATCCTTCATGTCAAGGAAGTTGTGACAAATCTAGCCGAGGATACTGCCTGTTTCACTTCGGCGAAAATGTTGCTGGATGATCCCTCCATTCCCAAGGATTTGGTGTATATTAGATCCCACTATACATCCCTTGTTTGGATTATTGCTGAATTGAAGGGCTCAGGAAGACCCATCTAGGAAAATACTGCTTTGCTGAATGAAGTGAAACAAAAAATCAAGGAAGCGCCAGGTGAAGTGGGAGAAAAAGCAAAACTAGAAAAAGTGCTACAAAAGAACTCAGGTGTTCAGAGCCTATGTACAGCAGCTATACTGGCAGGAAAATCCAGTGAAGTTGAGTGCAAAATTCCATTTCAACATGTACCTAAGTTGAAGTTCGCCCCCGTCTCATCTGTTGATGTCGAACGTTCTGTTTCTGCTTACAGGACGATATTAACTGACAAATGCCATAGTTTTGTGGCAGAAAACTTAGAAAAAGTGCTTGTCATTTACTGGGAGGCCTACTACGGGAAATTTGTGGAATAAGCACAAGGAGGTGACAAATTCATTATGGGAATTTCGAATGAAACAGTTCCTCAAACATTCTGCATAGTACTTAAATATATACTTGAATAGTGTTTTCAGTCAGTATTACTATATGTAATGTAGATAGTATTTTCTCTGTAACGCATGGTAATTTAACCATATGAATAAGTTTCAATGCATAGTAGTAAAATATTTTTATATTCTTCGAAAACACAAATCAATAATGTTTCGTTGACTGGTAATTTTTTGCGTGCGTGCATGTTTCAGTCCTTTTTCGTGAATTAAAGTTGACAGTTGACAGAAATGATGTTGTTTTTTACTGGACACAGTTTTTGGAAGTAGTTTTTAGAGCCTATTTTACCTTTTATAAAGCCTAATTAAGCTACTTAAAGAGCCTATTTTAGTCGCCTAAAACTTAATTTTTAGAACCTAAAAATCCGCGGTCTAGTGATGATATAAAGATGAGGAAAATCGACTTATTTCAAATTAGCGCGTTGTGTGTATTATTGTGATATGTATTTTCTTACGTTATTTACAATGCACTAATGTAGTCGGTAGGATAGAATTTGGAATCAGTGCAGGACGTTGTCGTGGAAATCAAAATTCTCAACGTCGAAAGCGTGAAGAATAGTCGTTATCTGGGTTCGTGTATTTCTGCTTAGTTGGAAAGCTTTTAAAAGATCTGAATAAGATAAAATGAACTTCATTCTCACGTCGGTTGAAGTTTTGAGCCCATTCATAATTGCGAATGTACAATTTCCTGCGCCAATTCATATCGCTTGTGTTCAATACGTTGTTTCGTTTATTATGTGGTGCCGTAATATCTGCACGAACATACATGGGGATGAACATACGATCGTACAAGACGGTACTAATATCATAGCCCAGCATGAAACGCTAAATAAGAATTATCCGAGAAAAATTAAATTCCTTCTACAAGTTTATCGTTAACTGATGTGGTAATTCTGTGCATTCCTTTGAACCACAAAAGTTCTTTTTTTGTATCGCAAATTTTGGTTTGCTATCTTTCGCGATTTCTTTAACTTGAACGTTATATAATCGATGATCATTTGATATTTCATTTTGTTCTTTGATCAAGTGATTGATGGAATAAAGTGATCCGAAGATCCTATGCAGACAGGCATAAGCTGTAAAGTTGGGAATAATTTTGAAACGAGAGGTTATTTTTAATTTTTTTGAGTATAATTCTTCGAACTACTTGCAAAGATACCATAGTTTAGATTTCATTATTATGAATTTTCCGTATCTATAGTGTATAGCGAACTAATGAAAAAAGCAAACTCTGATGATGACGGCAAGCGTCGAAATTCGGGTAGCAGCGTATGAATAAACAGTAATACGTAAAAGTTTGCCTTTCTCGTCAGTCCTTTACGATGGAACAACACGAAGTTAATGCCAAGACCGTCGATTAAAGTGTATAGCAAGGGCCGACAGCGTACGACCGCCAAGAGAGCTTATACGGCCTGCAAAGGTGTGATGAAAAAGTGCTCGGTAAAATTTAATATAAACAATTTAATATTTTTCAGTATAATTATGATCTCAAAATCTTTTCCAGTGAAATCTTAAAGCTAGTAAATTATTTATACTTGATTTTTACTAAAATGAGACCACAGAATCTCTTGGCAACTTCTGTTGTAACCAATCATCCGTTTTCCTCAGTGACACATCTGTTGCAGAGCTTTTATAAGGAAAATTGTAGTAAGGTTTAAAATAATCACATCGGGCGAGAAGAATTTTATCTCGGGCACTTTATTACTACATTGCGATAACGATCCATTCGTCTTTAATCATCGACGGGGAGGCCTTTAGATCTACGCTTTCTTCTTGGCTTATCGAACGATAATGCGAAAAAAGCACGTGAATTTGCGTCATCGCATATAGACACACACTTTCGAATAATAAGGTACAATTGACGCCGATATGGCAGTCAACTTCATTCGGAGCTTAATTCATTTACGGAGGCTCTCTTAGTAACCATTCAAACTAGAGCCGACATTTTTCTAAACGCGCACTCCGCTAATTTGATATTGATTAATCACGCGCTGGGCGTAGTGCGTGGCGAAGTGAGCATTAAAACGCCTCGAACCAGTCCATCGTTCAGTCATCAATCACTCCTTTATGGGGATAATAAAATCTCAAAGGGTGGAAAGCGAAAAATCACTGCCGTTCGCTCGGGAGCAGCGGAAAATCGCACTGGCGTGAGATTATTTGGTTATGGTCGTCCTTGAGGGAGCACCTTTTCATAGCGCGTTTACGCATTCCGATTTTTATTCTTTCTTTTACCTCCGTGATAGGCTTAATGAACCCTCGCGAACAGGTGGAGTGACATCGTCTGCCCCGCATTGTCCTCCGCCGAGTACCCGCTCTCGTTTAATATTAAAAGTTTTTTTTCTCAGGCCGTAAGCTGTTTGTCTCCATGAAACGAATCGGGAACACGCAAAGGGTGCTTTCAATAAATGAATACGGTTGTAACTCCTCCCTCTTCCCCACGAACATTATCTCCCTCTCCTTTCTTTATTCTTTCTCGCCCGCTTTATACCCATCTTTTTCTATCTCCATCTCTCTCCATTTTTCTCTCTAACATTCTCTCTCTCTCTCTCGCCGTCTTTCTCTACATCTTCATCTCCATCTCTTTTCCTTAATCACTTTCTCTCCATCTCTTTCTCTTAATCACTTTCTCTCCATCACTTTTCATTTATTTCTTTCGATCTCTTTCTCTCCATCCCTTTCTCTCCATCTCTTTCTTTCCATCTATTTCTCTCCATCTCTCACTCTCCATCTCTTTATCTCTCCATCTATTTCTCTCCATATCTTTCTCATCCTCTCACGTCGTCTCTCACTAATAATCCAAGAGGTTGATTAGCCAGAAATACACACACACGTCGTCTCTTTCTTTTCAACTCTCTCTCAACATCTTTATCGTCCTCTTTCTTATCTCTCTCTCACTCCCTTTCACTCTCATTTCCTCCCATTTTCTATTTTTGCCTTTTGCCTTTCGTTTGCCTCGGCACGCAAACGGCAGGTTACCCTCTCATATACTCAGCCTCCCCTCACAACCCCCTCCCTCCTTCCCTGGCCCGCCCTAACCCTCTCTTCCTAGCGCCGCCTTCCTCCCCTCTTCCTCCTTCCGGTCTCTCCCTTCCCTTCCCCCGCCACTCTCCCTCCCTCCCGCTCAACGACCCGACACCCGCTCGCCTTACCTTCCATGACGACAGACACCTCCGGTCGAATCTCTTGTTCCCACTCATAAAATCCTCTCGCTCTCCTCTCTTCTTCTCATCTGCCTCTCCCTCTCTCTTTGACATTTTCTCATTATCTCTTTCACTCCTCTCTTACTCTCTCCCTCGTTCTCTCTTTCCTCCCTCTCTCTCTTTCCTCCCTCTCTCTCTTTCCTCCCTCTCTCTCTTTCCTCCCTCTCTCTCTTTCTCACTCTCTTTCCCTCTCTCTCTTTCTCACTCTCTTTCCCTCTCTCTCTCCTCCCTCTCTCTCTCCTCTCTCTCTCCTCCCTCTCTCTTTCCTCCCTCTCTCCTTCCTCTCTACTTCCTCTCTCTCCTTTCTCTCTCCTCCCTCTCTCTCCTCCCTCTCTTCCTCCCACCCTCTCTCCATACCAATCTCTCTCCCTCCCACTCTCTCTCCCTCCCAATCTCTCTCCCACCCACTCTCTCTCCCTCACTTTCTCCCACACTACTTCTCTCTCTCCCTCACTCTTTCCATCCTTTCTTCTCTCCTTCACTCTCCCTCATTCTCTCTTTCCTCCCTCTCTTTCTCACTCTTTCCCTCCCTCTCTCTCTCCCCCACCCACTCGCCCTCACTCTCTCTACCTCTTACTTTCTTCCCACTCTCAACCTCCCTCTCCTCCCTCTCTATCCTCCCTCTCTCTCTCTCCTTCCTCTTCCTCCCACCCTCTCTCCATACCAATCTCTCTCCCTCCCAGTATCCCTCCCAATCTCCCTCTCTCCCACCCACTCTCTCTCCCTCACTTTCTCCCACACTACTTCCCTCTCTTCCTCACTCTCTTTCCATCCTTCCCTCTCTCCTTCCCTCTCTCCCTTACTCTTCCTCACTCTTTCCCTCCCTCTTCCTCTCTCCTCCTCCCTCTCTTCCTCCCACCCTCTCTCCACCCCAATCTCTCTCCCTCCCATCCTTTCTCACTCACTCTCTGTCCCTAACTCTCTCACTACCTCTCTTTCTCCTCCCTCTCTCCCTTTCTTTTTCATTCGTCCTCTTCCTATCCCACTTCCTCTTCCTTATCTTTTTCTATCCGATCGTTTCACTTTATTTCCTCTCATTTCTCCTTCTCTCTGTCTTTAATCTCTTTTTCCGCCATTCATCCTCCCCTCCCTCGAGCCGTTCGCCAAACCACTCCATCTACGGACACAATGCCCGAGTGTCCTATTTTTTAAATCCACATTTCATTTTAGTTTCAATTTTTTCTCGCGAGATATTCTCGCTCATGCCTGCCAGAAAGTTTTCGCCTCGAAATTGGGGATACAAATGGAGGAAAAGGAAATGAAGAGAGCGAAAAAGAGAGCCAATATAGCGTTAGAGGTTTGCATAGAATAAGGGACATCAGACTCAGAACTGGAGTGCACCGTCCACCGTTGAGAATTTTGCAACATTTTTGCGCTTTCTAACCAAAGATTTTTGGCGGATTTTAGCGCCTTTATGTCCAAAAGTAACTTCCCTCAACCTAGTTCACGTCCCATCTTCCGGCGACTTTCCTTCAAACGAAAACGGTGATTCGGTCTCATCAAACCAACTGAGGTGCCTTGCCGTCTGAAATCCTTCTCTCAGAAAAGAAGATGGCAGCCACTCTTTATGAGCATTAAAATTTTTTCGACCCTTCTCCCGTGCCATCGCTGGATTCATTTTATCGATCTCGTTCACCAAAAGCGACTCTCATATGAAAAGAGGCGTTTTGAACGTGAGTCGGAGTAGCTGCAATACGCATTGCGATCGAAGGAAAAGTAAGGTTATTTTTAAAATTTATTTTTTATTTTTTCGTGAATTAGTCACATGACATTCCTGAGTTGCCGAGCTCGTGAAAGATTTGTTGGAGATGGGTAAAATACTCCGAAGGAAGGGAGTTGTATGAAGGAGGTAACAAAAGAAGCGCGATAACGGCTTTAAGATTGGCAAATGAAAGAGTGGAAAGGGATTCGAGGAGGGTGTGGAGGGAAGCTTAGAAGGAAAATGAGAGCAGGGTGGATGAGGCAGAGGTTTTAAGGGAGAGAGGGAGGGAGAAAGGGAGGTAGTGAGTGTGAGTGAGTGAGTGAGAAAGGGTGGAAGGGAGAGAGATTGGGATGTAAAGAGTGTGGTAGGAAGAGAGGGAGGAGAGAGAAAGAGAGTGAGGGAGAGAGAGTGAGGGAGAGAGAGTGAGGGAGAGAGAGTGAGGGAGAGAGAGTGAGGGAGAGAGAGTGAGGGAGAGAGAGTGAGGGAGAGAGAGTGAGGAAGAGAGAGTGAGGGAGAGAGAGTGAGGGAGAGAGAGTGAGAAAGAGAGAGTGAGGGAGAGAGGGAAGGATAGAAAGGGAGTAAGGAAAAGAGGTGAGGTAGATAGTTGGAAGAACGAGAGATGGAGAGAGAATGAGGAAGAGAGGGAGGTAGAGAGAGGGAGAAAGTGAGGTAATGGAGAGGGAGTGAGAGAGAGTGGGTGGGAGGGAGAAAGGGTGGGAGGAAAAGAGGGAGGAGAGAGAGGAAGAGGGAGGGAAAGAGAGGAAGAGGGAGGGAAAGAGAGTGAGGGAGAGAGGGAAGGATAGAAAAGAAGTAAGGAAAAGAGGGAGGTAGATAGTTGGAAGAGCGAGAGAGGGAGAGCGGGTGGGAGGGAGAGAGAGTGGGTGGGAGGAGAGAGTGAGGGAGAGTGGGTAGGAGAGAGAGAGGGGGGAGATAGAGGGAGAGAGAGTGGGTGGAAGGGAGTGAGGGAGAGTGAGTAGGAAGGAGAGAGAGTGAGGGAGAGTGGGTGGGATGGAGAGAGAGAGAGAGGGGGGAGGAAAGAGAGTAAGGGAGATATAGAAAGGAGATATGAAAAGAGTGGGCATTCGATCGCCGCGGGCCCCGCGCATTAAGATGCGTGCTAACCTTGCAGGCGCTCTAAAAATTAATTATTCGACCTCGAACAAAGGGAATAAAGTTTCGCTGAGCTAATTAATGTGTTGCATAATATATTAGAACTATCTAGATTATTAACCCTTACTACTAATACTGGTAGTAGCACGTTTCCTAATCGATAGAACTGGTAAAAAGAGCGAATAAAGTATTTTTCTTATACTGCTCGACATCGCCCGCAGTTTTTATGTATTTTTACTACTCATCTCTGTCAGAAAACCGTTTAACAATGGAATGCATAATAACCGGCGGTGGAATCCCCGACGACCCGTTAGTCCCGCATAGCGTGACAATTACGCCCGGTGAGGACGTCGTCAACATCGGATTAATGCACGCAAGCACATGTGACCCACTCTGAAAAATTAAAACAGAAAACGGCTAACTTGCAAGCTCTATCCGAATGGTGCGAAACTCGTCAGGGGGAGGGGAGGAGGGGAGAGGGTTTGGAGGGGAAGGGGGCGTTGTTGGCTGAAACGCATGCGCTCGTTATCTTCGCCGAAAGAAATACGGCTTTGTTATTTATTTTGTTTCTCTCATTGTCAAACAAACAGGAGTCCCAAAACGCCGCACTGATGTCAAGGGGACGGTTATTTCAGCTATTTAATGATAACTCAATTATCTATTTTGACAATTTGAATTTGTGTCAGATAAAATGATCGTGCTCGTGCATCTGAGTTGAAATGAGAAACTGCGAGGAAACAATGAACAAGGAGGGCGTCTTCCCTTTATTTAGACGCACGAACAGGTTTGAAAGATCGGAGGCGATCGATATGAAAATTACATATTTAATTGGAAGAGAAAATCGAATGTAAACGTTAAGTATTATACGGTCTTTTCCCAACAACGGACTTCAAATAAATACAAAGTTATAGCAAGTCACCGATCGGGAAAAAAACATTCATATATGAGATGAAAAACTGTGGCCGAAAGAATTGTTTTTTCCTGTTTATATTTTCCACTGGTAAGCATTAATTCCCTTAAAAAACATTTTGAACTCATTTTATACATAGATATTTTGGGATGAATCAAACGGACCCACTTTGATGAACTATTTTTTTTCGACAGTTAACCTATATACGATATATATTTCGCTGCAAAGTGCAGTGACACTGTGGAACAAATAGCATTCTTCCGCCGTATTTCTCCGAGCCATAAAGAACTAGTTTTCTTGTCATTTGTTAAATTTATTACCTTGCCCTCTTGTGCAGACACCGCTGAATTTATTCCACAAGAACAAAGTTCTTTTTGGTTTTCAAACTTATCGTAAGAGGTCTTCGTCAATAGTGTGCATTTAAGGGGAATCCTGTGAAGTTTTAACAAAATGTTGTATTTATACATGGGCTCCCATGTATTTTCACCTAGTATCTGAGTTTTAGGTATTTAGGCGTAAAGTACAAAAAGAACACCAGGTCGTGTCCGTCTGTCCGCAAATTTCATCTCCGAAACTATTGAGTGGATTCTCATAAGTTTGGTACTAAGGACAGTAATAAAATAATATAAATGATTCCCATAATCCAAGCAAGGGTGCTACTTTACCCAACCAGGGGTGCCACCTTTCAATGAACAGCGAATGAACTTTCCGTCATATCACTTAGAAAAAATATTATTCGTTAGCTTCTAAGAAGAGTTGCAGAATTAGCTATTTAACATGGTTACATAATTCATACCAAGCGCCTTGCATGAAGTGCGAAACCTCTAATCGGCCATCTTAGTTTAATCGATGGTGGAGGAGGAAAGGGGAGGTGAGAGTTCGAGAAAAGAAAAAGTAGGAAAGCGAACTAGCGACGCAGAGTAGGCGTTCATTCATAACGGCGGCTGGGTATTATTCCTGCGGTGAGACATCTGACCCATTATAAGAGCTCGTGACCGCAGTACATAAATAAAAGGAAAAATAAGTCGAGGTGTTTGCTGGTACGCCACGCGTAACGCCATATGGAGGGCAAACGAAAATAAATGAACTAGTTTCGCTCGCGCTTTGAGTGGGATTTACCGCAGACCGGTTTATTATTTCTTTTTCTTTTGCGGTAGATGAAACCGGTCCAAAATCGTATGCACGACGTGAGAGTTAATGTCCGCACGTGTTAAGTATCCCTCGAGGTTAAAAAGAATAATCGCGACATTTTTTCGTTCGTGTGTTATGATTTAAATGTAAAATAGTCTGATTCATTCGGTGGCGCAGATTTTTAACTTCCAATCCCTTTCTCGATTCGGCTGAAAGTAGCTATGGCAATTTGACTCTTAACTATGGAACTGATTTTTACTGTCTCATACACGTAGTACATGGAGAAGGTATTGTAATTGAGAAAAAATCGGCTTCGATATTTTGACGGAAATACATGTTTAAGGTGTCCCCGAGTTCAAAAAAGTTGTTTTCGCCATGTCGCCTGTCTAGAGCCTAAACGGTTAAGTGAATTAAGTAAAATCGAATAATATTTCGTATTTAGACATACTATTATCTAGAATAGAAACAATGAAAAGATTAACGATATAGCGCAACAATAACCGCAGGTTACGTATAATTGTCGATTTTCACAAAAAGTCGATTTATTCCGAAATTGTCCCAACGATTTTGATTAAAATTTACTCAGTTGTATAACATTGTCATAAACAATACAATATAAGCCATATTACTCAAATGATAAGTGTTTAGTGTCCAGTCACATTATAATATATCGAGTTTTACGCCAAGCCACCGCCCAGCTCTTACCAGTCCTCTGAAGTCGCTCAATGATCTTCGTCCAGTAACAATGCCTAATGTGGCTTCGGAAATCCACATAATACTCGATATTTATATACGGTGTAAGGATTTATCGTTTCATCTTATCATATATGAGGTTATCAATATATTAATATCATTTACGTGCAGAAGACATTGTCCGCGGTATTGTTGTTTTTGTAGCAATAGGAGTTTCTTCCAGTCAGAAAAGTGTGGTGAGACCACACGCAAATGTATACGAGAAAGTTTGTGCAGTGTATATTTTACTGTTTTTTACTTTCTGCATACGTAGTACCTATTGTTTTCATGAAAAAAATCGATTTCGAGATTTCAACGGAAATACACGTCCCCTGAACACGTTATTACCATTTCCTCCATGGTGTCTGTGTGTTAGTTGTATGAGATAGGAATTTTGTGGACGCTCTAAAACAAAAACAATAAGATCAACGCGAAATTTTATATTTCTTATTTTTATTAGAGGGACAAGAGTTGATTATTTTTGGTTAATGTCGACCAACCGGAAGTGAATGTTTACTCCTGTCATTATATATAAGCACAAATAAACGTAAACTCGTATCTCGTTAAATGGCTCCCGTCAAGCAACAATTAAATACCATATATTTCTCTCCATAGCTTTTATATGGTCTGTAAGGTATCAGTTAAGAGAATTATTCTAATAGAGGGCAACATTTACCGCAAAAGAGTCCGCCGGACCACACAATTACGACTTATAGATTTGAAGATGAAAATTCGAGGAAATTCTAAGCATAATATCACATATTTTGTTTACATCGATCGCTAAGAGGGTTCTATCGGCAAACAAGAATTAAAAATCCATATTTTTCTCTCCCATGCTCTTAAATGATCTGTGAGGTTTGCATAAAAAACTTGATTCGGATAAAGGCCAACATTTATCACAGAAAAGTCTGCGGGACCACATAATTACGACTTATAGTTTCGGAGATAAAAATTCAAGAACCGCCCAATCTTTCCATACCGTTTTATACGCATTTCCCATAAAGAAAGCCTTTCAAATCTCTGTGTAATCCATTTATGGAGTATAATTTTCCTACTTGCTATTCTAAGATTAAAATCTTATAAAGGTCTTGTCATGCATGGTGATACTGTTGCTTACTTATTAAATAAACATTGATGTTATCTATTATAAATAGCTGCTTCTTACATATGAAGGCTATAGGCAGTAGGGAATCCAAGGGGAGAGCGACGGCGCCACCTTGGATGACCCCATCGCACTCCACTAAGTGCATTCTGAAATTCATTCCACGCAAAACTCCTTGCTTCTACGCCGCAGATCAAGTCTGGATGGCAAGGGAATGAGAGATTCTGATGAGGGTAGGGATTTTCAAAATATAGGATCGTCGGCAGAGGCAGATTCAAGAGGGGGAACGGCGCTTGCCCCCCCCCCCCCCCCCCACCCTTAAGAAGTTTCTGGATCCGCCCCTGGCTCTAGGTGGATGTTATACCTAGAGTTCTTTTCGAAGTGCTACAGATCTGAGATTTGGCATGATTATAGGCCATTGGGTACAACCGACGGTAACATTCCGAAATTAAAAAAAGAAGTTTGTTTTCTGGGAAGTTTTTCTGACCCCAGCGTTTCATTCTACCCACCGGTATGAGAATCAGTGCAGGGTCTTATAAAATTGTACTTTTAAATTAGTTGAAATTAAGATAGAAACTCGAGATTTGAAAAGTTTTATAACTGAAAGAATGAAGTTTATTTTTCAAAGATAGAATTCCAATCCGTGCCGAATTGTGTTGCTAATCGGAGAAATGGTGAATTTTTCCTGTTTTTAACAATGAAAATTATTAACTACCATAGTTAGTTGTCCAATGCTTTAAAATGGGATTAATCATCTGCATTACAATAGAATGTAATTCTTTCAATCGGAATCAATTGACTTTCAAAGACGGCGTAAACATACGATAACGTCAGAATCCTAACACATGTAATTTCTCTTTTCAAAAAACACATAACTTCTTTCATTTATTGTTATAAATCAGATAATGAAAACCTTTTATATTTCAAATATTTATTAATTTCATGTTAAATTAGTTTGAAAATAACAGGCGAGCGAGACGAGCCGTCAGGCAGGATTTATCACAGCAAGGGGCCTCAGGCAGAGCCCCTAGTATTTTAAATGACTTTTTTAGGTACTGAGTACTACTAAGGTTATGCGATAACTTTCTATCTGAAAAGTCAAATGATTAGCTTTGTGTTGGCGCAAACAAAGCCCTCAGAATTCTTTATTAACTTTTGATAAATATTGTCCATTCTCGCTCGCAAAAAGGATTTTAGCGTTATGAGTCGGGTGACATCACGGATAGAGACGTTGCCGTCGGCGTCGATCAGATGGTGATTGTCCTTGAGGTTTTTGTTTAATATCGCAGGCGTAATTCTGTTTTTAGAATAAACGCGACGGTGTCGCGAGAAAACTTTCCGACATTTACGATTGTTTTATTTTAAATAAACACAAAATAGTGGGCAAGAGATCGAACATGCGGGGGACGATTCAGAGAGTTTCAGGTGAGAGATCTTTGTGCGGCGGACGCGCGCGCAACGAAGAAAAAACGCGAACGAAGAAAAAAAAACCGACCCCTTAAGGAGAGAACCGAGAGATAGGGGATTCCGGATCGTGGATTTCCATCGCCGACTTTCTATGCTCTTCCCTAATGGGGAAGGGGAGGGCTGTCTGAATTCCGGGCTTATGCAGTGGAAAGAAATCGCGGGAAACGACTTCCGAGACACGGCTAAAAATAAATCGACTCTCGTTAGACGAGCGCGTGAAAATTCCGCGGCATTGAATCTCGTAATATTCACTCGCGCGGAATTTATCCTCTCCCCCTTTCCCATCCTGGCAATAAAAAATAATGAAAAAAGGTGCGACGGAAAGCGTCTTCCCAGAAATAGCCGTTGAAAGAAACAGATGCGACACATTTTGCGATCTTTACCAGTTCGCACAATTTGTTTAACGTTGCGAATGATGCCTCTTAAATAAAAGGCGCGAATGTGGTGTCGATTTAACGGTGACTTGCGAAAGAGAATTAAAGAAGATTAGGTTTTTAAAGAGAGCATCTTAAAATAACGAAGTTTCAAGAGAAGGACGTTCTACGTATTTGATTGCGTGACAGCTTCTTCTCCCAATTTATCAATAGACATCGCTGAATGGCGAAGTTGTTCTCAGCCTTTAATGAATCGTAACTCGTTTTTTAAATTTTGCTATTGCGGTGTCTTTACTTTTGCCGCAAGACCACTAATAAGAGATCAAATCCGTATTTCCGAACTTTCGAAGACCATGCATATGACTGTTTTATTTCATACAGCTACTGTATGAGTCCAGCCGCGGTGCACTAGTCAGCATCATTTCGATGCAGATGCTAAAATGATAGATACAAATAAGAAAAGGCAACTCCGATTTTTAAAAACCAAAGTCGGTTTTCTTGTAATATGGACTCAGTGGCGTAACAATAGAGCGGCATGGGTGGCCAAATGCCACGGGCCCGAGGGATCCTGGGGAGGCCTAGAAATTTTTCGAATATAGAAAAAATAAAGACTCAGCGATTTCTCTTTTTTATTTTAAGTTCTTAATTACTTTCCAGTTAATCATTATATTTGGACAGGGTAATTTAAAAGGCCTAACCTGTTCAGTCATATCATGATAATTGATTAATAAATGAAATTTGGTAGGTTTTAAAATGAGATTGTTTTAATTGATGTTGTTGTTGGTTTGTATTTATGGCTAATCAACCACTTGGATTATTATAGTCATAACTCCTTACACACCAGGCCAGGGATCGGCAACCTGCGGCTCCGGAGCCGCATATGGCTCCTTGAATACATACTTGTGGCTCTTTAGAAATTAGCTAAGCTCCATAACCATTATCAGCCATGAGACACGCTTATTGCAATCACTCGATAAAAAGGCCATGCAGATTGTCACTGTGCGGCTCCCAATTATTTTGGAATGGGACAAAAAAATGGCTCTTTTACTTTAAAAGATTGCCGACAACTGTACCAGACACACAAGGGAGGAGAGAAACCCGATGCCGGCATTAGCCTGCTCTTAACGAAAAGCACCAAGGGGTCAACTGCTTAACGTCCCTTTCGAAGAACGGGGCGCTGACTTGCGCGGTCTCCTTGTTTTACTTGAACAAATGAGTTTGTTGGGTGAGGGGGAAGAGGGAGAGGGGCCATAGTTATTTCGCTGTGTTGGCAAAAATTTATACATTAAATCCTTCAGGAAGATATATATTTTCACAGATATATTATATAAAAATAATATAAGTTACTAACTATTGCGCTGCTTTTCTGTGATTACTTTATTTTCATATTTTGGATTTCAGCTATAAAGAAAAACATGGTAACTCATTCAGTTTTCGACTAAATGATCTAATGTTTACATTTTTAATATCCTTGTCAATTATCCACTCATAATAGTTGCCTCAATTATTTACAGTTTATTCGTCGCTAAAAAAACGGAAAACGGGAATGGGTCATTATAAAATGGCGGATCTCGAAGGACAGCATTACATAACAAGTAAACACCGAACGATTCGCAAAAGATGAACTGCGAAGGATAGGTTTGCTTTTTTGTTAGGCGACTGAATTTCTACGGCCTTCGAAGCAAAAACTAAAAGAAAACGAGCAAATACAGAAATCCTGTAGACATCGAAGGCTACACCATCGTCCCTCTATTCTCGCAGATCGACAGAATGGCTCAGGATCACGAAGATTAGGTCGCGTATTCTAATCCCCTCAAGGTCAGAGACATTCGTTCGCGCGTCTTACGTTAGTCACTCTTCGCCTGCAGCGCCTCTCGCAGCAGTGCGTCCGAAAAGGGAGCTAAGCTCGACGCAGCCTATTAAAAAAATAATTAAGCCGTTAAATTCATTTGAAGTTGTAGACAAATAAACAATGGAGATTCCCTTTTCAGCCAAGAGATATCGTAGCTTCAATTTACGCAATAAAGTCGTCTGTGTCGCCCTCTCAATTTTCCCCTCCCGCGCTTTACCCCTCCCCTCTCTCTCTCTCACTCCTCCCCTATTGTTCCGCCCTCTCACTCTCACTCCCTCCTCTCGATCTCTCCACGCAATCTCTTCCACTTCTCTATATTTACCCTCCCTCCTTTACGCTGTTTTCTCTTTTCCCCTCGATTCATCTTCCTTCCTTCCTTCCATCCCCCTCCATATATCTGTATCTCTTTCTCAGTCTTTCTTCTCTTTCTCTCTCTCTCTCCTTCTCCCTTGTGGAGGTCTTCGACGTCATCGATTAACCCTCTTGTAGGCCTGTTGTGCAAAATATCCGTTAGCAGTTGGTTGGAGGGCAGGGTTTAAGTTGTGCTTGCCAATTCTAGCGCTCGAGGATTGATTTTTATTTATTCCGATTGGTTTAGATTGATTAGCTGTGCCTTGAGGCTAATTCAGAGGTAGTCGCGAGGGCAGTGAAGGCGATACGCAGGATACAACAAATGACGGATGATTGCAGAAAGAAAGAGGTCTTTCAACTTCTTGGCGCTTTGACTAAAAAATACTGTTACTTCAGTTGATCAATATAATATTTCCCTAAGAGACAAACGTCAGCGGATGATTGCTCTCGCGAAAGAACTAAATCAAATTTTAGTTGCAACAAAAAAATAAAAATTATACATTAAAGACACGGTGGATAAGGAAGGTGGCTAATATTTTTACTTTGGACCCGATTCTTCTTTGGATATGAAGATATTTTAAAACAGACTTTAAAAAATCTAATTTATTTTTGCTCGCCTACATCTTTCGAACGGTCCTTAAATGTAAGAAGGGACTATAATATAGTCACTATATACTAATTTCAATTTCGCCCTCAATTAACTCGTTTGTCTGTCTCTCTTACGATGTGGAGCCTGGATTAAATGACTGAGACCGCGCTTTTCGAGTTTATAAAAGGTTCTGTCTCGATACTGCTTATTGACTTGCTAAAATATTACAAAATGGCTAATAGTGAAGTAATGTATCGCTCCTAATCTCAGCGAGTTTATAGAAACTTCTCGCTGCGACTCTGTAGACCAGGGGTAGCCAAACCGCGGCTCTTTTAAATTTCCCTCCAGAAGCGTGTCAACGTTTTTCACTATAGAGCACGATGACGTAGGATGATTTGAGACGTGCTGGTGATGCCTAAGGGACATGTATTATATCCGAATTGCTTCGAATTCAAGTTGTTTTAATGTTCGTAAATTTATGAACAGAGACTATGTCATGCGGCTCTCAAACTTCTGAAGTTGATCGTATGCGGCTCCGAGGGTAAGTAAGATTGTAACCCAAGAATGCTACGGATTATAACATGTCCAACTCTCGCGTTTTATAGCTGGTTTTCTCTATCGCAGACGATTCTACAACTAGTTAGACGTAAGCGATCCAAAACGTAAGATGGATTGCTGAGAAGCATGGTGGTCGCGATTACAAAAACATTCGCAAATGATCGGAAAAGTGCGTGTTGTGTAAAGAAAATGATTTCTGTGAATCGTAAATATAAATATACGACACCAGTTAACAAAATGTATGATTTGGAATGACTGCGAATCACTAAAATTTTCTGCTTTGTTGTTATTCGTTAAGGCGTCGAAGATCTAATCGCAAACAAGATTCGAAACGTTTAAAAAGAAACACTCCGTAAATGTCGACTTCTAAAGCCCGCAGAGGAAAAAATTCCACCCGTTTGACTTTTTTGCGAATTATATTTGGCAAATCGATTGACATAATATATACGTATGGTGTATATGCACATCGGCGGTTACGAACGAGAGGAAAATACAAATAAAGTGTAGCAATCCTAGCGCAGGTCGTAAAATGGAAACGATGCACTCGCAGTGCATAGAAGTAAAAGTCTCGGTCGGTGCTCCACGTCGAATATTAGTCGCCGACATCACGTTCAATTAAGTCGCAGGCAGGAAATGGACTCCCAAAATCGCTCTTTTCCTCCCCATAAAAAGTACCGCCCCAGGGTTATCAAGCGGTTGCATCGCTCTTATATTGATTTTCCCCCTCGCTATGGCCTAGAGATAGGCGGGCTGTTTTCGAGTGCCAAATTCTCAGGCTTTTAGGGAACAGAGAGGGAGAGAATCCGTATTTCCGTTCGAGAACCGGAAGACGAGTTACTTGTCCGGTTTGTTAGGCGGATCCCTAGTGTTACAACACACGCTTGGGCGAGTATTTCAAGCCGAATTAAATAGCACACAGTTGACCCGCATATAACGCGGTACCCTACAGTGCGGTTTCACGTATACGCGATTCATAAAGCGTGGCCATAGTATCCTGGAACGCGGTCCTGGTTCGCGTTTACGGGATTTTAAAAGATCGATTTCTCCGACATTTAATGATGAATTGTATGACAGTAATGCACACTATGTGAAAATTATGTAATTTATACACATTATTATATTAAGCAAATATTTATTATATTAATACAGTTTTATTATAGAAAATTTGTATTTAATGTTGACATGTCGATTTATTATTATATTGTATATTCTTCTATATTAATCGGATTTTTAGTATCGAAATATAGCCCGACGGATCTCTATTCCCCCATTTTCCATAGACTTATGGTATCATATCTAGTGGTTTCCTATTGCACGGTGTTTTCCAGGAACGTACCCCTCGCGTTATACTGTATTGTACTTATAGGATGGAATATATATATATATATATATATATATATATAACTTGGTAAGTGTCCGCTGGGCTTCCCTCAACACCTTGTTGCCACCCTCATCACTACCTTTTCTTTTCCTTAAGTTTATATATATATATATATATATATATATATATATATATATATATATATATATATATATATATATATACATATACATATATATATTAATTCGTGTTCTGTCTTACGACACACCGGACACACACACACAGAAGGGAGGAGGGAGACCCGGTGCCGGCATTTGCCTACTCTTTGTGAAGAGCACCAAGGGGGCCATTGTTTAACGTCTCCTTCTGAACGACGGAACACTGAATTTGTGCGGTCTCCTCAAACCACACAAACAGGGGGCCGGGCGACCTTGGAAAAAATCCTACTTGCGCAGGATTCGTGCCCGCTACCTTTTCAAGCAGCAGGCGAGTAGCAGACAGCGTCCTAACCACTACGCCCCATATCATCATCATCATGCCGCTGTCCGAAGACAGGTTTTAGCTGAATATATATATATATATATATATATATATATATATATATATATATATATATATATATATATATATATATATATACATAGTGCTTTTTTCTGGCGGAACGCCGTTCCGTAACCTTCAATACAAAAAATACTAATTTGCATAACTTACAACAAATGAAATGAAGTTATGCATTAGCAATGCAGCGGCGTTTTACTCATATTGTACAATTACACGTATTCCTCCACTGACAATTTACATTCAGTTCCTATTTTTGTCCCCACTTACCTCTTTCGCGTTTCGGCACCTTTTGTGTTGGAAAAATAGCACTATATATATATATATATATATATATATATATATATATAATATCTTAAGGAAAAGGAAAGGTAATAATGACGGTTGCAAGAAGGTGTTGAAGGGAGCCCAGTGGACACCAAATTGGCGAGCTGCTGGGGGTATCGAAGAGACACGTACATACATACGCGCGCACACGCACACAGCCACACACACGCAATGTTGCGTCTTCGACATAACTTCTTTTCAATACACAAGGCTCTGATCGCATCAATCAACCTTAATAAGGCAGGTTTTTCTACAAATAGCCCAATAAAAATATAATTGGAAACTTTTTTTAAAATACCATAATTCCTTTCACATCCCGGTGAAAAGGAAATGCAGCATAAACATCCAATAATGATTCTAGTTAAGACATATCTCACGTTGGCGGTAGAGCGTAGTCGACTGACGTTTCCCATGGATGCAATTCCACTTAAAGCGCTTGAATAATCATCTCGATTGGAACGTTTGGGATACCTTCGCTCTCTATCTCTCTCTTTCCTCCTTCCAACTGTCTCCGCCCGCCTCAGCGATTCCCGCCAGGCAAGTATCTTCCACGTAGCAATTTAGGATTCAGGCCAGAGTGACTCCGTACTGCACCGATCTCTCATCTTAAAAAGAAGACCTCCCTCCGAACGCCACGAAGGAGGAAGCCACGCCGAAGAGATATGCTGAGAACGGTCGATATGTCAGCTATCCCAGCTAGTTAAACTTGATAAATCAATCCATTGGCTTTTGTTTCTATTCGCGAAAAAACGAAGCCTAGTTATGTAGCCATTTTGTTTGTGACATCTCTACAAAAAGATATAAATGTGGTCAAGGATAAAATTGTTTAAGATAATACTACAGAAATATTCTGTTTTATTTTTATTCCTAATTTTGCGAATATTGTACAATATTCTCTCCCTTTCTATGCATTCAAATGCACATGCATGAGCAGGTCGTAAATTCTATTCTATTATACAACAGATCATTTGATATTATCGATTTATTTGAACCCAATGTTATCATGTGAAAAACGAGGTAATACTAAGAAGAATAGGAGAGAAGCAAAAGCCGCTTTCAAAAGAAATAAATTCCTAATTCCTACGTTTTGAGTATGGCTTTGTACGGAGGAGATACATGGACACTCAGGAAAAATTAATGTAAAATACTCGGAAGTCTTCGAAATATGGGCGTGGAGAAGAATGCTGAAGATAAAATGGACAGATAGGATGAAAAACGAGGAATTACTAAGAAGACTAGGAAAGAACCGAATGATTATACAGAATATAAGAAAGGGGAAGGCGAACTGGATTGGGCATTGCCTGAGGAAAGAGGGAGAGAGAGCATGATTAAAGAGGCGGTAGAAGGAAAAAGAGAAAGGGATAGGAAAAAGTTTGAGCTGATAGACTACTTGAAGGGGAAATAGAGCTATCATATACATGAAGAAGTTTGCGGAAGGTAGGAGTACGTGAAGAATCAAGAATAATCACGAACAGACTTCCTATGATGATGAATGTGATCATATTGATTGGCATATACTGTGCGTGTGCATATACGGATGTATACTTATTTAATTATTTTCACATCATTAGGTATAAAAGAAGCCAACGTTACATCTCTACAGTTGACCATTTTTGCACCCTATTTCTAAGTTTCAAGTTCACTTGGCCTTTGCACCATTGCGGGCATTGCGCTTTCTCATTCACTTTCATTTCTATTAGGAGATCCGTCAGTTAAAATTTTACAACGGCAAGTGCTGTGGGTCATTTCGGTCCCGTACAAGAACGACCCGTGTCCATTACAGATGTTTCGGAAAAAGACATTCGCGTACGCCTTCTTAAAAGTGCCGTTTTATAACATGACTTCCATTATCGCTAACGCGTAGGAATTAATTAGAAAAGGATGCGATTTGATTCGAACTCCAGTGAAAGAGACATTTAGAATTGGATTTTGGATGGCATCCACTTTCCCAAGTAGCATTTTTGCCAGGATAAGTAGCAAGTATATATATATACGCACGAAGCAATTGTAATACCACGTGCCATCGCAGGAAAGAAACGAGAAAATCTAGAGAGATGTTTCATTCCGTTAATTGGAGCGTAATGTTGAATAAGTTCCAAGATTCGTTCAATGAGTCGGATTTAATTCAGGAGTACTTTATAAAAGAGGTCGCGACGACCTTGGAGGTGAAATCACAGGCGGATGAAGATAGGGAACTAAGCGTTTTTAAAGCGACCTCGATTCTCATTCTCTTTCGAATAAAATCGGCGAAATCACTCGCCAATTTCCACCCGCTCGTCAATCGTTCCGAATAGAATTTTTCGTTCCGGAAATCGAGAAAAAAATCGACGAAGCGGAAAAATTGAAGACGCGTTTAATAATGCGAATTATTTCCATTCTGCCTTGAGAAAATCTTCGGCATCGACAGTGCTCAGAGTGAACTGCGTTTTAAACAAGTAAGATACCCTGGCTAAACTAAGGGTTAGAAGCACGTTTTCTTAAAAATTTTCAGGTTTCCGGTTTGCCTCTCCCTTTGGGGAGGGGACAACCCAAACCATTGGAATGTAGATCCTCACTAGACCTTCTTATCCGTGAAAACGTCACTCCTCAAGCTTCAGCAGTCTGGCTATGATACCATTTCAAATTTTTGAAATTTCCGAATTTGAAGCCACCTATCGGAAAATCTACGAACTACACGAAAAATCCAAACATTGGAAAATTCATAGGTCAATAAGAATTTTTCAAATATCTCTTAAAACAAAGAAGTTGGTTCTCCACGGACAGACGGACAGGCAGACGGACGGTCAGACAGTGATCACATAAGCACGTTTTCTTCTTTTAAGGAAACGTGCTAAAAATTTAAAATCGTCGTAAAATCAATTTTGAGAAAAGTAGCGTGTGGAATTGATCGTTTTAGCTGTGACGCGCGATTTCCTCTCGGACGCTCGTAAGAGGCCGTCGTGCTCAGAAAATGCGTTTCACCAGCTGAGAGTAGGGGATGGAGAAACACTCTTAATATCGAAAATGAAACTGACCACACAAAGGGAGTATAAGAATTCGCCCGCAAATATTTGTATGGAGAGCTTATCCGCCGCACGAGGTGAAAGTGGGACGCGGATTCCGACCCCACGAGGTCGATGCGTTAGCCTTCGGAGGCTCCTGAGGCGTCCGTCATCTCAATTTCGCCAGAATTTGGACCGGTGCCCTTTCAGTAACGTCCGATCCAATGGAATTGCGCCATACTTGGCGAGTAATTTGCGACGGTGTGCTCCCTCCAATGGAAAAGCCCCGAGCTCCTCGCGTGAAAAATGGAGGAGTTTATTTATTTTTTCGATCGCATAGCGTGCAACCAAAGAGTTCAAAGTGACTCTCCTATACTAAATCAATTATCGCCTGTATAGCTGGTGCCTGCATATTTTTCGTTCCTTCGAGCGCATAGCCGTTTCTCGATGGGATGCCAATGAATGGAAATATTCGCTTGCTTTAATGTTTTCCATTCAGAAAACGACAGATGAAGTTCATTTTTTTAAACTGATTTATTCGTGAGTTCATGCGTGACAATGAAATATTTCTGCTCGAAACTACAGTAAAAATATGACATAACTTCATAACCTGAGAATTATCTCGATGATACAAATACTATTGAAGATTAATATTAATTGGTAGGAGTCGCATTGTTTCAGAGCATATTAAATGGTATGTTTTGTTAAAAGTTTTGTATATCCATTTTAATTTCAAATATCAATGAAATCTTTGTTCCAAGAGATTTTAGCCTTCATTCGTATCACGTGATTAATTTTAAAATACGAGTATTTTAAATTGAATTGACGATTTTGGGGAGCGGTTGTTTTCTAATACCCGCTGTATCATTCAACTCTCACGAAAACGTGAAACTCGCATTTAAAAGCGTTTGTTATTTATTTTTCCTAAACTATATATTTATATTTGCTGGAAAGAGCTTCTCGTAAGTAGGCCCTGCACACATTTCACGAAATTAGCTTCGGGCGCGGATTTAAAAAATCTCTGTTTTCGTGCACGCTATTTTTTTATCCTATTGACCCCCCTCAAACATAGGGGTATGTAAAAAGTTCCTTCGTTGCCGTTCGTAAATAATTACAAAAAAATAATCCGATGCTAATAGTGCATTTAACTGTCTCGGTAGTCAGGAAAAACCGTATTCGTGATCGATATTTTTTTAAGCGGTATATCGAATTCGAATCGTTTGGGTTTAACCGACTGACCGAATTCTAATTCCGCACTTCGACCGGGAAAATTTTCGTCGTACCTTTATTGTGGACATCGTGGGTCCGCGAACTTCTAAAGCGGCGACCGAGGGCCCCAACAGAACAGGCTCCTCTTCCGGCAGCGTTGACCTCGGCAAAATCGGATCGCTTTTAGCTCGATCCGAGCAAAAGCGAGCGTTTAAGTACGCCTCAGCCGTCGCCATCTTTTAATCCGTACTCGTCTCAACCTCCGCTATAACCCACGCGACCTTATCTCCTCGTGTCCCAATCCCCATCCCTGTAAATATATATTTTTGTTTTTTTCCCTTTTCCGCCTGTTCTCTTACCTTCGCAGCGTCCGAATCGCGCGGACTTTTTATTGGACCCCGCCGTGCCGGAAAGGATGGCGCGCGGCAGGTGGCGCGATTTCTTGTGTCAACTGTTTTTCGAGGCATATGTCCGATAAGCCCTTTTTTGCCCCCAGCTAAAGGGGGACTACGGAGGTATTAATGCATCCAAGGAGACGTGCTTTTAGCGTTAAAGAGCCGGTGCGCGGATTATCCGGAAGCTCGCGTAATCCCCGATGCCGTGAGCTCACTTCTTCCTGAACGATTTCCCCGATAAAAAAAAACTTTTACTGACCAGAGCTTATGAAGCTGAACGCGCGGATACCGAAATTACGAATTCGTCGTCCGCATATTATCTGTATAAAAATCGGTGCAACGTACGTTGCGCTAACTTTCTCGCATTCTTAAAGCTTGTAGTCCATACAATAGTATCACTGGTTGCGTCACTACGTACGTACGCGCAGGTTGTCGCGCGGTAACGATGATACTGCTGTGAGACTGGGGAGAGTTGGGCGGTAACTGGGCGCCAAAGGCGATTTGCTGAAGTGTCACTTATCACTATACACGTAATTTTTCAAACCTGTAGTATTATTATGTATGATATTAAACTCTAATACTCGATGGATTTGAATCCTAATGCGTGCAACCATTTTGTGATAAAATTGACATTTTGGGAAAATGGTTAAAAATAAACTCTCCTTCATTGCCGCGAGATATCATTCATTTCGACGAGGTTTATACTCCGTGTATTATTCGATATAAATAACAGATTTCATCCGGTTTTGTTTGTCTCCTAGATCCGCGAAAAGACGGAATTGCAAAAATCAGTTTTACGACATAGCCATACATAAAATGAGCGTATTCATCAAAATCTCGCATTTGAATTATTTTGTCGCGATCGCTATACCTTCTTTATATGTTCCGTATGTGAGAAAAGAAAAATACTAGCGATGAATTTCGAATTGGTGGCGGCGTGCGTAAAAATAGAATGTGTATTCATTTTCCATTTCTCCATTTCGTCCATGCCGAATCCCTATTTTCAAGACGAACCGATATTGCGTGGAAGGATCGTAAGTCGAGGATAGAAAACCTGTATCGTGGAAAAATATTTTTGAGGAATTATTTCTTTGGAGCGAACATTTGAAATTACTATAATACATCCATACTATTTCACCACCTGGTTTTAAATACGGTCGAACCGTAATTTTTCGTAATCGAACTGATATATTGTCTCAGCAATTAATGAAAAAACTGGATTTTTATCCTCAGTTCATGATTTACCCACGTATTTTCATTTTATACATCTTTCTGGTATCATTACGTATTAGTTTGTTTAATAAAAGATGCGCATAGTTTTTTTCATTTTTATTGATATTTAAATAGGAGCCTGGCTTATATCTTTACGATCGATTCATGCACGATCTAAGTTTAAAAGAAGTGAAAAACGTTGTGCAGGTTGAGATAGTTGAAATAGGAAAATCAATATGTGGCAATATTCTTGGGATTCCCGGGAAAATGAAGGGAGAATGTGGCGTTGCGCCACTGACACGGTCAATATTGACTTTCGGATGACACCCAGGCCTAAAAAATATTGTGGATAAACCATAAATATATTTATCGAAGGGTCGAATCGAAATAGCTCCGTCATCAATACAAACTACGAATGGAACGACAGCAATAGATCCAAATTATTGGCTTTCGCGGAGTGACAAGGAAATGAAACGCTTTTCCTTACTCAGGAAACATATTTTCGATTTGAAGGGTGCGGTAAATTTGGTCTTGGGGTGGGGAAGAGTAGAATGTATCCGAGGAATTTAACAGTTATTGGCAGAGAACGTAAACTTGTTGGAATATTTCGAAAAAGCGCGCGTCGAGGAGCTAAACGGCTGCTGCGGTGATAACGTTGATTGGTAAATCGAAATAATTCTACTGTACTGCTTTAGCTGGAAATTATAGCCTTCCATTATTCGTGCGAATAATGAAACTCAATCCATATGGAAAACGCCGTAACTTCTACCTTTAGCATATATTCTAATTTCGCCGAAGATTTTTACTCTCGAATTTCATATACCTTCTTGAAACTGAAAATCACGTTTATATTAATTGTAGCTTTGAGAGGAAAGATGTCGAAACAGCAAAGTAAGTAATAAGTGTATGTATTATGCAGTGTGGAGTCTCGTTTACAGTTTTAGTGATTTTTGTGCATATACTTACGGTAGTTTACTGGCTCGTAAAGACAGTTCTTTTTATTCAGACCATACAGCCGTCCAATAAATTGTATCTTTGTAAAAAAAGAAATGAAATCTAAAACTGATTTTTACGAATATAGAGCATGAAAATGACAATATGCGCTATGCGTTATATATAATATCTCTCTATATATTATAAAATCGTTATGGTCATCATCATCATGATGCCTAACGCTCTAATATTGTGAATAACTCGATTATAAATTAACTTAGAAGCCTGAAATTCCTCAAGATTTCAGTGTTAACAAATCTCTACGTTATGACTAAAATAATTTTGAATGAGGTCACGGGTTTGACTCCAGAGGACGAATGTCGTTTCCATAAGATAACACGTAAAAATCACCTTTTTGGGTTGAAGGCTTTCATTCTTTTACTCTTTCAAATATATTATAATTAAATTATCGACACAAAATTTACTCAAAAACACGCCAAAATGAATTAGGATTATTATTCTTACCGTCGAATACTCAATCTCATGCGAATTCGCTCATATTTTGAATTTATACTCGAGTTTTTGTAAATTTTTTAACGTTTCAATACTAAGATTCCATTGTTACGGGTATTGTTCACCCTAGTAATTTCAGGGTATATGCATTTATATAAAATCTTAAAGATCGAAAATAAGATTAAAACTTGCTCGAAATGACCGAAGATATGAATTAAACGCAAATAAATCGGTCGCAGTATTCATATTATTTATATTTTTTACCAAGTATAAGTATCTATCTATAACTCAAAAACTACAAAATGTAGAGACAAGTGAAATGTACCCTATTAACTGCAATAAAGGGTATATGGTGGTAGGTTGGTTTTAAATGTATTTATTTTATAATATTTTCTGTTTTCGTTTTTTCCCGTTTAATAACATGGAGATAAATGTAGACTATTTTTCATTTGTACATTAAATTACTAATAATCATCGTACAAACCCAGGACTTGAACTCGAGGGCGAAGAAAATAATGTAGTTTCATTTTCTTACGGTGAAATTTCAAATACGGATCGAATTTTTCCAAAATTGAGCTTTAAACTACAAAATCTCGAGTTTTTTAATGAAAAAGTTTTCCTTTCCATGGCGACCGATATTGTTGCCAAACTCAATAACATCAGTCTACGGCATTCAAATGATTTCAAGGTCAGTTATATTAATGTAAATAAGAGAAGACATAACAAGCTATTTATTCAGTTTCAAATATTAAAAGACTAGCAAGAGGAAGGAAGAGAGAGAGGGATGGAGAATGGGAAGAAGAAAGAGAGAGAGGGAGAGAGAATTGGAGGAAAGGAGTGAGGGGGAGATAGAATGGTAGGAATAGAGAATGGGAGGAAGAAAGAGAGAGAGGTAGAGAGAATTGGAGGAAAGGAGAGAGGGGGAGAAAGAATGGGAGGAAGGGAGAGAGAGAAGGAAAAACAAGGAGAGGTGGAAAATGTCTTTATTTGTTGTAAGGCATTGTAACTAAATGGTTTTTCGCAATCTATCGACGTTTCACTATTCTTTTTCTCTTTGCCCTTCGTTTGTTACTGCTTTTATCATTTTTGCCTTTACGGTTTTATCTTTGTTCTTATTTGTTTATTCTTCATTTTGCCACTTTCTCCCGCCGTTCGATTATTCTTTTCTGCTCGTTCTTCGTTTATTGTAATATTTTTTGACCTTTCTCAAATTTTCCCGAAGTAGAACTGCGGGCTTTCTACTAGTATCCTTAATATTAAGAATTGCCACTCACGAATCCATCTATAAAGCCAAACGAGTTGGTAAAACAAATTTCAGATTAGAATAATTTCCACAATATATGCTGTGGAACGAACACGTTGCAGTACTGTGTAAATCTCACTGAATATATTGTTTGCTAATAATGAAGTTTAAAGTGCTCTCATAATGAGAATATCGCTGAAAACATAACGTCGTTTAAATTTTTGAAGATAGAAATTATTCAGGATAACATCGAAAATAGTTCCATTAATTTTATCATGTCCGCGATGATGGCAGTTCAATATATACAGCCTTGTTTCTCGGTGAGGTTGAATCCTTCGAGCAGGGCTATCTGTGAAAAGAATCATAGGAAAAGGTCAAATTATAATCAAGACTCTTTTCTCTTTGTAAATTAATTAATATCTTCAGCGTTGAATAGTGTTATCTCTCGTGATAAAAGCCGAGAAATTGATTGGAAAATCGAGGATCTTTTCCTTTTTACGCGGATCCCTCTCACACATGTCTTTATCACCTATCCTTCCCTCTTCCTCTCCCTCCTTTTTTCTCCCTCTCCCTCCCTGCACTCATCTCCCTCTCTTTTCCTCCCCCGCTCTTTCCCTCTCCCTCCCTACACTCCTCTCCCTCTCTTTCCCTCTCCCTCCCTCTTCTCTCCTCCTCTCCCTCCCTCTCTCCCTCCCTCTCTCCCTCCCTCTCTCCCTCCCTCTCTCCCTCCCTCTCTCCCTCCCTCTCTCCCTCCCTCTCTCCCTCCCTCTCTCCCTCCCTCTCTCCCTCCCTCTCTCCACACCCTCCTCTCCTATCTCCCTCTCTTTCCCTCTCCCACTCTTTCCCTCTCCCTCCCTCCCTCTTCTTCCCCCTCCTTTTTCCTCCCTCTATCCCTCCCTCTCTCCCCACCCTTCTCTCCTTCCCTCCCTTTATCTCTCCCCCTCCCTTTCTCCCGTTCTCCCTCCTATCCCCATTCCTCTATCCTCTCTCTCGCTTCGTGCACATTACCGCGTAATCGTGGGCCCACATCCTTCCCGATTACTTCCTCCGACACTGCATCCGGGCAGATCCCTAGCTAGATTAGTGTCCGTTGAAGAAATAATTAAAATTCGCTCTGAAAGGCGCGCTACGCGTTTCGCGTGATTTCTTCGGATCACTTCTCCAAGTCTCCTGTGAGAATCGCGCTTCGTCGCACTCTCAGTTCTCCCCATGGTCGCAGTTGGATCGATCGTTTCCAGGAAGAGCTTTTCGTGCGTCTTCGGAAAGTGACTGGGGATGGCCGAGGAGCGACATTTCTCAAACGGCTCGATCCATTCGCGGGTAGGAAACCGAGCCGCTATCGCGCATTTCGGAACAGCGGTGGCAACTTAGCCGGCGCCTTTCTTTACGACCCACTGCTTAAAACGATCGTGAAACTCGAGCAAAGAAATACCGATTTTTTTGAAGAAACGCCTAAGGAACTTTTGGAAGCCGGCCTACTTGAATTTCATCACTTTTTGGGTCTCAAAACGTTTGAGTTCTGTGATTTTTATCTTAACCATTGATTATACGTAATATAGAAAAATGTATTTGCCAGCTGGACTCGTTTGTTTTACCTTAAATACTTAGAAATATTTGATTTATCGTGGAATCACCATGCAAATACTTTAAATTAAAAATATTCATATTTACGGCGCCCGTATTCTCAACCTGTTCCTAGTTTTGTAAATATATATTTTTAAAATTTGCCTCCCGAACAAATTGCGTAAAACGATCATGCCTTAATTAAGACACTGCTGTTTCTATATAGTTTTTAATTAGAAACTCAACGGGTTTCGGTCTTAAGCAAAAGTCACATTTTAACGTCATTAATTATTTTATGTCCTCATGGTGGGAATTCACATGTCATAGATGGCCTTATTAGAGCTTTATTTGATTTTGTAGTGGGAAATAGGGTTTAAATTCCATAGAACTCGTATGAGCTAATAGAATTCCTAGTACATACCATAATATATCTTTCCTCGTTCTTAAATTACGCTCCCAAGAATCGATTATTTTATTTCATCATGATTGTCATCAAGACAAAAAAAAAAACAAAAGTATTTATATCATTGCCAACGAATCTATTGGCACGTAACTGCAAATCGATTCCTGGTAAAAATAATACAACCACAAATCCTAGCCTTTGAAATCATTTTGGAAGTTGTGTAATTTGAGAGTTAATGGCTTCCCCGCCAAATTACACGTTGCCGGGATATTTTCTTGTTAATTGGTAACTCGGTGGGAATGCCCGTAAAAATGATGACGAAGAGCTCGTAAAAATTTCATTCCGCGTTAATCGTAGAAGTGACTACGTGACTTTTTTCCTTATTTGAACACACTAAAGCTCTGTTGCGTCTTAAAATCGCATGCTAAATAAACCAAGCTTCTTCTTTGTAAAATATTTTTATAAAGCTTACCAGAATATAGAGTCGTCTTCCCCGAGCTTATGCGTGGTGTTAGAGAAGATTGAATTTTGGGAGAATGTCACAAAATATTTTCTCATTTGGTAAAATGAAATGAACGCTCGGAAATACCGACATATGTGTGTTGCGTAGAACGTCAATTTCTGGCTTCTAGCAGCAAAATCACGTACACCGAAGAACTAAGCCCTTTTATGGCTGTCCATAACCAAGCGTGGCATCAACTCATATTCTATTAGTGATAAGTAGTTATTTTTCATCCACGAACCACAAGTGGTATTTTTAGGCTTCCAGCGAACCGCAAGTGAAATGATTTAAAGTTTCATATCTTATTCAGATTTATCAGTAAGGTAAAATGCCTACAAAAAGTTGTTTGTTATATCTACCCAAGTTATGTCTTTATTTTGATTTCATTAAATGGAACCTGGATCCCTAAGTGAACTGGACTTTTAATCTATTTTTTAGACTAATTGGAATAAGTTCCGTTGGGTCCCAGAGAGAATTATAGAGCTCAACTTATAGCTGAAATTCATTCATAATTTTTTTCCAATACTTTTATGGATATTGGAGAAACATAATTTTACAATTTCAAGTTTTGTTGAGGAAAATCCACGGGACGTATTAAAGCGAGCTCGCGGACCGCGGAATATAAATGACTGTCACACTTGGTCAACATTAAGGAGCTCCTCTTGTGTTCTGAAGAACCATCCCCGCAGTTGCAATTTAAAACGTGCATTGGTTAGTTTTATTTCCTGATTTTATTTTCATACGCTTTTCTTTATTTCGCGAGAGTCATGTATAAGCTTATATTCTCTTTGGGCGTCTTTTGAATGCTTAGTTATATATTTATATTTTTAATGAGTAGCACTATACTTTCTTTTTCACTTTATTTAGGCACTCATGCACTCATTTGTTTTTTTAAATTTAGTTTAACGTAACAATTCTCATTAACAGTTTTATTACTTCCTTTGCACTCATCTCCCAATTAATAGATGGGCATCATATGGTGGTATGATAAAACTAATGCAAAGAACAGCAGGTCACCATCCTCTATTGAGCGCAGGACTCACTCGAAGAGCCTACAATCAGCAAAATGACTCTCGCAAGCGTTACTTT
Organism: Tanypteryx hageni; assembly: GCA_028673005.1. Classification (NCBI taxonomy): domain Eukaryota; kingdom Metazoa; phylum Arthropoda; class Insecta; order Odonata; family Petaluridae; genus Tanypteryx; species Tanypteryx hageni. The sequence continues at coordinate 31,913,649 of CM054115.1, forward strand.
TATGCTATTTCCATTTCCTCGTCAGAATCTTGAATACATTTGTTCGGAAATCCCACCAACAGCACGCATCACATCTCTTGCCTTTGCAGAAAAGCACGAAGCTTCTATAGATAACACCTTTTTCTGTGAGGAAATCCACCAAAATCCGTTTAAATATTCTGTTTGCAAAACATTTTATTCACACTTGAAAGGATTCACCAGTGTTCACTTCTGGGTCCACACAGATTAGTTCCCCCCCCCCTTCTACCTTTCCCTCAAACACACGCACAACCAAACTCCCTTCTCATTAATGAGCTTCGCTCGCTAAGGGAACTATCCTTGCGTGAGAACAAGGTGATGTAATGAGGAAGCGGATGAATGAGTTCTTTTTTTCGGCGAAAGGACGAGGGTTCTATAAATAATCGTTCCATACGGAGAGCATTGGATGGAGAATTCGAGCAGAGGGTCAGGATAAACGACACTATCGCTAAATATCGAGAGTGTGAAAATTTGCATTCCCGAGGAAGGTGCAAATTTGTAAAAGCGTCGTGTGGCCTTCAGAACCCTCCTTCCTCTCTTTCTCTCTAGCAGTAATAGAAATATAGTATTCTCGCGTGACACGCACGGACCTACTTCCACTTCGAATTTAGGCGCTCCTGCGTGTTAGGATTGGATCGGCACGCGAGTGAAAAACAAATGCTCTTGAATATTTTATGGAATTCGTGTTCGCTGTTTGTTCTTTGGAACGTGAAAAAAACGTCCGCAAGGATTGTCCCGATGGATTTGGGGATTGCTATAGTGACCCACGAGAGAAATGATTACGTATCTGATTCACAGATGCATAGAAATCTCAAGAGTAGAATTTAAGCTTATCTAATAAGTAAAAGTTAATGTTTGGCAAAGTAAAACTGATTGTTTGGAATATATATAATGATTCGTTATACTTGAGCAGTAGGCCAGAATCAGTAGAATTTTGCGTCTTACAGGGATAATAAAATTTTAAAATTTCTTCTGCAAGTGTTCGGGAGTGGAACTGTGGTCTTTGGGGTCGTAGGGCACGTGCAAAGTGTGCGACTGCACAGGGCCCCGCGCTCTATTTGAAAAGGGAAGAAATTAAAAAAAATGGATCTTTCATTCGTAATACTTAAAATTCGCCGATTGAAGTCCAGTCCAGTGTCAAATATAATGTGGATAAGTGAAAGATCGGCAATCTATGGCCCCCGAGCCTCATGCGGCTCTGACTGACTTCTGTCGAAAACTTCTCTCCCGACAAAAGGACCCCGGACGAAGTTGAAGCACCAAGTTCATAAGATATATCATCACGGTTCGAATTACCCTTTCGTTCTCGAAGGTGGCTTTAAAAAAACGATAGTGCATGTATTTAGAAAACCAAGATTATAATTAATGAAAAGTTGGGACTTAATTAATTAATTCAGGGAAAGTGGAATTCCATTTGGGAAAAATGTTTAAAATAAAGCAACGCAGCTAAGTAAAAAACATTGTATTTCACTGTAAGTGTAGCTCGCAATGTTTCATCTTTTGCTTACGCTTTCTCCGAGATCCATTTTTCTTTTGCTTAAGCGAATGTTCCCCAAAAGCACTCATTCTTAAGGGACAAATACAATTGAAACCATTCAAAATGCCTTAAAATACTTTAAAATGAAAATGAAATCTACTTATATTACCAGGTTGTCCAAGGTAATTAACAAAAGACATACAAACAGTTCTATCTCAAGGCATGTGCCAACGCGGCCAGGGGCCTGCTTCTGTAGTGGTCTCAGTATAGCGACATTCTCCTGTATAAGGAAAATATATTCGCAGTATTCCAAAAGATTACCAAGACAATAATATGTAATATTCTATATCTCAATGATAAAACCGGTGAGTTTTCTTATTCTCCCATTGAAAGTAATAATCCGAATCGCAACTTGCGTATCTATGCGTACGTTTCCGATTTCAACTAGATTCTCTTTATGATTCCTGGCAATCAGTCCGATTGAAGTTCAATCTCATATTCCATCAGACATTAACTTCATAAGACACGTCCGAGCTTACCGCGGAGTCACACGACCCGTGACTACAAGCTAGCTTTCATCAAAAGACCACTATTCTCAGTGTTCGCCTAGTTTATTTCAAAGCGATGGATTTTATTGAAGAAGTTTCTTTAGCTGATCTGTTGCTTACGCGCTCGAAAGCTTAGAAGACAATAGTAGTGGATTCATCCCATGTCAGAGAAAGGTAAAATTGATGTACATACTTTATAACGATCTCGTCTCAACATGAAAATTTTTTTGAGTTCTCTAGAATGTCCATTTCATTTAACGATCTATTACGGATACGGGTAAATGCCATTGGTAATCTTGGACAGGGAAACTAAACCCATTAAAATGATTCAGTGATCCATCTAAGAGGATTTTATATCTGGCTTCTGGAATAACGCTTAACAGGATTTCTTGCGGATGGGTGCTATAGCCCCCAAGGAGTTTAAGAAAAAAAGAGTAGTCCGAAAAAAGAGAACGTTTAATTACAAAGTTGCTGATGAACCGATACAAGATCAAGAAGAATCTTTCAAAATAAATTATTTCAATACAGACAGGATTCACATACATTGTCATCAAATCATTCGAAAAATTTGCAGATGATTTTGATTTGTTTTTCACCATTCGAAATCTGAAATCTATGGAGAAAGATGATCTTCTGAAACCTAGCTAAGACGAAGACGTTGTCTTCCCTTGTGATGAAGACTCAGATATAGACGGTTGAGAGATATGATAGGAGCTACAAGTGTTTTTTTCAAATTGTTACCCAAGAAATTTCAACGATATGAGAAGTTTGGAACTACATATATTGTGTAGCGGAAACTTAGTGAGGTGTCCCCAAATTTATATGTAACGTAGTTATGAGAATTATTCTTACCATACCGGTAACTACTGCCGCTGCAGAAAGAAGCTTTTCTCGTCTGAAGATAATATAGACTTATCTTCGTTCGTCGATGACCAAGAACGGTTGTCTGCATTGGCCGTTTTGTCAATCGAGAATGATGGTGTAGCTTCAACATTAGATTATTCAAAAATTGTAGACGACTTCAGTACGAGAAAGCAGAGTTATTTTTAAATGAGTAGTATTTTTACTTTTTTCATAATGTGCCCTTTTATTGAAGTAAAGCTCAAAATCAGATTATGTAATAGATGCATTATTGGCTACGTTATACTCTTTGTATACTTTAATGTAGGGCCCGTAATTTTTTCTTCCACTGGGCTTCGAGAAAAGTTACGACGCTGCTGATTGCGACGGTATTTCTTGTGGCCCAACATTATTTTCGTACGCTATAATAATTTTTCCCCTTCTCTCTTTACTGCACAAAAGTCATATTATATAATTCAAACTATTTATGCTGTTTGAAGTTTATGAAAATTACCTCGAATCTCCGGTTTTTCTGTTGCTAAATTTGCCATTTAAAAATGGCAATTCTTATAAAATTTAGAAAATATAGATCATATGTAAGAATGATGAAAACATTGCAACGGAGTGTAGAGTTGTATGGGTGTAAGAATTAGTCTACCAGGAAAGATATAGGAGCAGATTAGAAATTTCAAGATTTATGGCGTAGACTGCAGATAATTACTTTTGTTTATGCGAGAGCTAATGAAAGTTTTAAATAGAGTTAAAGAGGAGTTTAGAGTGATAAGGGAGAGACAGGGGAGCGAGTCAAATTTTTGGATGACGTGGGATGCTGAAGATATCGATGTAAGACAGGATCTTAGAAAAATGGCAAATATGTTGGAATAGAAAAGGAATATTGCATTTATTTACCCTCTAGCCGCTGTTTTCTTCCTGAAATTCTGGTGAAAAATTGTGCATTTTTTAATCGATGAATTATTTCTGCTGCACCTTTGAAAGGTCGGTCAGTAAGCAAGAAGGGAGATATTACAGCATGCACAGGCCTAAAAAACTGAAAAAGGCCGACCCCTGCAGTATTTTACTCATATGGAAATTGCGGGAGTTAAAATAAGTGAAATGGCTATGAGAAGATGAAGATGCCTTGGATAAGACAGACACCAACCCAGAGGTAGAATTGGAGTAGAAGTGGAATTTGCAATCTAGTTTCGACCTCATTGTTGCGAGCGATTTCCAATTTATATGATAGTGCATCCTAACCTCACCTGATGGACGCAAGCCTCTGCTACATCGTAACTATATTATATACCAGCATTTGAGGAATGTGAATTTTAGAGGCAGTAAGCTAATTTCTTTAAGGGGATCCTCCACGCATAGAGCACAACTGAAAGAATAAAGGATCAAACTCAGTCGATTTGGGACTCCCAAAAGCCTCGGGCCCTGATTCGAATCCCATCCGCCCCGGGATATTAGTGATGACGTTAACAAACTTTTTTCAAGTCTGCTTCCATTTATGGTTTCTATGAGGTTTTCCTCATTTTCCATTAATTAAATCGTAGGAAGATGTGTTCACTCGATTGCAAAACCCTTTTCAAAACGTAAAATTTCTTCTCAATTCTCGCTGAATGTGTGTATTCACGATCACTTCCCCACTCACTGTGGTCTCCCGCATTCAAGAGGCCCTCGACGCAGTCGCTTGAAACGGATTACGCTAGACCTAAGAGAGTCGTTCTGTGAACATTTCGAGGGCGCCTATCCGGGATTCGAAAGAGTGAAAAGGTAAGATCTCCCGCCGGATTGGCGCTGCAAAAGTCTATCCCATCTTGGCGAAAATACATATTTCGTGTTTCAACAAAGATTCGTGGCAGCGTTTCCTCCAGTTTCGTCCAAATGAATTTGTTGCAGTTAAATTTTATAACGTGAAAAAGCGTGATTTTTATGTCATTTTGCCTTGTGGATTAATTTTACGAAACAAAGGCATTCCGTCTTTCTTCTTCCAACTTCCTATATGCAACATTTTTTATCCTTCTGCAAAATTCATAGCTGGCTGAAAATGTGCGCTTTGCTGGCCGATATTTTCGCTCGGTGTCCTGTTAGCATTCCTATTTGCGCGTTAAAACGCGTTGTTGTGTGATTCTCCAAAAATGATTTGAAATATTTTGATGTAAACTAACCTATGAGGTGCCAATGAACCATATTTACGATGTGATTGATTTAATAAGAAATAAAGGTTTCATCCGTCTTTTCCGTTTAGCATAATCAAATTCTCATAGCGTTTATCTTAATTATATGAAATTCCTTCTATGAAAAAAATTACAATTTTTTGATACATTTGAATGTAAATTAATGTATATACAGTCAAATTCCGATTTAACGCTACCGTTTGTTCATCGCTGACATTGGCGTTAAAGCGGGGATAGCGGTAAATCGAGGTATATGTATGCTCCATGTAATCATTAGACGGAAGTTCTGGTCACAACGATTCATGGGCGGTATGCGGAGGTGGCCCTATATAAGGGGGGGGGGCGCTAAATCGGTATTTGACTCTATTTACATATATGTAAATTTGTATGCGAAATGATAGTTTCTGTTTAAATTGTGCATGGTAAGCGTGATTTATAGTTAGTTATTACACTTGTTTTTAGTTTTAGATGCTCGCTAGAAAAACCTGCACTCCGTCAACTACCTTGAGATCCCGCGCATTAAAAATAAGGCAAATTGCATAAAAATCCTCAGTTAACCGTGAAAACACCTATTGTTGTTGCAGCGGAAGTACTTGAATGGCTGATTCTTTTAAAGAACATCAAGCGAGGATGCCTTTCATGGCAATGTGGTTTGGACTGACGTAAGTAGTTTGCATGACGAATCTTTTTGCGATCGGAAAGGGGAACTCTGAATGTCTTAAAAATTGTTTGTTATGCTTTTTCGACACTGGTTTTAATTTTATCCCAGACTTCTTGCTATATTTAAGTCATAATACGATGCCGAGTTTCGTAATATTAAAGTGTGGCTAATCTAGGTAACTTGCTACGATCACAATGAATTTCGAATTAAACAGTTTTCCATGTTTAAAAAATTCGAATGCCATAAAACTATTTTTTGCAGCCAACTTGCAGAAAGGAGACAGAAATGGAAATTTTCCATTTTGACAAGGTGGATGAAACTTACTTGAATAAGTGTTCTTGTTTTTGCCTGGATAAAAGAAATCAAGGTTGGAGCTAATCGAAGATTTTTAATTTCTCTCCCGCTGTTCAAATTATCGATTAGCATTTGCGAAACGACGAATCGCTCATGGGCCGAGTAATTCAATTCGATAGCGTATCTTATCGAGTTTCTAAGACAACTTAAATCACAACATTACGAGTTCCGTCGATAAAACATGAAGAATACTTGCTCAAAGTCTGCAAACGCGATTCGGAAGAGTTTGAGGGCATTTCTAACATTGTAACATTTCTAACCCGACGATTACTATTTGTCTCGCATGAGCCTCTGATAACATTTTCAGGAGAGTAGAAATTATCGAAGTGTTTGTTTCATATTGAATCGACATTGTCTCTACCCTAAGTTTTCGCTTAAGTTATGGAATAAAAATTTTTGAAAAATTTTCCCCTTCATTCATCAGCTCGAGTACTTTGTGGACATTCGAAGTGAAGGGAAAATATAAATTTATGCCCATTTACCTACAAATTTCACTCACTTTACTTACATCTTTTTCGAACCATATTTATTTAGATAAATTACAAAAATATCACTATCAGTATGAAGTCATTCACTCCTATCACTCGTTAAAAATCAACAACTTATGTATTGCCACGTGAACGAAACAAAAACGAAATGAAAATAAGAAAATGTTCTTCAAATCAAAAGCCTTGAAAACTGATATTTTTGGCTCATATACAGTGACACGCGTAGTTTGTGAGGAATCTCAGTGCAGTGCACAGTCCAAAAACCGGCTCCCTGAAAGCAGGACATTTTTCAAATTAAACGGGACATAATATCTTCTTATCAAATTAAAGAAAAAGCTATTTCAAAAAAGCCCTAGTACATAAAACAACTGAAATTACAGTACATTTTAAAAATAATTGTAACTTAAGTAACACAAATAATCTTCCTCTATCTCTAGAAGCTCAACCTTCGTCGACGGGAAGTAAATAATTATCACACAACCCTTGCCTCTATCTTATTTTTAAGAGGAGAAGAAGAATACCTACGTTTTAGCAAGTGGCGCGATTGTTCTATATCATGTCCTGTAGTTTTCTTTATTCTTTATGAACTTTAATTGGTAATTTATTGTTAGGCTTCCCTGTAGGTATATTTTGTCCACCGATAACCTCTCAATTCCGAAGTTTTTCGGTTTAAGGACTTTGTACTGCATTCAATATACTCATTGGAGCGTTACTCAGTGGCGGATGTAGTTGAATCAATATACGCACAAAAAATTATACACCTGTAGGATCAACCGCACAGTATCGCTGAGAGCTCGAGGAAATTGGCGTTCGTGTCAAATACGGTTTGCATCGCTGTCATGTTGTCTCGTGCGGTCGACTGTGCCGCAGGGGTCAATGGCGACGATCGTCTGTTTCTGAATCGTGTGGGAAAAGGGATCTATTCGATTCTATCCCTAATGAGACACGCTAACACGTTCTCGACTAGCGTCGCCGCAATAGATCGCGTATCGCGGCATTAAATAAAACGACCTGTGGAGACAGCGTTTACGACGTCATTGGCGAACGAAATGGCCAAAAAGAGGAACATCGCGACTTACTTTTTCATTAGTCGATTCGTTTTCTTCTCCTCAAAATTCAACGCTTGTTATTCTCTCGGAGACGAGTTTTTTAAAACACGAAACGCAGGAACATTTAGTCATGTCCGCCGTGTTTATGTAATTTCATTTTAAATTCAGGCATTGGTGATAGTTTGTGCATTTGAGGCATGACACGAAGAAGATGAAAGTTAACCTAACGCCTTCTCTGAAACGCGTCAAGGTTCTGTCTCATGCGGGCGGCATTTTTCGAAACTCACCAAGCTTCAAAATGGAGCACTCGGGAATTTGTCATATAACGAATACCTCTCCGATTCAGTGGCATAATTAAGAGCAGGAGGGCCCGCGACGAAATATCGATGGCCCCTCTCCTCCTCATCCAACAAATATACACATATGTTCAATCATAAATGAAACCCATTGTAAAGCCTACCAAGATGCACTTATTAATCAATTATCAGGAATATACTGAAAAATTTAGGACTTTTAAAATTACTCTGTTAAAAATAATTAATAACTGTAAAATTATTCAGAAATTAGGATTAAAAAGAGACACCGCTGAAAAGTCTTAATTTTTTCTACATTCGGAAAAATTCGAGGGCCCCCATTGGGTCCCCCGGGGCCATGGCATTTGGCTACTCGCACCACCCCATTGTTACGCCACTGCTCCGATTGTAGTACATTCAGTTGGTTCTTAAACGGAACGAAACTTCTCGTAAAATAGCTTGCGCGAACTTCAGGAGTAATGCAAATCCACTGCACCGAATGTGAAAGTTATATCCGTGAAATTTATTGCCGGATAGTAGAAATTCGCAATACGTTCGCGTTTTTTCTTTAAAATTACAATATCACCGCTTGGTACATGGAAGTCTTAGATATGGTTCACTAAATACCTTTACTCTAGTAAAAAATGCTTTCTCTTGAAAAATCTGTGTAAAATTGCGTCAAAAAATTTTGCGGATTATTTGCTATAATTTTATCAATAAGTTTGCACAAGACGGCAGCTACGGGTGACAATATAAGGAGCAGTTACTCCTAAGCAGCCTTCTGGGTGCGTTGGGGCCCACTAAGAAACATTAAAATTATCAATCCCTATTTCTGGTGATGTACACATCTAAAAATATTTATAGTTTTACTTTTGATGACAAAGCAATGATAAGCAATGCTACGTGCTTTTTTTTATAATTAAAAATATTTTTGTTTTAATTTTTTATTTGTTACTCATAATTAATTCTTGCACCGAAGCCCACGCAAAAGTATCTACGTAGCTGATTAGTAGAAAATATTTTCGTACAATTTTAAATAGCAAATTAGATCGTTAAGGAGCTAACGCATTCGTACGCGATTTAATCAGTTTTGCGCGTAAAAAATAAGCGTTGCAGACATTTGAGTTTAATTAATATTTTAATGAGGATTTTTTATTACCAGCAATCGGAAAATTTTTTATTACAACAGTTAGTGTATAATTAACGTGATTCATTCGCACGCTCATCAAGTGATCGCTTTGAAATTGTCCCGAATAACAAAAAGTTAAACAGGTGAACGAGGAGTGAGCGGGATTTTTAGAGGGAGTCGTCGTATGCGGGGCCCCGCGCAGCTTGGGATCCCCTTGTTCGGGCCCCGCAGTTAAGACCCCGCCCTGCAATTGGTCTCGCTTCATCGCTGACCGACGCTTATTTCGCGTATTCTCTCTCTCGCTCACTCCCTCTTTCACTCTATTTCTCTCTCTCTCTCTCTCTCACTCTCTCTCTCACTCTCTCTCACTCTCTCTCTCACTCTCTCTCACTCACTCGCTCCCTTTGTCTCTCTATTTTTCACTCACTCCCTATTTCACTCTTTCTCTCTTTCACTCACTTTCTCTCTCTTTCACTCACCCCCTCTTTCTCACCCCCTCTTTCTCTCTCCCTCTTTCTCTCCTTTCTCTCTCCCTCTTTCTCTCCTTTCTCTCTTCCTCTTTCTCTCCTTTCTCTCTCTTTCTTTCACTCTCTCTTTTTCTTTCACTCTCGTTCTCTCTCTTTCACTCTCATTCTCTCTCTTTCACTCCATCGGGCATTCGGGCAGGCCCCGATGGGCCGTTCAAGATTTACTCTTCAAGTAGCAAAATTTAAAATGTGTAAAAGGTGTGTTGAAATATTTACTCCACGACATGGAAAAACAATAAAATAATGTTAATTCCTATATGAATAATGATTTGAATTTGGTTTGTGGTGAGTATATATAAATATTTTAATAAAAATATCATATAACTATAAGGGCCGTTTCAGATAAAAACTTCCGGACCGATATTCTCCCTCGATCCGCCCGTTTCACTCACTCCCTCTTTCACTTTCTTTCTCTCTCTTTCACTTTCTTTCTCCCTCTTTCACTCTCTTTTCCTCGATCTAAGCGAGCGATCGGACTTGAGTTACGGCCATGCTTTCTTTTACGACGCGTGACAGGCAACGCGCGGGACTAAGCAAAAAAGTGCGAAATAATCGCGGCGATGTGGGCTCATTCAACCTTCCGACTCGCAAGCGAAAGAGAGACAAGTTCGTGGGCGTGTGTGTGTGGTAAACAGGGCGTAGTGTTTCGTGCAGAGAAAAAAATGTTCTCCTCATTCCACCTTCTTTTTCACCCACGGCCCTAAAAAAGTAGAAGCCCCGAGCGCCACTCCATAGGGGCCCTTCGCGCGGGGGAACGCTGGATTACTGAGAGAAATCGGATGTTTTAATTGCGTGGCCACCATGGTCTACGAAAAGAACTTTGCGGTTTTTATTAACGAATAACAACGTATTGCCACCGCGTCGCGATGAAGCCGTTATATATTTAATCGGGTCAAACTTCAATAAACACCCGCTATTTTAGAACCTTGTCCGATGGTGTGTCTAGTAGCAGCAATGATAGTACCGTCTACGTTATGGGGCTCATTAGTATTGCAGCCGTCGTTAATTAACGTATACCGTGCGTTTTGCTCCTTATATTTGAAATTTTCTTTGGGTATGACATTAAGATTACTACGTGATGCGGTCATAATTTCTCGAATTCATAACCGTCGTTGCAGTGGTCAAACTCTACATAAACATCTCCCAAACAATGCATCCTACGCAAATCTTCAAATTCGAGGACGAACCACAGCGTTAGAGCAATGATAAAAATTCGCAAATACGATTTCATCGCTTCGTTCTTTAACTCGAATCAAATGCGTTAATGTTTCCAAATTTTTAAATAAAAAACCGTGTTTTATTGCTGATGATCTAATAGAGATCACATGTGCGGCAAATCGAACGAAACACTTGCCAATAGGCACTGAGAAATCTTTTGGATTCAGAAGATTACGCACGCGGTGGAATAATAAACCGGGAATTTGTGGAATTCGAGGCCATTAAAAAGTAAAAACGCCTTCATCCTTCCGTGATTCGAGGAACAACAGATGAATTGATATTTTCGAACTAATCTGGGCCATGTTGGAGCAGAACATGTCACCATATATCACTCTGCTGTGGCCTCTTGGTGGGTGCGGTTAGGGTCGTAAGTGTGTCAAAATTAATGCTAGATCTCGCTGGGAGTGCTTCCTATGCGGCCTCCTTTTTCGAAATCGGCGAGGAACTACGGCCCTTGCTTCGCGAAAGTGGCGACACCTGCTTCAGGCGATAGTGCAGGCGTTTTTATCGGCTCGAAAATCAACTGCAAATATCATAAAATAAATTGCTGTCGTCGATATAAATTCAAGCATAGAAAGGAAGCGCTTAAGATAGACTACGAAATGGGCGCAGTGAAAAATAACTGTTTGAAACGGCAATTATTACGAAATATTTCATTACCAGCCAAATAGGGTGAAAATAAATCTTACTTATTAGGCCAGATTTTTTCTTCTTTTCAGTTACAATGGCAATAAGTATTACCTAGTTATGATCACGATGGAAAGTAATAAATAAAACTGACTTTACATGCTTGGAGGCATTTACCCCACCATTGAAAGGGAGAAGTAGAAAAAACTCTGGTCATGACCGGTTATCGAACCCAGGTCTTCTTGCTTGTCGGGTGGATGCTTTGTCATTGAGCTATCGTGGCAGCCTTTCTCTAGTATCCCCCGGTCGTGACCAGGGTTTTTCTCCTCTCGGTCATTCGCGAAACATCAGTCATTAACTGGCCGAAGATATCTCTGCTGGGTTTGTCGGCGTCTTTTGACAGTTGTCATATACGTGCATTTTCATTTTCGCTTCCGTACTTCAAAAATTCTTGAAAAATGTCGCGGTGATCATATTCAACTCGCGAACATAATACCGATGCGCTTTTGTTTTGGGAGATTAAATTTTTCCCGCTCCATGTCATCTTTTTCATCGTTCCATCAATTTTCTCCCATTCTCTTTTTGGACCACCGATTTTCCTGGTATGTAAACACTTTTCATAAGGGGAATTCTTGGTTTCTCTTCAACGGGAGCGAAAATAATTCGATTGCGAGTTTGAGATTCGTCTCGCTCCAGAGACACGTGAAAATCCTCCTGCGGCGGGTTTTTAAGTATGTCAGAGTATCGCATTGTGCTCGGTAAGCACGGCTGTGGACTGCGGTGCTCCTCTCTTATCCTCCGCTCTTCGACGAGATTGCAGGTGAGCCAGCGTTAAAGTGGCCGAATAATGCTGTCCTAGTGTCTGGCGCTCGCAAAGCAGCTAACGCGATCCTTTGGGATACTTTTTCATAACGGTTCGGAGAGAAAAGCATGGGTGGCGAAATCTCACATGTTTACCGGATGTAATGAGAGAAATATCCCATTGAGACTTTGAACTTCGTTTTGAATCGAACATAATCGAGGAAAATGGATTCTGAAAAGTTCATGTTGTGAAAGGAGTGGACGGCTAAGTGAGCGTGATAATAATATTTTTCAAAATCGTATGTTAAGAAAACACAACCGGCAACTCAGATAAGATTGGTATAATTTGGATATTTAGCGCATCAGTAATAAAGAAACCTTTAACCAATCTATATGCCGCAGATAATGGGCCATAATATAAACACTTGGATCAATATATGTTGCTCATGCTGCACTTTATTCAAAAAAATTTGAAAGTACGTGATTATATCTGCACTGGCCAGACACATGTTACTTCTGGCAGCTGAATTTTCGACATGCCCTGCAGACCACCATGTATAAGACCGGGAAAAAATAAAACCCGGATAATATCTACCGTTCCGCAACTGCATGCACGTATAATGGGAAAGCTGACCAAGAGTTCTAAAGAGAATGAATTCGTCGAAAATATTACCGCTGTTTTTATTTTTCGCCAAGAGTCATTGCTCAGTGTCAGAGAGCGTATTATTCACGTTTAGGTCATTCTGAAAATATCACCTGCGCCTATTTGTCAGTGTCTGGGCTGATTCTGAAGTTAAATCACAGCGGGAAAGGAAAAAATCTGTGTGTATACACTTAAATGAAACAGGTACCGATAGCTTGAAGAGATGAGTCAAAGAATTGAAAGATTTTCAGACAATATATTATATATACACACACACACACACACACACACACATATATATGTAAAGCCTACTTCTGTATTTCTGTCCTGGCCTAAACGTTTGTTGTAGCAACGACAACAAACAAATCATAGAAACCTAACTCATTTGCATAATATTTTAGCGTATTAATTCATGTATTTTGTCATTCGGTAAAATAAAAGTGCAATTACAGCATTATTATTTGTTCATTTGCATTTTAGTATTTAATTTAATCCACCGCTAAGTTGAAATTTGGTTAAAACTATGTTGATTTACATATTTAAAATATTTAAAATTATGCTGATTTATATCAATTCTGTCTTTGTTTTAGCTTTTATTCGTATAAATGTTCTGCATCTTTTCTCTTATGAAACGCAGTATGTGCCTGAAGGAAAATTAAACGTATTTACTCACCCAAATTCAGTAGTTATACGCATTCTTTTTGAAAGAATGCAGGATTTATTTAGGCTCTTTGTTGTAGCAACGAAAATAAACAAACCCTAGAAACTTCTTTGCATAATTGATTGATGTATTTTGTCATTCGGAAAATAAATGAGCGATTGCAACATTTAAAATCGAATCGAATAATAAGATTGTGTTCATAAAATTAGATAATAACATAACTTTCGTGGGCTAAAATTCTAGTGTGTATTATCTATATATATATATAAATATTCAGCGAATAAGCCCATAGCGCGTGAGGGTCATGTTACCACACGGATTACGACCTAGGGACAAAGCATTAATTGCTTAATCGCCGCTGAGTATTTTATGCAAGTTAAGCACATTTTCACCGACAGTGAGAGATTTTGAAATGTCTTAGTGTTGTTAGAGATGCACTTAATTTAGCTTATTAATTATTTTTACGGATGATTTTTTTACCCTTGAATGCAATGCAGTTCACTCCTTATAGTACATGATAGGCAAAAAACAACAAAGAAAACCGCTATAAATCATTTCTTTTTTCTAATCAATCGCAGCAGAGCGATTTAAAATTCGGTTTTCTTTTTAGAGCATTCGCGTAATCTTCCGTTGCGTAAAAGGCATGTTCCTTTTGTCGCTACATTAACACGAATGCTTGCGTTTTATTTACCGTCTCGAGATTTATTTTTTTAAAGGTGGTATCGACTAAGATGAAGGGCGACTTTATTGATCTTGACGGGAGCTTTGGATTTCACGAATAGCAAGGGCTTTACGAAAAGAAAACGTTCGCGCATAAATTCGCGAGTGGAAAAATACACTGACAGAAAAAAGGCGCGTCGCCTTGCGTCAGTCGAGACGTCCTTATCTTCTCTTTCCTCGCGAGTAATCCCAAGACAATAACTTCCTAGAAATTTACCTTTTCTATCGGTGTTGATATATGGCTTACCGGGATTTGCGTTCTTATCCTCGAAATGGATGAATCAATGGCGCAATTCGTTCGGACTTCGTCGCTTCCCGCGACAACTGAACGTCGCTAAACGCCGCAACTTTCGCATCGTTACTGCGGATGGGTCCGACCGTATATTTGCGAATTTTCAACCCCGCGAAGTATTGTCATTTATTTTTATTTTGCCCAGCAGTAGGCATTACGAACTGCTAAATCAGGGTAGATCTTGTCCTATATGTGAGACTTTGGACCTTGCTGCAGATTATATTCATATACATACATGCATAGATATGTATACGTGTGCGTGTGTATGTATCAAATATGGCTCGTGACTTTGACCTGGAAAACAGTTTCCCTCGCTTTTATTGTCTAACTATGCGGGTGATTGGAATTCCGCCGCCTCAAGTTCTCTGCGACTTTCGCGACACCAGAACTCTTTATGAAGCGGAGTTTTGAACATAAAAAATGCTAGAGAAGCATTTAGCTTTTAGTGTGCACGCAAAAATATTCACTTCTTCAAATAAACCAAATTCTTATTGACCTTGTTTTTTTATCAAATAACAGCTTTTCAGAAAACGTGATATTATGCGCGATTTGACAAGACGACGTCGTCTTTTTAAACTAAGCAATATCGTGTAATATCTTAAGCGTATTTGAAGGTTTAACTCGAAAACTAAGCGAAAATTGCATAAGCAATTAATTCGTATTGCTCAGACGAGATCCTCATTCATATGTATGATAAGTGCCTGAAAAATAATATTTCAACAAAAAACTGAAGTTTTAAAATACTATAGTGACGATCCGTAAGAGGCGCAAAATCACTCTCATTTACTAATATAATAACTATGATGCCAAAATAGTTCTCGGCAGATAAGATTTATATCGTTTTCTCAAAATCAAACTTTCAGTCTAATATAATACCGCAATCATTTTCTATAGGAGACTCAAATAATTTATGGGCAGTTTATATCGATTGCCTTGGACTCGAGGCGAAATGGCGCATTTGCGAAATACAAAATGATTTCTGATTTGTAGATGCCGATTTTCCCAGAAGCATTGAAAAGGTCGCTCAAGTTTGGATCCGCTTTGATCGAAATATCGACAATTCCCTCAAGTCGAGGTCCAATCATGATTCTTACCATGTGCCGGATCGAAATCATAAATTATATCATACTTTAATAAATGTGTTTACACGGTGTTCCATTTGGTTTGCCCCGTGGGATTTGTTTCGCGGATACTTGCGAGTGGAGTCACACTATTTTTTATGCAATTAAAGTGGCGAGCGTAACCACTGGGACACAAACCAGTCGATTCCTATGTTTTACAATTCCCATATCTACCATCGCATTTAGGGACATTTGTTTTTTTTACACATTGTGACACCAATCACGAAAAAAGTCGCAGAATCTTTAGAAAATCGATGTTTCTGATTTATCACTCACGATCTTAAAAAGTCTTTAACGAAGTTTTCTTTTGAAATCGCAGTTCCCTTATATAGCGGCAGACAAAAACCGATCGATGGAACCGATTTACATTAATAGTATTATTTCAACGTTCAAACTGCCCACAGATTATTTCTCGGAAATAATACTTTAATTAAGGAAGTATTGTCTTCAACATTTGAATGCTTAAATGAGTTAATCATTTCAACTTGAGATTGGCAATTCTTCGGGGTAAAGTAACCAAACGTTATCCGGCATTGGTCTTGTAATGTATCTTTTTGACTGAGAAGTTATTATGTTGATGGCTCCCTTTTTACAAATTTTTTAGGCTAATTATTCCTAGGAATAAATATGCCGTTTAATATTCCTGCATGGAGATTGCATTTATTTCATAATTGACCGATTTTCCGCACCCACGACAGATGTGACATTTTTAGAACTGCTTACGACAGTCGAGCTGAAATTCGACATCATACTCCTCTTACCGGAGATTTTATTTTTAAAATCCCTGAGGATGAATTAGAACGAAACAAGAAATGAGTTGTTTTGTTTGCATATTTGAGCGGCGCGCCGAAAGAGTGAACTGCTGGGCAATGATAACCTATTCCATTTACATCAGGTTGAACCTCACTTGCTCCAGGTTAGCACTATCTCCATTAGATACGAAATGCCTGGCACGAGACACGACAAAGGTGGTATAGCAGTCCGCTTACGTCAAACCATTCAACCGAATGCGGCAAAGGCTAGGACGGCAGAGAGAGAGAGAGAGAGGGAGTGAGAGATAGATAGATAGAGAGAGAGAGAGCAAAAGAGAGATGGGAGGAAAGAAGTGGAGGGGGGTTTGAAGGGGCCTCGTATCTGTGTCGGCTCATAATACGGCCCAAACTTACTTCCGCAGTTACGTAAGGTGAACTTGCATAGCTCGGCTGCCCCAATAAAACTTACGAGTCTTACAAAAAAATCCTCATAAAACTACTCCTTTCTTGAGCATTAGTTCAGTTTTCAACGGTACGTATATCGCTCGCGCTCTCATACTTTTATTTGTGAAAGTTTGCTTTTATTTCCAAAATAATCACGGCGTCGAAACTTAACAAATCTAAATGATGAGAAAATAATTGGAGAGCATTTCTGTGAAAATAAGAAGACGTAAGCAATTGAAGAATATAATTCCACAAAATGTTCCTCCATTTTCATTATTGAATTTTACAATTTGTTCATTAATTGCTTTTATAGCTATTAAAATAGCGTAGAATGTTGGAGCACTTATATGCTACATGCATTCTCGAAGATTTCTCCCTTATTACGACCATCGATTTCCGACATCGATTTCCGAATCATTTTTTATATACCATTTTGCCCATATTTTTCTCTTAAGCCAACCCTTGCTTTTGTAAATTAATTGATTGCAGTAATTGCCGAACATTTATATTTACGCGTTTTGATTGAATTAGGCGGGCATGCGGTATATTTTATTAATTGTAGTTGCTGGGGAATTATCTTTAACGATAAAGCTCGTCCAAGCTAATTATTAGTGTTTCTATCGCAGGAAAATCTCCCCCGGGCTGATGCCTCCAGGGTCGCCCGGGATATTCCGAAGGAAAACGTCCACTACGGATCCTACTCCTCCGTTTTCAACTTACCCGCGATCCGCCAGAGTGAGCATTGGTAATATTCTTGCCCACAAGATGGCGGTAACTGGTGCAGGCGTAACAGTGCAGGGCTGGCCCAACAGTAAAGAAGATTACGAGTTGAAAGAAGTTATCGGTAAGTTGAATATAAATTATTGACTATTAATATCCCCTTTCATCCTATCACCTATATTTACAAAATGTCTCTCGTGGACAAAGTTGTGAACAACGATACCGTATGATGCCCCTCTGCAGTATGTCCTCGTGCCGGTAAACCGGTACGTATTTACAATTATATTTAAAAGTAAATGTATTAATAAACTTTCCTGAGTAAAGGAAAAAAATCCCGATTGTATAATTTATCAGTAGGCGTTTTTATTAGTCATATATTTGTTCTAGTCCTGATTTCCAGTGTTTTATTCAATGTGTTACAACCTTGTCACATTATCTCTTTTCGTCCCATCACTAATTAATTTAGTATTAGAGAAATAATTGGCTTTATTGTGTTTGCCATTGAAAATAAGTCGAAATTTTTATTATGGTGAATTTTCTCTCCCCTATCATCTTGCCTGTCGACTGTTATGGTGTATGCCTTTCTACGAAGTTGAACTGTATCCACCTAGTCCTAATGGAGTGAATACCTTATTCTAACTTTTAAGGTGTTGGTGCTACAGCCGTTGTCCACGGTGCATTTTGTAAACCAAGGCAAGAAAAATGTGCCATCAAGAGGATAAATCTGGAAAAATGGAATACGAGCATGGATGAGTTGTTGGTATGTATTTTTCATTTCTTTGCGATGGATCTTTATGAATTACTTTTTAAAATAATTAGTTGGTAGTATTTTAGCTATTTCTTACAATTATAATAGAATATTTGTCCTATTCCTATTGTTATATAGGTTCTTGTAAGTAATGTTCACTAAAAAAGCTATAAGCACATAAGTATACGCCCGAAATTAGTTTATCACAGTTAATATTTTAAAACAGTAATATTGCGTCCTTCCTTATTATGTTATCCACCTAGAATTTATTTCTAATTAATATAAGATAATGCTTAAGTTTTAAGGAATAGTGTTTCTTACTCTCTTTTCAATTTAATTATTAGTAAACAATTGGATATTATTCTTTTTAATCCATGCCTAGTATTTTAATAAATGTAAGATTTTAATGTCGATATTTTATAAAAGTCATCACAGGTATTAAAAGTATTTGCTGTTATTATACTTCTTTAATTACATTATCTTTGAAAAATGTGGAAAAATAAAAATGCATTTCTTTTATAAGCCAAGTTTTATTTCATATTTCATGGTGAACATTCTGAAATTTAACTAGAATTTTATGAAATGAACTGCTCTATAATTTGTATTTTAATATTACAAAAGGAGTACATTAGTAACTCTTGTAATCATTGCATTAGTGTAACTATTTAATGATAAGACCTGATTCATTGTTTTGAATTGTCTAATTTTAAAATGGAAAATTTTCTTTAATTAACGAAGAAAGAGATCCAAGCCATGTCTTCCTGCAATCATGAAAATGTCGTCACATACTACACTAGTTTTGTTGTGCGAGAGGAACTCTGGCTGGTACTGAGACTCTTGGAAGGAGGCTCGCTCCTGGATATCATTAAGCACAAAATGAAGGCAAGCAACTGTCAGCATGGAGTCTTTGATGAGGCAACCATAGCCACAGTCCTAAAAGAAGTCCTGAAAGGATTAGAATACTTTCATAGTAATGGCCAAATACACAGGTAAGTGCATTTCCATAGTATTATTTGTTTGTTTTCATCTTAAATATTTGAAATGGTAAGGCCAATGATATATTCCTTCATCAATTTTATCATTGTTATAATTCGTTTTTTCTGCATTTTAATTGAAACAAATTACTGGTATTTAAAATTAATTTCAGCATTTTTAAGGTAATAGTTTTGTTTTTACTGCATGAAAAATACATATTAAAGGTCTTTTAATGATGATATTTACTTTGTGTTGTTTCATTTTGTTCGTATTCCTTCTGTTATGTCATTCACTCAAAATACATTGCAAAATTAAAAAAATGTTTTCTTAACATCTTTTGTTGGGCTGCAGTTATGAATTTTTTTGAACTATGCTCTTTTCCTCATATGCAGTAAATATATCCACATTGAATTTTCTGAAGTATTTCATATCAGAAATTAGTGTATGTAGTACCGTGGAGGCTTGTCCAAGATTTAGGAAAGAAAATTGATACAGTTTTACTTGATATATTAAGCTGTATTATTGTTTTCATTGAAATACTATGCTTCCTGGTAATTTTGAAAAATTTTCATTAATTTGATACCAACCTCTGGCCACTATTCCCCAAAAAATAGTAACTATGGAATAATAAAAATTTGCTTTCTGTTTTTTCAATACAAAATAGTTTTCCATTTTCTGTATATTTTAAGATTACAAATCTGAATATGCAAGTCTTTAAATGCATCTATTGATAAATGGTTTCTTAGCTTCTAAAATGAGCTTATATGAATTTTGACCTTGATTCAACATTTATTTATCATTTCTCTTTGTTTTGCAGAGATATAAAAGCTGGGAATATTCTCCTTGGGGAGGATGGAACTGTTCAAATAGCTGATTTTGGAGTGAGTGCTTGGCTGGCTACAGGGAGAGACCTCTCCAGACAAAAAGTCCGGCATACATTTGTGGGTACTCCATGCTGGATGGCTCCCGAAGTCATGGAGCAAGTAAGTAATATTTGAGTTGTCCTGTGAGCTTAACAGTTTGATGCTTCTTAGTCATTAGAATATCCATGTCAAATCAATTTGACAATGGCAGCAAGTATTGTTGCAATCATACCGTATTAGCCCGAATATAATGCGACCCCGAATATAGTGCGACCCCAAGTATTTTGAAGGGAATTTTAGAAAAAGACGAAAAAACATTTAATTTTCTCTATTTTACACATTTAAATTATCTGTAAACTCATGAATTGTGTATTAAAGGGGGGTAATGTGATGTAACATTTAGACGGTCCTCGTTTTCTGACGTTGAGTGTCGCGACCCTGCGTATAGTTGTGCGAGCACACTGTGGTTGCTGCAATTTGACCTTGATCTATTTTCAAGTCTCCTAAGACCCCTACCGAGTATATCTGTACAATGTAGTATCATGACATGAATGCCCAATTCACTTACAATGTAGCAATTATAAATAGACGCGCTGAAACACACGTCATGAAACGCGCCAATACACAGTTATTTTTTTAAAGCTACAAGTACTCGAATATAGTGCGAATGCGACTTTTAAAGGTACATATTGAGGAAAAAAACATCACACTATATTCGGGTCAATATGGTAAATGAAAAACCTATTTTTAGCATGAGGCTATTCAATAATATCAATATTACATTGTTTACATTGATATTATTGTGGAAATTGTAAAAGATTTTATATTTGTTTATATATATATATATATACGTGTATATGTATGTGTGTTAAGCTATTTAAATTTGTAAAGTATTCTGGTATTTTGTCATTGCTATTGTGAAAATTAAAGATTTTTTTTCTGTTTTCATTTATGATGAATGAATCAAAAAATAGTTCATTAAAATTTTAAGAGTGGTGTTTTAGCTCTGCTGAGAAGCTGATTTTTTTATTAGTTTCATATTATCTTAAGAGATTTTATATTATGAATGACTTTGACAATCCTATGTTTTCTGTGATCTTCATGCATGGGAACTCTGCATTATGTTTCATCACTAAAAATGGGAATATTTCATGAAACTTGCTTACTTTTCTTAAAGCAAGTTTTTTCAAACATTATGGTAATTTAAATTGTCCAACGCATCTTTTGTTATGTTCCTTATCACTGCTCCTATTTTGTATTCTTCTATTTATAAAAATTTTCATTTTTTTTAAATCACAGCTTGAAATGTTGATTTTAATTTTAGATGTTGACTTTTTTCCAATTATAAATTATTAGAACCCTTGCTTGTTCATAATTTACTATATGTATTTATCCATTTGGTCATTAAATCCATTGTTTAGGACTAAAGTTGAACATCTTTAGATCGTTTTTTAAATCACTTACATATTTGGTTTGTTTGTCCGTCCATCTGTCTGTCTGGGCAATATCTCTGAAATCCTGCAGCTTGGAGAAGCCAAATTTTCAGGGTAGATTGGTCTATATGAGGGCTGCATGTGGCATAACCTTTGTGGATCTAGAACCAAGTGCAGAGGAGTAATCAGTGTCTTTTCCTAACCCTTTAGTTTCATTTCTATCACCCATAAGAAAAGCATGGTAAATTTCCAGTTTTAAATTAATAAAAATAAAAATATGAGTTTGGGACATGAACAGTTCTCTAGATAAAAGACAGGTTTATATTTTTGAATAGATATCCATGTCAAATGATACTGGACAATTGTTTTTTATCCAAAAAAGCTGGGAAATTTTACAGTTTTTAACAATGTGAAATACCAACTACCATGGCAATGAGTCTATTGCTTTTAAATGGAGGACATTATTACATAGCATTGATATAATGTTTCTAAAGGGAATTTATAAACTATATTTCGAGGCTGTCAAGATATAATCTTATGATGATGGCATAATCCCAAATCAAGGAAAAAAGCGCCTTATGTAATTTGCTCTGCGATTCTTCCTTCATTTATTTAATTCCAATTGTTACTGTGTATGTATGGGACTCTTTACAGTTTTAGGTAGATTATAAATAAGTAACAATCATGAGTGAGGAATTTGCCATTAGATTTAGTGTTAATTGATTATTTCATGAAAGATGTAATTTCTATTTAAAATTTGTTGATTATTCAATGTTTCAGGACCATGGCTATGACTTCAAAGCTGACATTTGGTCTTTTGGCATCACCGCCATTGAAATGGCAACTGGTACAGCTCCATACCACAAATATCCACCAATGAAGGTGCTTATGTTGACCCTGCAAAATGACCCTCCATCGTTAGATACTGGGGCTGAAGAGAAGGATCAATATAAGGCTTATGGAAAGACCTTTCGTCGCATGATAGTGGATTGCCTCCAGAAAGATCCTTCCAAGAGGTATGTTTAAGGTGACCGGACTTCTGTCTCCCAAAATCTTAGGGGTCGCCAAATTGTCCTGCTTTTGAATATATTGGTGATATATGTCCTGATTATTCCAGTGTTTATACAACAAATGAAACAGATAAAGCAATTCACAACAATGAATTAAACAACCTAAGGCAATTAAAGATACATACATAATAACAGCGAATGAAACAAAAATAATAATATTCAAAAGAATATTAATCAGCCTTGTCCACAACAATGTGGGTGATACAGATCACCAATCAGCCGTGATGCAGCTTTCACATTGGCTAATAGCATTTCGCAGATGTCAAAACTAATGATGACGTAATTAATTGGGATTCCCCTTATTCAAACATGCCGTAAAGTTTGTATGGTATTGGTTGGCCTAGATGGCATCTCACCGTCTGTCTGATTCAGTTTGAGGAGTTTGGAATGCATCTAATCGTAAGATACCGACGCTTGTTGGAACGATTCACTCATTTCAGAGACAGATATCATCTACAAATAAATGTCAGAATTCAGTTTATATTATGTCTCCCTGGAACTAATTCTTCTGTAGAACATGCTTTCTCACAAATGAATAAGTTGTGGACATTTGAAAAATCGCAACTCAAAGTCTGGACCCTCAAGGTCTTACTAGTGACAAAGATAAATTTCTAGCAAACCTGCTTGGAAGTCTATAATACATTATCTAAAATTCACTCCTGACTTACTAAAGAAGATTTCATCCAGTGAAAAGTACGAAAATCAAAGGTAGCTGTGAATTGGGTAAATTATCATTATACGTTGTAAACCTCTATTAATTACTGTATTTCTTAGCATATAAGACACTTTTTCCCCAGAAAAATTACCGCAAAAATCAGCCTGCGTCTTATATGCTGAAGGTAAATTTATTACTGTTCTCAATACTACCACTAACAGGCCAACTCATCCCCAAATAATTGGCAATCATTAATCGCAATAACAAGATATGCCTACGCCATTAGTTATAAGCTTCAGGCAATTCAATATGTAAGAACGCATGGAAACTGGGTATGTCATTTCGGTCCAACTCCCACAGAAAAAAAATGATTTGTAAATGGAGAAAATGAGGAAAAACTGAAGCTGGTGGGATAAGAGAAGCAGTCTTCGTAAGGTTGTTCTTAAATGGCCACAACTAAAGGAGGAAGTGATGAATAATAGAACAGATGAAGTTTGGTATTTCTGCATCAATCAAAATCGCTATGTACGAGGCAAAAAGAGTTGCAGAAGAAAAAATACTAGTTGAGCATACGTATCATTGTTACATATCCATTCCATTTATTATTTATCCCATTATATTAAAATATCATCTTGAAATTAAGTTGAAGTAAGTACCATCAGTAAAGGATATCTATACATGCGATGTGTGCGACGCACTTCGTCAGCTTTAATTAATATGACTGCAGAGTACACGCAGGGTACGTTTAGTTATACAAGTCTCAAAGCAATTATTTATGTTTTAGATCATCCCTATTTATTTTACATTAAAGTTCATCTAAAACATTACATTTAACTGTTATCACGCCAGAATATTTTCTGTAAATGTTGCCCGATATGGACTTAATAACTGCTGGAAATGATAAACGACGTGGACCTTCGTAAATGCTTTGGTGAACCAAAATACTTTTTCCCTGAAAAATCTTCTAAAAAACTGGGGTGCGTCTTATATGCTGCGAAATACGATTTACTGATGTTTAATATATGGTAGATAGTATTCTTTTTTTGGCTTTGTAATCAGTCAGCTCCCCCTTTAAATTAAAAATTTCTTAAAGAAAATTATAGTATATATTAGAGGGATCTAAAAATATATATTAAAGGATGATATAATAATTTACTATGTTTGGAGTAAGAAATTCCCGAGCAAGTTGGAGAAATTTAGAAAAGACATTGTTCTTGAAATTCCTTTGGTTGTGTTTACTTCTCGAAGAAAAAAATTGCTTTAGTAAAATCACACTATAATAGAAGTGTTAAAAACACTGGAAGAATGGTCCACTAGTTAATTTAAATGCATAATACTAACAATATTTTTATTTTTAGACCCCTTATTGTAGAAGGATTTTCCTTAAGTAATTTATAGTATATAGTATTACATTCAACCATTTTTTCCATTGTTTGTGAATTTCAGTATAACTCCGTAACAGTCTCAATTTATCGGAATTAGCAGATGAACTGTAGTCCGTCACTGTAAATTGCCGACATTCCAGGGGCAAACATTTTGTCCCGATTTGGCTGATCTGAAATCTGGTCACTTTAGGTTTATTGCTTATGGGAGTTACAAGACAACCATGAGAAATAGTTAATTTGGTCTAAAATAGAAGAATCTGTTTTTATATACTGTATTTGCTTTTGTTATGCCTTGACTTTTTTCCTCAAATTTATGCATTTATGCATCATTCTTTCATGACAAAAGAAAGTCTTTTATATATTGGCCTCTGGGAAGAGTGTAGCAAATTCGGTGGGCATTCAACATGTTAAAAGTAACATTGATGAAAAATATTATTTTCATTAAAATCTCAGTTCATATTGATGGCAAAGATTAAAAACTATGATTTGATTTGTCGTGTAAATTTCTGTTCTAGACCTACTGCAACAGAACTATTGCGGCATCCATTCTTCAAGAAAGCTAAAGATAGACGGTATCTTCAGCAAACATTGGTAGCAATGGGGCCTAGTCTTGAGACTAGAGTGCAAAAGGTAAGGAATGTCCTTGAAAATATTTTTTCATTTGGGATTTGTGGAATTTAAGTTAATTCTCCTTTGTGTAATTAATTTTATATCAAGTTTATTTGTAAACTAAATTAATTGCTCAAGTAATATTTTATTTAACACGTTGAACACAGCGGTCAAATTTAAATCTTTTACCAGTGACTGATTTCACTTTTCATATTTTTCTATTGTAATGAGTCCCTAGAAAGTTTTTTTATAGTATTTTTTAAGTTGATAATAATATAAATATATTTATTTGTAATAATAAAGGTGGACATCAATTGACATCCCCCGCCACCGGTAATGCAATTACCATGGTTGCGCACGGTCGCTACCAGACTTACCTAGCTCAGCAGTCCCCTTGTTTTATGCTATTATTTTTTACTTTACAGCAACTTTTATTTTAATATGTAACAATTCTTTATTAGAATGGTTGATATTCGTTCTTTGCACGAAGTGAATGCATATAGGGGAGGTCGTTTCTGTCCATCCGCATGTTAAAACTTGGAAACTACTGTACGTATTATGATGAAATTTGGTATTGAGGAGTTTTGCTAAAATTTATACACTGATTTCAATTTTAGTCAAAATCGGACAATTATGACCACTTAACATGAAGACCTAGAATGTTCCTTTGTTTCAACTCTGGAACCGATGGTCGTATTTTGTTGAAATTTGATATTAGGGAGTTTTGCTAAAATTAATTGACTGATTCCAATTTTGGTTAAACTCTGACAGCAATGACGAAACGAAGGGGTTTTGAAATCATCTGAAAGACACACAATAAATTAGAAACAAGAAGATCAATCGATTGGTAATTCTAAAACATTCGATTGGTAAATCTAAAATATTATTTTTTAAGAAGGTACATACATACTTTCCATCTAATTGTGTTCAAATAATAATCAAAATAAATGTTATTAAATCTTAAAGAAATAATAATAACGCTAACTGATTGCTGAAAATGAAACGAAGGGGTTTTGAAATCATCTGAAAGACACACAATAAATTAGAAACAAGAAGATCAATCAATTGGTAAATCTAAAATATTATTTTTTAAGAAGGTACATACATACTTTCCATCTAATTGTGTTCAAATAATAATCAAAATAAATGTTATTAAATCTTTAAGAAATAATAATAAATTATTCACTTACCTCACAAATTTTAAAACAACCACTTGCACAAAACAGGAAAAAAGCACAAATTTCAAAAATTGCATTAAAAATATCTGCTTGAAAACGAAACGGCAAACTTTCAAGGAAGGTCGAATGCTATCTTATGGCTGGGAAGGAAGAAAGGGAAGGTTGGAGTGGGCTTACACACTCGCATCTCCCGTTGAAAAGGAAGGGAACATGGACGTCAATTGACATCCACCGCCAGCCGAGGGCACTCTACAGGATGACAATTGACGTCCACCGCATTCAACATGTTAATATTTGGAAAACAGTATAAATGAAAATGTATTTTAAACCACTTGTTTTTTTATTAATTATTTTATAATTGGAAAGTATCACTCCATTCTTGACTTTTGTGTTCATGTGAATATTTTGATAAAGACAAAAGCATTCTCTTAGGCTTAAGATGTTAAGCTAGTAATTATTTTGGTAAATTTGTTTATTATATATTTTATCATGGCAATTAAAATAACTGACATTTTTTATATCTCTAATTGTAAGTTTCAGTGGCTTTGCCCTGTCATTAAAAATAAGAACCTCCATGTCATGCAAAATTCCTTTTTGGTATTCAATGTTTGTTTTTGCAGAAAATTGAAATTAAATCCTATTTGCCAAAAATGATGCTAGTTAGAAATGAAAGATCAATTGATGTTTGGAAGAAAGATATAATTTAAAAAAATTGTTTTGTCACCTCAGGCAGCTAAGCGCCAACCGGGAACTTCAGGGAGGTTGCATCGTACTGTTACTGGAGAGTGGGTTTGGTCATCAGAAGAAGATGGAGATGGCTCCTCTGACGATGACGTAAGTTCAAATAGAGGAAACTCTTGGTTGTATTCTTTTTCATAAAACTGATACAGTAAAATCTCATTAGTTTGATCCCGGATAATTCGAAATAGTGTGTAATTCATAGCTAAGAGCAGTCCCTGGCCAACATCGTAGGATTTTGCGTACTTTTTAGTATGGATTATTCGAAATACGTCTACAATAAGTGTTTTTCTCACTCACTCTCATTATATTGTTCTCAAGAAATGCTGAACCAAGCACTAGCCCAGATCCGAAGACCATTCCTCCTCCCTTTCCATATAGCTCTCAAGTGTTGACGCATAAGAAAAAAATATCTCAAGAGTGAGAGACATCACAAAGTAGATAAACAGTGCCTGCACCACACAGTAGTTTTTGAGGTTCGGTTAGTCTCGGCATTGGATAGGGGTTTTTAGAACCAACAATTCGCATAACTACATGAAAATTCAATCACAAAATTTGACTTACAATATAGGTAAAAAGAAAACAGTAAAAATTGCAGAATTAAGCACAATAGGAAGATTCAAGGTTACTGTTTTGAAATATATCAAGGTTTTTCAGATTGTATTCTTATAATTCTTGTCAGTAGTTTGACTGTTGCTGATAATGGTCAGCAGTGCCATATAAAGTTCGCTAAATTGTTTTTGTAAAAAATGAATATTATTTTCTGTGTTTCATTGCGATAGATGTTTGCTTGCGTGTAGGTACAACCAGAGGAGCAAATATAATGTTGAGTAAAAGGATGCAATTTTCCAAATTCATTCACTGGAAGCAAAAACCAAAATGAATTCATTTTGTTTGCAGCTGGTGTGGCAGAAAGCTAGGTGGAGCTGCCTTTCGATGTTGAGTCGCACTTCAAATTTAACTCTAGTTACAGATTCTTTGTTTGATCATATCATCTAGAAAAGCAAATGGATTTGTTATAAGACCCACATTGTCTCTGCTGCAAACTAGATACGGGTATACCTCGCAATGCGCTTTTTTTTTTGTTTTGCGCTCATTACACTTTTTCCCCTCCTATCCTTGACATGGTTTTCAATGGGATTTTTGCGTTAATTTAGTATGATTTCACGCAACGAGACCCTTTATAGTAACATATCTGTCATGCTTGCCTGTGATTTAAATCCATTTAGGGGAATGCCTCTCTTTTTTATAGCATTGCTCTTATGTAAAAATGTTTCGCAGTATGCTGATTCGCGATATGCTCTGGTTTTTTGGAACGCAACCTGAGCGCATTGCAAGGCATACCTGTAGTTTTATGAGAAACTTATAGGAGAACCTTTGCTTTTGCCCTTGTCTCTTTCGCTCTCCCTCAAGCCATGAAATTTTTCAAGATTTATCTTACCGATAAATTGTTTCTCATTGCTCAGTATGTTCAGGATAATGTGTGGGATTGAGAAAGGTTCTCGTATAATTGGGTCATTTAAGCAATTACTCGATAAATAAATATGTGTAGATTGTCGGCTGAAAACTTTCCTTTGGAAGAGGTCACTTGATGTATGAATGAATAGAGGAAGCAATCATTTTATAGAAATGCAAAATATGTCACTATAAAACAAAATATTGTCTATCTTTTAATTTTTCTCAAATTTGAAGTGAAGGTGAAACAAGTGAAGATATAAAAATGAATTTTTATAACTATTTTTATATAGATAATACTTAACTCTATAATATAATTATGATAACCTTTCTGCTTGCATGAGCGTAAAAAGTTGCAAAAGTGTCTACCAGCTGTTGAGTGATGTGGGGGTCTCCGTATTTAACCTTTAATCTTTTTACAGTTTAGAGAATGGCAGACAGAAATTGAGAACTCAGTGGCAAACGTAAGAATGTTTGGTATATATCTAGTAAGAAGTTGGATAATATCTTTTGTTTCATTAATGAAAATACTGACTTATCCATTCATATTGCTTAAAATCAATGAAAATATACTGCTAGTTCAGAGTAATTCAGCTTTAGATACTAGTAGGAGTGAAACTGTTGATCACTAACGAGGTTTTCATTGGCCTTTTCATAGGGAATACAATTTTCAGAATAATCTAAAATCAATAAAGATAAAAAGTTTTTAAGATAAATAAAAACTTACTATCAATAATAATTACGATAAATAAAAACTTAAATTATTAGCAGAAATATCCCTTCAAAAAAGTAGGAATTTGTATCAATACAAATCCATATTAAAGTAAAGAGACTTCTATTTAGTGATGGGCATAATTGAATGATTTCCATAATCGAATGATTAGTAATCGAGATATTTCCATAATAGAGATATTCATTCGTTAAGATCATTCGTTAAGGTCATTCGCTAATAGTGATGGGCATAATCAAAGGAATTTCGTAATCGAGATATTTCCATGTTTCCATCATCGAGATATTCATTCATTAAGATCATTCGTTTTGATTATTCGCTAAATCATTCTTTAAGATTATTCGGTAAAATCATTCAATAGGAGAGTATTAAAATTCTTTGTGTTTTTAAGACAATTCGTGTTCCTGATTGTTTTAAAAATATCTCAAAAAAGAAGTTAAGTATATTGAACTTGGTAATTGTTGAACGCATGTGTCTAGTTAGACAAGAAATTTTTATTAATACTGAGGTATTACAACAAACAGTTTTATGAAGTTAAGTAATCTTCGCTTAAATGTATTTAGAATCATTTTTCGCAAAATGTTCAGTAAGGAGGAAAATATTTGTTTGCTATATACCTTGGCTTGTCCTATACAATATTATAATTGTCTTTTGGACCAATACAAATTCTATTTGTGCGTGTTGTTAATTTGTATTAAACTATTAAAAATGAAGTCATACCTTTCACATGCAGTTAAAGTGAAAACTCTCTTCTGTTGAAATTAACTTGTAAAATCATTTCTGTAATATTTTGTACTTTTGTGACTTAAAATTTGTTAATTTGTATTAATAAGTATTACAGCCTTTAGAGGAGCTAAAATAGATACCTTCAACGATAAACAATTTTAATTAAAATTTTAAACCAACAAAAACTGTGAACCATTGGATTGCTAGAACTCAAAATTATGCTCAAGGAATCATTCACATAGTTATTATGAAAAATTAAATATAATTTTCTTCACGTGCATATACAAGTGAGAACTCCCTTTCGTTGAAATTATTTTGTCGTTAATTACTGTAATATTTCTTTACTTTTGGGATATTTCTAATATTTGATAATTTGTATTAATAAGTATTAGGAGTGAATGAGATACAGCTAATAAAAACATTCAGAAGTTAAAAAATTGGATACTTATTTCATTCTAAAGGTCCTTCCGAAAGATTTCTTAATTTTCGCATGCATTTCAATATAAAGAATATGACAATTAATTTCACATAATTTTAGTGTTCATATTATTTAGCAAGATACTACCTACGTCAATATCAGACGAAATGTCCTTTCCGGATGAATAATCGGTAATAATGGAGATTTTAGTAACTTACTAATATAATTCGGAATATTCCCAACGACTGATATCACTCGAATGGTCATTAACTACTACAATCATTCGAATGATTCTTAAATACTAATATCATTCGAATGATTCTTAACTACTAAATCATTCAAATGATTCTTAACTACTAAATCATTCGAATGATTCTTAACTACTAAATCATTCGAATGATTCTTAACTACTAAATCATTCGAATGATTCTTAACTACTACATTCTACCGAGATATCCCTTACCGAGAGATTACTAACGAATGATATTACTAACGAATGATATGAGCATAATCGAATGAATTGAATGATATGTCATAATCGAATGAATCGATTATGATCTCTCGATTATGCCCATCACTACTACTTTTACACCACGAACAATTACAATAGTT
Source organism: Tanypteryx hageni (assembly GCA_028673005.1). Lineage (NCBI taxonomy): Eukaryota > Metazoa > Arthropoda > Insecta > Odonata > Petaluridae > Tanypteryx > Tanypteryx hageni. Next base: position 31,944,804 of record CM054115.1, read on the forward strand.
TGTTTAATCTCATTGTTATGATCGATGCTTGTAATTTGTTCAGCTTTACTTCAACAATATATATACAGAAAAGGAAAGCTAAGGTTATATAGTACAAAAAATATGATAACTGTTGTCAAAATAATGAAATTATAAAAATAAACAACTAAAAGAAAACATAATTTAAAAAAATAGATAAATATGAAAAATACCACTAATACTATATATCTATCTTCCCAAGCGAATTTAAATAACATTTATCGCAGTGCCAACGGATAGATCTGGTGACCGAGGCAACTAAATCACTCGTCTTATGCAATGATTATCTCAGGTAAGGTGGTTCGAACCCTGCTAGCAGCTCTGGATTTTTTTCAGATTAGACGGGGTCCAAAACATATCATTCTATATAGACGTTTCTTACAGAGGAGGAGGATATAACATATAGGAGGATACTAATGTTTAGGCACTTCCAGATGAGCTGGAGATTCGAAATTTTTTTCATAGGTAGGATTTTGTGCAAAACCTGCTAGAAAAAACGAAAATCATGAAAAAGTGCAACAATGCGTCCGCTAAAAATTCGCAATTGTTTAAACGAATTTTCAAGGATTATGTATTTCCGCATGTGCTACAGAGTTGAAATTTTTTTATAAATAGAATTCTTAAAAAAAACGAAATAGGGATTATACAAATGTTGATATTTTAATTTGTTTGGCAGTTAAAAATTCTTAAAGTTTAAACAAATAGATAACTGTTTAGACATTACGGGATGAGCTAGGAAGGTGAAATTTTCAAGTTATGTACAGAGTAGTGCATTTGCACAAATAAACATTTAAATCTCTCCATAATCATATTGCGGCGGCCGTTAAAAATGTTTAAAATTTAAACAATTGGAAAAATATTATTTCACTTCTAGAAGTACTACAACTTTAAAATTTGGCAGAAATGTGTAGCATTAGTGCCCCATGATGGAGAAAGTATAAAATTCTTAAAATTGCAAAGTTTTGGGATTGTTTTAGTCTATTATTTTTACATAAGGGAAAAACGAAAATCGCTCCGGAGGTGAAATACTTAAAATTAAAAATATATTTGTAATGATGAAATATGAAAAATAAATGTTTTTTTATGTTGAGATGATATGCTTGCTGAATGCAAGCACCAACTACTAGTATATATATAGCAAAGTTAATATAAAAGTTAGTAATAAATAGATCAAGGTGCCATTAACCAAATATCAACCCAAAGCGAGTGTGTTTTGGCCTTCTGGCCACAGGTTGAGAACAATTGGTTATTTGTTTGATTTGGTTCATTCTTTTTATTCCAGAAAGCATTACAAGTTCATATCATGATTGAAACCAAAATTGAAAACATGTCTCTCCAGTAGAATAATAAGGTTGGGAAATCCAGATGAGCAATTTGGCTACAAAGCAGCCATGATCATTGGTGATTCGCCAACAGAAGAATGTTGATCAGATATCATATGACTTGAAGAGTTCCCTGTAGCATTCATTTGATTTAAGCAGCAGGCCAAATTTACTTTTTATTTATTTTTTAAATTTGGAATGTCTCTCCAACAGTATGACAAGGAGAAACCAATGAACAACATTGAGGGAGGAGGTTCTTCTGGCAGTGAGAAGGATCCCAATGAAGTAGACACTGGTAGCGTACATGGAATGGGTGGTACGTTGTCTGAGCAGTCCTCTCCCGGGCATTCAATGCAAAAGGTGGCCACACCTCAGAAGGCTCCTGGCACTCCAACTTCAAGGCATGGAAAACTCCCAGTTCAACCATATCCACCTACAGCCAGTGTATCTGCTCCCTCTGTGATGGAACAGCAGGATCCTGGTGTTATGGAATCCACACCAATCAACCTTGTACTCAGAATGAGGTAAATAATATCGTATGGTGTAACAGATGAGGTTGGTTTATTCTTGCAGAGTGCATAATTTTTTAATAATGTGGCAAAAAGAAATAGAGGGAATTTCATAGATATTCTGGGCATAACTCCATAAGAGATTGGGATATTAGGGTATTTTTGAACTTTGATGCTGTTGTTATTATTGTAATTAGAACTGACTATTTAGAGATATTGTTTTTCATTTCATGCAAACTTTTCTATTTTCTTGCATTACCCAAATTGTAGACAGCATAACATTTATAATGTACTCCACAGAAAAACATTTGTACAGAAATTTTTAAATTTATTTCTTTTTGAGGAAGCAACTGCAACCATTTCGTACATCTTCCTCATTTGATGAACCTGTGGGAAGGTTGGTGCACTAAGCACTATTATTTACCATTTTGCCTGCTTGGAAATATCGATTTTATGGCAATTATTAGTTTATGCATTAAATTTTGTTTGTCTAAAGTACAAGAAACATGAACACACTAGATAAATACATATGGAATGATTTATTATCCTGCCTTGTAAATTTACCTGCCTCTAAAGCCAATACAGATTAACCAAAAAAATATTTTTGTATACAATCTAAGACTGTATTGGCAAACTTTTATTGGCCAAGCAAAGCGTGGTCTCTCCTGTTGAGGCACTGTGCATTTTGTCTGTTTGTTCTGCAATAACTGGTCTCATTTGTCTGTTTTTCATTAAACTTCACGTGCATGTACAAATAAATTATAGTCCACTGCCTATAGTTATTCTAGAACACCACCCTTATAGTTCCTGTGCAATTTGCATTAGCGCATTTCCAAATCTTATCCAATCAAAACAAAATTTAGCGTACATATGAAAAACATCAACCGATGAAGAAAATGTCAAAAAAATTTCTAAAATGTACAAGGAGCCTCCCAGAGGTGCACAATTTGTGTTCTCGCTGTCTCTCCCGTTGAGTCCCTATGCACTTTGTCTGTTCTACTATAACTGTTGCCTCAATGAAGAAACAAGGCCCAGGTTCGTTTGGCATTAGTTCCTTATTTGGTGCGTTTCTTAGATTTACATTTCTTTTATACATATTTCATTACTGAGGGCAGCACTTTCAATTCTATTCAAAATTTACATCCCCACTGTATGAAGTGCAGGAGAACTATGCAAACGATAATAATATTGAACGTGTGATTCCCTCCCACCTGGCCTAAGTGGTCTGAGCGAGGCTGAAGATCCCGCGGATCCTCTAGTTCAAAATAAAGTTTTATAATGCGAAATAGCTAGGCCAATCAAAGATCAATACTACGGAAGCTAAAAATAATGCTCACTGTCACTGGATGTAACATTTACCTATAAAAATCTTAGGACTTTTGTTCATAGTGTCAATATCTTATGTATCTTTGTACCAAGGTGGTTTTTCTTTCTCCATATACAAGTGAAATATATTTATTTTTAAATTTTGTTCACTTTGGTGCTGTTTTACTAGCATTATTTTTATTTTTTTTTAAAACCTGATAGATATTTAAGGAATTTAGTTTTTAGTTTCATAAGTATGAAAACGATCCACATCATCTCAGTCACTTATGACTTTCTCTTTGAAGCTTTGTTGTGATTTTCTGAGTGTGTCTCATCCAGTCAACTATTTATTATTGTAGTTACCATATATAATCGAATGTAAGGTGATACCGATTGTAAGCTGACCCCCACTTTTCACAAGGGCACACAGGAAAATTTCTTGTAGGGTGTACAGATGTTTTGGTTTTGGCATTTCTTTTGCATAAAAATACTAAAAAGTGTAAATGCCTTGGTTTTTTCATTTCTGAGTTATATAATCTCGCCACACTGAAGAACTGGAATTTACACTTTCAAAGGCACGAGGAAGTGACGATTGGCTCAGGGCATCTCAGTATGCACATACTAGCCACACTGAATCAACATAGTAGACAATGTAAATATTTCGAAAAAGTAAAATGAAACATTGTGTCTATACAGACAATCTCATACTTTCGCGCTGCCTGACTCTCACACTGTCCAACTCTTGCGCTGTCCAACTCTCGCGAATTTGCGTGTGACATCTTGGTCCCAGCACGAAAGAAATTCACATAATTACGCATAAACCAGTGGGGAAAACTCAAAAGCTGCTGGCAAGAATTTCAAACCGCACGCCAAAACCCACTTTTCCTTCTAGTTGGAGTGAAGTAAACATGATAAGGCTGGGTGTCAGTGTTATCATGATACCATTTTAACTACATTACAGCACTTTAATTTGTTTTTTTTTGTGAGCACTTAGCCTAATGCTGCTATCGAGAGTGAAAGCCTTTCACTCAAGGAATATACTGTATCTGCCCGAATATAAGCCAACGTTGTTTCTCAAAATCTATCATGAAAAAATCACCCCTTGGCTAAAATGTGAGTTCGAGAAAAAATTTTTGGTTAGGGTTAAGTCTCATACTCACCCATAGATGGAAGCACGTCTCTCATTGCCATCGCGTCGTGTTCATATGTTAGTACCATATTTTTCGTGAAGTAAATATTTGACCTACAATAAATATTAATCTATTACATATATTCGAGAGAATTCTATCTTTATTTCTGTGTGTTTGCACAGTTGCAGCACATTTTTCATTTGCATTTTAAAATCACTTAGAATTGCGATATGAATATGGGACTTGCGCCTAACGATGCCTAAAAGAACAGATATTCATTCTCCAGCCATCAATTTTTGAATACGCATTGAATCGTTCCACAAATTCATTATTAACACGAAAATTTGGATAAATTTTAGGCGACAAAATTTCGTAGTCATGGGCATGTTGCTGATCTAGCAAAATTACGTCTATATCTAAAAGCAATGACATGAATTTTGTTATTGTATTTGAAATCAATTGTGAGAACTCTTCTTATATATTTTGAATACATTTAATCGAAAGGGAAGTAATGATGGCTTAATTTGAACGATAGGTTTGTTTTCTGCAGTGCCATTTTTAAGGTGTGGAAGAAATGTGAACAAACATATGACTGCTAATATTTTAATTAGCTTTTTGTTTTGTTTACCTTGACAGCGAAAGAACTTAGTAAGTAGCTTTTTTAATTCACACATTTTTAGTAATCACTATAAATGCACCGGCCATACTTCAAATATCTTGCATAATTATCGAAAGAAATTAATCATAATCATTGTAAATAAAGTAATTTGTTTTAAACTGCCCTATAAAATTGGCAAACGAAAAGATATTTTTAATGTACGTGTGAAGTATCTTCCTATTTTATATGTTGAGTTGTCCATCATTACAATGCATTGGTGTCGTTTCTGACTTAAAGTTTTTATGCTACGTGTTTATTTGTTTTACATTTACATAAAACTTAACAAATTTTCAATCAGTTTTTGTCCTTAATGATTTTGTTTCATTTTAAGCTGTGTAAATGCACTTTGCTAGCTACCATAGAAACCTCTTTATGAAATGTCGAAAAATTGGAAAAAATAGAATTTAAACTTAAAAATGAGAAAGGAGAATGGAAGAGAGAAAAGGAGGAAGAATGGGAAGTGACTTAAATTTAATATTTAATCCATACATACCCGTCATATTGACTGACTTTTGTACTAGTGAATAAATAATAAAGCTAGAATATTGAATTAGCAGTAACCTGCGATTTTTTGCCATTGTTACCTGTTCTTTTGTTTTTCAGGGCTATGCATATGTATCATTAAGAATAGTTAGCAATTTGTATTATTTTTCATTATCCATTAAAAGAAGTTCCTATTAGTTTTACTTGGCTATTATAGTTATTGATATAGCCAATGTAATGTTTATATGCATGTTAAAACCTCATTCATGGAATCTATTAAAATTGCGAACATTGACTATGCAGACGATTACGCAAAATGCGATGACGGCTTTTGATGCTAAACTGTTTGAATTATGGTAAAACTTAACATGAACGTGTATAATTTTGACAGTGCGATTTCTTAAGTCAATGTAAATGCTAATTTCATTGGAAATAGGCTTGGATTAAAAATTATCTTGGCAAGGTCGCTATTGCTTTATTTGACCTTGTGTGAAAATGAAGATGTATGACATTATCATAACTGAATGTGGAACATTATTCAACAACGCAAAATTATTAATTGGAGTAATATTTCAAGTGTCAACAACTAAACCATTTCCCACTCTATTCTTCGATCTCCAATAATGTATTCTAGGCCACGCATGCATGCCCAGCACACTTCAGCATAAAATCTATGAAATTTACTTTTTTGTCAAAAAAAGTGGAAATTTTTGGGGGTTCGGCTTCTATTCGGGCATATACTGTATTTTTTTACATTTTGTAATCATTACAGTTGTTTTAGTGTAATTGCAATAATGAAAACATTAAAAACAGTAAAGGCATTGAAAGCTTTAATTTTTATATTGTTTGTAAAAATGAGAGTAACGTATGAGTGCGAGCAGTTAGCCTAGCACTGCTATCGAGGGCGAAAGCCTTGCGCTCAAGTGAGAACTGAAGGAAAAGATTTTTTTACATATTGAAATCATTATTTAGGTTTTTTTACTGTTTAATATTGCTTTTGAGCATAATTAGAGCAATGTAGGCCATATAAATAGCAGATTATATTGGAAATGAATAAGTTATGTGGGTGAAGTTCTGAGACTTGGGTCCCATCTAAACGCTTTTACATTAATTCATATGAGCCAACTTTTGCTCGACGTTTCGGTGCCTATTAGGTGTGAAAGTCGGAGACCGTCTGTATCTCGAGTATGCAGCTTCTTACGCATACGAGTGATAGGTATGGCAGCGATTTCAATGACTTTGACGCAGCGACACTTTTTACATAATTTTTTTTTGTGTGTTGTCATTTTGATTCTTTTTTCATGCATAGATTGTTTTCTTTCAATTAAATACACTTGTATCTTGAGTTATAATGTAACTACAGACATTTTGCTGCCTTTCCATGCATGGTAAGGAAGATGTTTGCTGCGCGAAGAAGGAAAAAAATGAAAGAAGATATCCCAAAGCGCATTGAACATATCAGAACGTAATATAATAGGATAAATATGTATCTATGCGGTAATGACTTTCAAATTTGTCTTTGAAGGCGCTCAACACTCATCCATATTCATTTGTTTCTTACATGCATTCTTCTTCTGCATAAGAACAACATAGGGCTCTTGCCGCGCCAACTATCCCTTAATGCTATGATTACTTCTAAGCCGAGTAGCAATTTCTAAGAAGGTAAAAAGGCAAAAAAAGGTCGGCTTACAATCGATTATATACAGTATATTTAAAATACTCCATTGTCATTATATCCATGATAAAAACAATCATTCAAGTAGTGAATTTACTTTGTATGTATGTTCAAGGTAATTCCAGATATAGTAAAACCTCGATTATCCAACATTCGGTTTAACTGACCAAAAAATAGATGAGCTGTCTAACCATAGTTGGAAAGTATATATTGGTTGCATTCACCAAAAGTCAATTCACACACGAGATCCTCGGGAGTCAATTCATGGGCAAGATCCCCAGGAGTCGGTTCATGCAAGAGATCGTCCGACAGATGTTTCTCCCGGGAGTTCATTACCACTAATTATTTAATCAAGAAAAATAAAACTATTATTAGATATTCATTAAATGCCTTCTGATCAATAAATACGTCTCATAGTTCACATAAGGTTTTTTTTCTATTCCATAAGAAATCTCCCAGAATTAACTTCTTATGAGGTGGCAACCCTACTGACAATAAATTCACTTGGGAGACCACTGATAGTTTAATTTTAATATTTTTATTAATATTCTACTATATTATTTTTATTTTAAATTTTACTATAAAATGGCCTGATTTATATGTGAAATAAATACATAATGTTCCTAAATGAGCAGTATTTATGAATTATCCAACTTTTCAGTTTATCTGACAGTTCTTCCCCCCTTATAGGTCAGATAATCGAGGTTTTACTGTAATTGAATTCACATAGTATAAAGAAGCAGTCTTTCATTTGTCTGAATCATTTGTAGTGAAACCTCGTTATTTCAAAGTTTGGGAGGCCAAAAAATACCACTTCAAAGTATCTGGGATTAAAATATATGAAATGTCATAAATTTGAACTTCCTTTCAATCCGCTACTTGAAAAGCAGAATCGCAATACAGAATCTTATCTATTCATTCTGCTACAAATGAATTGGCCTTACAAGTTAGTACACATGGCGAATTTGAAAAAAGCTGAAGTGAACACTTAGTTCGCAATTCATGTGAAAAATAGGCTCGAGTAAACATCACAAATTTCCCAGTGTGTATTTCAAGTTACTCTTTTATGCCGCATTTTATAAGAGAAGATATTCAACCACACGTACTCAGCCGAAAGATTTAGATAATGTATGCTAAAATTATATGGGAAGCGCTTGTGTGAAATAATGTATAGACTAGTATAAAAGCCTGTTAATATGATGGTAAGGAATATATTATTTACGGGGAACATAGAAATGAATAATAAGAGTTGTAATTATTGAGTAAGAGTCTGTATAAAATTTGCCAAAATAGAGAGTCGGGAGAATTACTTTCTCATTCTTGTTGAAATGAAGTAATAATAATAAATAAATAATAATTTCCCTCCCTCTCTCCATCCCTCCCTCCCTCCCTCTGTCTTCCTCCCTCTCTCTCTATTTCCTTCCCTCTCTCCCTCCCTCTCTGCCTCTCTTTTGTCTCATCTCCACCCTCTCATTCCCTCCTGTCCCAATCCATAGCTCTCCCTCTTTTTCTCTGTCTCCTATATCTCTTTCCTCCCATCCTTTTCTAATTCTATATCTCCCTTATTCTCTATGTACCTTCCATTCTATATACCTTCCCTCCTATATCCCTCCCCACATCCCCTCTCTCTTACTCTACATCTATATAGTCATTTAGATAAGCAAAAGAATCCAAACTAAATCCTAGCCCCATTAGGATTATGTAATTTTGCAAGAAATCCTATTATAATTTAAGGCAATCTATGAACTTGTATATATTACATGTATGCGGGTTGAGAAACAATTGATTCTCAAAGTTTAACAATGACATGGTCGGCAAGACATCATCCCATTTAATAGCCTATATTTTCCCAAAATATGTGATTTAAATGTTTAATATGAGAGATTTCGAATGGTAGGCGGAAAAAGATGAATAGAATAAGAAACTTCATCAATTTTCCTAAAACATAGCTCAAGTTTGAAGATCATACGTCACTTCTTTATAATTTGAATTTCCAAAAGAATAAAACTCTTCACTTTAAAACATCGCTTTTTACAAGTTATATTACAGGAAATGGAAATCACCCCCCTGGAGTCGAGCCTGGGTCTTTTTTCGTCATTTAATTTTTATATCTGAATCAAATATTCCTGCGAAATTTATACCTTCCCTCTAATTGGGAAGTTTGTTAAAAATGTGTTAAAAAGCGCCATTGATGACATCAGCATTATACACGAACACATCTGCGCTTTTATCATAGTAACTAGTGTAATTGCCCATCAAATATGACGGGATTATGATAAAAGTATTCCACATATATTTGATTTCGATATGAAAAATCAGTAAGATATGCTAAATGATGAGCCCCTTGTCAAAAAAGAAGTAATAATAATAAATAAATAATAATATTCCCTCCCTCCCTCTCACTGTCCCTCTCTCCCTCCCTTCCTCTCTCTTTCCTTCCCTCTGCCAATTTTTTCTCTTTATGATTTTCATTTATTTATAACTTGTTCTAACTTCACTTACTGATGTCTTGAGTGAATCTCAGTAGGTTTTGCAGGTTTTTCACACCCCCCTTCTTGGGTGGGTGTTTTCCTGCAGTGGGGTTTTTTTTTACATGGATTTCAATATTCGACATTCCATTTTTTTTCCACAAAAATCACCTTTCCTTTTCAAACACTTGTATTTTTATTGTTACCTGTATTTACATTGCTATTGTTTTATATATTATTATATATGTTTAATGACGAGGGGTTAGGTGGAAGATGGGACTTCTTAGTCTCAATCTCGCCCCAAATAAAGACCACATCAATCAATCAATTAATCTCTCCCTCCCTCCCTCCCTCTCTGCTTCTCTTTTGTCTTACCTCCCCCCCCTCCCAATCCCTCCTGTCCCAATCCATAGCTCTCCTTTTTCTCCATCTCCCTCTTTCCTCTGGTCCTTCTCTAATTCTGTACCTCCCTTACTCTCTATGTACCTTCCATTCTATATATCTTACCTCCAACCTCCCTATCAACATCCCCTCTCTCTTACGCTATATCATTTATATAAGCTAAAGTATCCAAACTAAATCTCAGTCCCATTAGGATTACGTAATTTTGCAAAAAAATCCTATAATAATTTAATTCAATCCATGCACTCGTATATATTACACAAATGCAGGTTGTAACAACAATTGATTCTCGATGTTTAACAATGATGTGGTCAGCAAGGCAACATCCCGTTTAAAAGCCGATATTTTTCAAAAATATGTGATTTAAATGTTTAATATGAGTGATTACGAATTGTAGGCGGAAAGAGATTAATATAATAATAAACTTCATTAATTTTCGTAAAACATAGTTTAAATTCGAAGATCGTACATCAATTTTTTCTAATATTAATTTCCAAAAGAAAGCCTACACTTTAAAAAGTCGCTTTTTACATCTTACCTTATGGGAAATGGAGTCAAACCCGGGTCTTTTTAATTTTTTTTCATCATTTGATTTTTATATCTGAATCAAACATTCCTGCAAAATTTCAACCTTCCATCTAATCGGGAAGTTTGTTAAAAATGCATTAAAAAGTGCCATTGATGCCATCAGCATTACACAGAACTGGAGAATCATGCTGGCTTGATAGCTTAGTTGGTTAAAGCAGTGCTCTCCAACCTTTTTTATTTCATGGCACCTAGAGATTTTTTCATTCGTTGCGGCACACCAAAATTAATTTCACATGAAACTTGGTTGAAGATTTCTATTACAACATCAGAAAATAATTAAAATAATCAACAACATCAGAAATAAATGAAAAATAAAATATTTTCTTAAGAAGGGAATAAATTGTGGCTAAAATTCAGTGAAAATCATTTTTATAATTCAATGAATTTGTGAAATAAAACCGAAATTAATTTTTCAAATTTTTTACAAGTATCACTGTTCAGATGCAGTACAACACGTTTATAATGATATCGAAGAGACGGTGAAAGTATTTTCCCTATAATGAACGTCTTAATATCTAAAGATGTATGGGAACTTTTAAATAATTTTATTAGTGAAAAACCTGTCCCTGTTTTGAGCAGTCTTTTGATGTTCGGCACTGTGGTGGAAAAAGCCACTCAAAGTTTCTGATCGAGGTATTTCAGACATGATCTCTTATTATTCTTAATCAGTGACAATGTTGAAAAACTTAAGTCATATAAATATGTTGTAGGAAACAGTAACAACGCATCAATTGTACATTCAGCAATGGTTGGGTATTCATTCCTCACTTGCAGTTGAAACTCATCCAGAGGCGTATCATCTAACTTCAGGTTAAGACTGCGATCGTTCCCGAGTTCAATGAATTCCCTCTAATTTTTAGGGAAAAATCATTAATTGATAAGTCTGCAAATGAAGAAACTTCTTACGCTCGTTTGTAGCTTGAGAATTACAAATTCGGATTTTCTCTTGTATAAACTCTGTATGTCCCACAGCACACTAAGTACTTCATTACAGCACACCACTGTGCTGCGGCACACCGGTTGGAGAGCACTATGTTGAAGCACCTACCCGACAAGTGGGGAACCCAGATTTGATTCCCTGTCAAGTACAGGATTTTTTTCTCCTTCTCAAATGTCAAATTTCTGTTGAAGCTTTATGTGAACATGTATAAGAAGCAGTGCTGGAAAATGTTATGCCTAACATTACAAAATAATGGAATTATTTTGGATTAACGTAACGAAAAACGTTAACGAAATTTTTCAAATAGCTGTAACGGAAAACTTAACGAAAACAAAAAATAAATTTCATTATTTCGTTAACTGATGTTATAGGGTTATGTTCTATTGACATTCTTACCAGGTAGCGTGTCTTGAGCAAGGGAAAGTGGCCTAAAATCCATTTCCCCAGTTTTGCTTGTCCCCTGCTGTGCCAGTTATGCCGCCTTGTCGTGAAAGAAATTCTATCCTGACTACTACCGATTGTCATTTGAGTTTTCCTTCCATTCATGAAAAGAAAGGTTCCCTGGTGTTAATCCTTGTCCAGGAAGCACAAGATAAGGAGCGTGGAAGAAGAGGGAGGAAGCTTCAATAAATGTGCCGCTTGTAGTTAAGGACCTCTACCATTCCTTTTCCTCTCCCACAGTGCCTCGTACTTTGAAAACATTCTTTTAGATATTACACCAGAGTGGGTTTTCCTCTTTTAAAGGTCGATGTTCTGCAAGTTCCAATCCCATAATCCTCTCCAATCTTGAATTCTACGACTGTTCGTCAGTCTAACTTAATAAGGTATTTGAGAAAGGTCAAAGTGAATCTACAATTGTAATGTGTTGTCATAGTTCGTTAGAGGTCAGTACTGCTTCATATCTATTGTTATTATGAGACGTTTATAGTAACAGTGGATAGTTATTGTTCTCTGGAAATGAAGGCTAATCAAAGCTTAATACAATTTCAGTTTATTTCAAATTACCGAAGACGGTCACAGGGAGACTTTTCGCCAGCTGTAAGAGAAACGAAATTCATTCAGTCTTGAAGAAGTAAGTCCCATTCTCATACATATTTCAAATTTATATATTGTTTAGTATTAATTAAAGTCAAGTTAAATTTTACCGTAGAATTTTGCCTATCAATTGTATTTCTTAGAATTTTGCATAAGTACTGGCTATTTTGCAGTTTTTATCATTCATTATGAGAGTGTCGCCATAGCAACAACTATTGCTGGACTCAGTATATTCTAATACGTACACGCGTTATTTTTGCTGCACAAATACACGTGATCAAATTTAATATTTCATTCGAATGTATTTGTAATATATTATAATGCTAAATTATGAAATTTGAGTACACAAAGAGCTACATATCTGCGAAGACTTTAAAGCTATTAAAGCCAATATAAGTATTAAATAAATGATTAAATGGAAAGTAGGCATCATAAGTTCTGTTTGGATCATCTTGTTTAATTTAATTCTATTTTATGAAACCTCATACAATGTCGAAACTTTTACGCTTCTTTCCATTTCTCTCTAACCCACATGTCTTCCTTCTGTGGTCTTACTCCTCCCTCAGTTTACATCACACTTGTCTGCTTCCCTCCTCCTCTCTCTTCCCCCTCTCTCTTCCCCCTCTCTCTTCCCCCTCTCTTCCGCCTCTCTCTTCCACCTCTCTCTTCTGCCTCTCTCTTCCCCCCTCTTCCCCTCTCTCTCTTCCCCCCTCTTCCCCTCTCTCTTCCCCCCCTCTCTCTTCCCCCCTCTCTCTCAGTTTACATCACACTTGTCTGCTTCCCTCCTCTCTCTTCCCCCTCTCTCTTCCCCCCTCTTCCCCTCTCTCTCTTCCCCCCTCTTCCCCTCTCTCTCTTCCCCCCTCTTCCCCTCTCTCTCTTCCCCCCTCTCTCCTCCCCCTCTCTCCACCCCCTCTCTCCTCCCCCTCTCTCCTCCCCCTCTCTTCCCCCTCTCTCCTCCCCCCCTCTCTTTTCCCCTCTCTCATCCCCCCCTCTCTCTTCCCCCCTCTCTCTTGCCCTGTCCATTTCCTATATCTTTCTTCCCATTCCTCCATCCCCTGTTTTTTATTTCAAACTTTTTCATATTTCTTGTTCTTGCTGTAAATAAGGACAATTTTGGTCATTATAGTTTTCAAGGCTAGCATAAAAATAATGCTCTGAAAAAGCATTGAATCGTGCATTTTACTGTACTTTTCAGAATGGATTCGTCTTTCTGTCTCCCTATTAACTTTTGAACTGATTGACCGATTTTCATGGTATTTGGTAGATATCTTTGACCACTGGGGATGCCTTTTCGAGGCAAATTTTTTTCTGATATTTGAAGGCACGAGTTTGATTCCAGAAATTTTCCTCTCATTCAGTTTACATAAGAAATGTGAAATCCACCATGCAGTGCCTTTTTCTTTAAGTGTTAAAAGAATGGACTCGTACTATTGGTGTGAGATTTGTACTATTTTTGGTGAAAACAAAGATTTCAATTTTTATCATAGAATTTGGCTTATTGGATATCTGCATTGTTAAAGATTCCAAATTTTTCTATTTTATCCAAAAAATTACCGTAATTCATGGTAATTGGGAGTGGTTTCAAATTTTGTCTTACAAATAATTTACTCTGTTCTTTCATATACACAATAAATCTATTCCCTGGTTAGTATCTCAAATCTAACTAATCTTGAAATGTAATATTGTAAACCTATGCATGATTTCCATGTATATCTTATGGGGGTTATGAAAAGAATGAAGGACATAAAAAATGAGCCCTAAAGAGGACAAATTGGAATTTGGATAATTCTCTTTAGATTTATCTGATGACCGATCATTCTACCAAATTTTAGGTCTGTAGCAGGAGCATGTTCTCAGAGTTACTATCGGTGCAACTGACCAATGGGTTCCTTTTATTATCTTTAATTACGGGTCCCTGTGTTCTCAGTGTGCTTTTTGAGTTACCTCTAAAAAATTTTAACATAGGGCATAACCGTTACAACACTAATATTTTAGTCTTAAATATGTGTTACATTTATTAACTTGAATATAAAATTTTGAATATGAAAATCTGAATTTTCATACGTCAAAAACGAAAAATGTGCTGAATACTTTGAAATCTTAATAACGTTCCTGATCTGCAGCATATATTTAGAAGTGCCTATAAATTAGTAGTCTAAGTGAGAAGCACGTATTTAAGGAGGATACGTAACCTTTAAACAAAAAAATAAGAGTATCTACTCTTAGTTATTTTTTATCGAAGTATTTCGTTATAATGTTAAACGTAACGGAAAATGAAACTAAACTGACCGTGATGAATTGTCGCGTGACAATTGACCACAATGAATTGATCCATGATGAACTGACCGCAACGAGTTGTCGTAGAACTGTAGGATATATGGTTACGCATTTAATTGATGTTTTTTTAAACAACTAAAACGAGATAAAATAATGGTATCAACTGAAATTTTTCATTGGAAACTTACGATCTGGATTTCAATTCATACAGTATTAATTTTACTTTCTTCATATACAAAGTATAGAAAAGTATTAATTTCATGAAAAAAATTGAATTCGAGATTTCAATGGAAATACATGTTTTAAGATCCCCTGAACATGTTTTAACTATCTTCTCAATGTTGTCTGTGTGTGTGTGTATGTGTGTCACAGCTTTTTTGTGGGTGCTCTAACTCAAAAAATATTATCAGGTCAATGCAAAATTTTATGTTGAACATTTTTATGAAAGTCAAAAAATGATTAGTTTTTGGTAAAAATTGGTCAACCAGAAGTGGGTGTTTACTCTTTTAACTTATCTGTTATTTTGAGATATTTGCTTTAATATTTCATATATTTAAACACATACTGGAATAAAAGTTGTAGGAAATTTAATTTTCTACAACCTTTGTTTGAAACATTTTTCCATTGTTTAAGAGATATTTTATATTTTTAGCTGCCATCACCATGCCACCTACCGGCTATTGTTAATCATTGACGTTTAGTTACATCTTAGTAACGCTCCTTTTTCTTTTCTTAATTGTTGGAACTTTGTGGCTATTTCCAATATCAGAAGGCTATGGTTTGACTTTATTTCTTTTCTTTTTAAAGTCTAAAATTTTCCCGCAGTTTCTTAAAATATTTTTACTTTCTCCATATACGAAGTATAGAGAAAGTATTGTTGCCTGTGTTGAGTTTATTTCTTTTCCTTGTAATGTATAAAATTTTCTCACAGTTTCTTAAAATATTTATTATTTATTATGGAATAAAAGTTGTAAGAAATTTAATTTTCAATAATGTTTGTTTGAACACTTTCCCATATAATGCATTGTTGAAGAGATATTTTAAAAACTAAATTATTTAGTTGCCACCACCACACCACCTAGCACCGACTATTGTAAACACTTTACGCTCTTTTTTATTTTCTTAATTGTTGGACCTTCGAGGTTATATCCAATATCAGAAGGCTATGGTGGGAGTTTATTTTTGTTCTTTGTAAAGTCTTTAAATTTTTCTCACATTTCCTTAAAATATTTATTATCATTTAACCTATTTGGAATTTTTAGAAATATTACAGGTATGGAGAAAGTCATGTGGTGACCACATCAGATTTAAAAAAATATATATTAAAATGTTTTTTTTTTCGAACAAAAATTTGTAACAAACCATTTCAATTAATGAATGAACTATTATACTTATACTCAATACATATGCTTGAAATATACACCAAATACGTTCAGTGAAAAATTAGGTCATAAAATCTTTTTTCTGTTTTGACAGTCTGCTAAAAGGTGGTGTTTGTCTTGGGGTCGTCTTGGATTAGGGTAAATACAGTAACTTTCTTCAATAGATGAAACTATTAAGCTATTTATTGCAGGACTGCATTATGAAAACTTAAACAAAAAATTACTGTTACATTATGACTTACTCTATTACCTGGAGGAGAGTGGAATTACTCGTCGGCAGTAGCAGATTTGTAATAAGGCCAAAGTAGACAATAGCCTAGGGGTGGCAAAATTACAGGGTGGCAATAAAAACAGCATTTCAGGGTGGGTAAAAAAATATTATTATGCATACTTTTGATGAATTAAACTATTATGATCTGCAGATGGACGGATGTGCAGACAAACCATGTACATTAGTGATTTTTTTTAGAAACAAGAGCCAAAAACTGGGCAAAAAATAATTTCGCCTAGGGGTGGCAAATTTCCAAATCCACTATTGCTTGTTGGTAAAATAGAATACTGCAACAGCCTGTTGATTTGATCCTTAAGTAAGCTGATAGACTGAGTGGGTTTAACTTAAAATTAAGTAACAATACTTAATATGCATTAACTAATAAAAAGTTGCAAATAGCATTCTTAATGAAATTGAGATTTAAATACCTTCATTATTCTTAAGATCTCAAAAGGCTGATCTTTATGCTTTGCTGTGATTCCTTTTGATCTGTTGCCTCGAAACATTGCTTTAAACGATTGCAATGACACTACGCTGCGAGACAGAATGCTAGAACCAACA
The DNA here is from genome assembly GCA_028673005.1 of Tanypteryx hageni. Taxonomy (NCBI): domain Eukaryota; kingdom Metazoa; phylum Arthropoda; class Insecta; order Odonata; family Petaluridae; genus Tanypteryx; species Tanypteryx hageni. The sequence goes on from CM054115.1 coordinate 31,961,828, forward strand.
ATTCAAGTCATGTGACAGCCAGCTGTGGGAATATTACATTGTGCTCTTCTTCTTTTATGACATTGTGGGAATACCACTATGGTTTTTTTTATTTTTGGTTCAGTAACAGAAATCAGCATTCCATGGTCTTTTCTGGAGCATAACACTTTCTTATGAGAAAAACTAGAGGTCTCTCAACTTTTTTGTAGGCACGGCACCCTTTCGAAGATAAACAGAATTTAGTGTCACCCCAGCCTTCAAACAAGGTTGTTATAATTCCACAAACAAGTATTACAATTGATGGAATAATGTGATCCGAAGATCCTATGCAGACAGGCTTTAACACACACAATAGGGGTAGAGGTTTCGAACTAAATGAACTGTTCGTGAGTCACGAGACCAGATCATGATTTCAGATTACATTGTAGATGTATTTCAAATTATTTGTACTAAAAACAAAACAAAATCATAGTCGGAGACTGATCTTAGGTTTGAATTACACCCTACTTTGAATTATCTGGGATTGTAATGACAGGGTTTTACTGTATACTTTAAATCTTAATTTCAGCTTTGAATTATGTGCTTCTTTCAACATTGCAAATCACTTGGTACCACTATGTATCTTGTTGGTCTAACTGGTGCAGTAATTTTTATGACGAAAATAATTTTAATGACTGATGGTATTACTCACATTCATACTATAGCTATAATATTTCTTCATAATTTTTGAGAAAATTTTTAAGACCTCAGTGTATTTATTTGAATGTTGTGTAATTTTTATCATTACAGACAGCTATAATTGATTTGATTATGAGTAACAAATAGATTAAACTAATTTTAGTGGTTTACTTATTATTTATCAAAATAAAGAAATGGAGTCATTAAAACAGTTTGTAAGTATCTGAAAATATGTAAGGTAGAAACTAACCATTTAATTAGGAATATTCTTTCGGAAGTCAAAGATTGCATTAAATCACAGTACTGCTATATGATTATTTATGCTGTTAAGAGGCATAAATAGCACATCAATGGTTCATTTCTTGTTTCATTCAAAGCTGTTCTATTATTCTCAACATATGACAGATATCACAGAAATTTTTCTTATATAAAAATACTTATGTCTCATTGTTATTTCATTTTAATACAGGAATAGTCGTCGTGAACTCAATGACATTCGTTTTGAGTTTGTTATCGGGAAGGACAGCCCTGAAGGAATAGCCTCTGAGTTAGTAGGTGCTGGACTTGTGGATGGTGGAGACATGGTTGCCATTGCAGCCAGCTTGCGAAAGCTTATTGAAACATGTCCATCATGTAGGGCTGTAACGTTCCCATTGGTAAGCTGTCTAGCTTTTGTTGCATATGATATTTGAATACATTTTTGCGCATATGACTTTATTTTTTTAGTTCTTGAGAATTGTTAACCTTTTTGGGTCATCTAATTTTTTAGTGGCATTCTTCCACAGACCATGTAAAATTTAAAGAAAATTGCAGTAAAAGCTACAAATAATCGGAAGATTGATTTAATATTTGAATTACTTGTTATTTATTAAGTACTGTTAATTTTTTAGCACTTTTTCTTAAATGAAAAAACGTGCTTATGTGATCACTCTTGTCTGTTCACCTGTCTGTGGACAATCAACTTTTAACCTTTAAATGGGCAAGCTTAATTTGTACCATAACTGGGCAAGTGGGGTCAGATTTGACCCCATATATTTAAATAGTTAGAAACTTAACTAAAGGAGTATGGATTCTTTTTTAAATTTATTAATAATGAAATGGTTAAAAAATATTACTGTTCCATAAAATTTTAAACATTATATTTGTTTATTGTTGATTTTGACAATTCATTTATTTCCTTACAATGAGCCAAATTTGAATAGAATGGTACAAAAATAACTACAAAATACAATTACAATTTTTATGTAACATTTTTTACACTTACAATAATATATATATAATCTCCACAATTATACATGTATACTGTAGTTATTTAAATTCTTACACATTACGTATAGTTAGTTTCTCACTGTGCTGCTCCCATATAAATTGATTGCATGCTGTACACCATATCGACACCTTCCTATCTCTTTTCCTGTCACACATCTTGTATCTTCCCCTCTTGGTTGCTCTCACACTATCTCATTTGATGCTATTTTAACACCATACATTTCCATCGCTCTTGTAATGGATAGAGGAAGATTTGGTATTGCATATGCTCATTGTTTCATGTAAGGAATAACAAGGCTTCCACAGATAAAATTTCGGATACAATTTTATTCACGGAATTGCTAAAAAAATAAAATACCTCAATATTATTATTTATCATATGAATATAAGTATTATTTACATGCTCTTGCATGAAAAATACATAATAAATTGCAAAGAACTCATGTTGGTTTTTGGTAACATTACCAGGCAAGTGGGGTCAATAATGACCCCAATCCTACATTTATTATTTATCTTGTTATATGAAACAAATTATAATAATTTTCATTCACATAGAAGGAACTTAGTAGTGAATAAACACATACAAAAATCGAGAAGTTGCATAAAGTAAAACTTTTCACAATAATAAGCAAAATCAAATATGATCCAACTTGCTCGTTTAAAGGTTAAAAGAGATATTTGGAAAATTCTTTTTGAATTATATAGCTCTTATAAATCCATTAAGTTTTCTTTGGTTGAACTTTCATGGTAGTTTGTAGATTTTCTGCTAGATGGCTTCAAATTTGGAAAATTCAATTCTTTGAAATGGTATTGTAGCAAAATTACTGAAATATCAAGAAAATTCTTTTTGAATTAGGTAGCTCTTATCATTCTATGAATTTTCCACAGATTAGGTCTTCACATAGTTAATAGATTTTTTGCTAAATGAATTCACTTTTGAAAAATTCAAAATGTTGAAGTGGTATTGTATCCAAACTACAGAAAATAGAATGAGGTTTTTGCAAATGGAAAAATTCTAATGAGGATCTGCATCCTAATGGTACTTGTCTTCCACTCCTCCTAGGAGGAGACAAACCTGAACCCTGGAAATTTCTAAAAAAAGGTGCTTCCAACTCCTGCTTTGGCAAGAATATCTTACTTGTTTATTAAACTATGAGATCCTATATTTGACTGCAAATTTCTCCTTAAATAGTAAATCAATATCAGTGATAGATTTCTTTGAGTGTATCGTTGCACACTTGATTCATGAATTGTTACCAACAATTTTTTTGTACTTCACAATGTGTTTTTTTTTTTTCATTTATTAATAATGGCCCATATTTCCCTTGCCATCAAATTGCAAACTGATGTGTAGGCCTATTTGCGTTAATAAACATTAAATATGTAGAATATAATGATTTTATTTATGAAAAAGGTAATATTCCAATATTGAAATAAAGAAAAAATTTTTCTTTTAGTCAATCGTTTAAAACATCCTCAGCCCACACGGTTTTCTGAATAATAATTATCTGCAATTATTTATGTTGCAATCTATTACATTTGACATTGCTACAACAATAATTTTGATGCTTCATAAAAAGCACGAAGCAAATAACGCAATTCTTTCGTCTATTTGAGGCTTAATAGACGCTGATTGAATCAGAGGCAACAATGCGGGCCCTGGCAACACCTAGAAAGAGTACGAAAAATCCATAAAATGTCAAAAAGAAGTGCGTATTTCTGGCAGATTCTTCCGTATAACATCAAAACATCACAAGAATAAGATATTTTATAGTTTTAGCCGTCGAATAAAGCAAAAACAGAGAAAGTTGGTCCATATTTATGCATTTTGATGAATGAAAGAAAAAATCTTGCACCTTGAAAAATCGAAAATCCCATGTAAACTTATGGGAAAATATAATTGTCTCCTGAAGTGGAATCCGGGACTTTTTCCAGGATGTTTGATTTTTCTAGGGACCACCTCTTGGGGGTTTAATGATTGTGAAAGTTTCAGCTGTTAATTCCATTGTGAAATGTCCAAAAGTACCGTGACAGACAGGCAGACACTTGAGAATTATTATATAAGGATACTACTTGTTTTTCTGTAAATTCCTATTAATTTTCGTTAACAAAAACATAGGTAGTTAACTTTAAATGCAGAGGTGTGCTACCTTTCTTATTTTGCGGACCTCATTTGAGTTGCTGATGCTTTGCTGGGTTGGATGAGAGTTTACTTCGTAACTTACTCCGGAGATTGTTATTATATTAGAGAAGCTCAAGTGAAACCAATTTCTCATCATCAAAAGTATACCAGAAAGGTTTTATAACTGTTATTTTATCAATTAACAAGTAGTTCTGGAAAGAACTAATCTGCCTACTTTCCTTTCAATACAATTTTAATATATCACAAGTAGGGGTGTACACAGGTTTCCTGTGATACAGAAGTGCTTTTCGTCAAATTCGCCATAGTATAATCGTAATGTATTTGCTTTGAAATCAGAAAATTATTTTTCCTCATATTGTGGTAGCCCTGCTTTTTTGATCCATTCTAAACATATCTCGTTTTACCATTCTATACTCGCCCTACAAATGAAATTTCTTTGAAATCCATTCAGCCAATACCTTCCAAATTCATAGTTACAGAAAAATTCTAACCTTGATATTATGGTAGCTCTGTTTAGTCGACCCAGTTGAAATATGACATTTTGTTTATTTATTTATATGAAGATTAAATATATTATATTTGGTTAAAATCCATTAGGTCAGTTCTCTAGAATTGTGTAAAATATATTTAACTTTTTATTGTGGTAGTCCTGCTCGTTTTTAACATCTTGATTTCATTATGGCATGTTGTACAAATCTTATATACAAAATTGAATTGAAATCCATTCAGCCAATTCCTTCAAAATCCTTAATTACTGAAAGAGTTTAATTTGTAATTTTGACACCCCTGTTAGGCTGATTCGCTTAAAATATGCTAATATGGTTTTGTATATTATAAGTATTAAATTTGGTTAAAATTGATGTGAACAGTTCAACACAAATATGTGCAAAAATAATTTTTTTATCCCTTGTATTGTGGCAGCTCTGCTTTCTTTATCTATAATTTCCTTTATTTCTTTATTTATACTTCCTTTATCTCCTTCCAAATTCATAATTACCGAAAAGTTTAACTTTGCAATTGTGGCACTCTGGTCCAAATATGTCATTTTGGTCATTAATTTGTGAAGATTCCATCTACCAAATTTAGTTGAAATCGATTAATTCATGAAGATGTTAGGGGGACACACACATGTACACTGAGGCGATCTCATCATACTACTTTCCATTTTTTGGAATGTAAGCTAAAAAAATGTAAAATTTCTTGTACTAAAAATCACAGATTCGTTTTAATCAAAGCTCTGCTAGCTGTATAAAATGATCTATTGCATCATAGGTTGCATGCCTCTGTTTTAATGGATCAAATGAACCATTTCTGAAGAAATTATGGAAACAAATAATTATTAATCAAGTTTTTTATGGTTGCCATAATATGCAAGTAGGAGTCATCTCACTTTACCATTGGTGGAACTAGGCTGGGGCAGGGCTCTGGGATGGGCCTGAGACAGCTGCCCTTTCAAGTCTATAATTGGTAGCTACAGACATTGAGAGGCCCCTTGAGAATCATAAATTCGATAGCCTGGAGTAATGGCTCTAATATGCAAGGGCATAAAAATAGTTTTCAAAAATGAGTTATCAGTACAAGTTGTCAAAATCAGTACTGTACTGAATAAATCAGTACGGTTTGTCTCGTTAGTTAAGGAGGGCTTGCCAATCTTTCTTGCCACTAGCACCCTTGCCTTACCTGCTCTGTCACTGTACTTCATTGAAATTTAATGTTTCTCTTTCCTCAGAATTCTGGCTGTGGAGAAAATGAAGACCCAGACGATAAGGCCCTGATTGGCTTTGCACAGATCTCCATCACAGACTAGGTGGTGTGCATTGGAGACCGGTGACTCGAAAAAGTGGTGCTTAGTAGTGGGCGAGACGAAACGAGAGTGGCGAATAATTGGTGGCGTGTAACCTCTCTTGTAACTTGTCCCCGCTGCCTCTGATCACTCTGCCTGCCCTCTGGCATTCTCTCCGAGGAGGGATAGTCAGCTCCCCACCGTCCCCAGCCTCCCCTCGCCTATCTGGATGCTGCGTTGAGTGCCCTGACTGGGACCAACCTCACGACCTCTTTAGAAAAAACAAACCTCTTCTTCGCGGGACTCTATCAGCCGGGCTGGCTCGGACATTGGCATTTTTGAGATCTTTTTTGAGTTATTGCTGAGCTTAAATTGAATTCCAAATTGCATGTTAATCCTTTTCTCATGGAAAGTTTTTGGTTTCCCACAGTTGATTGGATGAACAAAGTATTCCAAAATTGTTCTGTATTCCAGGAATGCTTGTTATGTTTTTGTGTTAGGTTGCCTCCAAGTATGACCCTTCAGATGCTTCCAGGATTTTTAGTGAGATTAGGGGGAGTGGCTCTCAAGAGCTGGAATCTCATCATCTAACTCAATTCCCATGGGGAGGAGGGGAGGATATTTTTAATAGGTTGTAAGTGGAATGCCTTGTTAAACAAAGCCGTTATTTTGGAGCAAACACCTTCAGTGCTTGGTTTTTTAAATGCAAATGTATTCTTTATTTTGTGTATGAAAGTGGCAATAATTACTCTTTGACTTAGGCATTGATAGTCCGCTGTTGTCGTATCACAAAGGATTGCGGTAGGTTACAAATATAGCCATCGTTATGGGTGGAATAAAATCCTTTCAAACCCAATTATCCATGTGATTGGGTTTTTGATGTGATGTGCTAAGAAGAGGGACCTCTTTCCCTCTATGAGGTCAATGAGATTGTGATAGCCAAGTACTTAAATGATAAATTAATTAGGAAGCAGTTTTATCATAGAAGCCAAGTAGACGCTACAGTTATGAATGGTGATGAGAAATGGTTAAGGTTGCTTGAAGTTATTTAAATTGCCATACTCTCTCTCTCTCTCTGTGGAGAATCTGAAAGACTTAATCTTTCATTATTTGGGATGGATATGTTTGATTGAAAGACATTATATTGTTAGCTGTGTGAATAAGGAAAACAACCCTAATCATTTTGGATTACAGCTTGAAAAATTCTGTTAAATTTACCATTTATTTATGATTACTGTATCTTTTTTGTAATATAGTAAATTTTTTCTCTAATTGGTGGACGTGTTTAGTGCTATCCTTATTTGTGTATCGTATGTACATACAAATTTATATACTGTGCTGAATGTATTCTTATTTATTTTTATGGTATTCCCAAGAACTTTTATATTTTGTTGGAAGATAACTGTGGAATTCAGTCGTAGTTGGGAAAAGCTCTCGCTATACCAATGGTCAAGGATGTTGGAAGGATTGCCTTCTTTTTCCAGCAGTATATTCTTTTGTGAAAAGTTGCATATCCCTAGTGTAGGTTTCTTGGGCAGTGATTGCGTAGACCCTAATCAAGTGGCCTTAAATAGAAATAAATACAAAATGCTTCCAACATTTGCATTTTAATGCATATCCTAGAAAAATCACTCCAAAATCCAAATTCATATCGGTTTATGGCAGAATCCACAAAATGTCATTGGAAATTAGGGGATGATTCATCATTAATAATCGTCTTTTCTTAGTCTAATATTAAAATATACATCATTATAATGGGCTAATGTTGGTTAAAAAACTTAATAACGTGCTTTTGAGATTCACATTTGTTTAGGATGTTGTACATGTACTAATTTAGCTAGCTGATGCATCAAATTTCTTTATCTGAATAAGGAAAAACATGTATTTGAAACATTAAGTCATGTACAAAGTTATTTTAAATCCTCGCAAGAAGTCTCCATTGAGGTTGTTTTGCATAGATTTGAGGTTTATACTGATATTCTGCCATATTCCCTTGTGAACAAGAGTCAATCTGTGTATATTTGCCAGCCACTCTTCACCTTCCTGAAAAGGAGAGACATCATCATTCCCACACTAATACATTCTTAAACGATGTTTAGGCAAGGTTGTTGGGCATGACCATTAATATTCCAGTGCTTTATAGTTTCTTCATAGGTAATCATGTTTGTGTATGGGAGTTATGAAGCACTGTGCACTAATGAATATCTAATGTATCGAGTTAAAAGCCCAGTTTCATTTACAGCACACCTTGATTATGTAAACCAGGTCACCAGTTCAATTAATAGTATCAGTTGTGAAGTTGTGCAAGCAAATTTATACATTTTATGAATTTCATTTACCTAAAGAAATTCTTTTGTAAGAGTATCTATATTAAGATCAATTGCTCTTCTCATAACTTTTTATTCAGTTTGTTGGTTTTATCTACCATTATGCTCTTAACTTGACGACTTCCTTTGGTTAAAATTTTGATATGATTTAGATAGAATCAAATGTTGGCAATGTACAAAAGTCTTAAATGTTAACACCATGAAATTTTTATGCTTGCATGATTTACAAATTTCAGAACAATTTGGTTGATATTTACCCTTATAATAAAATTTACTCAAGAGTCTTGTTTGATTGATTTTTATCCTAATGTCATTCCAGTGTCAGCATTTTAACTTAGGTAATTGGAATTTAATAACTGTATTTCAAAGCAATTCATTCATTACTATTAGCAATAAGTTGAGTCATATCAAATGTTATATAATTGCAAACTTTTAATTTCATGTACCTAATTGATTGAAACATGACTGCAAGGTCACAAACGTATGAATCTGTTCCGAAGAAAAATTTTTACCTTCAATTGAGTAAAAATAATAGTTAATATGAATATACATGAGGTGGTAATGAGAGGTTACTATATTTTATGGCATATAAGAGATATGCTGAAGTTACAGAGGTATCCTGATCTTATAGTCTGCATAAGTGTAACCACCAGTTGGAGAAAATGTTATTGGTATTGTGCAAAATCAAAATGATGCAAGTAGATTTTTCCAGAAAACATGGAAGTGATATGGTCTATGTTTTAAAGTTCTATGAGTGGAAGGAAAATAACTTAAGCCAATATTGATTTCTTTTACAAAATAACTGCATTTCAAATAAATTACACTTTCCTATGTCAGATGGAATTAATTTATGGGAGAATTTTGTCGGAACTACTTTCTATTAATCCAGTTTTCAGTAATCTTGGTCAATCTCATAATTAGTTAAATAATGAAATGTATTTTCTGAATTAATGAGCATCTTGTCTTTACACAAAGCATCAAAAAGCATTCTTGCCTTTTTCCTGTATGATGAAGGGAAAAGTATATAAATTTGTTTATATAGGAGGATTTTACCAGGGAAGGAGAAAAGACCTAATTGTGTATGGGAATCAAATCAGGGTCGTTTGCTATTTTGAAAAGAGAACAGTGCTGCTTTAACACAACAATGCTAGAGTATCAGCCTGGAAAGTAGAATCCATGATCACAATTCATGGTCATGACAAGAATTTTTCTCTTTTATGGATGCTTTATCTTTCTGCTCAATGTAGATTTATGCAGCTGATTGTTTCATTTCATCATATTCAAACATTGACCAAAAGTGCCACCTTAGGCTTTACATACCATTGTGGGGCCACATACAATCTTTCAAATGGATGATTGGACCCTGTGTAAATTTCAGAGAGTTAATTTAGAGAATATTGTGTAATGTCTCGTATATGGAAAGGATCTTGCATCCATGTGTTCGACAACATTATTTAGATTTCATAAATGATATCTAATGTCACCACTTTCTAGCAAATATGCTTGTGTAAAAAGAAGTTGAGGTAAGGTGGGCAGCATGAAATCTCTTACCAGTTCTTAGTTTAGGGACCCCTGCTGTTCAGCATCATTTAGCAGTTTTGCCCAGTATCATATTTTCACCTTGCAAGTGCTGAAATCACATTAGTCATTTCAAGTATTCCTTTAAAAATACAACTGAACTTATTCAAATTTTATTAATTGCTTCACATGACCAGGTTTTTTCCTAGAAGCACAATTTTTGAAAATCCTTATCATGAGTCTTAAAAGAATTAGTGAAGCATTTTTGAGGACTATTGAATTAGGTTATTTTTATTACTCTAATTATCATAGAAATATAATGCTGTTTACTGCTACAGCAAATCCACCTGTTATATTTTATCATACGAGTATTTAATTTTAGGTTTGTTTTGAACACTTACATTACGACATTAAATTTAATGCAGCAGAATGTATGTGCTCATTTGGTTATTTTTTCAATTTTATCTTGTTCATTTCAAGTCAAAATGGTTGTGCCATCACACCCTTGACTAACAAGAAGACCTATTTTTCTGGAAAAATCAACACTACATTTTCCTATATTTCCTTGTTGCAATATAATTTTTAGGGCTAATTATTTTGAATGAGTCAATTAGAAAAGTATGTAGCTGATATAGCGTAGATCATTTGTTTCATTGTATAGATTCCAACTTAGGCTTCATGGCTGTCAAAGTAGAAATGGCATTTGGTGTTGGTCGCCTTTCCATGGAGAATCTTATCTTATTCAAGAACAAGCAATTAAAAATATACATGCCTTAGGTATCTCCAATAGCCACAACAAGGTTAATAATAATATGTGCATTTTGGTTACAAATCACCCCTGCTATGAGTGGATATGTATTAAAGCGTAATAATGAAAATGCATCCTCGGAATTCACATTGCATAAGGTATTACTGTATAAACACCTTGACACTTTCCCTTGCGGGGTAAGCCATACCATATGTCTGCCAATTACCAACCCATCACCACATGCTTCCTCCACACACTTCTATCCTTGCACACTTCTTTTGCTTCACTTACACTCATACACTGAGTCACATTTCCTTTTATTCCTCATACGTTTCACGTCTCTTTTTCTCAGAGTCTCACCACATCCAACCAAGTCTTGCACGGTCTGCCTCTCCCTATCTCGCCATTAACTCTTCCTTTATAAACTTGTTTGGTGATTCTACTCTCCTCCATTCTTATTACATGCCCGAACCACACCCTTACTCACTCCTTGCCTTGCTCTCTTCACCCATTTCCAGAACAACTTTTTATTCCCCTCAAAATCATTCTGCATTTTCTCAGCTTCATTCATCCGCAATTGTTCTTTACTCTCTTTCACAATATTTTTTGCAGCTCTCCTTTCTCTTTATACATTTCATACAGTGCCTTTCACTCATTTTCATTCTTAGCAGCAATCATTCTCACATATGCCTCCTTTTTTTCATTCACAGCCACTTGACTCTCTCATTCCACCATGCATCACCTCTCATTCTTCCAACAACTGCAGTCCCACACACCTTAGTAGCATACTGCAAGATAATACCTTTCAATCTGTTCCAAGCCTTCTCCACATTCTCTTCACTCATTTCCTCCTTCCATTCACTCTCTTCGGCCATTTGCCTTTCTTTTAGCACACTTTCATATTCTCACCTATTCATTTGCTCTTGCAATCTTTCCACTTTTACTCTAGTTATCTTCTCCCCTTTCCTCTTTCTCACAATCCATTTTCTCCCAAGATCTACTCTAGAGGTCACTAAATAGTGGTCTGATCCACATTCCACACATCTCACAACTCTCGTATCATTCACAAGCTCCCTCAACCGTTCATCATACACAACAAAATCTATCATACTCTTCGCTTCCCCTCTTGTCCATGTATACAAGTGGATTGACTTGTGCTTGAACCATGTGTTCGAGACAAACAATATCATTTCCATACATACATTCACCAAGCTTTCACCATTATCATTCACTCTTGGGTCACCAAATGGTCCAAGGACCCTTTCTGTGCCTTCTTGTTTTACTCCCACCCATCCATTCATATCTCCGAGCATAATTACTCTTTCTCCTGGTTCACACTCACTCAATATATCTCTCAATTCTTCCCAAAATTTATTCTTATCATATTCATTCTCACGGTCAACCAGAGCATAACATGTAACAAGCATAATCCTGTGCACACCCACTTTCATCCGCACCCACAACAGCCTTGGTGACACTAATTCATGCTTTCTCACATGCATCTAAGCCCTTTTATTCAGTATCAATCCCACACCTTGACTACCGTGCACGCATTCACCTACTTCAGACCAAAAGGTCAAACTACCGTTATTCATTTCTATCACATCCCTCCCTTTACGCTTAGTTTCACTCACACACAAAACATCTCTCCTCCTTTTATCCATTTCATTCATCAATTCACTCTCTTTCCCATACACACCTCTTACATTCATGTTGCAATCTTCCATACCGGGTTATCATCAGATGGGCCAACCTGCTTCGACCTACGCCGCCCATCATGGTTTCGGTCGTCCGAGGCATTCTTATAGCACATTGTAGTAACAATTAGAAATAGGGTAAGCAAGCCTATACTGTACCCATGCCACATGCAGCATTCCCTACTAACGATAAGGGCACAATACCGGTCAGTTTTGGCACAATTTAGCCGTCATGCTACAAGCAAAACCAACACCCAGTATTACCCCAGGTATGCTTACGCTATTCTACACAAACTAGCTCTAGAGACTACCTTGTGAGCCAACATTCCATTGCCCGTGTCCTACCAACTAGGAGATACGTGCAGTTTACTGACACACTTTGGACACATATTACTGTATATATTAACAAATTTTTTTATATTAATTATTAATAATGTATATTTTATTGTTTTTTTGATGAATGACTGCCAATTATTCCATTTTGGGGATGATTGCATTCGTTAGTGTCATTAATAATGAGAACAGTAATAATCTTACCTTCTGCGTATAAGATGCAGGCTGATTTTGGGAGTCATTTTTATGGGGAAAATGTGTTTTATATGCCAAGAAATATGGTAATTTGTACTTGAGCAATCTTAATGGAAGCTTTGTGATAAGGTTCTGAGAAAACAAAAGAAGGGACTTCTCAAATATGTTTAAAATTGCTGTTCCTTTGCTCATTACATTGCAAGGTTATGCACTAGAAATCTGCTTCATTATAGGCATATGCATAATGTCTGCATGTGAGTATGTCATTTGAGTTACATGCAAAAAGCTTTTCTTTCATCTATGCAATCTATTGCCAATGATTCTTCTGCAAAACAGTAAGTGTTCTCTGGATCTCCAACCTACCTTATTCAAATAGTTCTTCATAATAGAAACTCGAAGTGATTTTTAGCATTTTAGTGAACTACAGATAATTTACTTTTGAATTTCCATTTAAAGTTTCAATGAAAGATAAAACATTTGGCAGGTCATAATGGTCAATATCTACATAAATTTATTATTCCTATTCAAATCCAAAATTTACAGTAAATGAATTTAAAAAAGACTAAATTCAAACACATGCTCAAACTCAATTGCTCAGATCTCTAAAAAAATGGTAGAGAAATTTTTTTAGAGAATTAGAATAATTTCCCCATTTAAAATTTTTTTAGAGATCTGTGCAATTGAGATTGAGTGTGTGTGTTTGAATTTAGTCTGTCTGGTCCCTGTCATTGTCGTGAGCACATAAACCATCAGACATTTGATTGAGAAATCAAGTCCCTGGCATGAAATAAAATTTTTCCGTAAACTTGATATATTTTGCCTTTGAGTATGAGTGTGTGTTTGAATTTAATCTGTTTGGACCAGGGCCGGTTTAAGACATTTCTGGGGGCAATGCAAAAATAAATTTGGGGGCCCTACCTACTCATAGTCCTGAACTAACAATGCAGATAGAGTACAAGATGTGAATGAAAATTATGAAATAATACATGGAATAACTCATAGAAGAAGTGACACACATCATAGCTAGAAGAAACAAATTAGACATGCAATTTAATTCCTACCATGTTGTTCTCTTCACATCATTAGAAAATAATTTTCATGTTATCTAATATTTGAATACGTAAATAGATTAGTAATTTTAAATAAGCATCAGTTATCCTGTTAGACTTCCATGGTTTATATAATATAGATGATTTGTGTTTTAATTATCCCTCTTAAATAAACATTCATATAACTTATTTTACGAATGGAAAAAATAGTTTTGTTTGTTCCATGTTAAACTGATTAGTGAAAAAGATATTTAACAAATGGATCGTGATAATATATAAATGAACAACTACACCTATTCTTATTGGCAAACACAGTGATATTTGTTAAAGTCCCCACATTAAATTGCTATTTTTCTTGATTTTTCTGCTGCACATATTGAGACCAGTTTCTCAGTGTCAAAACTGTGAGCAATATCACCTTCAATTGCAATTCTTGCCAGTCCAGTCAACCATTCTTGATGAATTGTACACCTTAAATAGCTTTTTATGAGTTTCAGTTTAGAAAAACTGCGCTTTGCTGAAGCTACAGAAACAGGCATGCACAGGAAAATTCTGAGAGCGATGGTCACATTTGGAAATGTATCTTGCAACTTTTTACTATAAATATACTTCATTACCAAAAGAGAGTAGTTCACTACTTCAGGCAGCATACCTGACAAAATTTCCAATTCTACCAAATCAGGTCCATCCACATTTGATGAGGGAGTTGCATTTTGGTCTGAAAGAATACTTGCCAGTCTTTCACACCTGTGGTATTGTAAGTGATAGGAACTGGGCTAATGATAATGTCACGAGTTCGGATGGCCGAAGATTTATTGCTTTTCTGTTACACCTTAACACAGCATACAGAGAGACAACTATAAACAGACTGGCTTCCTTCCTCTCGCTCCACTCCCGGATGCATGACAGCATTGTTGCCATATCCCCACACACAAGATGGCCACCATGTGCAATCCTCTTACTACACAACATCCTTCCACCTTTTAGAATGTTTTCCTCCATGGAAGGGGAGGGCACCTATAAAACGTAGTCCCTTAGCGAACTGGGGACCTTGTGTTTTCTCAGGGACTGTGTTCATATATTCTTCCCTTGTTGAGGATCTGCCATTTCCCCTTGTATTTGCCTCCCTGCAGCCTCTTCTCTTGTCATTCTCCTTGGAGGCACTCTGCTTACTGCTGTGACTATGGGGAAGAAGGAAGTCATCTCAGCTGCCTCACATCTCTTGTTCTGGCCTCTCCTGGAAAAACAACAAGAATTATTAGCTGCTTTATTACCTCCTTCCCTTGGCCTTAACTGATTGATGTGCTTCTTCCAGTGTGCTTTACCCACAGTCAGGACCATTAAGTTTCTTGAGCCCAGCACTTTCTCTATAGTGGCTGGCATCCACTTATATCCCATATAGTCTTTTGCATAGACCAGTTCTCCCTCCCTGAACTGTCTCCACTATGGCAGCAGTTCTGTGGGCACCTTGTTGGGCTAATAACTGCTGGGATGGAATTTTCCCAAACAAGTTTTTAACTGGCGACCCATTAGTAGCTCAGCTGGTGTGCTACCTGTTGCATTGGGTGTTGTGTGCTGTGCCAGCAAAAACTGGGAAACCCTGGTCCTTATGTCCCCTCCCGACAATTTTTTCAGGGCATTTTTTGTCGTTTTTACCATCGTTGCGGCCTGCCCATTTGTTGCTGGATGAAAGGGGGTTGATCGGATGTGGCGGATACCATTCTTCTTCAAGAACTCCCAGAATTGCTCTGAGGTGAAAGTTGGTCCGTTGTCCATCACCATTTCATCTGGTATCACATGAGTTGCAAACAGGCATCTTAATTTGGTAACAGTGGAACCTGCTGTAATGTTTTGCATTACTTCCACTTCCAGCCACTTGGAGTAGGCATCTACTATAATTAAAAACTGGTTTCCTTGGAACTGTCCCATGAAATCCAGGTGAAGTCCTGACCATTTATCCCTTGGTTTTTCCCAAGGCCAAATGGGGCACATGGTGGTAGATCTCAAGTCTGCTGGCATGCATCACAACTCCTGACATATAACTCTATGTTGTTGTCCATTGATGGCCACCATACAAATGATTGTGCTAATGCCTTCATTTGTGACATGCCCGGATGGTTGGCACGGAGCATCTGCAAAATATGTTCTTGGAGGCTGCTTGGTACTATTACTCTGGTCCCCCACAGGATGCAGTCTTTGTGGATTGACAGCTCATTCCTGTGCTTCCCATATTGTTCCATATCTACTGTCAGTGCCTTTTTTCCCCATCCATTGAGTATATGAAATTTAACCTTTGCCAAAAATGCATCCTTTTTTGTTTCTTGGGCCAGTTCTTCTGGAATTATCGTGAAGTCATCCATCTCTAGCATGAAGATGTTCACTGGTACTGGTTCCTGCGTTTCTGCCCTTGGTGTTATGAGTGGAAGGCGGCTAAGGTCGTCTGCATGTCCTTGATCTCATCCAGGTCGATATTCCAGCTCATAATCATATGCTGCGAGTAGCAGACTCCACCGGAACATCCGTAGGGACAGCATCACTGGAATTGGCTTACCCGACCTTAAGATACCATGTAGTGGTTTGTGGCTCGTTACCAGTGTTACCCTGCGCCCTGCAACAAAGCTGTGAAACTTCGTTATGCCGAAAACAAAAGCTAAACATTCCCTATCAATCTGCGCATATCGCCGTTCTGTTGGCGTTAATGTCCGGGATGCAAATGCGATTGGTTCTTCCACACCGTTCATATTCCTGTGGGGTAATACTGCTCCCAGCCCATATGGGGATGCATCACAAGTAAGGTACAGCTCCCGTTCTCCCGAATATGGCACCATGACATCCTACGATATGATCAGCTGCTTAAGGTTTGCAAATGCCTCTTCTTCGACAGTTCCCCATTCCCAGTCCTTATCCTCATGCAAAAAACGATGCAAAGTCTCGGCCGCTGTTGCCTTGTCCCTCAAAAAAGCATTGTAGTAATTTATAAGGTCCAGAAATGCCTGCAGTTCCTGCCAGTTCGTGGGCGCCGGCGCATTACAGATTGCGCTTATCTTGTCTTCAGCCGGGTGTGTGCCCTGTGCATCTAACATGAAGCCTAAATACTTCACTTGCGACATTAAAAGCGCACTTATCTCTTTTCAGCTGCAACCCAGCCCCTAGGATCCGGCGCAGCACTTCCCTCAAACGGCCGTCGTGCTACATTTTCGTTTTCCCTATGTTGAGGATATCATCCAGGTAAACCGCGATGCCTTGTATCCCAGCTAACACCTTCTCGATGTGTAACGTTTTTAATGCTGGCGCCGAGAAGACGAACGCCGGATGGTAGATTTTCTTTTGTTTATCCTATTTTCCCGTACTTGCCGCGCGGAGCGTTGTCGGCGTCGAGGAGGGACGACGCGATAAGAGAATAGGTCTTCTTGCGCCGTCCCGAGTCAGCCGTGGAGGTCTCGGCATAGTGGTCTGAGTTGAGTTGCGATTTTGTTAGCGAGTAACTTCTGTTATAAGAGAAAAGGTCTTCTTGAATATACAGCCGTAAGATAGCTTTACTGTTGAAATCTTGTGTCCGTTTTCCACGTTTTTAACGTATTTTGCCACTTTCTGACTGAGCAAAGGCGAAGACGGCTCAGTCAATAGAGTGCTATTCGCCGTGTCTCCTTCCGGGGACGATCGTCCGCACACTCTTCTCCGAGAGGATGAGAGTGAAGAACGGTCCTGGCAAGGAGGTAAAAAGGTCCCAGTCCGCTGATAGGATCTCTGCCTCAATCCAGCGGAGCTCTTTTAAGATCCCCGCTGGCGATAACAAGCCGCTAAAAACCCAACAGAGGTCTTTTCAGACCTCTGCGGGACTTGACAAACTGCCAAAATCTCAGCAGAGCTCTTATCAGAACTCTGCCAAAGATAACGAATCTGCCTCATCTGACGGACCGAGCACGAGCCGAGACGCAATGCCAACGGTCAATTCTAATGACCCGAGGCGCCGCTCCGCGGCCTTCCTAACCGCGGAAGAATCGCTCCTCAAGCGACAGAGAGTTGAAGAAAGCGCAGCGATACCGCTAAGAAATAGATACGCTCCCCTCCTCCTCCAGGAGACGGAGACTCAGCCCTCAGCTGGGGAAGAAATGCAGGACCACTGAGGTCCCATTACGTAAGCCGGCGCCACGTAAGCCATCTATTATGGTTTACGACATATGCTCTGCCAAAGACCTCAGAGCTATGATTAGAGGGGCAGTGAAGGACCAGGGCTTCACTGTCGCTCCCACGCGAGAGAAAAACGCCCTCCGCGTTACTCTAGCCAATTTTGAAGACTTTAAAATTGTAAAAGAATTGCTAGTGGGGAATAAGGCCCAACTCTCCACCCAGAAAGTGGATGGAGAAGTTACGGCCATTTTTGCAATTTACGGTTTCGACTGCAGAGATTCCGTGGATGAAATTTTTGAGGGATTGAACGCAATAGGAGTCGCCGTGCGTCACGTCAGAAACCTTCGAGGTGGAAAGGCGGCTTCACCGTCCAACACCTTCCTCGCCACAATCGCGGCCACGCCCGAATGGCCGATTAGAAGTCTGACAAAAATCAAATCCATTAGCAACGTACGGGTTCGCATTGCCCGCTACTATTATGATAGGCCCCAAATGTGCTACGGCTGTAGCCGCTTCGGCCACTCCTCTGCAAATTGCACAGCGCTTCCGTGCTGCTACAAATGCGCCGGTCCTCATTTCGGTAAGGACTGCACCAAATCGCCGGATCTTCCGGCGAAATGCTGCAACTGCGGCGGAGACCATCCCCCCTTTTACCGGGAGTGCCCAGTAATGGCGGAGGAAATGGCAAAAATGAAGACGAAGAAGACACAGCCTGCCAAGCGCTCTTCTCCAACAGCCCGAAAAGAGCCGCACCTCTCCCTGGGAGTGCAGAACGCGTGGGGCCACGGTAATGCCGCCCGGCCGGCGCCGACGCAGAGACCGACGCCCAGGCAGCGTCTCTCCGTTCCAGCCGCCCCAGCCAGCGCTGCACAGCGTCGGGGAATTTCCATCGCTCCCGCGAGCCCGCAGCCCACGGAGAGAGACGAAGGAGGAGCTGCGAATCCCCCTTCGCGAGGCAATTCGCCGCCGACGGGAGAATCGCCATCAGACCTCAGCCCAGGCGCCGATCTCTGGAGAGCAACCACTCCAGGCCGGCCTCCTAGCAGCCCTCCAAACACTCACCGCAGCCACCACTGCGATGAACCAGCAACTGCAGCAGCAGCAGGTTCTCCTCCAGGGCATTTTGACCCAACTGACCCAGTTGCTTCAAATTCAACCCTAGGAGGAGGATTCCGCACACTGCAGTCGCCGCATGGAATACGGCGGGCGGCATCCGGGCGAAAACGCCGGAGCTGATGGCCTTCCTGAGGAGACAGGGCGCTGCTGCCGCCCTCCTACAGGAAACACACCTCAGCGAATCGACGCCCTGGAAGATTCCCGGTTTCAACGTCTACAGAAACGACAGGCCGACGCCTATCGGGGGGAGACCGGCGGGTCGAGGCTGCCGAACTGCAAATCCCGACATTACAAACGCTGGAAGCCACTGCAGTCCTTATCAGGACGCAGAGAGGCTACCTTACGATCGTTTCATGTTATCTCTCGCCCTCGCGAGAATTTCATGAAAGCGACATGGACGCCGTATCCAATCTCGGCCACCCGATTCTGCTCGGCGGAGATTTTAATGCCAAAAGCGAGCAGTGGAACTCCACGTCCACTGATCGCCGCGGTAGGCGCCTCCGCGCCTGGGCCGACGCAGCGGGAATTTCCATCTCCGGGCCGACGCAGCCCACCCACTTCTCACCCGCGGGAGCGGGAAACGTCATCGACTTCTTCCTGCACCGCGGCCTTCAGACGTCGCTGCACCTGCAAGCCATCGCCGCTCTCCCAAGCGACCACAACCCGGTTGTGGCTCGCCTGGGCGTCCGACCGCGCTGCATTCCAGAAGGCACGGTGCAGGACTTCGCGAAGACGAATTGGGAGGATTTCCGCCGCCTCCTCACCGACAGCCTGCCGGAGGAGCCGCCGCAGCTGCTGACGCCCGAGTCTGTGGATGAATGCGCGGTAGACCTCACGCGTCGCCTCGCAGAAGCCGTGGAAGCCGTCGTCCCTCGACGGCCTCGGAGGGCGCAAAACCACCTTGAGCTTCCGCTGGCGATTCGGGAGGAAATTCGGCTGAAGAACCGAATCCGCCGACGCTACCAGACCACCGGAGACCCTGACGCGAGAAGGGAATTGCGGCAGATGGAGCGCTCCATCGCCAAGGCCATCCGCGGATTCAGACGCTCCGCATGGGAGAACAAACTCTCCTCCCTGAACGTGCAGGACGGCTCAATCTGGCGGATGGCCAAGGCGCTGCGATCGGACACCGTCTATGACCCGCCTCTCCACAGAAACGGCGTCACTGCAGTCACTCCGGAAGACAAGGCAGAGCTGATGGCAGACTATCTGGAGACGGCCTTCTGCAACGCAGAAGCGCAGGCAGCGGACGAGGAGACAGGAGAGGACGCAGTCAACGACTCTGCCCCGACGCCATCAGGCTCTTTTCAGGGCCATAAAAACCCTGAATCTCGGCAGCCAATCACGGCTAGCCGCTCGGCTTCGACGCGAGAGGGCGAGATTTCCAGCCCTTTTCAGGGCCAAAAAATCTCCTCCTCACCCATTATTTCATCTGCAGACATTGGCACAGCCTTGCGGTCGCTGAAGCCAAGGAAGGCGCCTGGCCCCGACTGGATCCGCAATGAAGCCATTCGGCAGATGCCGATTGCTTTCGGGACTTGGCTGGCGATTTTATTCACCGC
Organism: Tanypteryx hageni; assembly: GCA_028673005.1. NCBI lineage: Eukaryota > Metazoa > Arthropoda > Insecta > Odonata > Petaluridae > Tanypteryx > Tanypteryx hageni. Next base: position 31,982,356 of record CM054115.1, read on the forward strand.
CTGCCTCCGGATCGGCCACTTCCCGACCAAGTGGAAGGAAGCCGCCATCGTCGCCATCCCGAAATCAAAGGCCTGCAGAGACCCGTCAAAATACCGGCCAATTTCCCTGCTTGACGGACTCGGGAAGCTCTTTGAGAGGACGCTCCTGCCATTCATCCACCGCCACCTGTCCGATAACGCCATCCTCCCGGAGGCGCAATTCGGCTTTCGTGCAGATCACGCGACCGCCCACCAGGTCGCGAGGGTCTGCAACTTCATTACGGACGCCTTCAACACAAATCGGCACGTCGCTGCCGCATTTTTTGACGTGACGAAGGCGTTCGACCGCATGTGGCACGGCGGCCTAGTAATGAAGATGCGGAAATTTAAATTTCCGGAATGGCAGAGTAACATCATCGCGGACTACCTCCGCGGCCGCAGCTTCCGAGTCCGTTGGCAGCATACGACCTCCTCCTCGAGGCCCATCTCCTCCGGCGTGCCCCAGGGAAGCGTAGTCGGGCCAACGCTGTACAACATCTTCACGGCAGACGCTCCTACGGACCTGGGATGGAACACTCTCCTGGCCTTCTACGCAGACGACGCCGCCATCCTTTGTCGGTCGACGAAGAAGAGAATGGCGGCCGAATACCTGCAGCGCGCGACAGACTCCCTCCTTGCCTGGTTTTCCGAGGCAAAACTCCAGGTCAACGCGACGAAGACGCAGACGGTCATCTTCACGACATCTTCCTCGCCGGAACCGGACGGGATCCTCATTGGCGCCGAGCAGGCGGACTGGAAAGACGCCGCGACATACCTCGGCGTGACGCTCGACTGAGCGCTACGCTTTGAGAGGCATGCCGCAAGAGTCGCCCACCGCGCCCTCGGAGCCAAGCTGAGCCTCGCCCCCCTCCTCCGCAGCCGATTCATCCCGATGAGGAGGAAAGCCCATCTGTACAAAGCGGTCATCCGACCGATTATCACGTACGCCTCGCCCGCATGGATCGGTCGGCTCCTATGGAGGAGCAAAGCCGCCCTCAACCAGGTGGAGAAGGCCTGCCTTCGCACCATCGCGAACCGCCGCAGACAGGTCAACGACCTCTACGAGTGGCTGCCTTTGCAGCCAATTTTGGAGGATATGCAGTCCGCCGCGACCCGCTTCTGGGAGGCCACCGCACAGAGGGAGGCCCGAATCCTTCGGGATATCGCGGACGCACGTCCGCAACCGTGGGACCGGCATAAGAGACCGCGATCATCAACAGGCGCCACAGAGGACCTCCCCCCCAAGCGGCGGAGGTCGTAGGAGAAAACGGCCCTTTTCAGGGCATCAGTTAGCGAGCTAACTTTTTCATTTTCTCAGCTGCACGGAAATCCGTGCCAGGGCCAAAGTGGACCCAAATGCTCCCCGGCGAGCAATGCAACCTCAGCCGCAGCCGCTTATGTGCCTCCACCAGGAGGCAGAAGAGTGGCAAGAGATTCTGCGCCAGTGCAGATGAAATCTCCCAATCACATGCGCCGAAAAGGTCTTCTTGGGGGTGCCGGTGGTGTAGTGGTTAGGACGCTGGCTGCTACTCGCTCGATGCTTGAAAAAGTCATCGGGCCCGAATCCTGCGCGAGTAGGATTTTTCTCAAGGTCGCCCGGCCCCCTGTCTGTGTGGTTTGAGGAGACCGCGCAAATTCAGGAGTTCCGTCCTTCGGAAGGGACGTTAAGCCGTTGGCCCCCATGGTGTTCTTCGTAAGAGCAGGCAAATGCCGGCACCGGGTTTCCCTCCTCCCTCCCCGGTTATTCATTGCAGTGCCTCTGAGATACCCATTTGTGCTGTAAGAGAGGCGAATTGACTGGGCACTCAAACAAACAAACAAAAGGTCTTCTTGCGCCGTCCCGAGTCAGCCGTGGAGGTCTCGGCATAGTGGTCTGAGTTGAGTTGCGATTTTGTTAGCGAGTAACTTCTGTTTTTCCTTCCCATCATTTATTTTCTTTATATTCCTTTTCCTTTCATCGTCTCCTCCCTTCCCGTATTTCCCAAGGATGATCTCCGACTTATCACTTGTGTGAGTAAAAGTCACAGGGAATTACGAAGAAGGGATTCCCTTGTTCCTTCTCCTTCCTTGTCTTTTCCCTCCCATTTGTCCGGGTACAGGCGGATAGTCTCCCTTTTTTTTACTCCTGTACTGGCGCCCACATACCACAGTGACCTGACTTTCCTTCGGTTCCCATGCTATTGTTTTCCCTCCCCACACCCAGAGCTAGCCGGGGAGAGGGGATTCAAGCGCCGTTACAGATGTACCTTTGAAAAGTTCCTGGAGCTGCGGACACCCCATACTGAAGTCGCTTCACTTTATACAGTCCCTTTATGGTGTTGATCGTCTGCAGTTTTGCTGTCTCCTTGTCCACTGGAAGTTGCTGGTACGCCTGCATCAGGTCCAGCCGGCTGTAAATGCACCCACCAGCCCAGGGCCAGCGCATGTCTATTGGCCGCCCATGCGCGGAAACAAGTTGGCCCCCCCCCACTCCCCCCCCCCCCCCCTTAAGTAAACATCTTGGTACCTCTCTCCATTACCATCAGAGGATTTTCAATTCCTGTTCCAAGTGTTCGTGCTGAATATTCTGTATAGCAGGGATGCTCAAGACGTCGACCGCCAACCAATTTTAGGTGGATTGCGTAAAGATTTCATCGTCTCTCCCATCTAATAGAACAGATGTCCCCCCGCCTCCGCTCGACTAAATTTCTAACAATCATGGAAAAAAATCCAAACCTAATTTCATAGCTCAAACCCTATAATCCCTAGGATGTACTGCCTCCCAAAAATACATAAAAATGAAATTCCCCTCAGACTTATTGTCTCTGCCATCAACTCTCCTACATACAAAATTTCCCAATGGCTAAATTAACAGTTCAAACAATGGCCTATTACTCATGAGTCACTTATTAAAAATAACACCCATTTCATCAATGAAGTTAAAAACCTAACCCTCAAAAACGAAATACTAGTTTTGTTCGATGTTGTGCCCCTTTTTCCCAGCGTACCAATAGAAGTAACAATAAATTTCCTTGAATCTTGGCTCAAAGAACAAAACTTACCACAAAAATCAGTCTATGAATACGTCCTATTAACACGCCTTTGCATGAAACAAAATTTTATCCAAATAAACAATAACATATATCAGCAAAACCAGGGCACAACAATGGGAAATTCTCTGTCACCATTCCTTTCAAATTTATTCATGATAAATTTCGAAAAACACTGCAAAACCACATTCACATACTTCCCCAAAACTTGGTTTAGATACGTTGATGACATATTCGCGGTTTTTGACACATCAAAATACAACATCACTAACTTCCTTCAAGAACTAAACGATCAATATGACTCCATTAAATTCATACTCGAAAAAGAAAAAGAAAACAAACTACTCTTGTTAGACTTATTACTAATAAGACACAACAACAAGTTATAATTCAATATTTACCGAAAACCAACACACACTGATAGATATATCCCATCTAATTCCAATCATCACATCTCACATAAATTGGCCCCCTTTCATTCCATGATCAACAGACTTCTTTGCGTGCCTCTCTCCCCATCTGATCACCGTAAAGAACTCACACACATTAAGAACTGTGCAAAAACCAACGGATACGACTCTGAAATGATCGAAAACATCCTGCGTAAACATAAACATAGGCTCCATGTTAAAACGCACACAACACTAACTGACACTTCCCCCACAGACACAAAATACATTAAAATCCCCTTCGCTCCAGGGCTCACCAACAAACTACAAAACATCTTCTCAAAATTCAACTATAAGACAGTATTTGTTAACGACAATAAACTCTCCAACTTATTACACAACCCAAAAGACACAATTCCTTCTTTACACAAATCCGGCATATACAAAATATCAGGTGGAGGATGCGACAAAATATATATTGGACAAACAAAACGTAAGATAGAAACACGCTTCAAAGAACACATAGCTCATTTTAAACACAACAGACTAAACAACTCGAGTGTAGCAACACATATCCAAGAACACCACCATCCAATCAGGATCGAAAACCTAACTCTTGTAAAATCCGTAACCAACCAAAACAAACTAGACGCATATGAAAGCATACACATAAAAACAAAAATTCCGTTATGAATAACGACCGCGGCCCGATCCCCCTTTCACCTCTGTACGTTGTAACGGCTGAACCTATTTCCCTCCCTTTCACTTCAGCACATAAACATATAAATACTGCCTACAACACTCCCACCCCTCATTATACATCAGCTACTGATGATGAGAGCATTGCTCTCGAAATAAGTATTTAGTACGTTAACTCATTTTTAGAGATCTTGTGTACCTGTATTCGAGTGCTTGTGTGTGTGACTGTTTTGTCTGTTAGGTCCCTGTCGTTGCCGGAAGGCACATAAACCTACAGGCCACTGTGTGCGATAATAGGTCCCTGGCGTGGTTTAATCTCCCGTAAACCTAGTATTATTTCCCCGTTCCTTCCCCCTTTTTTTTCCTTTACCTCTTGGCGTGTATGTGTGCATGTGTTTGTGGTTGCTTAGTAGGTCCCTGTCGCGGTCGTACTGACTCACACACCTTCTAACAACGGTGTGTTTTTTGGGTCCCTGGCACAGAGTAATTTCTCGCAAACCCGGTCCCGTTTCCTTTTCCACCTTTAGGATTTTTGCTTGTGCGATTGAGTGAGTGAATGTGTGAGTGACATCAGGTCCCTGGCGTGGAGTAACAACCCCTAAACCTGTAAGTTTATAATTTTTATTGTCTTTTGCCTTTTCCTGCCTTTCCTCCTCCCCCCCCTTTTTCCTCGTGTGTCTCTAATTTTGAATTTTATGGTCAAGGAGTTAATTCTATTTAACAAAATGGGTTTGTCATTTGGTTTGAAACATACCAGGGGGCTTCAACACCAGTAAAAGAGGAATATCTACAATATGGCCTGGGAGGAAGTGTCATACTACAGTACTCTGATGGTTTGAGGTCTACTGAGTTCTCAGATGCTGCTTACCACTTCTTCTTTGATAATATCTTCACCAGTGTTCCACTGTTACTTGAGCTAGGTAAGCGAAAAATCAGAGCTACTGCCACCATTCGGGACAACAGGACATCAAACTGTCCCATAGATGATACAGCTGCCATAAAGAAAAAACAAAGAGGTTCTTTTGATTACCAAACAGCTGATAGGCAAGTCATCATTTGTAAGTGGAATGACAACAGCGTTGTCAGTGTGGCATCAAATGCTGTGTCTGCGCACCCGGTGCAAAGTGTTACTAGATATTCCAGAAAAGACAAAAAGAAAATCCAAATTTCTCAGCCGCAAATGGTGTCCATGTACAATAAGCACATGGGGGTAGTTGGTGGTGCCGATCAAAACATTTCTTTGTATTGCAAGGCCGTGCGGGGGGAAAAATGGTATTTCCCAGTAATAATGCAGTGTATTGACATGGCAGAGCAGAATGCATGGCTCCTCCATAGACTAAATGGTGGAAAATTGCATCACTTGGCATTCAGGCGACGAATTGTTACTGCACTGTTAGAGACAAATAAGCGTAAAACAAAATAGGACCCAGCAAACCATCTCGACTGGAACACATTGATTCCACATATGACAGGCTATACCATCTGGTTATCCCACAAGACAGTAAAACAAGGTACTGACAGTGCCATAAAAAGACCACAACGTGCTGCAGGAAATATGTCAAATGTTTTGTAACATACCACCCAAAGAAATAGGTATTTTTATCAGTTACTGTTCTTTTTTCTTTTGTGTATTATACTTCTAATTATATTTTTAATAGAGTATATGTCACTATAAATAGCCTAAATCATATTAAACAATGTCTAAGTTTAAAATAAAGAAAAATAAACAGTAGATTTGCAAATGTGTTGTACTTCTGTACCTTAACCCACTGTCCTATATGTAGGATGCCACTATTTATCCTTATGTTCCTGTATGAAGCCTACTGTCCTATATATAGGACACCATTTTTTTCAAAAACTAGTTTAAGAATAAAAAAAATGTTAAAACCGTTCACATAGGACCCCTTTGAGTACGTTTTAAAGCGTTAAAATAAATTTACTCAAAAAAAAAGTTTCAGGCTTATCTGGGTTAACTGTATTTTTAAAAATCACTGGTACATAAAAGTGTATGACAGTTAACCAGTAATCATACAAAACTAAAAATAGTGAACTCAAAAATTACTTTCCTCTGGGTCTTTTAGCTATAGGTGTTAGAACCAAAAAAATTGCTACTATTCTTATGCTCACATCTGACAAAAATTATAATAGGAAAGCTTTAAATTAATATACATTCTATGGAATGTACACTGGGAAATGTAAGCCATAAACTGTGATTTTCTTAATCAACTAAGGCAAAGGCTCAACCTCTTCACACTAATTTCAAGAGAATTTTAAGAGATTAAATGTGGAGTTAGCACTTAAGCAGAAAAAGTAACCCAGAAAAAGATTTAGCAGTAAGTTATTCCCCAGCTTATAATTATTAATTTTATCAAATGTCAAAATACTATCTCAAAACAGTTAACTCAAACCTTTTTCAAATAAAGAAGAGTTACTGTCAACTGGTGTGAAGTGGATTTCCTATAGTGCTTAAAGAAAAACATTTATAGATCAGATGAAACTGCTTGGAAGAGAGGTACTGAAATAGTTGCTAAAAGAAGATTTTATGCAAAAACATTTATCCAGAATACATTAGCCTTAATTGTGTACATAATGTAGTTATTTGTTTAATATTGGCAAATGTAATGTATGTGGCATAAAAGAAGATGGACTGAAATTAACACTTAACTTGTCTCATTCAAAAAATTACGTAACGTGTTGGGTCATCAGTGACCCGATTCGAGTATTGTAAGAACAATTAATATAAACAACAGGAATATAACATCAACCAAAAACAAACTAATATATTTGTTGCTTTACATAAAAAGTTTACATTATAATAAGCTAAATGATTACCAATAATTGATATAACATAGAAAAAAATCAAATTTTCAAATTTTATTTTGCTTAATCTTCGTTTCAATCTGTGCAAATGGTAGCGGTGTTATTTTTGCAAATAGTTTCTACATTTGAAAAAATTTGTGAAAAGTTGTTGCCACTGGTACTCGGGTTAAGATGGCACCTTCTTCAAGTATTTTTCTCCGGCGGTACTTGTTGTCACTGGTTACTTTTTTCTTTACCTTTTTCAGCTGGCCCTGACTTCTTTAATCTGTGTATTTTCTATTATAATTTTGTTTACAAATGAAATTAATTTTCCAATCAAAATTTATTAAAATATGTGAGCCAAAACAAAAAAAAGATGGGAAAACCCAATGCAAACTAATTTGGACAAAACTTTAATATGAATCTGTTCCCAAATCAAAGCCTATACTCAGAATATTTGTTGTTGTTTGCAAATGAAGTTCGTTTTCTGTTCAAAATTTACAACATTTATAAGATTGGATTTGGTTTATTTGGGTTATATTTTCAATGCATTTTTTTATTTTGGCTCACTTATTACAATAAATTTGGATGGAAAAATTGATTTCACAAAAAACAACAAATATAATGAAAAATTCAGTAGAAAATTGAACCTGTTCCTAAAAACAAAAATTCAATTTGTATTAAAAATAATGAAACAATCCTATGGTGCATATGGATTATGTGTAGTAATGGTTTTTGCCAGCGATGAAGAACTTCTGTTTGCTAATGTTTAAATTCTGACTACACAGACAAACTTATTGCTTTCCAGAAGCGTGTAATTGCATTTTGAAAAATTCATGATTACCTTCTGATCCAAATGGGCAATGCAGGTGAGACACCTATTTATTTCAGCATGCTATCCAATTCAGTGGCACGCACAGACTTTTTTCTAGGAGGGGGTCCGATCTATTTGGCAGACATAGAAAAAGTTTAAGGTTACCCTTTATTATTTATTTTATTTACACAACTTGTGTTTAAAAATTAATTCGCTTTCTAAATAGTACATTATTACTGTAACACACACAATTAGAATAAATATATTACAGTGTAATATCTAAAATTTTCTGAGTATATTATTGCAGTGAAATACAGACTAAAGGTCCAGGGTTATCAGCAGAAGTAGACATATTTCAACGCCATATTTTAACTTCGAAAATATAAATAAAAATAACATAAATAACAAACCAAATGTACAATTTGATTTTATTTCAAAGTCCTATTTTGTTTCCCAAATTGCAAAATCCAATTGTCTTGGTCATGCGCTTAATTTTTTTAAAATACCAGTATTTTCAGAGGAATACACAAAATATGATTCTTAGGAGAGGTTTACATTGTTTTTCCCTTGTCGTTTAAATTTACTGAAAATTGGGAACATAAGAAGAAAATATATTCAAAACACTCGATTTCTAATAATCTAATTTTTAATTGTTTTATATAAAATCTACATTACCCTTTAAAATAAAAAATACTCTCGCAATTATTAACTGTGTTCTCTGTGTTTGATAATATTCAAAATTACAAATGAAAGAAAACAGAAAAGTCATTTAATGGGACACAGTGGTCAGGTTAACTACTGGAATCTGCTGGCCTGGGAAGACGGTGATCAGATTATAGGGGGCAGGTCAGAGTAGTCATCTCAGAGAAAATATTTACACTCTTGAAATTGTTCCTTTAAATAGGAGTCACTTTGAGAGGTGGTTCGCCTTTGGAGGCCTTACTGCACTTGATTAAAAATAACATTTCTTGCCTCAAATGGTAAAATCCAATCGTCTCGGTTTCTTGCTTAATTCATCCAAAACATCTTCTGGAGACACCTGTAAACTGTTGATATTTAATAATGCAAGACCATTAAGTCTATCACTTTTCATGGTGTTTCTTAGATAAGTTTTTAGCCTCCTCAAAGTAGAGAATGATCTTTCGCTGGTACAGGTGCTAATGGGAAGTGTACATAGTATTTGTAGGAGCAGTTTGATATGAGGATACAACTCTCTGTCACAATAAATGAACCCTTCAATAGCAGAAAATAATTCCTTGTTCCGTATAAAATTTTTCCATAGTTTAAGTTCACCAAGCATGCTTTCCTTATTGTCGCAAAAAAGATCATCACTGTTTGAATAAAATTCTGCTAACGTGAAAAAATCACTTTCCGTTTCATCATCATAATTTTGAGTCAGTAAGCATCCAAATTTAGCTAAAATGTTATTATGTTTTCAAGTCTTTTTTTTATTTGACTTATTACATTGTTTAGAAAGGATAAGAATATAGCCCGTCTGTAGTACTCCTCAGGGGATTTAGCTGGAATATTGTTGCAGTACACTGATAGCTTCGTGGGACATCTTGGAATTTTAATTTCTTCCTCACCTCTTACAAATTCCAGAAGCTTCATGGCCATTTCAAAAATCTCTTTGAAAACTGATTCAGAATTAATGTTTAAACTTTCAAGTCCTTCAATGACCGAGTCAGCATAACTCATTACCTTCTTCAAATCAATATTAACTGTTTGTAAATAGTCATTCAACCTTTTAGTAAGAGCAAATACCTTATTTATAGTCAGCAAAGAAATGATGAAATCAGCTTTAGAAATTGATACATTTAAAAGAGAAGCTTGAACGGAAACATCGTTATCATTCCACTCTGTCATTTCATTCAGTGATGCTTGTATAGCATTAAATAATTAAACCATAACTACTATCAAATCATGTCTTTCAATCCATCTCGTGCCACACATTTGAACTAATTTTCATTTTCTAGAAAGAGGACTGTGTTTTTCAATATTTCTTATTACAAAATTTTGCCTCAATGGAGTGTGAAAAAAATTATAGATTTTACCCACTATTCCCACACAGTTTCTGATATTGGGTAAATTATAAGAATCTGAACTTGCTAGGTTTAAACTGTGTGAGCTACAATGCACATATAATGCAGAGGGGAAGTGTTTTTTAATATGAGCTTGAACTCCTTGGAACTGTCCACTCATTGCACTAGCCCCATCATATCCTTGGCCTCTGAGAAATTTTAAATTAATTCTTAAATATTGCAAAGAATCTATTAAATGTGTGGCAAGACTTTGTCCTGTTCTACTGACAACTGGTATAAATTGTATAAACTGTTCTTGGACAGTATAATTTTCAATGAATCGAGCAGCAAGAGCAAACTGTCCTATCCCAGCAACATCAGTAGTTTCATTTGCTATTATACTGAAACACTTACTCTTATTGATGCGATTTGCAATATCCCTTAAAATTATATCATTTATGGAAGAAATGATTTCATTTGGTGTTCTCCAGCTAACATAGGAATTTCTTCCACAACTTTTTAAATGATTCCTTAAAATTTCGTCTCCTGCTTCCACATGCATTCTAAGTAATGCTCTAAAATTTCCCTCATTTATTTCAGAGTTTTCTTCTACATTTAAAGGGCCATAATCTAAATGTCCTCGTAAGGAGATCCCCTGCTTCCCGCAAAATAGGACAGTTTTTATTATTGAGCCAAGTATTTCCCTGTTTTTTGCTACTTCCACTGCTTTGTTTTTATCTAAAATCAAATCAATCGGGAGCACTTTTTTATCATTAATTTTCTTTAAATTGTAAAATATTTCCAAGCTTCGTGTATGACATGACAATTTGCCATGCTTCTCAAAATATTCTAAGGCATGGCTCCATTTGTTGAAAGCTTCTGAAACAAATTTACCCGGATTTTGCACCCTATGCACTCCTACTCTAAATGGAGAAAATAGCACACAATATTTGCAGAATAGACCATCGATTAATTCCGAATAACATACCCAATGCCATTATTCAAGCCAATGTGCTTGGCACCTTAAATTTTTGCCTTGAATATTCTTGACAGGAAATTTATATTTAGCATCTGTTGACCATAAACTATTAAAAACTTCCAGGAGTTTCTTACCAGAACAATATTCTTTCGATTTCAAAAAGTTTGCTATATCATTAGGGTTACCTTTATTGTCCGCATCTGTCTCCGGAGTATATCCAGTAACCAGTGCAAATGACGAACACGGCTCTTTTTCTTGCAATGATGCACTATCGATGAGGTCACTATGGTTGCTGAAATTAATTTTCTCACCATCTTTTTGTTCACTTTGCACATTTCTCCACGACTTCTTCACAAATGATAATATTGAAATTTGTTTTCCTTTACTACTCATATTTATCTATGTAAGGGGTAAACCAAAGAGTTTTGAAAGGACAGTTTCTCACTATTTCATTTGCACTAGAATGTGAGTAGCCTATCTTAGGTCTATAAGCATTGCTTTACTTGGATAAAAATAAGTGCCGGTACTCTCAGTAACAGCAGCAAACTATCTAATTAGAAATGAAATAATGTAGTATAACATATTTAAAGGCCACTACTATACGGCTATTTACTACATATCACTAATGTAATTTCACAGACAACACTTATCAAAGCAGCCTACTTTGTTTTATATATTCGAATTTCACTGGCCACGAGGCCAACGAGATGAAATAAATGCTCATGTGATTCGAGTAAAACAGCTTATCTGCATAGAATCCACACTCACAATTTCTCCATTAAATACTTTTCCAATTTCAATGGTGAGTTTAGACTTCCCAGTGGAAACTCCACAGGGTTGCCGAAATTCAGGATGTGAAAAAAGGCCACGGGGAGCTATCTGGAAAAGTACCCGATTTGTTGATGTTCGAGATCTGTAGCGTCAATATTGCTCAGATGCTTCCATTCTTCCAAAAAATGCACTTTTCCACAGTAAGAGATACACTCAGCACTACACTTCCTCACTCATCGAGACTTCTATTCCAACTAACCAACTTTTCAGTTTTTCGTCCCCTTTTTAGTGGAAATAGGATATTTTACACAAACGGCCATTCTCCTGGTCGCCTGAACCTCCTCCCACATAGCAGGGATCCAAGAAGTCTCCAAAAGACCAAACGGAGAACGTAAGACCCAGAAAGGGATGAACGTTTCTCAACTGAAACCCCTTCTCATGGAAATAGGATATTTTCAGCAAAAACATTTTGTCTTGACCAACGGTCACTTTAAACACTTGCCACCGATATTTTCTTGGAAATGGAACTTTCCCTTCTCCCTTCCTTCTCTCTTTGTCTTCCACATATTCACGCACTCACTCCTGGAGCAAAAGCATTCCTGAGAACACTTTAAACGTATTATCTTCACCCTCATCTCAGGATAAAATATGCCCCTATGGGAGGAGTTCAGACCCGGTGGACCCCCCCTATGTGTGTGCCCCTGATCCAATTACACAGTTAACGAAAAAGGCACAAAAACATCATCATAAATATTTCAGGGAATGAAAAAATGCACATTATTGTAATGCTGGCAGTGTTAGCAGATGGCACAAAGTTGCCATCGTATGTTATTTAAGAAATTGGTATTAAAAGTTTTTTACTGAATAGATCTTGTTTTTACTTTCTCATATATGTAGTACTATATATTGTAATCGTGAAAAAAGTCAACTTTGAAATTTTGATGAAAATATGTTTTTGGTGTCCCTGAGTCCATAAAAATGGTTTTCGCCATGCCGTCTGTCTGTCTGTTTGTGGTTCTAGGGCCCAAATGCATACATCAAATCGAATGATATCTCATATTTATGCAATATATCATCTTTTTCAGATTATTTTTTGATAAAAATGATATTGCACAAAAATAATGGGTAATTTATTCTAGGCGATTTTTAGAAAAAATTTATTTACTCAAAAATGGCTCAAATCAATCAATATTAATTTTTTGTTTAATAGAAAAGAGCATATTCCATGCATGAAAAAATCAAGATCTGATTTAACTGAGAGAGACTATCTACTTCAGATGCCCGCATTAAATGGGAAAAAGAAAAAGTTGAAATGTTGCATGAAAGAGAATATATTTACATTGCAACCTATCCATCACAAACTGAAACATCACCTGAGATTCCTTGAGGAGTGCAACCTCATATGCATTTTTATATAATGAGTTTGCTCATCTACATTGTGTCACCTATGATGTAGTCCTGAGTTATAGACTCAATCATTATAGCCAGGCCCAAGTATAGTAAGAAAATCATAGGAGTGGTTGAAACAAGCTTTAGAACCTCATGAATGCCAATTACTGCTGTATATTTGAGTTTAAGAGTTGTATAAGAAGAATGAAAGATGTAAAATTTCCAAATTTATTTGTTTTTGCTACTATATTTTAGGAGAAGAGCTATAGCCACAATATTTTTCCATATTAATTTGAATGTAACTGAGTTATTATTCTTTGTTTTAGCAGTTAGAAGGGCTGCAGAATAATTTCTCCATAAACTCTATGATTTAAAATATATAGGTGGTCCACATTTTTAAGTAACAATATGTCCATCAAAACCCCATCAGAAGACAGGTCATCAGAAAGTGAGTCCCATTTTCCCATAGACTGACATATTATAATGAGAGGCTGCAGTGACGTAATGATCAGTGTGCAAGATGTGAAATGAACACAGGCTCATATATTAGAGAGAGAGACGGCAGCTTTACAATGACTGTTTTGTGCTAACAATATTGAGTTCAAAGTAATCAACTGTGTACTGAGTTTATTAGTTTTTATTTTAGGTGTAGTTGGGTTGGGTCATGGCCAATGTTATGACATAACTCTGTCTGGCCGTCATATTGAGTTCTCAAGCTGATGTCTACTATGAGTAACTTTTTGGTTTATTTTTATAGAACGTTCTTTTTTAGGAAAACAGAAGGTTTAAAAATTCATGATTACCGATATGTGCCCATTATTTTCACCAAGTCATAATCATCATAATCATTTACTCAGCCATTAGCTAGTACAAGACCAGAATAGGCATAGTCAGTTGTAAACACAATTAAAAAGATAGAATGTTACAAAGAGAGACATATATACATAACATACAAGTATTTACATAACATGAGAAAGAAGGGCCACAATAATACATTAGATACTTTGAAAAGAAATGTCTATATCACCTTCAAAGTATTGATTTACTGAATAAAAGGCTTTTTCAGCAAGCCATGAAAAAACAATGGACTTGAACTTATTCACGGGCATGGATCTGGCAACTGCAGGTAGTCTGTTGAAGAAACGTAGAGATGAGGAATTGTAGCTGACCAGGGAAGTACCTAACCTAACATGTGGGATTTCAATTTTATTCCATGACCTTGTGTCTAAATTTTCTTTTACATGTAGTAAGTTTACATATATATAACAGCTGTACAAGGTTAAAATTTTATGGTTAGCAAAGAATACCAGAAATTATTCTTAATGCTTTTTGTAGCATAAATGCTGACTTTGCACTTGATGAGTGGCCCCAGAGATGAATTCCATACCTATGTGATTTGGGAATGAAAAAATGCGAAGTATACTGACTTAATGTAATGATCAGATATATGTGGCTTAAGTTTTCTCAACACGTACAGCACATGAGAAAGTCTTATTGCAGATCATGATTATATGGTCATTCCATGATAGTTTAGGGTCCAGCCAAAAACCCAGGAGTTTGACAGACTTCATTGTGTCATAATTATGAGTTAGATCATGCAAGGAGAAGATAGCACTCTGAGTTTTATTCACATTCAGCAAAAGTTCATTAGCAGAGAACCAACTCTTGGCAGATTCCAAAGTGAAAGCTGAGTTAGCTGCTAAAGTATTGATATTTTTACAATGGTCAATAAAGGCAGTGTCATCAGCAAACAAGAAAGTATTAGAACTAACATTGCGATCAAGATCATTTATAGCAACTAGGTACAATAGAGGACCGAGAACCAAGCCTTGTGGTATTCCAGAATGAATTCCCAGAATCTCAGGATCACAATAGTCAATATAAACAAATTGATGTCAATCTGAAAGATATGACTGAAGAACCTTTAGAGCTTTAGTATTCCAGTTTGAATAGTAGAATATCATGTGATACACAATCAAACACCATGGTAAGATCACAAAGGGTAACTGTAGTAAATTCCTTATTTTCAAAGGCAGAAATAACTGTGTTCAATAGGGACTCAACTGCAGAAACAGTAGACATTTCAGTTCTGAAACAATGTTGCATGGGAGAGAAGAGATTGTGGGATTCAAAATTATTGTACAACTGATTGTACATTGCCATTTCAAAAATTTTGGTTAGAGTTGGAATAATTGATATTGGGCGATAGCTGCTGGGATCATTACAGCTACCCTTTTTAAAAATTTGCAATATTTTTGACAGTTTAAAGGAATCAGGGAAAATACCAGTTTGTAAAGAATCATTCAAGAGCACTGCAAGAATTTCAGCAATTAAATCAATTATTTGTTTAAGAAGGTTATTAGATATGCCATACACATCCTTGCAGAAAGAGTTCTTCATATAGTGTACAATTTTTGTAACATCAAATGGAGTAACAAGGCACCATGAGAAGAGGGGAACAGAAAATTTGCACTTGGAGAGACCATCAGAAGCTGTGAGATTAGTTTTTGGTATAAGTTTTTTAATCATTCTGACAGAGTCAACAAAGTAAAAGTTAAGCTCATTGGGTAAAATAGGAATGTCATTAGTAGGGTTTTTCATGACAGTTTTATTCTTTATGATTTTCCATGCTGCTCTGCATTTATTAGTAGAGTTATTAATATAAAGTTCAGTAGCATTTTGTTTTGCATTAAATACTCTGTTTGAAGATTTTTTTATAATCAGTATATAGTTTATATAGTGTTTATATAGTATTTAAGGGTGCCGGTGGTGTAGTGGTTAGGACGCTGGCTGCTACTCGCCCGATGCTTGAAAAAGTCATCGGGTACGAATCATGCGCGAGTAGGATTTTTTCTCAAGGTCACCCGGCCCCCTGTTTGCGTGGTTTGAGGAGACCGCGCAAAATTCAGCTGTACCGTCCTTCGGAAGGGACGTTAAGCCATTGGCCCCCCTGGTGTTCTTCGCAAGAGCAGGCAAATGCCGGCACCGGGTTTCCCTCCTCCCTTCTGTGTGTGTGTCCGGTGTGGAAGGCAACGGGAAACCACCACACCGTGTATGTATATTCCCTAGTAAAAAACCAATTAATTAATTAATTGGTAGGACCTGTCGTAAGACAGAACACGAATGAAATAGTTTATTATCTAGGACATCATTAGAACTTTTGGAGACAGTGTGTAAATCAATCAGTTTATTCCTCATTGAGAGAAGTTCTGGAGTAGACCATTTCAAAGAGACGTTTTTGCTGAAGCGTGATTTATGTACTTTTACAGGAAAACAAAACTCAAATAATTGGGTAAACATATTAAAGTATGTATCAAATGTAGAGACCACGTGATGGCATGACATGGGTGATACCCAATCAGTATCATTTAACAAACTCCTAAATAATTTAATTGCCTGATTATTAAAGAATCTGAAAGGTATGAGTTTGTTGTTCTGACTGCTAGAAGGGAGAGGATTCACTAGACATAATTTTAGGATGACAGCTGAGTGATCAGAAAGAGTATTAACTACATATTGCCATTTGTCAAAATTGGTAATTATGTTGTCAAGGCATGCAGTATGCCTAGTCGGTTTGTAGTTCACACAATACAGGTTAAAAGAGCTCAACAAGTTTTTGAACATGACATCTTCCTTAGAATTTAGTCTCACGTCTAAATTCAAATCTGAACAAATAATAATTTTGGAATCTAGTTCCTCCAGGAATTTAATTAGTTTTTCAAAAAGATCAAGAAACATATCAAAATCACCACTTGGTGAGTGGCAGGTAGATACAACAGTCAAGGATATGTCAGAAGAGTGTGCCACACAAGTTTCAAAATGAAAGTCAACACTTAACATACTAATGTCAATTAAGACAAATTTTAGTCCATTTGAAACATAAATCATAGCACCACCATGTTTTGCATTTTTATGGCAATACCAACTTGTAAGATCATATCCAAAAAGCGAATAAAGGTTAATATCAGCATCAGACAGCCAAAGCACAGGATGTGAAACACATCAGATTTTAAAAACAATTCTATCTCTTCAACCTTGTTCCTCAGAGCCTCAAGATTCAGGTGACATATCTTAAGTTCATTCAAATCAGGCTGCGATGAGATAGCAGGGATAGGAAAAGAACAGATGTGAATCCATTTGCATTAAGCTTTCCGTAAGAAATACATTAAAATAAGCATATATACTGGATTTAGTGTTATGAGAAGGAAACCTGGGTAATAACTAGGTGGTCATAAGACAGAAAAAATGATTGTTAACAAATAGATCTCCAAAAACATTACTCATGCTATGATTATATTTATTTCAGCAAGAGTACTGCATTAGACATATAATTTAGACATACCATTTAGTGATATACAGCCTTGCATATAGGCTTACATATTTTACTGCCATCTAGTAGATGCTCTGCAAACAATTTACACCAATACAATAATCCCTCGCCAACCACGGGGTTTATGTTCCTGGAAAACATCGTGGTTGGTAAAACCAGGGACCATTGCAAATAGGTAATAAGGGAAAAAACCATTTCCAAGGCTGGTATAGGGGAAGGTCTAGAAAATGCCAAAGATTAAAAATGAACATCTCTACCTAAACTAAAATTAAAAACTAAATACAAATAAATTTGTTGCAGCAGCTTTCTGCCTGGGCCTACACTCCCCCTAATAATGCTGCCTGGCCTACACAGTCCCACTACCAAGATCCTAAAGGGAGGAATAGAGAATGTTGTTGATGATCAAAAATAAAGTTGGTTTCCTAATTTATATGTTAACTATGGCTTTAACATTTTACTGACTCATTCAGTCATGTTTTCAAGATAAACGACCAGTTGCACTAAGCTTTCATGGCAATAATGAGAGTGATGATGGTGTCGGAGAAGGATTAGCAGGATGTAGCATACCTCTCCCCATGTGGTGGTGCCTGATGGTGAGGGCATAGAACTTGGAGTATGTTATGAATAAGAAAACAAAATTGTTTATGGTAAAACTAAAAATAGATTTTTTGAATAACATGAAATACAGCAAGATGATTATATGAACACTATTTTACACATAATTATAATAAAACACTTACTTTCCTCACTTTTTAAAAAAAATATCTTTTAATTTATAAATAATTCCTCAAAGCTATGAAGTGATATCTACATCGCATTTTTAATCAAGAAAAACTGTCCATATTGCAATGCGATATATGGTAATAACATGGATTATTAAGCTATAACTTTCAATTGATACTTTATTCTTGATTAATTATTTAAAAGAATAAATACATAACAGGAAAATTGTACTTGTGTGCATATTTTGAAATCTGTGCTAGTTATAATAAGTTGAAGAAAGATGTTCCTTTGTTTTTTACTGCTGGATGCAGCACGACAATGACACTTTTATTGGTAAATGCACATATTCTTTTAGGTACCTCAAAAAACTTTTGTATTTCAGCAATTATTATACCATTTCATATTAAGACATCCATTGAAAGGTTAGAAAGAGTAAATACTGGTTAATGGGTATCTGAGATACACATACTCCTCATAGTATTTTAAAGGCAAAAAATTGATGTCGACATATTTTATTGACGTTCATAGTCTAAATTGGAGCTCTTTCAAATTTGTTACCCCTTTGACACTTTTAAAATAGTCATGTACTCCTTAATATGTTATAAAGGCTGTTTTTCTGGAAAATAAATTTGGAAGAACTTGAATAGAACATGTTTTAGATAAGCAGTTGGAAATTACTCATCGTCAACATAACAAAGCACTAAAGAAAAATTGGGAAATGCTAAAAAGACTTATTGATATTGTTTGTTTTTTGGAAGAGCATGAACTTGGCTTTTGTGGTCATGATGAATCCAGTGACTGTAAATAAAGGTAATTATGTGGACTTGTTCAAATTGGTTACTAAATACGACAAACCTTTGGGAAACCATTTGGAACATTCTACAGTATTTCCAGTGCAATACAGAATGATTTAATTTCTTGTGTGGCCCAAGTCGAACTGCAAAAAATTAAGCAAGAAATAAGGGAAATGCCTTTTATTGCTATTATTTTAGATGAAACTACTGACATCCGAAATATAAGTCAATTATCTACTGTAGTGAGATATGTTACTCCAGATGCAAAAGTTAAAGAAAGATTTCTGTGGTTCCAGGATGTAACAACTGAAAGAATAGCAGATGCACTGTACAAAATTTTATGCAATAATATTACAGATCTTGACAAAGTCCACTTGGGAAGGCTCTACTTTGTGGAAGGATTCCATTTAAATGAAAAAAGACAGGTAACAGGTGAAACCGGTCGATTATTAAACTTTTTAGTGGAAATTTACAAGTTTCTTTTTTCATTTATTACGGATCTTGATTGTGGGTCTAAGGCCATTGCACAAAGCTACAATAGAGCTGCAGTAATGGCAGGTGAATTAGGTGGCCTGCAAATGAAAGTTAGACAAACTTTGCCAAATGCCCTTTTTGTTCATTGCTTTGCACATAGATTAGTTTAGTGTTGTCTCAATCTGTGTTGTGCATTAAAGAGTGCAAAATTTTTTTCCTGAGTCTTAGTGGATTGGCTTCATTTTTTTCTTCAAAGCAAACGCAAGGGTTAGATATAGAAGTGAAGAAAAGATTACCAAAAGTAGTGCCTACAAGATGGCAATAATCATGGAAGACATGTACTTAGTGTTTTTGAGTTTCAACAGCAATTGATCAATCTATTTGAGCATATTTTGGACCTTAATGATGACTGAGGTTTAGAAACTTTGAACTATTTATGGGGTTACTTAGATCTGTTAAAGAGAGACTTTACTTTCAATGTTCTTTTAATATGGGTTTCTGAAATATTTCCATTATCTAATAAGGTATTTACTGTGTTGCAAGCTAAATATAATAATATAGATATAAAAATATCGATATATTTTCAAATGTGATAAATAGAAAAAGAGATGATTTTAAACTTGTTTGGGAAAAGATGGTTAATCTTGCTGAATATTTACAGTGACAGAGGAAAAGGATATAAATAGACAATGTTGGTGACATAAAAACTTCATACCAAAGAATTTTTATAGAGGTTATAGAAAATGTTCTTCAACAGTAAAATTCCAGATTCAAAAACTTTTGCAATTTAAAATTCATCGAATTAACCAGTTTTAAAGATTTTTCCAATAAGACTTCAAGATGTGTTCGACTCCCTCAAGAACAGTTACGACAATTATTTCAACATAGCTGCTTTGTGTTCTGAACTTTTGGTTATATATCAAATAGAACATATTAATAAAAACAGCATTAGCAATTTATATCAATTCATTAAAGAAAATGGTTTAGACAAATCTTACTCTCAAGTTGCAAAATTATGTGAATTAGTATTGACAATACCTACAGACAGTGCCCCAACTGAACAGAGTTTTTCGGATCTCAAATGTATCAAAATATTCGTGAGGAATTCCACAAATCAAGAAAGACTCTCTAAATCATTAATTCTATCAATCAAAAAAACCCTCATCATAGAACTTTCTCAATAGCACAGATTAGGCTGGAGTGTCTAAAACCTACCAGCAGGTAGAATTTCAATGTATGTGTGTATGCATTAAAATACAATGACACATACATACCTCTTCTTGGCCTCTGGTACATCAGATTTGAGCCTTTTCTAGTCTTTAAAGATGTCCATGATGAATCAAGTTTACTCGTAATTATCTGTTTGCTGTCACTTTGTAGATACTGATGCTGTTGTAAAACTTCCAAGAGCAATAGAACCAATGAGGCACTCATACCAGCAACTAAGAGCATCATTGCAGGGTATGCATCTGCAATAGTGAGGCTTACAACTCCATATTTGTTACCCTCTTGCTGATCCATTATTAGTGATCTCCAAGAACTATTAGAGATATGAGAACAGTAAATAGTCAGTGCTATTAAAGCATTGTTATGATATATAAATCATCAAAATTTCATGAATTTTAAAGGAAAGAACTCATGATAGTGCAGTATGACCCTGTGTGGAAATATATGTACTATCTACTGCTTGAAGAAATTAATGGTCTGACATGTTATTAAAAAGGTTGAGAAATACTGGGTTATATATATATATTTAAAACATACAATCACTGATACACTATTTCAGATTTGAAAAATGTTAAAGAATAATAATGGAATGCCTGTAGAAAAATAACCCAAAGCTATAGCTGGAAATATATTATATAGTAAGATGATAATATGTAGGTACTTTTATACATTTAAAACACTCATAGGAAACCTGGAAGCCTGCTTTGGTGACAAAAATACAACAAAAGTTTAAAAATAATTGAGAGAAAGAACATTTGAACTAACATTTGCCCAATGGAAAACTTTAAGAACATACTAAAAATAATACATGTAGTGAAGAAATTGAACAAAATTCAAAGAATTAAAGTTCATTAACATCCAAATAAGACCATTTCCTTGGATAAACAGTTTTCAGTATCCCTCCCCTGTTTATATTATTAAATAGTTGAACAATAACTGAGTACATATTGCTTATGTTCAAATGTAAGATGTGCAAAAATACTAAATATTTCAAATAACCATAATGAAAACAATTTGAATAGATTTGGTTTCAAGCACAATGGAAAGCAGTAAATCATGTTATACTGGATAAACTCAGTTTTATAAAATAGGTTGGAAAGAAAAAACTAACCAAATGAAATAAATATTTAATTGAAGGAAATTATAATATCAGTAAATCTGGAAACTGAAAGCTATTATATAGGATTTAAAGCATCACTATATGGATGTGAAATATTTTCCCAAATCAATGAATGGACATTTCATAGATACATACATACAAAGTTAACAGCACTCCATACTTATATCCATCAATTAAGATTTAGCCTTCTCACTTTGTAGTCAAACTCGGGTTAAATGATGAAATATTTCCTTAAAATGTGATTCATGACATTTAAAAATTGTTTCTCTTTACTGTGAAGCTCAAAAAAATTCCTCTGACTTTGAAATGCCTGTTAAACCCATATATAATTCAAAATAATATTTACAATTTTTGATGGAAAATTCACATCAACAAAGGAATGACATAATATATAATTGTGCAATGAAAGGATTAATAAAATATACAGCACCTAGCAATTGTGGAAATATACTAATTAATGAACGGCACAATATATATTGCACAAACTTTCTCATATATGTATATACGTTTGGTCGACTGTGTATGGATATAAAAGAAAAACGTTTATAAATCAAAGTTAACCGTAGTTGAGCATATATTTTAATGCCACTGGTCGATATTTAGTAATTTTTTGGGACATATGGCATAGTTAGTATTATTTGTGACATCAGGCTGTACGATTGGATGGATTTTAATCAAAATCCTTACAGCCATTTTTGAATTAATTGAATTTTGTTTCAAAATATCCTAGAATAAAATACCCTTCATTGTTATACACTATCATTTGTCTCCTCAGAGAGTCTATCATCATCATAGGTAGTCTGTCCGTAAACAGATCCGTGATTATTCATGGCTAAACCTGGTTCTCCATATACTCCTATTTTCTATTAGGAATGATATTATCCTCAAATATGATATATCAATTGATTTAGTTTAACTGTTTAGGTTGTAATATGATTTTGAGTGGATCGTGGCAGAGGCGTGACGTCATAGGGCTTCGGTAAGGTAGCTTAGCATACATTTTAATGTCTCTGGATGCCATATAATGATTTTAAGGGATATATGGCTTCTGTAGTATTATTTGTGATATCAGGCTCTACAATTGGATCGATTTTGATCAAATTCTCTTGAACCTTTTTCGAGTAAATTGAATATTTTTAAAACTCGCCAAGAATAAACTATCCTTCATTTTTGTGTTACATCATTTTTATTAAAAAAGAGTCTGCAAATATGATATATTGCACAAATACGAGATATCATTCGATTTTATTTAGGCGTTTGGGCTCTATAACAGTGAACAGACAGACAGCATGGCAAAAACCAACTTTATGGAATCAGAGACACCTATAACATGTATTTCCATCAAAATCTCGAATATAGGTCATTGGATACAACCTCTGGAAAAATCCAAAATTCCAGAAAATGTTATATTTAAGGGGTCCAATTTTAAACACCCATAAGAAAAGCATTGAAAATTGTCCAAGGCTATATAAATTTGCTTTTTAAATTATTTACAATTAAGATACAAAGTTGAAACACATCATACTATGAGAGAAAGACTGAAATTTATTTTTCTTGAAGACAAAATTCAAATCCATGCTGAATTTGTGTAAAAATTCGATTTTAATCATAAAATTATGAAAAGTTTTTCGATTTTCAACAACAAAAAATATTAACTGCCATAGCAATGACTCCAATACCTTTCAATGGGAATTGATTCTCCATGCTTCAAGAACATTGATTTAATGCTTAGACTGCATTATAATCCATTTGATTTCAGCCAACAATCTATACATATAATGATGTGATAATTTTTAAATAAATTTTTTATCCGGATATGTACTAAAAGGCATGGATGATGACACCATAATCATAACAGACAAAATATTCTAACTTTTACATAAATTTTAGTGTAACATATAGGCTATTGTCTTAATGATGATTATAGTTATTGCTTAAAAAAGGCGATCTGAGCCATGAAACTTGAAATTTGAAAACTTTGATGTGATCTGATTGCCAGAGAATTAAGAAATTCTGGATAGATGCCTTAATTGCACAGAAAATTAAGACTATTATCTTATTTATATGGGCTCTGAGTAGTTCAAATGCTGTCGCATTAGTTTTTTTATGAATTTAGATCTTGGTGTATAGTGACTTTTTAAGCGCTTGCAGCATGCAAGCACCAAAAACTCATATATGATAATATTAAATGGTATAACAAAAAATGGTATAGGAAATGACGAGCTAGGCCCAATAATAACCAAAGAAGAGTTTTATAAAGCTATTAATAATCTTAATTCAGGCAAGGCAACAGGTGTTGATGGTATACCTGCAGAACTTTTGAAGAACTTAGGGGAGGAAGCAAAAAGAACATTTCTTTAAAATTATAAAAGATTGTTACAAAAAAGGAAAATTACCTGATGACTTTATAAAAAGTAAAACTATAAGTTTACCAAAGAAGGGGAATGCAGTGGAGTGTAGTAACTACAGAACAATTTCACTACTTTCGCATGCCTCAAAAGTTTTAATTTATATCGTGAAAAACAGAATAAAAAGGAAAATAGAACATTATATTAGTGAAGATCAATTTGGATTTAGAAGTGGGAGAGGAACGAGAGAAGCTATATTAGCCCTCAGGGTGATAATGGAAAGATGTTTAGAAATGAACAGGACATTATATTTAACGTTTATTGATTTGGAGAAGGCCTTTGATACAGTTAATTGGGAACTGTTGTTTAAGACTATGAAAAAAATAGGTATTGATTGGAGGGACAGAAGATTAATTTTTAAGCTTTATCAAAATCAAACTACAAGAATAAATATAAATGGATTAGAGAGTGAAGCAAAGATAAGGAAAGGAGTAAGACAAGGATGTCCACTATCTCCATATTTGTTTAATATGTTCATTGAAGAAAGTATAGAAGTTATGAAGGAAAAGACAAAAGGCATAAAAATAAATGGAGTTAGAATACACTGCATTAGATTTGCAGATGACATTGTAATATTCAGCGATTCAAAAAGAGAAATGAATAAAATGCTGAAAGTATTATCGGACACGTTAAAACAGTGGGAATTAAAGATAAATATCAAGAAAAGCAAATTGATGGTTATAGGCAAAAGTAATGCAGGGACAATATCAAAGATCAAAATAGACAATCAGGAAATTGAGCAGGTGAAGCAGTTTTGCTACTTAGGTAGTACAATTACTGAAGATAATAGATGCGTACAGGAAGTGAAAAGAAGAATAGCACTTGCAAAGCAAGCTTTTCAATGCAAAAGGAGCCTACTGACAAGCAGTCACATGAATTTGGAAGTAAGGAAATCCTTTGCAAAAGCTTTTGTCTGGAGTACCATACTTTATGGTAGTGAAAGTTGGACGTTAGGAAAGAGGGAGAGGTCCCGTCTGGAAGCGACAGAAATGTGGATATGGAGAAGATTGATAAAGACAAGTTGGACAGAGAGAAAGACAAACCTTGAAGTTTTGGAAGAAGTAAAAGAAGAAAGGAAACTGATCAGAGGAATGGAAGAAAGGAAGGCAAAATTTTTAGGCCATGTGATTAGACATAATGGATTAATTGTGAACATCTTGGAGGGGAAACTTTTAGGGAAGAAAGGAAGAGGCAGACCAAGAAAGAAATACCTAGATGACGTGGAGTCAGTGATGGGAGTTGAGAAATACGAGATGTTGAAGAGAATGGCAGAGGACAGGAGTTCATGGTTGCAGCGACAAGGCTTAGCCTTTAGATGAAGAAGAAGAAGAACAAAAAATGTAATAATATTTAATGAAACTTACAAATTTGCTAGTGGGATGTGTGTGCTTCCTTTTCAGCATCAAGTTTTTGAAATCTGGGTGTCATTGTTGAGATGGCAACTTGTAGTTCCTTTTCAATTAAAGTCGACAGTCTAGAGGTAGGGCTAATAAAAGGATTTAGTATCCATTCAAATCTTTCAACTTGCAAGCCTTTGAAGTATACTGCAAACTGCACTTGTAACTCACTTAGTTGTTCCATGAATAATTTTATATTAGCTTCAGTTTCACTACTACAAAGAAAATTTTCTAAAACAGGAAACGCCAAAACATTTATTCTCTAAACTTCTTTTCCATAATCCAGTTTTCTGATAAATGCATTTATTTTATCTTTCTGGTTGAGCATATTTATTTGAAGTCCTTACAAAGAAGAACTCAAATTGTGTAATGTTTTGTAAATATCCACTAAGTACACCAATTTTTGATTGAAATGTTCATCATACATTAAACTTGCATCCACATTTTTGCATTCTTTGAGAAAAACTCCAATTTCATTCCCCAGTTCAAAAACTCTCTGAAGCACTTTTCCACAAAATAACCAGCAAGATTCACAATAATAGAGCAGAGCATTGTGCTCTGAATTCATTTCATGGCACAACTTAGCAAAAATTCTCACTTTCAATGGACTACTTTTGATGTAATTTATTATTCATGGCATCTTGAAATGCTGCCCTTAGTTCCTCACTCATGTTTTTAGACACAAGAGTCTGTCTGTGAAACATAAAATATGTCTAGAGAGCAAGTGGTGCCTTTTTTCTCACCAGGACCTGAAGTCCTGCATTTTGACCAGACATAGACTGAGCTCCATCTGTACACAGCCCAACACAATTTTTCCACTTATATAATTTTCAAGCAGAAATTCGTCAATTATTTTAAATATTTTTAGAAATGTAACCCTATCTTCAGTTGGTTTGCAAAACAAGTCCTCTTTAATTTCATTACCTCTGATATATCTCACATAAGCAATTAAATGAGCATCCTTCACGACATCAGTTGCTTTATCTACTTGCAGGGCAAAGGGAGTGTTCATAATTGTTTCAATTAATTGTTTGCAAAGACCTTCAGATATATCTGAAATTCTTCTTCCTACAGCATTGTCTTCAAACAGAATGCTGTGTAACTGATTTGTGTATGATTTGCCTAGCATTACTTCCACCATATCAATAACAGAAGGCAATATCAAGGTTTCTCCAACTGAATGAGGCTTCTTACATCTAGCAATTCTATAAGAAACTTTGTAAGAAGCGAGCAATGCTCTTGAGGCAATGGTTGTCATTTTAGCCAACACTTATCTTTGCATATGTAAACTTTATAATTTTCTCTCAAAGAAATACGTTGTTTTGCCAATATAATTACTATGCTGTGTTTTAAAATGTTGTATCAGCTTATTGGGCTTCATGCTTCTGCAGCCAAGATCATGGGTGCCCACAATGAGGGGTAAAAGGGGGCTCCTGCCCCCTCTGCATTTCACAAAAATGTAATCATATAATAAACACGTCACGTAACCTATAAAATTATTTTAATATAGTTCATGTAATAATTTTTCAAGTTGAATTGTTCATTTCCAACCATATCTCGGTTTTTTGCAAAGCGCTGACACCTGAATAAGCCAAAAATAATTAAAAAAAATATTTTTAGTAATCACAATACTTACAGCTGTGATTATTTCAATAATTGTTAGTTACATATACCATGACACCTGTCTATATTAAAGAACAAATACTGTAGTTCTTATGATAAATCGCACCGGGCCCAAAATTGTACGACTTAGGTTTGAATTAGCAGTTGTGGCGTCTTTTGTAAATTTTTGTTTAATTGTTACAGAAAAAATTGTTTAATTAAATTTTTATTTCATTTCTTTATACTTCATGTACGAAGAAAGTAAAAATTGAAAAATAATTTTTAGTAACAAATATATCATTCGTCGATCAGTTTCGCTGAGATATGGGAATCCCTATGGGGATACTTTTACCTTGCCCACACCCTACATCAATGTTTTGACTGCCAACAACGTGCGCTGGCCTCTCCTCTCTCCTGCATGCAGGTAGTTTCCCGCTGCGTTTTCTCAAACCTTCTAATCCCAATATCGATAAGACATTGAATTAGGGGTGGAAACATTTATTTCGTGAAGTTACATGGAGAGAAAGCCGTATAAAAATCTTACAGAAAATCCGAATTTGTGGTAACGCTATATTTTGGGGATATTCCTATTAATTGAAAACCGGCAGAATTTTATCTTCACGCCAGTCGAGTTAGTGCTGTTTAGAGAGAAACTGCTTTTATTGATTTGGCCTAAAGTGATTTTAGACTGCGATACTAATAATATTTTACGCACAGGTATGTAGGTTGTGCTCAAATTCGTTTATCATACATTTATTTATAACGTGTTTACTGAAATTAGTGGACTACAGAGTCCAGAATTTCCTTAATTTGCGCAGATCTACGCAGATAATGCGTCAATACAGTGCAGCAGTAGCTGTAGCGAGTTGAGTAAAATGCAAAACATGTTTTTGTTTCTGTGACATGCATAATTTACTTTTTGTTATTTTGCGAGATAATTTATTGAAATGATTCTTGTTTAAAGATTTTTTATGATAACTGGTATTGATGAAAAACAAAATATGTATATGCAGAAAAAACAGCATTTGCATTTCATTTTGTTTATATTTTTATATAATTTATAATTTGTGAAACTAAATTGTAACATTGTATGTCAATGAATGCAATGTGTTCATAAATGATTATAATTACCTAAATTAAATAAACTTTACACCGAATTATTTCATGTTAGCCTACTCGTAACCATTATTTTATTAATGCCAAGCTGCAAGTTGCTCCCCTGTATAATTGCTCCCTTTCAAAAAAATTCTGCGTGCGCCCTTGCCAGCCTGAAAAAGTTTCTGCGGGTGCCCTTGGCCAAGATATTTATGCTGAGGACTCATCTACATTGATATTAGTACTGGTGAAGCCAAGAGGTATTCTGATTTTCGGACTTTTACATACTTTCTCGCCTTTGGCTATCTTTAACCTTACCTGTCAAGGACCATTTTTCATGGGAGAAAAACTTTTTACTCGAGAGTCGAACCAATCACTTCAAAATTAACCAATTTCCAAACTTAACTGTGAAAGGTAAAAATATAAAAAAAATTGTAAAAACTAGTTACACTAACACTAGTAGCTGGAAAATAACTGCTATAATACAACATACGTCACTTCACGAATTATATTTTTACAAGGGGCCGTCACTCGAATTGTAGGTATAATGTAGGTATTTCTGCTATACTACTTTTTGTTCCTTTTCACTGTATCCCTTCAAACGGTCACTATATATTATTCTCTATTTTTCAATGCACATGAACTGGGAATATTCAACGCATGGGAGCCAGAACAGAACTGATGAAATCCGAAGCTATGGGAGCCCGAGGGTGAAAAAATCATAAACACAGACATCTAGGAGTCACATAACCAATAAAGTATGCACGAATTCATTAGAGACGTGGAAAGATGTAGCTGCTACATTGTAGCTCTTGAGCTCAAGAGCCAAGAGAGATATTAAACTGGCTCAACGCGATACTCTCTAATCGAGAGGGTAAAGAGAGAATATCTCATCATAAACAAAAACATCTTGGAGCACTCGTCCCAAACTAAACTGAAGAAATGCATTCATTACGGAGCTGTGGAAATATATGGCACTATAGTAGGAGAATGGTGTGGCCTCAAGATAAACAAAGACACAAACGATATTTCCGAACCACTCAAAAATGAAATTTGACGGCCGCATAACGAGATCTCACAATAAGGGCTAGGCAGACATTGAATCTGCCATACCTTTCGCGCGCCCATGCTCTATTCGTCGCGCCCCATAGTTTGATTACGACTTATTGTTTTTGAGATAAAAATTCAAGAACCTCCGAAACTTTCGATACAGTTTGATATGTATTTCCTATAAAGAACGCCTTTGACATCTTCGTATATTCCATTCATGGAGTATACTTTTCTATCTTGTTTTGGTTGATTTCTACGTGCTGTATTATTATCAACGTCGATTGGATCCTTTAGATAAGGACTTTAAAATCCGCGTCTCCTCGAACTTACCGGTGGTTCCTCTCTTTGACAACCAGTCCGGCTCCGCACCATTTGTGCACGATGAAGACGCAGGTGGGGAGAGTGTCGCGACGCCTGGACGACGGCCTGGAACACAGGGTCACGTCGCTGCGAAGGATGGCTTGCACGGCTTCCTCGTCCACCGGACGAATCTCTGACCCACGGAATCTACGAATTGGCATAAGATACGATAGGTGTTTACAATCGCGTATTTATGTAGGTATTGCTGTAAGTGCCCGTCAAAAATGACGGGACATGGAATTACGTGTCTTAATTTAAGCATTCTAAACCAAAAATCAATGGTCATTTTTTCCTAATTTTAATTTGCAAAAGAATGAAGGCCTGCAAGCCGAAAAATCGCTTTTTACGAGTTATCCTACGAGTAACAGAAATTACATTCTAGAGTCGAACCCGGGTCATTTTGGGGAATTATTTTGTCGTTGACTTTTAATGCGCGATTGAAGCATTCCTGCCACTCAGCCTCTTACTTAGATGGGAAATTAGTCATTAAAAAGCGTTACATGTAGAGTGACAGAATAAGAGTTTTATATTGTTGATACGCGCGGTCGATTCAAAAAGTCCCCAGAATTGCATACATATTAACAAATCTCCCGGCGATGGCAGAGGGCAAGAAATGTCATGACTTGTTCGATACGCTTAATCTGGAAGCACTGGGCAACTTATTACCTGTTTATAAATGGTGGTTGGTTGGCAGCCTTCGTTGATGTGGAAAAGTGACGGGTCGCGTTTCGGTTTTCGCTCGCTGTGAAGATGTTGGCGGTCGGACATAAAAATTTCGTGTGCTGCTGAAATTGGTACTGCAGCGCCCGGCGAGAATTTGATGAAACGCAGCCGAGTGAACGAGTAGCATGAACGATTCCGCGAGGGTGGTGAAAGAGTCGGCGATGATCCGCGAAAGTGCTCTCCCCTAAACTTCAACGGCCGATTCGACTATGCGCGGGATACTGTGTTAGGCGATAGACGCCAAAGTGGAGGGACGATAGAATAAAAAGTTAGAATTTCAATCGAAAGTTAACATAGACACAAAATGTCGTTTTTATGTAATGTCGTTTTACCGGATTTGCCGGTTTTACGGAACGAAAAAAACTAGGTGGTAGAATTTGAATTAGGCTCTCTTTTGTTTCAAAAAGGAGCAAATAATGAAGTTATTTGATGAAAAACTAGCGATGAATCCAGATTTGGACAACGTGGAGTTTGAGCGGTGATGTCACATGATGGCATCGTCAACCTTCTAATTCACACAAGAAGATCGAACTGTGAATAAAAAGCTTTACGTTGAAATGTTTCGTCGACTGAGAAATGCGATCAGAATAAAAATAACGAGAAAATGTGCTCGAAAAGACTGGATTTTGTTGCATGCCAATATACCTATACACTTGGTAAAATTGAAATCTAAATAGTTCCTTGCTAAACATGAATTGACAATCCACCTTAATCACCGGACCTCGCGCCATGGGACTCCTACCTGTTTCCAAGGGTAAAAGATTATCTGAAAAGTTGGAAGCTGCTGCAAAGAAAGCAATGAAGACGATGGCTCAAAATTTCTTCCAGGATTGCCTCAAACAACTTGACGAACGCAGACAAAAATATGTTGTTGCCCGAGAAGGAAATATTTCTTAGAGGTGCGTGCGTTCAATCATACAAATCAAAATTCAATCCGGAAACTTTTTGAATTTACCTATCGTATATAGGGCGGGTGGATAAACGATTAATTGTGACAACACCTCACGCATAAACCTTAAAAGAAACATGAAAAAATCGAAAAATGCGCCTCGTATCTTCAATATTTTTATCCTAAAATATGATTATTTTGGTCTTTGATACTTGATTTCGTTATAAATTGCATTTTGCGACTTTATCGCATTATTTATAAAGCGACAAATAGAAAATTCGTCGCACTGGTGAACATTATCAGTACCGTGGAGCGTTCGAAAAAGTCATTTTAATTCGCTACCTCACAATCGTTCCATCTTTTTCACGAGCAAGCTAAATCGACCATCGTTAATTTTTTTGCTACCGCCGCCTGCTTTCGCAAACACATTTTTCGGCTACTCCTCACCCGATCCGCTGTCGGTGGTTCGCGTGCCAGTTGCTCTCGCGTCCTTCGACCGGAGGCGCTAGGGCGGCGACCACAGACGCCGAGTATGCCGTGAAGGCGATGACGGAGAAGGCGAAGAGGAAGGTGAAGATGGTGCGGGCGGCCGCGGTGTCCGGATGCCTGGGGCTTCCTGCAGAGGGGCGAGCGCCAGAGCGACGGGTCAAAGATACGAGAACGGACGCCGATTGAAAGCGACGGCGTTCGATCGCGTGACCATTTCCTGAGAATTTTTCAGGCAGCGGTATGGTTGCCAGACTACAGTATCGAGGATACGGGACACGCAAAGGATTCGAAAAAAGTCCGAGAGCGCGATAACTAAAAAAAGGATATTTTTCATTTTAAGAATTAGTTAACAGAAATAATCGCAAGAGAAAGTTTTGTATATGAATATACCGTAAAAAGAATGTTACATAATCAAACTTTGATTTCAAAATACGGAACACACCGTTTCGGGAGGGGGAAAGGAAGATAAAAAGTAATTGTTAACTTTTATTTGGAGAATTAATGATATTTATCATTTTAACGAAAATAAAAACAATATATATAATTTTAATGAAGATTTAAAAAATAATTGACACCACTGTAAATATATATGTCCAGTGACTGCGGTTGTTATTTTTTCACTCGCATTAATCCAGGATGGGTTTATATGCCTTTTTAAAAATATAACGCGTTAATAAAAATAATACTAGTAAAATTTAAAATACGGGTAAATAGCATACCGAATATTGAAAATACGGGGAATCCCGGCCAATATGGGACGTTTGACAACTACAGCCGGAGATCATTTTGCGGGAAATGAGTCGCCCTCCATCATTGAACGAAACGGTTTACTTCAACACGAGGTTTCTCTTCCGGGTGCTAAATAAATGCGAGTTTTAACCGGGTTCTACCAAAACGTCTCTCCCCTTGAGTTGCGCACACACGACAGACAGACGGAACCGGTAAAAAAAATCACAATTTCTGAATCGGTAGCAAATAAGACTGTATATCATCAAAATCTCGAAAACGAATTATAGCACTATCGCCGACATTTTCTCTTGGTACGTGAGATAGTGACAAACCTTGTTGGCATAATGCTCCCAGCGTCACCAGCAGCACCTCCGAGGTCTCCCACGGCGGGGCCTCCGATCCGAAGTGCACCACTTCTTCTTCCTTGCGAAGTACGAAGCGTAGGGTGACAGATATGAGGACGAGTATGCCGCCTATCGATATCCAAACTTCCGGGGCGAAGGGTTCGGCTATGACATTCCGGCCGGACGACTGGTCCTCTTCCAAATTCGGCGCCGAAGACCA
The DNA here is from genome assembly GCA_028673005.1 of Tanypteryx hageni. Lineage (NCBI taxonomy): Eukaryota > Metazoa > Arthropoda > Insecta > Odonata > Petaluridae > Tanypteryx > Tanypteryx hageni. Next base: position 32,015,238 of record CM054115.1, read on the forward strand.
ACTGAGAGCAAAACGATAAATAAGAAGGCTGCTCATCTGCCGCTGAGTAACGAAGTGAAAAAGCTATTACACATACACAGTGCTTTTTTCTGCCGGAACGCACCGGAACGTCGATCCGTAACCTTCAATGCAAAAAATACTAATTTGCATAACTTACAACAAATGAAATGAAGTTATTTGCAATGCATTGACGTTTTACTCATATTGTACAATTACACGTATTCCTCCACTGACAATTTACATTCAGTTCCTATTTTGTCCCCACTCACCTCTTTCGCGATCCGGCTCCTTTTGTGTTGGAAAAACAGCACTTTACACACACCTACTCACACACGCTCAACCTCAACTAAACAGGAATTATCTGTCCTCTGGTTAATCCTTAGTTATTACGTTTTCTCTGTCAAGTAAATCATTTTTGGAGTCATTTGAACTTCGATTTAACATTACTTGAATATTGATGTGATATTAACTGAGCTTAAATGTGGTGATGATATTATGGGGCACCGAGAACCAATGCGGTTCCCTAGACCAGGGGTTTCAAACTTTTTTTATCTGCGGCCCAGTAAAATGAGAAAATATATGTTACGGCCCACCAAAATGTTTTCATTCAAAACGAAATATTTCATACAAGGAATATATTTGTAAACCAGAAATAAAGAACTGAAATTTCATCTTAAAAATGAATCTGCATGTCGTTAAATACAACCGGAAAATGGAATCATCCATGATCATCATCATCATGCTTCTGTCCGAAGACAGGTTTTAACTGAATCGCTGCCTCCATTTCTCTCTCTCCCTAGAAGCCTCTTTTATATCTCTATAAGTATTATATCCCAGCTTTATATTATCTAATATTCCTATTCTTTTTCTCCCTCTTCCTCTTCTTCCACTAATTTTTCCTTCTAAGATCGTCCTTTGTAAACACTGTCTTCTCAATATGTGCCCTATTCAATTTGCTTTTCTTTTCCTGATTGTTTTTATTAGCATCCTATCTTCTCCCACCATTTCTAATACTTCTTCGTTTCTCTTCCTCTCTGTCCATTTCACTTTCATCATTCTTCTCCATACCCACATCTCAAAACTTTCTAAATATTTTTCCTCCTTTCTCCTTACCGTCCACGTCTCTGCACCATAAAGAGCTATGCTCCATATGTAGCATTTTGCTAATTTCTTCCTTGTTTCTAAATTTATTTTCTTGCTTGTGAGAAACTCCTTCTTCTCGTTAAATGCTGATTTTGCCATTGCAATCCTACTTCTGATGTCCTGTGTACTACTTCCACCCTGTGCTAAAATACTGCCGAGATATTTGAAACTACTTACTTGTTCCAATTTTTGTCCATTTACCATTATATTTAATTCTTTATGTTCCTTTGAAACCACCATGACTTTCGTTTTTTCTGTATTGATCTTCATTCCATATTGTTGGCCAACCTCCACTAGTCTGTCTGTCATTCTCTGAAGCTCTTTCTCGCCTTCTGCTATTAAGCCCTGATCATCTGCGTATTTAATGGTGGTAATACTTTCACCTCCTATCTTAAATCCTTTCTCTTCCACCAACGCTTCTTCTGTTATTGTTTCTGCATAAATATTAAATATTGCTGGTGAAATAGGACAACCCTGCCTCACTCCCCTCCCTATTGAAGTACTTTCTGTTTCTTCTCCTTCAACCCTGACTCTAATCTTTTGATCAAAGTAAAGGTTTTTAAGCAGTCTTTTATCCATGAAGCACGCGCAATTTCATACCAGAAAAATGAGATGATTAGTTCCTTTTAAATGAGAATTGGCTCTGACTTTATTTGGAACTCATTAAATATTAACCAAAAATACAGTATTTTGCTGCCTAATTACCGCACTAATTACCCTAAGAAATTATCTTTAAACTGATGGGCAAAAATACTTAAGAAAATTTCCTCAATGCTTTGATATTACTAGGAAGATTGAAATAATCGATCACTACTTTGAATAATAATTAGCCCTTATGATTCTGAATATTTATTTAAAAATTACTAAAAAAACAATATTTATGCAATGCTATTCGAAAAATGAGTTCTAAATTAAGCAAGGAAAATAAAAATTTTGTTTATCTTATCGCAAAGTAGGGTTGGAAATTACACGACAACGAAAATTATCTGGCAAATATGGTAGAATATAAAGAATTACTACTCGGATTTCAGATGCTGTGTATGAGCACAGATTATGTTCTGCGTTATTGTCAACAAAGGGACAATTGTACTTATTCGCTTTCCGTCCTCTTTTTACAAGAGGAAGCAGACTGTGGTGTTAGTTTGACTACCTCCCAAAACAATGTTATTTTAAGATTTTCGTCTTACAGTCGTAAGCGCAAAGGAAATATGAAAGGCGATGCAAGAGGGATAAAAGAGAAGCACTAAAGATTGGTACTAATGAAAAATGGAGAAACCTAATAACCATGTGAGGAAAAGTCCCTGGCGTGGGGTAGTTTCCCCTAAAACCGGAGTGTGTGCTAGATTGCGTGTTAGGTCCCTGGGTGGAGTAATTTCTCCTAAACCGGCATGTGAGAACTTCCTTTTTATTATTTTTATAATTATTAGGAGGTTTCTCCATTTTGCATAGTTGTGATTAACCGTAGTGCTCTGATATCACTTTTCTTTTGAACTAAAGATTGGTTTTGGAAATAAACCTTCAAGGCAATTTATCCTCAGATATAAGATTTTCGAGATTAAAACTTCGGAAAATACGCATCTTATATTCTCTTACCACAATAGTGAATATAAAATTAAATGCAAATTGAATTATGTCGCTCCGTTTTATTGTGCATTCTGATATTTAGGCTGTTATGCACACTCATATAAATAGTAACAAAAAATTTTCTGCAACAGCATTAGTCTCATAATAAATAAATTTAGGCACAGCCTATGTGCCACAGGTAGAAAATATAATATTGTTATAGACATTTTGTTAATTTAAGTAAATGACAAAATATCGAAATATAAATGAAGTGACGTTTTCTTATTGCATCAAATTTCAATATTCTCGCAAAAAATATTGCACTGTGCATCAGGCCTTATTAATAAAACTAGAGCGTAATTTATGATATTCCCCGATACATTCCCAGCTGGTCAGCTATGGATATTATATTTTACGCTTTTGGATGTCAAAGCTTCCGTGGCATAGCGAAGAGTTTGTCAGCAAAATAAATGAAGTAATAAATTGTATTTATCTTTCACATATTCGGTATAAGTATGCCTTTCCGACATTGAGTAGCAATGTAAATGCATACAACATCACTATACATATTTTATTTACAATTCTTACGCAATAAAAAATATGTTAAAATTCATAATAATTATTTATAGATGGTGAATTTTATAATAAAGCGAATTTAGGATAGTACTACCCAGAGATATGAAACTCTTATGGGAGAATAGATACCCAGGTTTTATACGTAGTTCACTATGATGATACCGGGGTCACCAAATGCGCTGCAGTTGCAGCCAGCTCTCTCTCTCTCTTTCTCCCTCTATTTCTCTCTCTCTCTACCACATCATTACAGCGCCACACGTTTCTTGTGTCTATTATCATAGCGAAACAGCGGCCATTTTGCTTGATATAAGTTCGCCATTGCTTATTGAGCGGTTGACAGTTACTCTGATTTTGCCAAGTAGATATATAGTAGATATGCATTCATCACTGTTTAAGAAAACGTGACGGAGTGAATTTGTTCTGATCTCCAATCAACAGGTAAGTTTTAAAAAAGCATATATTTTGAAAAAAAATATAACGAAATAGTTCTACGAAGTGTTATGTGAATGCATTTTGTGAGAATGCTTTTATATTTTCTTAACAGCTACCTGCACTGGATAGATCTCCTAGGGAGGAAGGAAAGAAATTTCTCTCGTTTTTTTGTGTGCGAGAAGCATTTTGAGAGGAAATGTTTCTCATTTTTAGGTGTTAAGCCTCGCTTACTTCACCTAGCTCTGCCATCAATAAGCCGTAATTTTACATTGAGTAATTGAAATTTTTGTTTAAAACTTCTCCCGGTTATCAGTAGATTATAGTGAGTTCTTTGGAAGTTAAACTGCAACGTAGACGGTAGGGAATAAAATTGTAATAGAATTGTAATAGAATGAAATAAGTACATATACCATAGTGATGTCTCATTATGTTTTAATGTGAAATATTTTGAATTTACAGAAATTGTTTACTTGATTATTTCTTGTTTCTCATTATGCATTTATTTGTATTCCTAGACGTTAAGATAATTCTTCTTTGTTTCAAAACGTATTTATAAATAAATAAATAAATAAATATATATATATATATTTCGATCGAGAAATTGGAATTTCCATATCAAAAGTTTTCCTTGTTTTTTTGACGAATACATATAGATCTTAAATGGCCTAACTGTAACTGCTACGATTATCTAAACGTCAGCAAATACAACTGTGCTTAGAAAAAATTATAAATAAAGTGAACATTTTGTAGTGCAATGCGATTTGTTTAATTTTACAAATGGTAATGCGATCTTCATAGAAAAATTGTTTATGAACCACAAGGGGCTGTAAGCGCATTTTCCTTATTTTACATTTATTGCAACATTTGAAGCATGCCCATTGCCTCCTGCATCAATTTCATTAGGTTTAGCAGGTTTAATGATTGACATTCTTAGAAATTCATTTTCATTCTTTTTACAGGTGGAACAGAAAGAAAACTACGTTCCAGGGTCGAATAAATCACTCTACAATAGATTTTTGCTTGATCAACAAATTCATTCTTGACGTGAAAGTTTGACGTTTTTCGTCGTCCAAGTGAATTTCCTTTAAATACGTTTCATGCATAAAAAGTATTAACGTTAAAAAAGTCGGTTACAATAATGCATTTTTATATCTTTATTGTATAATATTTATGTACAAATACCTCACAGTTATGTGATTTGATAATGACTTTGTACGCTCGCAATGTGTGATATACGGTAATAAATTTTATTTCTTAAATGCAATTCTTTCATTTAAGTCCATTTCTTCTGTCCGTCCAATTTATATTTGCTACGATTATCGCATTAAAACGGGAGGGGAAGGGGGTGAGCGACATCCTGTGATGACGTCACGATAGCCATCGTGAACACGTAGTTCAAAATTTTCCCGTTGACCCATCTATCGTCACCTTTCATGGAAAACCTGGGAATCGTTTTATAGCATTAAGTTTCCGGTCTTTCCGTAGGGGTACTAGTCTTTGGTACTACCCAAACTTCGGGTCGACCACTGCCTGCCGATATTATTGGAAGAATAATTGAAGTGCAATTTGAAAAAACAAGCTTTAATTTTGCTTAAATATCTAGAGAATTTTTTAGTGATTTACGGTAATTTATAAAATATTCAGAATTACTAGCTCGTTTTAATATGTAAATTATATTGAGATATATAAGATAAAAATGTATTTTCATAACTCGAATTTTCTATAACTTTAATATTTTTTGTTTTTCCTTGAAGTTCGAGCAGTAGAAGTTCCACTTTATTGTATTTCCGTTTAGTTTTTAGTCTTAATTCTCGCATCAATTCTCTATTAGCGAATTAATCGTTACGCTGGGAGATCGCGACCTTAAAAATGCCTATTTGCTCTGTCGCATCCTGCTCCATATGATCAATCCCGAAGTTCATTTTTTTCCAACGGACGGTCAGCGGAGCATGGTATGACGCCTGCAGGCGATTGATCGAGATGGACAACGACGGTCAAGGTCAGGAACGAGGAAAAATGCCTAGGTATCTCCGTAAAATTTCGCTCATTCGTTTTGCATGAAGATCGGCGTGTGTGACCAATCAAATGCACGTACGGTGGGCACGTACTACGTGATAAAACCTTCCTGCGTTTGAATGTTCTCCGAAAGGGATGCAGATAGAATTGTTTGCACTGCACGTAAACTATAAATCGGCAGAAAGCGCATTTTTATCACGGGATTTTTTAGTCAGCGCACCAGAAAAATCCTCTCGAATTTAAACGAGTATGGAAAGAGCTGCTGTAGCAGGCAGTAAATGACGGTTAAAAAAATTAGACGAACAAACCGAGCAAAAGTGCACACAGAGAGAGAATACTGAATCAAGTGCCAATAAACGAAGTCTCTAGGTGCTTTAGTTTAGGAGTAGTTAGCGCATCAGACAAACAGACGGACAAATCGAACTCATAAAAGGATCTTTTTTTAAAAACCTCTAAAAAGATTTTGGATATCGTAAAAACCAGTAATAACACTGACTTTGTGAGACTTGTATAACACCCACCTTGTAGTCTACCAGCGATATAAATATGTGTACTGGCATATCGCAGAACGAGAAAACCCACCTCGTATAAAGATGCATAATAAAATACTTTTAAATCTTAAATGATATCTCGATGAGTTGATATAAATATGTGTACTGGCATATCGCAGAACGAGAAAACCCACCTCGTATAAAGATGCATAATAAAATACTTTTAAATTTTAAATGATATCTCGATGAGTTGATTAGGAAAAAAACACTTCACTCTGCAGGTACACACACAGGAACGCAAACGCACTCCTTTCCGTACAGTAGTTACTATGCTCATATATCGGTCATAATATTTTCTAGAAATTTACATATGTATTACGGTGGGCAGAGGGGCGGATCTAACTTCACAGATTCGGGGGTAGGGCTAAATTTAAAAAAGGAAATATATTTACTGGTACATATTTTTAGAAAATAATCTCATTATAATAATTATACAGTGTATATTATACATTACCTGTATAATAGCAAAATACCTATTACTGGAACATCTAGAATACAGAAACATGAAATGATATTTTAATAAAGATTGATTATCCCTCATGGGGAGGATTAATTAACCCATTAGGGGTCCCTTGAATCCGCCATTGGGGCGACATTGTTTGATCAGCGTTATACTAGAATCCGCGTTACACCACAATTCGCGTTGTACCCGAATCCGCGTTATACTCGAACCCATTTAAGAACGCGCAGCGCCATTAACGGTCTTTTACCGGCCTTCGTAGTTGGGTGGTTATAACATATGCTGATAAGGTCGCGGGTTCGAATCTCACCTAGGGCATATATGTTTGTGTTGCTAATTCATTTTTAGAAACAGTCTGCTGTAATTGGCACAGTGCGATACATAGACACTATGGCAATAAATAAGTAAAATAATATTAATAAATAACAAGTACAGTGTTATCCTTGAACATAGATAAATTTAGCGCGTCATTTTTGTATGTGGTTGAAAGATACAAATGTACTGAATGTATTAAAATTTAGAGTTGATTACTTTATGTATGTGGACGTTCTTATGGAATAAATTACAGGTTTCCCTCTCTTTATGCGGGGGTTGTGTTCCAGGAAAGTGACGCATAAAGCGAAATCGCATAAACGGAACCCATATTTAAATGTAAAAGATAGGGATACGTTCCACAAGTAATCCTAACTGCCCTCCGAGACGCTCTTCTTTCGCTCCATAACGACTTCTTATGCACTAAATAAAACCATAAAACAATTAACACTGTCAATTGTACTTGCCAATAAAAGGAAGCAGACTAGCACAAGTGGTGACTGTTGTAAGTGACATAATAGTAGAGGTTTAAAGTGTTTGAGGGTTGGGTTGGCCCAACGCATGTTCTGCAGGCAAGGAGACTAAATTTCTCAAGTGTGCTAAAACAGTATCAGACGAAATCTCCGTCTCATCTCCACTCTACAATATCCACTCCACTTTCATCTCTTTTACTGTAGTATTAATACGCACAGCATGAGACAACTAGAGACTGAATGGTCGCCTTGCGGTGTGGTGGAGAACTTTCTTGCATTTGTATTGCACTGGCTGCGTAACCGCATAAGAGCGAATCAAAGACGCATAAAAAGAAATTCCGGTAACAATAGGTTTGTCGCATAATAGCGAATTTGCATAAAGCGATCCCGCAAAATGAAAGGCAAACCTGTACTACCAAAATAACGTATAAACTTTGGAAGCAGTCAATTTTGTGTTATATTTTTGAACTGTTTCCTATCCGCCTCTGTAAATTTTTTAAAACTCAAACTTCTCAAGAATAAGTGGCATCAATATGGAAATGTACGATCAGAACTTCAACTTTCTATCTTACCTGTATATCATTCAAAGTTCAAATCTAAAGAAAAACAAACGGCAACAGTAGAGATATGTACACTCCAAGTTTCATCTCTCTATCGTTTACGGGTTCGTCAAAATTTCAATTTAAGCAAGTGCGCAGACAGACGGACGGACAGACCGATAGATAGGCGTCAAAGTGAAAGTATAAGCGGATTAAAAAAGAAGCACGCTAAAACTAAACAAAATCATTTCTCCACCACGCCATAAATCAACGTAATCTCCAACCTTAGAAAACGTCGAACCTTACCTTGTGTGTTTACCTTCTTCGTTTCTTACGACGAGGCAACTCGTGAAGATCTTGCCGCATACGACGTAACCTCGATTTCTGCTCCACTCCCGAAGAATCTTTGGCGAAAGAAAATTTTTTATTATTCAAGAATTTCATCGAGGCCAAAACGTAGTTGTAACAGAAATACACAAATCATTAACTTTTTTCGGATTCGAATGAAAAATAACACGATTTTCGGCACTTTACGCTCGTATTAAAAATGTCGCTTCGGCACACTCACCCTCGTCCGCCGCGCGCTCGTTTTATTCCGCCCGTCCTCATCTTTCACGGCATCGAAGCTTCCCGACAGAGAGTGTTCGAAATTTGCCTTCAAGGACGCGTTCACCTCGACGGCGACCGCTTCGTCGTTGCAAAAGGAAGACAAATGTAATGAAAGAGCCGCTGATGTAGACGATAAATTGTGGTTTAAAAAATGGTAAAACAATGTTAAAATTTATTTGTAATAGTATGAGTAGTCTGAAATAATATTATAAAAGAATTATATAGACGAAAATCCTATAAAACTTCCTCAACAAGACAATACTGAATCGAATGGCGGGATAAAGATATCTCTAGCTGCTTTTGTTTACGAGTTTTTGCGTGTGACAGACAGACAAACGAATCACAAGATAACGTGAACAACAAGACAATACTAACTCGATTGCCGTAAGAACGAAGTCTCAATTATTATTCTTTCATCTGGTCATTTCCAAGACAGACGTCCAGAAATTTTCCTCCGTTGGTGCACTTGAAAGGTAAGGGGGTAGCGGTTTTATTTTTCCAGATTCCGCACCATAAGCATTGGCTCTTAGTAAAGTTCGAAAGCGCGTCTGAAGATATTGCATATTCGTCAAATTAGCCATCGTTTTTGCGAATTCTTCTTCACTGTCTCTGAAGATTGTCACGTCATATGCGTGTATAGAGACTTACAAAGCCCTTCTCGGCAACACCTGGTAGTTTCATGCCAAATATTCACCTTTCAATTATACTGATGAAGCGATACAGGGAAAGAATATTTGACCCGAAAGTGGGCAACCCTGCCGAATTCCTCGATTGAGTGCAATGTGTGCAGTTAGAAAATTAGAAAATCTAACTATACAATAAGAGTCATTGTACAGTTGTCTCAACAATCCGGTCAACTTTATCCCAAAAACAAAAAAATATGTATAAGGGCGACAATTGTGCGTATCAACGAGAGTGGCAGATTTCCCTGTGCAATACGGTTGTGCGTACGAAGGGCTTTCTCCACGGGAGGTAGAGAGGGTCGGTGTAGAGGTCGAAGAATTGCTGGAGGGGTTTGCGGCAGTTATGATGGTATTTGGTTTGGTTGTCTTTTGCGATACTGGGTCGGGTATAGGAATGATCTAGGGTTCTCTGTCCGAGGGAGGAGGAGGGGGGTGTCGGGGCAGTTCCTCGCCACGTGCCCTATCACCTTGCAATTAAAGCATCGCATTCCCTCGAATTCGAGGAAAATCTTGTGCGGAGTGTTGTCCAATTCTATTACAAGGGAATGTGGGAGAACAACCTATTCCCTTCGGAGGACGTAGACTTACTTGCCTTCGAAATTCCCTACGTGGCCCGATCATTTCAATTAAATCGCTGTTTTGCCCCTCTGGTAGAAGGTTGGAAATGTGTAGGCGTTCAGTGGCCAATGTTCTCGCAGGTTTAAATTCTCCTATACCTCCATGTTGGGTAGCTGGCTCCAGATATTTGTTATTCGCTGAGTGCCGAACATCGTGATCACTCGCCAAGTAAGGAGTAAATATTTTCCTCTCTACTTGCAGCTGACTCCACACTAATCGTCCATCGCCTAATACCAAATATTCGTATTGACTTGTGGGAAAGGATGTAAATGTTCGAAGTACTGAAATTTTGCCGATGGATTTGGACGGCGAAGACAACTTTTGTCACTTCAAGTGGCGCTTTTGTTGTCATTAGCTGCGCCTATTTGAAAATGAAGATGGAAAAGAAGAAACTGCGGACAAAAAGACACTGCGATAAAATCGACGAATGAAGCCTTTCCTTTTTGGAGCCCCATAATAAATGACAAGGAGAAAATAACTGTAAAAATTTCAATTTCTGATGATGACTAGATCATAGTTGAAACCGGTCGCTTTTGGGTTTTCCTGTATAAAATGGAATTTGTACATAGTTATTCTCTCCTTTTCATTTATACACTTGACGACTGACTGACAGCGCTTAGTACTGGTTCGGAAGATGCAATGCTGCCAGATCCGAGGATATATCCCGAAAACGGAAAATTCTCACGATCTGGCATCAATGCGGAGAGATATTCGTCTTTCGGCGAATAGCGATAGTGTGGATGGGTTAAAAACATCGCAAATGGCCGAATATTCGTACCTTTGACTAGTGCTCTTTTACCGACTCTTGAAGGAAAATAATCGTGGCTCGCCGAGTGACGAACATTGGTACTCGTTCCATCGACACTATTAGATATTTGGCGAGTGACGAATATTCGTGGCTCGGCATACGGCGGATAACGAATGTCTGGAGAAAAACATCGGCCAAATATTCAGATTTGAAGTAAACGCATACGCGACCCATCGATAGCAGAGAGGCATGAGTAATATGCTTGCCTCCATCAAGGATGTCGCCTACTGCGTACACGTAGTCCACTACGGGAACGTTATTTTTTGCCGAGAGGATGATAGCCATTTTCTTAGATGGTCAAGTTTTTTAAGAAAAGAATTTCTTCGGCTGCGTCGCAATGACGCTTTTAGCGGCCGTGTTCGTCTGCGAGACGGTCGGTTGATCACAGGTTAATCGATGCATAGTAGACTTGCGTGTGTTGATTATAGATGCATACGACGATTTTTTGGATGGTCCAGGTTGAGGCTCCGGATTGTTCGCTTCTCTTGGAGCAACTGTAGGGTTCTTTTCCTATTTGCTGCACTCTTTGGCAGCGGTTGTAGGGTTCCGGTTCTTTATGAATACGTCATCAGGTACGAATCTTGATTTCTCTACGGTAAATTTTCCATTTGTCTGCTTGAGGGTATGTATGGTCTCCTCAAAGCAATGAGCTCTGAGAGGGGTAGGTAATCAATCGATGGAAGCAAATCGCGAAATCGGCTGTATTAAAAAAATCCGAAAAAGATCGCTGCAGTCCACGTCCCGACCGATGGTCGCGGGGGGAGAGAGAAATCGGGAAGGAGAGGCAGCGAGGCCTCCCCTCTCGAAAGGCCCATCGCTGGCCGACCCTTGCCGAGGTGGAGAGGAGACCCCGGCGATAAGTGCCTCCCCACCCGCCAAGCGGAGAGAGAGCCCTCGATAAAAGACAGAACACGATCGACGCAAGGAACAAGCAAAGAGACAGGAACAACAGAAACAGCAATAACAGCGAAACTAACAAGAGTAGTAACAAGTAACTTAGTAAAAACAACAATAATGTAATAAAAAACACTTCGCCACCTGAAAGCCGGATGGAAATCCGAAGGGAGCAAGCACACTTTAACCGTGGTCAAATCGGAGAGCGGAAAGAAGCGTCCGATCAGGTCCACGCCCGATGCATGTGTGCGCGCGAGGGTGCGTACATGTGCGACGGTGTGCGCGCGCGCGTCAGTATGTACGCGCGAGAGTATTTGTACGATGGTGTGTGCGAGGGTGCGTGCGTGTGCGACGGTGTGCGCGCACGTAAGTGTACGTGGGCGCACGAGAGAGCTTGTGTGCGTGCGAGGGAGGGTTAATACTTGATGATGACTCTGTGAGTGAGTGGTCATTTTTATTTTTCGTAGAGGAATTTGTACAGTATTTCAATAATCTTGTTTTTACATTTTTAGTTTTTTATACCGAAATAATTACTCTGACAATATTACAACAAAACGTTTATCAAAAAAGGAAATAAAAATTAAAAATTTCGCCCCATTCTGCTGGCCACTAAACTACCGCAAGAAAACGTGCACATCGAGATAGAATACTGAATCTATTGTCGAAAAACGTAGTCTCTATGTGCTTTCGTTTAGGAAGAGTAAGCGCATCAGACAGACAGACAAACAAACAGACGGTCAAACCGAGAAATGTTGCACAACGAGATGGAATATTGAATCGATTGTCGAAAAAACGACATCTCTAACTGCTTCCGTTTAGGAGCTAGCGTAACAGACAGATAAACGGCCAAACGGACTTCCACAAGAAAACGTGCACAGCTAGACAGAATACTAAATCAATGGAAGAAAAAGCAATTCGTTTATGAGGAACAGGTGCGTCAGACAGAGGGACAAACCGATCGCAGAAGGGGATTTTTTTATAAACCGCTAAAAAATATCAGTTAATACTAAATAATATAAAGTGACATTTGAGAAAGAATCCTGTACTTGATCGGAAATCGAACCCGGGTCTCCCCACTTACCAGAAAGGTGTTTTAACCGACTAAGCTATCAAGCTATCTATAATGTAACCTAAAAACTATTTAAAAGGTTAAGCATTTTTCTAATTAATATTTCTTATATTTGGTATATATATATGGTATATATGTTGATCCGTCCTCCACAAGTGTGGCGAACCTCAAAATCCTGGTTTAGGAGAATTCAGCGGACAGGCGGGCAAACCGAACTTATAAGCGGATTAAAAAAACAGCTATCAATATATATATACACACATACATACATACATACACACACAAGTGATAATCGTGACGAAAAGCAAATATAATCGGACGAAAGACGTACCTCTCGCCCAATCTAAGACGATCAAGCTCTTGATGTTGCGTTCCCGTACGCAGGTGACGTTCCCAAGGACCGCTTTGGCGGTTGCCGGCAAGAGAAAATTAGCGATTAAAACACGGATGAAAAAGCCTCGGGAGAACATGGTCTTGGCTAAGCGGAGTAGAGAGTGATTCTGCAGGAAGTGAAGAGCGGTAAACCAGTGCGCGACAAGCGTTGGACGGCGACAACGACGACGAGGAATGAGACATAAATCGAAAAAAATTGACGGTCAGAAAAATAAAAGAATGCGCTTTAAGGATGGAGAAAATCGAGTTCAATGGTGAAAATCTTTTTCGTCACGGGCAGCAGGTCTTAATTTTGCAAGAGATTTTTTTTTTAAATGTAGGCGGCGATGCATAATCAGTGGTAGCGGCTTACATGGCGGTTAGCGAGACTTACCAAAGTGAATTATTTAGTTTGGAATTGAAAAATCGATTTTCAAGTCTCGTACGCCTAGCAGATTCATCCGCTAAATGCATGGGACTGAGGGAAGAATTTGCTTGCATAGATAATACCAAAGAGTTCAGAAACGGCGTGCAAGTGATGATACTCAAACCGCACACGGCCAAAAACACATTAAATAAATTGATGAATTAAAACACAAGTCGAAAAGTGTTAATCTAAAATTAAGGAATAATCGCATCATCATGCCCTTTCATCGAACCATTCTGTCTACAAAAAGGTTTAGATGAGTCTCCTCATAAAAGTTCAACCGCAATTCAATTTTTTTGCAGAGTAGACGATGGGCAGGTGGATAAACCGCGAGGAACCGAATGACATTTTTCAAATCAGAAATTGCTTAAAGTACGTCCACGTTTCTCCAAAGAGTTTTATATTTCTAGGAATTTTGGTGGTGCCCAGATTTCTAATGCCAACAAACCCATCAATAAGGCCGGCCAAAAGGTGTTTACAAAAACCAAAATCTCTCCGCCAAAGGAATTCGAAATAAGCAAAATTATTGAATAACGGAGACGTTGTGAGATGGCATCCACTATCAATGCGACGGGGCGGAGAAGGGTTGAAGGAGGCGAATCGTAGATGGAGAGGACATGAATATGTATATGGACGAGTGGAGTGGAATCTTAAGAGATTCGGAAGATGCGAGATAGAGTGAGTTTCAAATTGGAGGAAATGAAGAATGCGAGGAGAGAGGGAAAGTAGAGAGCAACGAAAGGACGGAGAAATGAGACAAGAGGGAGGAGAAGGGAAATAAGAGGAAGGGGAGAAGGGAAATAAGAGAAAGAGAAGGGAAATAAGAGGAAGACGAGAAGAAAAATATGAAAATGAGAAGGGAAATAATAGAAAGGGAAGAAGGGAAATAAGAAGAGGTGAAGGGGAATAAGAGAAAGAGGAGAAGGGTAGTAAGAGAAAGAGGAGAAGGGTAATATGAGGAATGGGAGAAGGGATATAAGAGGAAGGGGGAAGGGAAATGAAAGGAAGAGAAGGGAAATAAGAGGAAGAAGGAAGGAAATTTAATGGAAAATGAAGGGAGTGGAGAAGCGAATTGGGAACGAATCTGAGTTTGGGACGAGTTATTCATTAGGTAAGTATGTTGCATTTTTCAAGGACAAAATTTCTCCTGTTCTCCGTAGCTAAGGCAATTGGAGATGTGTTATTATAAAGTGATATAACCTAGACGAGGATTTGCTATTTTTCTTCTTTTATATTCTTTTATCGAAAACCTCCAGGACTGGCTACTAAGTAAACAAGTTGAGGAAAACAAAATTCTAGAAATACTCACATTGACAAACTTATGCATGGAACAAAATTACTTCGTTTTTAACAATAAGTTCTATAAACAAATTAATGGAACATCAATGGGCAATCCTCTCTCACCACTTATAGCAAATATTTTTCTTTATTCTTTTGAGCAACGCTGTAAAAATACGTTAAACTATTTCCCCAACACATGGTGCAGGTACGTTGATGACATTTTTGCCATTTTTACACAAAACTCTATAACATTAACACCTTCGTCCAAGAACTCAACTCATTTCACAACTCTATAAACTTCACCTTTGAAATCGAAGAAAATAAGTCTTTACGTTTTCTTGACATTATGATCATTAATAATAATGGACGACTAGAATTTGACGTGTACAGGAAACCGACCCATACCAACAATTATATTAAGAAAGACTCCAATCACCCTTACAAACAAAAGATCGCGGCTTTCAACCATATGGTACATAGACTATTGACGACACCGCTAAATAAAAAACGTTTCGACAAAGAAGTAAAATATATTAAAAACGCGGCCCTGGAAAACGGGTACACACACGAATTGATAGACAACATTATTAACAAGCAATCCAAAACATTAGACAAGAAGACAAGTACTACGCTTGCTCTAAGTGACGATAGGAAGAAAAAATTTATTTCACTCCCCTTCCATCCAACCCTAAACAAAGGGCTAACAAAAATTTTTCATAACGCAAATTATACATTAACGTTTCACAATACAAATAACATTAAAAATTTATTAGGGAATCCTAAAGACAAAATACCCACATTAGAAAAATCCGGCATATATCAAGTGTTGTGCCCCACATGCGACATGTCTTACATTGGCCAAACGAAAAGAAATATTTCCATCAGATTCAAAGAACATTTAGCGCACTACAGACATGGACGCTTTGAAAAATCGGCCGTCGCGAAACACATTTTAAAATATAACCACCCATTAGACACAAATAGTCTCAAACTGCTTAAACAAGTCCCAAATACCAAACTCGATGCGACAGAAAGCTTACACATTCATAAATACAGACACACCCTGATGAATAATGAGTTAGGGGTAATAAACAGCGATCATTTTAAACTGACCTCTCCCCCTTTTTCTCCCATCACCTACGTCATCTAGGTCTCCCCCCTTTTTCCTACCCTCCTTCCCCCCCCTGCCCACCAACCAGGTATAAATACATACACACAGCCCTGGACATCCACTTGAGAGCGTGCCACTGGTCTTGGTTTCAGTCGCCCTCTCTCAAGTCCCCCTTTCCCCTTTTTAACCCCTGATGATGGTTACTTTGTAGCCGAAATACGTATTGGGTTTTTATACGGGTTCATCTGTTTTTATCCGGCCTTTTAACCGGGTTTTATCAGTTTGACTGGCTTTGGAGAATTTCCTTCGCTTATATTTTATATATTTGCCAGTGTAGCTCGCTCTCTTTTACTTAGGTGTTTAATTATTGGATTATTCTGAAATATCGACGGGCCAACTTAGGAAATACCGGAAATTGGTTATTTAAATTTATCGAGATGGTTCGTAGACGCACGCGATAGGTTCTGTTTGTCATACCGACGATTCATATCCGATAGAAGCTTTTTCTCTTTCTTCATTTCACATGAGGTGCTGCTTTTAAGGATAACTGTGCATGGGATAGCGCTCTTATCCTGTGTACCCTCAAGGCTCTCCGGATATCATGTATATGCGGATGAAAATTTACGGCGATTCGTAGGCAAATCCCCACGCTAAAATTTGCATAGGCAAATGAGCAGCGAAAAATAACCACGTCGTGGGATTTAGCCGGCGGGACGATGATGGGAGGGAACGGATTAGATGAAGTTGCTGAGATAGATTACGATGGAAAGGAAACCTTAGGGAAGGGATGTTCTATCTATGACGCATGCACATCTTGCGGATCATCGGCCTTCCGAAAGTGGCGAATGGCGCTTACAACTACACAGATGTATGTATGTATGTATTGTATATGTATGTACATTAAGGTGTCTAAGTTTTCAGGAAGCCAAGGAGGGACATTTTCAAATATATTAAGGTGTCTAAGTTTTCAGGAAGCCAAGGAGGGACATTTACAAATATTTGCCGACTATAAGGAGGGACAGATTACAGTGGCTTGTTTGTGGTGCATTTATCGACGAGTCAGCCTTAGATAGATAGAAGCAATAGACATCAGATAGTTTGGTGTGACCAGTTCCGGACGATATAAATGACAATTTGGGATATTAATCAAGATTTTTGAAAAAGCGGGACACAAGTTGTGACATTTAACAAGGAGGGACGAGTGATGAAAAGGAGAGACTGTCTCTCCAAATTTGGGACGGTTGATCACCCAAGTGTACGTTTATATTTATGTCGCTCGTCGCCCTTGTCGGCCCGAAAGTCAATGCCATAGCCTAGTGGTTTCCAAACTGCGAAACGCGATGGGTAGGTCGGGAAGGGGGGGGGGGGCGGTTAGGGAGGGGCGCAAAGGATTTCTCATGTTTACTTTCCGTTTAACCATCCTAATCTTGGAGCCTACAATATGCAGCAGCCAAATTCTAGCCCTCAATTGGCTAGGACGTATCGTTTGCGTCCATGTTTTCTCTTAATGGTAATTTTATGGCCAGTAGTTATTGTTTATGAACTGTAATTGAACACGGGATAGAGGGGGGCGCGAAGATAGTTTTCTTAGGTGAGGTGGGCGGCGCCTTTGTAATGTTTGGAAGCCGCTGCTTCACCCTTTCCGCTGCTTAAATCGTATTAATTCAGAGAGATTATAAATGATCCTTACAATCGAAGAAGTTATTATAAAAAACTAACACACTTACAGTAAAAGTAAGCTATATAATAAAGAAAAACTTTTGAAATTTTTTTTTCAAGTTATGTATTTAATTTCAATAAGTGATCCGTTTCTGGCTCTGGAGGCATCAAAATTATATTCTCTTTTCTGCCATAAATTATGTAGCATATCATGGTGAACTTTCCCAACAGTCTCACATATCCTTTCCTTCCAATTATCCAAAGTTGTTGGCATTAGTGGAACATAAACTTCATTTTTGACATATCCCCAGAGGAAAAGGTGAAAGGGAATTAGATCGAGCAAACGACCCGGCCAAGGACTGGGTCCTCCGCGCCCGAGCCAGCGATCGGACAATTGCTCATTCAGGAGTACTAAGAAAGCGGCAATCAACAAAACTATTTTAAAATTTCTTTGCATGCGTAGCTTGATATTTACTGAGTATTTGTTAGTTTTTCATAATACATTTTTCAAATCGGGAAGATCATTTATAATCACATTGTGTGTTAATGACAGACGTAGACAATAATGGGAAAATTAATTTATTTTTTCTGTGTAAGTGGCATGCAACAATAACAACTGATCCGATTAAACAATCTTTTAGAACTGGGTATTTACTTAGGTGTGTGTGCGTTCGTCGAGTTGGCTCACAATTTCGCTCTGTGTAACCTAAGGAAACGTGAGGAGAGTAATTTAATACCAAATTACGTTACCTTCACATGACCGTATAAAACCCATAAAAATAATATACGATATTTGAATACGCATGATTAATTGGATATAATTACCTGCATATGCATGGCCATAATTACAAAAATTAGATTGGGTTTACAACGACTCTTTAGTTTGATGAAAAATTAGTATTAGCGGCAAACGATATAACTACTTTTAAATGGTATAAATTGTGAAGGAGTCAAAAACATTGTTTTTAATGGCGATAAAATAGTTAAATTACAGTTAAACACTTACTTATATAGTTATTCTAATTGAGAAATGGAAAACGTTTAATTAATTAAGTTTCTGTTTAAATAAGTAAACGCAAATCTAGTAATAAACTTAAAACATTTTCATAATCAAAGAGTTATTTGTTGCTAAATAATCAAAACAAAAACGACATTGCGTTAACCAATTAAAAATAAATTACAACAAAGATCCCTATTAACCAGTTAACAACATTAGACTGGAGAATTCGACCATAATGAGATTTGCGATGGTAGTTAAAATTTTTCACTGTAAAAACCTGAAAAATTGGCATTTTCTTCGATTATGAGGATCATTTCGGAAAAGACACGTTCTCATAGAAATAAAAATATATCTTTCCAACGTTTTGCATATAAATGCAGGTCGTGGTTTCATGTCCCGATTTCAACCAGGTTTTAAAGGCAGATATAAAATATGCCGCACTTATTCCAGTTAACTTTGCACCCATTTTACTTTCCAGAATTTATAAGCGCCTTGAATTTACGAACGGTTTGTTATAAATAAAAAGTCAGATGCAGCGATTAATAAAGGATGATATTAAATCGATAATGATGACAAAAAGTAGTACGACAGCGCGGAACGAGGACGATACTAGGGCAATATAATTTGTTTCTGAATCTTGTGTCTCTGGCGTTACACATAATCACCTGGGTGATGTAAGCGTCCCCTCTTCTCATGTTATAGTAGGTGATTTTGGTGAATACTTTTCTAGATATACAACAGTAATGATGATACCGATATGATCCAGTTCTGCAAAATATTCCACCTTGAAAATTCCTACGCTTGAGGAAAAAATTGTTAAGAATTATCATCCACCGATTTGCTTACAGCACGAGACCGAAAAGTTGGCTTTAACTGAGTCGATTTCATTACAGCGCTTCATGTATCACCATACGGTCTTCAGCAAGCATATCCTTAATCCTTCTCGTGTTCTTTCCCATCATCAATCACGAAAAACTAATAGCTTTGTCGCTTTTTTAAGCCAACATTTTCTTTGTACTAGTTCTAATGTTCTAGTGATAATATCGAGATTTTTCCCTCTCCCTGTACACAGTTCAATTACAAAGACCTATTGTCTTTTATTTATAATAAAAGTACCTACATAATTATTTTAATGATTACAATGAGTTATAGAGTCTGGATACAGAGTGGGGTACTTCTGCGTAATTTCATCAAAAAGAAAATTCTCCAAAACGTTTATTAGAGTTTTGATAACAAAATTATCTCTTGCGTGTATGTCATCACAACTATTTCTGTAGTCTAAAACTTAATGTGAAAATATAAAAAAAATATTGTAAAAGCCCATAAAAATAAGATAAAACCAAATTTAATATACTTATTTTTTGGTTACTTTTTTAATTGGAAGATATAATTACTTTGAAAAATTAAGGTTTTTATTGAAATAAAAAATAACTTGATCAAATGTCCTTATTGTGCATGCAAAAGCTGCCGATGCAGAATTTTCATCTTCCTCCTGGACAACACTTCGGCAGTGTATCAATTAGGATTTAGCAGCCATCGGTTAGTTAAATAAATCACGCTTTATCTGAAATTCAATGTCCAATTCAGTTGCGACATATTATTTACGCATCTTAAAGCAGTAAATCTTATCGCGACCCCCTTAACACCCTCCATCACTCAATAAATATTAAAGATAATGTTAGTGTAAAAATGCCATAAACATCTATTTTATTGGCACAAAATTTATTAAAATATAAATATAACTGTGCATAAAATTAGAAAGTGAAACAAAAATATTCCATCTTCACCACTCTCTAAAAACTTTTCTTGAACCCTCAAGGGGTCACGAACACCAGAGCCAATGGTCTAAGACAGGGGTTGGCAACCTATTTGACAAGAAGAGCCATTTTTAAAAAAATTGTGTAAAATCCAACGTACTAAGAGCCACAAAGCATGTTAATTAGAAATACGCATCAAATGCAGTAAAACTATATTTAATGACATCTATTTTAAATTTATCTTGAAAGCCACCGCACTTTGTTGTGCAGAAGAAGGTCCGCATACTGACTGTTGACTCCTTCGGGAAAGTCACAGAACTGCCTGTGATTGAAGCCTTTTGACATAATTTTGTTGGCTATCCGAATTACTACGTTCATTACTTCTGTGATCTCAGGTGGAAAATGTGGTGCACAGAGTGTCTCTTGGTGGATTATGCAGTGAAACGAAATCACATTATGGTCAAGCGTATTCTGCAGAAGTGAAACAAATCCCTTATTTACCCCTTTCATATTCGGTGCCCCATCCGTTGCGACTGAGATAATATTGCAAATGTTTATCTCTTTTTCTTTAAACAGTCAGCAAAAGCTGGTATAATATCTTCTCCTCTTGTTTTGCCCATGAGGGGCAGTAATTCAATAAGCTCCTCTTGGGGTCCTTCAGAATTAGCATATCTCGCCATGAGAATGACTTGTGCAATGTCATCGACATCGCACGACTCGTCACAAGAAATAGAGAATCCTGTAAGTGATTGAATGTCTTTTATCTGCTGGGTACTGATATCAGGGGCCATTTTTATCGTTCTGTCCCAGACAGAACGATAAAACGACAACGGCATATCCCTAAGTTTCTTAACAATTTCCTCTCTGTTTCTTAAATCACAATACAGGTCCTCCGATATTTTAATAAAGCACTCTTTTATATATTCGCCATCCGCAAACGGCTTACCTCGTTTGAATAACTACAAAACTTACGGCAGTTGTACTACTTGGTTATTTCACCCATTTAGTGTACAAGCTTTTACTTTTGGCTGCTTTGTTCTTCAACTCATTCACAGCTTTCTTTCTATAATTTCCAAATGGATATTTTTCTGCGAAGTTAATGAGCTTTTTTATAAAATGTCTCTCAAGATGTATTTTTATAGTTGGCGAATTCTGTATTGCAAATTAGACATGAAGGTAAACCATCGGAACTCATAATGAATGTGTAGGATTCTGTCCATTCATTTTTAAACTCCCGGTGTTCATCTTCTATTTTCCTCTTTTTTGTAAACATTGTCATTTCAGAATGTAACTTAAATTTTAGTTAATTTAAATTAGCCCTAAAAGAAATCTAAATACGTTAAATTTAAGCTTGAAAGTTGTAAATCTATAATGAAGAGACATATTTTGAGAATCTATCTAAAATTCGAGTAAGCGTAAAACTACTTCGTCTGAGTAAAAATGAAATTAAAAATTATTTTAAATATATTCCTAGGGTAGGAAATTAAAAGGAGCATGAAAACTTGATAGTATCTGAAATACTTAGGAAAAATAAGGATGTTGAAGAAAAAACAATTCAACTCTGATGAATCCTGGATTAATACCGGTCCAACAATAAAAAGTACGAAGAGATATATAACTCCAAGATTTCCTTGTAGGATTATTCACAGACTTTAACACATCCAAATGAGCGATGTTCACGGTTAGTTTTCATACTGGCAATGACTGTGCAAGATGAAAAGGAGCCTCTCACAATCAAGAAACTTTACTCAAGCACGTTTAAACCTGAGATCCCAAAATTTGGTTCTGTGATATAAAAAAATACGGCTATCGGTGAAAAAATATGATGCTACATTGTTTTTATCCGACTGTGACTTACAGAGTATAAAAACCTCGTAGTAAACATTTCACTACAAAGTAGCAATTTACCGTCTGGTGACCTATCTTATCAACCGAGACCGTCAATGTCGCGGGTGAGTGGGCGTCGGGAGTCGCAGGTCATTACTCAAACAGCCGCATGCGGCTCAGGAGCCGCGGGTTGCCGACCCCTGGTCTAAGATATGAATTATTTAAAAATTTTATACACTCAAGGGATATATAAAACATCAAAAAAATAGCAGAAACGCCCGACTTTGCTCGTGAAAGTTTTCTTTTAAGTTTCATACGATTTTTATTATTTATTATTTTTATTGATATATCACTTTTGATGTCATATTACAATAATATTAATGCAACAAATTTTGAAATTTACTTACTTTTGCTGTTGGGTAGCCCAAGTTTTGAATATATTGTATTGTAAAGTATTAATATAATTACGCATTAACGTCTTACTTAATATTCACATGGATAGGTGCACCAAAGCCATTAAAGCAACAATAAAATTATGTGGATTATGTCAATACTATTAGTCGAAACGTAAACAATAAACAAAATCTTGGTCACCGAACAAATGTAAGTAGATGTATAGATTTATGTTGCGATAAATCTTTCAATGTTAATGGTGAAAGATAACAATGTTCTAATATTACTTAAAATCATTTTACTCACTTGAAAAGTATTCATAGACTATATTTAGGCATGAATCCATTTGCATCCTTTATCTTGGCGTTGGCTATTCTTCCTCTACGGCGCGCCACGGCGTGGATTTCCCTTGCGTTAATCTTTACATGGCTATCTCCCTTTGAAGAGGACAACAAGAAATTTAACTTTGTTGCCGCCTGGAAAATGCTCATCTAAACCGATAATTTGCACTCAAAGAAAACTTTCGAGCAATTTAGCATGTAAAACATGAACAGAATTAAAATATTCAGTCTTTCGTGCGTAAAATAAGCCATTTTTGTGATCGTAAGTTAATATTTACGTATATTTATATCCACATCAGTGAAGGGCTGCATGACATTTTCCATGCATTCTTATGGAAATAGTATTTTGTTGATTCCATGGGGTATAAGAGACCCCACGGTCTGCAAACCTAGACCAAGTTCTTCCTTTGGTCTAGGGGATGGCCCATGAAACTTTTGAATTTGATAGCTTCAACGGTGTACAAATGTATAAAGAAAATACATACATACGAACATACTAAAATATTTATAAGATTTAAAATTTGGCAGTGAGCGAAAAAAGGATACTTAAATATCTATATTTAAAGGGTTTTTATAAGGTCTTATAACAACCAAATAAAATACATGAACATCCCACAATTTCACAAAATATATATTTTGTAGAAACAAAGAAGTTTTCAGTCTAAATTCACGAGACACTATGGTTTAAAGTTCACTTCATTGCCTTATGTAAGCTCGTTAAAGAGCGTACGAAGACGAAACACATTAAAACCGTTAATAATATGGCAACATCAAACTAGGCTTCTAAAAATATTCGTAAACCAAGCTGTTAAGAATAGCAACAAAAAAAATTACCTGTTTTAGCAATAATTTTTATGAACCGGTAATTATAGATGATTATTCGCACCTTCGGAACTATCTAAAATGCTTTGCATAACATTTTAATATGCAAAGCTCTGTTAACATACGTAACGTTACTCCAGAAATTGATGAAAAACCTAAAAATTTCATAAGAAGATAATCCCGCGTAATTTGGGAAAACATAATAATAACGGAATTTTCTATAAGAAATTATAGATTTATGTAGAATGCGTTTTATGTGGAATAAGCCGCGGAATCCCAAGCGAGAATTTATCGGCATTCATAATGCATCGTGATGCAGGCAATTTGGAATTTTACGCGAAGATATAAAGGGTGGCTATAATATATTCACTGCATTACAAGCATCCGTGCAACGCAAACTACAAGAGATATTGGAAAGCTGTTTGTTTGATTTGAAAGAACAACTCAAAGAGTTTAGTTACGCATTAACAACCTTCACGTGGTCACCATTTGCAGCACGCAGGAAGTCCAAACTTTATTCTGTTTCAAGCTGAGTGATTTCTAGCATCTGGGGCGTAATAGAAGTAACTGCATCGTTGATTCGCGCTCACATTTCATCCAGATCTGCAACTTTAGTGCAAAAGACTTTACATAATCCCAGAGGAAAAATCCATTTGGATGATATTCAGAGAGCAAGGGAGCCAAGAAATTGGTCCTTCGTGTGCAATCCATGGGCCAGGAAAATGTTCGTTGAGAAATCTTCGGACCTCCAGGCCCCAATATGGTCGATTGGTGTATTGTTGAAAAAATAAACTCTTTGAGCTCTTATTTCATATGAAACAAACAGTTTTCCAACATCTCTTGTAGTTTATCTTGTGCGGACGTTTTTAATTTGGTAAATAAATTATGGTCACCCTGTATAAGAAATCGTGCAAAATTATCGCTTCAACCCGCAAGCATCAATGGCGAACTCTGTCTCAGATTTTGAATACGACGACGCCAATTAAAAGCAGAGGCTGGGAATTTTTTCGAAACCGCATACATGTATGAAAATTTTAAAGTGAAAAAATACTCGCCTTTTTAGCATTTGCTGAGGATGTTCTATTAGACCAGGGGTCGGCAACCTTTTCTGAATGGCGGGCCACATTCGTAATTGTGAATGCTTCGGAGGGCCGCATTGGAAGTCACGAGAGCTTCGGCGGGCCGGAGAATTGTTTACATCAGATGTTAACTAGAGAATTTGTGGTCTCATACAAGTGAAAATCAATACCAAATAATCTAATAGCATTAAAACTTCATCAGAAAAGGTTTTTTTACAGAAAAAATATGAAATCATTTATATTAAATTTCACCAATCACTTTTTAATCACAGCTTCGCGGGCCGCATGTGGCCCGCGGGCCGTAGGTTGCCGACCCCTGTATTAGACTGTTGTTACTCATGCAGAATCCGCCGCGCGACCTGGCCGCTTCGAGCTCGGTCAGACTGAGTTGATGGTAGCGATCCTTTGAAAAGATTTGACATCGATATACCTGCAGCAAGAATGCAATTTTTTTTACTAATTATCCGCAGTTACACATAAAAGAGTGCTAATGAAGCATATATTATATCCACTAACGGTTAAAATTTATGGGCATATTACAGTTTCAATGATTTTCGAGCGTCTCTTAAGAGGTCAAGTTCGTTCAGGATATCTTTATTACAAATCCTAATTTAACTATGCGTTTTCAAGACGAATCATTTCTATACCCTGTCACACAAACCGAGTTCCTCCGACTGAAAACATCGGAAACGATTCAACGGGAATATTTTAACCGCAAAAGCAATACAAGAATAATTTCGTCCAAGGACATTCACATTCGAACGAAATTCTCAAAAACAAAGGTTTAATGATATATGAAAGTTAACGAAGCATCACAAGACAACTAACGGGAGTCGTTGAATAAAAAAATATGACTATACGTTTACTTACGGTATCAGTCGCTTCATTCTTCCATTAGAAGATTATCCTCGTCTGTCGTGAAAACTCTCTCAGCGCCATGTCATGCATTACCTCCAGATTCACAGTAAAACTTGGAAAATCGCACGCGTGCCTTCTGCTCTCCACAGCTCCCTCTGAAGAACGCGAATGCGGTGAAAAACGCCCGAGGTTACTTTCCCATGCCCTCGGAAAGGTCCGACGCAAAATAGGAGGTTTACTAAAGGTCAGATGGGAAAGGTAACATTTCGACACCGGCATCTTCAAACTTACAACGACGTTCGAACGCACTTTTGCTGTGATGCCATGTCGGTTGATGTTCGCAACGCCAATTTTACTTCGCCAGATTGTCTGTAATTGTCTTTATTTAGAAATTTTCAATGAAAAATTTCACACGGTGTAGCAAAGCGCGACATTCAAAGCAGTGCACCATTCTTTTTCTTTATTTTTATTTGGAAGAGTTTGTTATGCACATCTCGATTTCTGCGGGTTATGTGTTCGAGGTCTCACGCAGTTGCATAGAAATTATTGCTATAATTTTCAATGTCCTCGTCAATAAATATAAATTATTCGCGTCCGCCGATCGCGGCGCACTTTCTGTTCGCTAGAGCCCATGAAATCCAGCGCTATTTCCTCTCAAAAACAAAATAAGTGCATCTGATGTGGCCATCACATGACTTTCTAAATACCTGTAATATTTCTAAAAATTCCAAATAGGTTAAATGATAATAAATTTTTTAAGAAACTGCGAGAAAATTTTAGTCTACAAAGAACAGAAATAAACTCAAACCATAGGCTTCTGATATTGGATATAGCCACAAAGCTCCAACAACAAAGAAAAAGGAGCGTTACAAAGACGTAATTAAGCGTCAATTGTTAGCAATAGTCGTCGGTATGTGGCGTGGTGGTGGCAGCTAAAAATATAAGATATCTCTTAAACAATGCATTATATGGAAAAATAATTCAAACAAAGATTGTAGAAAATTAAATTTCCTACAGCTTTTGTTCTAGTATATTTTTACTTATATCAAGTATTAAAGCAAATATCTAAAAATGACGGATAAGTGACAAGAGTAAACACCCACTTTCCTTTCATTTAATCACATATAAAAAATCAATATAATCAAAGGTACACGCTCAAATTGCATTCCACGCAGCCACTGAAAATCTCTACACGCCGCTGTAAGCTGTAGGTTGCGTTTTGTGACGTTTTCTCGCTAATGTTTTTACACTGATCTGCATTTCATTATTTTAACTGTTGAATCATTTCAGGCCTTAACTCATAAACAACGGGTTTTAATAAAAAATAAAAAAGGAAAAACCTCCTTATAACCAGAAAAATTAAAAAAGAAGTACACAAATTCACACGGATTTAGGGAAAAATTACTCCACGCCAGGGATAGAACAACCACACAATCTCACACACTCCTGGTTTAGGGGAACTACTCCACAGCAGGGACCCTTGTTACACATTTCGGAATCAATGATCGATCATTGATTCCGAAATGCGTGTTTAGGCATTCTTTTAAAAAAGAAGTACAATAGTGGTTTATTTGTCTGCGCGATTCATGCGCGTGTAAACAAGGGAGTAGTAGTAAACCCGGAGTGTGTGAGATTGTGGTTGTTCGGTCCCTGGCGTGGAGTAATTTTCCCCTAAATCGGTGTGTATTTGTTTATTTCTTTTTAAATTTCTATGGTTATAAGGTTTCTCCTTTTTACTTTCTCCATATACGTAGTAGTATAGGGGAAAGTATCGTATTCATGAAAAAAATCGACTTCGAAATTTCAACGGAAATACACGTTTGCAGGTCCCCTGAACACGTTTTGACCAGTTTCTCGGTGATGTATGTGTGTGTATGTGATAGCTTTTTGTGGGTGCTCTAACTCAAAAAACTATTAATCAGGTCAACGCGAAATTTTATATTTAACATTTTTATAAAAATCACAAGAACTGATTAGTTTTTGGTCAAGATCGGTCAACCGAAAGTGGGTGTTTACTCTTGCCGCATCCGTTTTTTCGAAATATTTGCTTTAATATTTGATTAATGTAAAAATGTACTGAAATAAATGTTGTAGACTATTTAATTTTCTACAAACTTTGTTTGAAACGTCTTCCCATATATATATATTGTTTAAGAGATAGGTTGGTATCTTATATTCTTAGCAGCCACCACCACGCCACCTACCGACGACTATTGTTAACCATTGACGCTTAGTTACGTCTTAATAATGCTCCTTTTTTCTTAATTGTTGGAGATTTGTGGCTATATCCAATATCAGAAGGCTATGGTTTGAGTTTATTTCTGTTCTTTGTTAAGTCTAAAATTTTCTCGGTTTCTTAAAATATTTATTATCATTTAACCTATTTGGAATTTTTACAAATATTACAGGTATGGAGAAAGTCATTTGGTGGCCACATCAGATTTTTTATTTTTTTACTTTAATTAACCATAGAGCTCCAAAATTTAATTTTCGAACGGGTTTTAAGTAATATTTAAAAGCTCATCACAATCAGAAAATAGAAAACAAGATTTTTTTCTCTTTTAACTCTGTAATATCTAATTTCCCTAAGAGATACTGATGACATAAAAATATAAAGATTATTCTTTTAAATTTTATCCATAAGTTTTGTGTGAAATAAAGGATTGAATTGGTGCCTCGATTAATCGTCTTATTTCCACGACCTTAGCACATTTTTGCTGGCGGATCTTAGTGGAACCTCCATCCTCCTCATACACTCCTTCTCTGGCGGATGATCATAAGATACTAATCAGACAAAGGAAGAGCGGCAGTAGAAATTCGTTTCGAGATTGTAGTTCGCTACGCGAGAATACATATCTCCAAAAGAAATCCGTTCCGAGGAGGCCGAATAGCGAAGCGCTGGCGCTCATTCAGTCGGTCACTTCCTCTTGACCTATAGGCAAAAGAGATCGCCCTCAGTTGATAAAAAGGAAAGGGTGTCATCAGCTGTCTCCTCTCTGTTTTGCAACGCGTCGGATGAGGACGGGCGTTCGTGATAAGGGGGTTGGAGAGAGAGTGGTCAGTGGAAATGGGATGATAGGGATGATGAGCAGGAGGGGTGGTTGGAGATGAGGTAGGGAGAAGGAGGAGGAAGGGGAGGGAAGGAGGGAGGAGGAGGAAGGAAGGGGAGGGAGGAGGAAGGAAATGGAGGGAAGGAGGGAGGAGGAGGAGTTGCGATAGGGAAGGGAAGGAGGACGGGTGGCGAGATGTTAGGGAGGGACGGAGGTGGAGGGTTGGCGATACGAGAGAAAGGATGGGTTGTGGTAGGGGTGAGAGGGAGTAGGAAGAATGACGATAGAGGAGGGAGGCGGGAGGAGGAGGAAGGATGGCGAGAGGGTCTGGAGGGCGGGGGCGGTGGGAGAGAAGAGGGAAGCAAACTTTTTTAAATTTTTGACGGTCCACGCACGAAATAGGGTCTGTTAAAACTGTGATATTCTGGACCTCTTTCGATTTTATTTTTTTCCTGTATTAAAAAAAATCCCATGCTTTTGTTTTGAAATATACGAAGAAATGTTCTCTGTAGATCGATTTTGACTGAATAAA
Source organism: Tanypteryx hageni (assembly GCA_028673005.1). NCBI lineage: Eukaryota > Metazoa > Arthropoda > Insecta > Odonata > Petaluridae > Tanypteryx > Tanypteryx hageni. Next base: position 32,044,493 of record CM054115.1, read on the forward strand.
AAAATGGCAATCTCGTTTCAGGAAAACGTTTTATAAATAACCAAAATTCTACTGGATGTTTATGAAATTTGTATGGATACGAGTACTCCTATTGCTCATTGTCAATGGAGCGAAATAGAATGCATGATGCGTTCTGCCAATTACAAATGCATTAATAGTAAAGCATAATAATGGTATTCTTTTCAAAAGTAAACAGCATTCTTACCAATATAAAACAATGCTTTTTTACCCGAGCGATTCGATTTTTATCTAAAAATTGTTCTATTTTTTAAAAACTATTGAGTGATTCAATTTTTCTGAATTACAATGAATGATCAGTTAATATACAGCTTTCTCTTCTTATGGAAAATCCGCACGTGAGTTTTATTTAGGAATTAAAGGTTCGAGTGAGTCAAAAATAAAGCAAAATAAAAAGGTTACAATGAGTTTTTATTAATATAAACAAAACAAAGGAACAAAATACATTTTTTGGCTGACACATATAATAAATTTGAAATAACTTATGCTCTAATCACATATGACAAAAACAAATCTTAAAAGACGTTTGAACGATTTTAAGTTCATAGCATGAAATAGAGGCAGATCTCTGGCACAAACAGAACGTTGGATTGCTGGATAAATTATCTTAAACAAAACTAGATTTCTCAATCTATTTCAAAGTTTTTAAGATATAATAGAACGCTTAATTCGAAGAAATTATTAAAAATTGAACCTCGCCGGCAATGACATAAAGAAATACAAATTATAAATTTAAGTACGTGTCATAAAGTTTACTTTTCCAACAAAAAAACGTATTTAGAAAACAAAACAGTATTCAATGTTTTCAATTTCCTTTTATCAAAGGTTCTAAGATAGATCTTTTTAGTCAGTAAAGTTATGAGTTTAGAACTCATCGAATTTAGTATAGGTCATAAAAAGCAGTTATATTCGTATAGGAAAAATTTATTGAGGTTACATGCTAACTGAATCTACATCAATTAGAAAAGAACTCGAGAAATGATCACAGCATTATTATAGGTAAATAAGCAAAGCACATAACGCAGAATATTGGAGGAAAATAATTCTCAATATATTGATTAAAAAGATAAGCATAGAAAATAACTGGGACAACGAAACAGGAAAGAAAAGAGCAATACGATAGCCCAACCGATAAGAAGTGTAGTTGCGATGCAACGATAAGCACCTGATTCATCCCAAAAGTGCTACTTTCGAAAGGTAAGGACTGCTTCCAAATTCAAAAAGTTCTCCGATGAAAAAGCAAAAATAAAACGGAAACGAAGACATGCCATGGATTTCAGGAAAGATCTCTCGTAAGAGAATAAGCGAAACGATGTCAAGAACCTGCTGCGTAACTAGGTTATTGCACATGTTTTAACCTTAATGGTCATATAAGAAGAGCGAAAAACAGTTCTTTTAATAGTACCAATACCTCCAGCGGTTTACTGCGTACAGGAGCGCAAGTGTTTAGATATAACATAAAAGCCTTTACGCCGATCAACGCAGATGGTGCAGTTTAAACGGCGTGAATGTATCGACCTATTAGATATTATAAGGCAGAAGAACGTGTTTTCATACGGAGATGTTTTTGTAAAACCAGATGCATATATCTCAACCACAAAGAACAAAACCGCAGATGTATCCAGCGCGAGGTGACGATTTCCGGAGAGCGCCGAAATCACGTAGGAAAATAAAAATGAACACTGCGTCTAAAAGTAAAAAATATATCAAAAAAGTCATTTAATAAAAACGCAAAAATGGCAGCATCAAGGAAACTGCAGAGGACGTGCGAGTGTTTTTAAAAAAACAAAATCACTCTCATAAAGGAATTTTCGTTCCGAAGAGAAGAACAGCGTTAAAAATTGCGATGGCTTTATGGTTCCGTCGCATTCCAAGTAGGTTAATGTCGGTACAACTTCTTACATTTATGACGAGCGATGAAAAAAGCCAACTGATTACGGCACCATCGCGACCGTTCTGTTTGTTGCTTGTATCGATAGAGAGCGCTTTGAGTGGGCGAGGAGATGGCGATGCCGCAGTAAGATTTATCGTCGCTTCGGGGAATATTTACGATTCCGTCAGAGAGCGATTGTTGGACGGCGCATACAAGACACGCCGGGGGAGTGAAGGTTTTTACTTTTTGTCCATAAATGTCGGCGGATGTGCTGGACAGAATATATGTCCTTCATACCCTTGGGGGGTGGGAAGGTTAAATATTATTAGTTTCTGAAGCGTTGGAGGATGCGCATAAAAAGCTTAAAAATTGTTCGCTTTAGGTTTTCTTGGGCGATGGACCGACACAATGGATAAAAAAGATTGAAAATTACTTTTGAGCTAGTTTTTCACCTAGCTGTGGCAAAATTTTCAACGAAAAAATTGTTAAGGGTTGCTTTATCGACGAAGATTAAGGATTATCGGAGAAATTCTTTTAGCTTGTATGCCAAAGAGTCTAATGCTAACTTCGATAGTTTTGAAATAATTTTCTGGAGAGCAACTTTAAAAACCAAAATAAAGTTTTATCAAAATGGCTCAAATAATGAAGTATTCGGGAACGTCAGAGCTGCCGATCTTTTACTTGTTTATTTTATTATATTGTAGGAATGATATTTTAAAATCTATTAAAACTTATATTTAATGAAAAGGGGGATGCATTTCTCAAATGCCATACTAATCCGCGAGGCAATCACGAATTTTTAAAAGGCTTTTTGATAAAACGAGTTTTAGAGATTTTAGCAATGAGCACCGCAGTAATAGGTATACTACTTCTGGGAAGAGGATTGAGTAAACTTAACCACTCAATAAGCTCACATTAGCTAAATGGTATAATTTTTCGATACTCTACCAAAAAGTTATAGAGATTGGGATATATATTTCCCACTAAAGAAATACGAAGGGTGCGAGCGTTATCCAGAGAAAATTCGAAGGCACGAATTCCACGACAGACACAGATCACAGGAATTCTTTGGAAAATGGCGATATAGCATTTCGAAACTCTTCTGCACTCGAACTGGAATAGCTCCACCTAGCGCGGTGGAAATTAACGCTGAAATCGAAGAACAGAAGAAGGCAGATAAGAAAATATTAGGTTTTGCTGCGAGGCGAGACCAAGCACGGTGACCTGGATTCGGAAATAACACTGATTGTTCCGTCGTTAACCGTTTTTTACGGATAAGGGATGAAAACTTTGACGACAAATTGTTTTTTTTTTCCAAAAAATATTTGTCGCATCCGACAAACCTTGGAGCGACGAGGAAATGGACATGTTATAAATGATCCAATCGGACATTGAATCGCGGTGTTATAGAAGAATCAACTCAGTTACAGCACCTTTTATTCGAATAACTATAAGGAAGTCGAAGCTGCATCATTTATGACGAGAAAAGAGAGAATTATCGAGCTTTAAACGGACTCGTTTTCGCAAAACAGATCACGATAAAAAAATCATAAAACACAGAAGAGAATTCATTCACCGAGACGCCAGTCATGCAACGGCGAATTGCGGCGGACCAGCCGAATTGGAAGATATCGTCCGGAGACGACGTTTTCTCAATTGAATATTCACCTCAAGCGGCTTAAAAGAGAGAGGAAATCTCATATCGAGGGAAAACGCTCCTTCCGACCAATGTCGAGAATAGGACGAATAAGAGCATCAGAAAACAAAAGAAAAGCATGTGCTTTAGAGCTGAACGAGCTTCTTTATTTCGCTATCGCTTTGAGGCAAGAAATCCACGATCTGATCTCATTTCATATAAGGAAATCGAGGAAAATACGAAGCGCCGATCCGGAACAGGACGGCCACTTCTACACCGAAGAAAACGGAATTTTCCGAGGGAGGAACAGACAACGAGCAATGGGCCGCTGCCTCGGAAATTTCAAGAACACAAACAGAATTCGCAAGTTGAAAACTTGAGAGGAAGGAAGACGCGAACGACACGCGCAGAGAACAACGAAGAGAGGCGACGAGAATAACCGGCAGCCGTTGCACCGGAGTATTTGCGGGAATCCGCGACGAATCGCAAAGCGAAGGATGGGAGATGTGTCAGGAGGTGAGTTTTTCTTAGATGCGATCGCAGGAAAAGAAGGTGAATGTCGTTCACGGTGAAAGATCTTGGAAAAATTCAACGAGGAAAAAATTGAACGTGTTAATTCTCGTCCCTTTGGACGGAAACGCCCGCATGGTATTCTTAAAAAAAAAGGAAAACCCCAGCGCGGGAGAAATTCGGCTCGTAGGGGTGCGATAAGTGGAACGTAGATCACGAAGGAGGTATTTATGTCGCTAACCTTCTAGATGATACGGGAAGGAGGAAAACCTTCATTTAAATCAACAAGCAGTTAAAAAAATCATTCTGGCTGATTGAGAAGGAGATTTTTTCTTCTGGCAGATTATTAAGGACAGAGGAAATGCGAGAGGTTGTAGGTGTGGGTATAATGGCCGGGACACATCCATGTTTAAAAGGATTTCCGTCCAAATAGTCGCTTTTCGTTAAAAAATACATTTAAAAGTGTTATTCGTTAGTAATAACCGCAGGATGCGGGATTCGCGTAATGACGCAGATGGATTTCAGAAGCATTATAGAAGATACTTGATTTAGAGGGTAACTGCCCCCTTAGGCGAATTGGGCAGTAATACTTACTCTACGAGGCTAATTGCGTCGGTAAACAAGTGGAAGGAAGTGATGAACTCGAACATAAAACAGGCGAGTTCCTTAAAATTTTCTAATTTATAAACCAAGATTAGTTCTTATAGGGGTTTAAATACATAAAAAGAAACCACCATAACCTCTGATCCTTTACCGATTACCTCTCAGGGGATTTGAAGAGTTGAAATCACAATTTTTCTCAATAAAGTAGCTGCTCCGATGGAGCGTCGTGACTATAATGTTATCTCATTGAAATTTCAAAACTCGTTTTCGTCTTCTAGCTGGGAAAATCACCGGTAAAATTTTACCGTAATGGAAATGCACCTGATGCAGGAATACAGCAGGATAGAAAGATGGTTTAATGATAAAGTAGTATAATGAAGTTTAGCAAACGAAGAATACTCTTCGTTTTGGTCAATATGGCGCTCTCATCTACTTGTGGCTATAAAGAAATATTCTTTACTTGTTGCGCTTAAACACTACGCCAAAAACTACTTTATAGCGCGATTGGAACGGATTTGATGATAATCCGACGGAAACAGGAATCAACGTGAAAATTATGCAGATACTATGCATAAAAAATGTCGTTGGAATTGGAAAAATATAGAGGAGCTTGAATTCGAAACTTTATTTGGAGATTGAATCGATGAGAATGAATGAATCCCGATGAAACCATTATAAGATCAGAATTTTTTCGATTGGCTATCGTTGCTCAACGAAACATTAAATTAACAAACGTTTTCAAAGTTTATAACCACAAGTTTCATCGTCGCAATGAATATAAGGAAATGCTACCATTGTAAAAGATATGTGTGATACGCCTGTAATTATTGACGAGAATGCAGAAATTACACGCGTATCATCATCACTGCTACTTCAACCTAAAATTTCCCCGAGGTTACTCTCAGGTTGAGCTCGAATTTAAAGCAAGGAAAAGAAATAGAAACGCGAATGACCTTCGCTTGAATTGAAAACGATCGGTTTAACCGTGCGACGTAAACTGATCGGAAGCATACGGGATATTCCGTGTTCCTTTACATCGATTTTTTTGCTTCGAACGAAGTTTTTGAATGCAGAACAGTTGAAATTTACCGCCCTTCCCCTCTTCACGTTTCTCGCTCAAAATCCACGGAAAGGTATGGACATGATCTTAAAACATGGATTATTATTATCCTGCTCGAAAATCGGCGATCGAGAGAGAAGCATTTCGTCCGCAGATCGAGGCTCATTTTTCTGCGAAGGATCGACCAGTCAGCAGAAGGGAATCGCTGACGGGTTCAACGGCGAGCAGGGAAGCGTGGAATCCGAAGCGCCGCCGCTCCTCCGGAATCAACGGGGACGACCGGCGTCGCGAGGCTGAGACATTCTTCCGGCCATCAGGTTTATCCCGTCCTGAAACGATTTAAAAAACGAGCCCATTAACTGTTTTCCTTGATTCCATCAAAGGATCGTGGCCGGCCATTTAGGTGGTGCGGTGGGTGCACCCGGAAACAAAAAAGACATTTTTGCACCCTAGGCAAGGTTATCAAAACTACTCCCCTCTCCTGAGGAAAGTATACAGTACACAGTTTTGCCTCCTAAAATTATTTTACTTACAACGAAGAGGTAAAATAAAATATATAAAATATATCTGAGAGAATGGAGACTACGGCGAAAAATTGAAATTTACAATGAAAAGATTAAAAAAATAAATAAAAAACCATCTCCTTGATTCGTACGGCTCAGGAGTTGGTTTTTAATTAAAAAAAATAATTATAAATATAAAATACACTTTTTAATATGAAACGTTACACTTACAAGTGCAAATTGTCATTTATCTTGCCCATAATTGAGCTGCGCCCTAAGCGGGAGCCCAGGTTGCCTAGTCCTTGTTCCGGATCTGGATGCATCGTACCCGGGCTCCCGACTCATGCAGATCCCAATGGCAGTATGTACTGTATTAAAAAGCTTACAAATATTTATTTATAAACTAATAATTTGCTTGAAAAGTATTTATAAATACTGAAATGTTACCTATAAGAATGTCTATCTCTAAAGGTTAACAAAACTATTTTTAATGCATCTAAATCCTCATTAAATTATATATATATATATATATATATACACAAACGTATATATAAGGTACATATATTGACGCCCTCGAATGATCCAGGAAAAACACAAAATGTAAAAGAAACCGGGATTAAGAAGAACAAAGGAAACAACATCCGTCGACAGATTATCACTTTTATTGCCGAAAGCGACGATTTATTATATCGACAACGAAGCGGAGCCAAATGGAAGATTATACGGCCCGAAAAGGAACGGGTCGAGAAAGCCGAGCATAGATAAGCAGCAAAAAAAGAGGATATGGCCGATAATAAGATCGTTGGTTTTTACGGCTTGAAAGGAATAAAAAGGCTGTGTCCCTAGAGGACGCATAAATGTTAGGGAGTAGGCGCAGAGGCACATGAGGAAGGGGAAGGGAGACAAAAAGGGGGGAAAGAGGCGGGGGAGAGGGGGGGAGGAAGAAGGGGACAGAAAGGTGGAAGTGAGGGGAGGAAGGTGGGAGAGAGGGGAAGGATGGTGGGGGAGAATGAGGGGGGGAAGACGGGTGTGAGTGGAGGGAGAGTGAGGGAAGAGGGTGGCAGGGGAAGAGGGGAGGGGAAGGGGGGGGAGCGACCGCAGGAGATAATCGCGAGAGCGTGATCGGAGGATTTCAAAACTCGCCACGGGCGAAAATGGAGGAACATCGTCGGGAGGAACACGTAAACAAATTGCAAATATTCGCGAGGGTTACTTTCACGAAAAACTGCGCGTAAAATGTATATGCATTAAAAGGTAGTGGAGGACAAACGGGGTTAGGTTAATGGATCTTTTGAGCTCGTCTCACACTTTGCGCATCACTTGTTTCACTTCCTTTGCGGTTTGGGGTCGTAGTTTGTTCTCAGCGTTGCACGTATGCTGCAGAAAGATTGTAGAAAATGCATTAATCACGCGCGTGCGAGCAGAGAGGGAGATGAAGAGACGCTCTGAGCAACCGCGAATCCAGACTTCAACCTTGGGAGCGCAATCAAAGATGAAAAAATAAACCGAATATATCTCCATAAGCATACAGATTTTAATATGCAATAAAAAGGGATAGATAACATTTTGTACAACAAAATAAATACAGTAAAAAGTTAAATTTCTTCGATGTGCGATTTTTTATTTTATTATTATTATTTTCTGGGCACGCCCTTGGCTCTGAGCTCTATTGGTTCGCCGGAATTATGAGGAGGAAATAAAGTATTGTATTTTTTGCACCGCAAAATTTCCTCTCTTTTACTTTGAAATGATGTTTATTTTGGTCGTAAACTAGTTCATATATCGAATTTGTATATTATTTTAAACAAATTTAAAAATATAAGCTAACTCGATACCACGCAGAAAGAGAATTTATATCACTTGTAGCAAATTTGCCCTTCCTTTACTGTGACCCAATGGTCGTTTTTGTTTACGCTGCGTAACTTACTTGAAAAGATTCGATAAAGTGATATAGCAATTTAAAAATGAACTGCAAAAGCTGATTCCAAAAGCGATTTATTTTAAAATGCTCATGTAAATTTCGGAATCTTCGACTTCCTCTTCTTCGTTGTTATTTAAAACATACCTCGTCGCAGTTAAGCAGTTGTAATATGACCTTGAACCTTTTTCAAAATAAATGAATGTATTTACAATCTGCATATATTGTTGTAGAAACTTAAACAAAACCAAACTTTACCATAATAACGGAGCCGCATGGATAGTTCATAAGGGTTTTCCTTGAAATCCTGCCAATTGGCAAACAGACAGACAAACAGAAAAATCGATCGAGTTCATATCGCGTACCAGCCAAAATTATTCTGAAAATCTTCCCAGCTCTTCTCGTTGCTTCAAAACTTTGCGCACGGACGGACGAAGTGAAAACATAAGCGATTGAAAAATTTGCTCTAAAAACTGTTTTTATAAAGCAGATTGTGCGTGGTAAAATATCTGTAAATGTTTTAAATTGCATAATCGGCAAGCTTCATTATGAAAAGACCGCTTTCTTAATGGGGGAAAACTGTATACTTGTCCCACACTTGTTTTAACGTAAAGAACGGCAAAAAAGTGGGGCAATTACGTGAGTAAATACAATATACCGCTCCACTAGTTGTTCTACGCGTGCGTCACTATTTTTATATGCGTACTATGCACCTGTTTTGTTATCGAGAGGAAATCGCGCTGCTTTTCATGGCCTTTGGCGAACGAGCAGTGGAGAGTGCAATAGGAGGGCGAGCATAAAAGAATTTATCTTCCGCGAGCGTTTTAATATCGCTGCAATCACTTCTGCGCGAATAAGCGAAACCACGAGCATCGAGGAACTGCTCTCTACCATAAACGTGATTTAACCCACGCGGATAAATTGAACGAGCATCAATTTAACGCATACAATGAAGTTAACGTTATTTTTTTGGGGCAATGAGTCCCTTTTTGAAATGGAAAATTTAATTGTGTGTTCCAAAGCCATGCGCGTACTTGTATTACCACAGATAAAACGCTGCATTGCACAGTTCAATGTATAAATAATCGCGCGGACAAAAACGATAGATTAATAAATATATTAATGAACGAACTTGACGATAACCGCAAACGCAGGCACTGTCACATGCACATTAAAACGAAATATTAGACAGGAAAGAATAGCGAAAATTACGGACATTTGGGAGAAAAGAGAAACACATAAAAGTTCGTACACACGAACAATCTGCGCGCTTTTGTGCCTAAAGGGTTCGAAAACAACGGCTTAAATCGAGGGTTTTTTCTAAAAGACTACCTTTTAAAAAATGACCTACTCACTGTGCTCATCAACCATCTAATCAATCCAGACATTTGAGATAAATAATTAAACAGAGAAATAAACAAAGTGACAAACAATCGAACAAATAAATAAATAAACGAACGAATTGATAAATAAATGAATTCAATATAAAATGTCCACAAACATATATTCATACAAACTCGGACAGGCGTTCGTACGCAATCAAACGAAGTATTGGGTTAGAAATGAAACACCAAAAATGAAAAATAACAAGCAAGAAACGATATTAAGATGTCATTAGGCGCAATTTCGCGACGGGCGGGTCCGAAAAAATATAACATTTAGATCAAGTGGATGGGCGCTAAGAGACGTTAATCTTGTTCGAAATACGACGCTCTCTCCATTTTAGCTCCTTAAAAGAACGCACCCTGCTACGATTTCCTTCCAAGGGAGAGAAGAAGAACGGATCCCATCCTCTCCCTTTCCCAAATTGCTCCATTTTCGCAAAGCGCGCTCATCAAGCGGAGTGCTCGGCTACGCGTTCGCCTCCTGAAAAGGCACAGGGGAAATGCGGCGCGCAGGTGTCTACGGGGTATATAATGCATCGAAAAACGGGCGAGAAGAAACTCCGGCGATCTTCCGGAGCGCTGAGCGACTTCGTTAGCGCAATGCGCTTACGGTCGAGAGGCGAATGGACCGTTGACGAAGACGCTCCCTGCAAATTCGCGAATCGAACCAGAGTCGGCTGAAAGGCTGCTCTCTAAAATGGACTCACAAAGCTCAACGCAAGCCGAAAATAACCTGCCCTCGACGTATAAAGAATTCGGCAAGTACTTACGGATTTTTCTTCATTCGTAAAATAATGCAAATAATTTATAACGTGACATTTAACCTCTTCGCCTAAACTGTTGTAAATTCAAGTGTTACTACGTATTCATTAATTAACGATATGTATAAATGTGGCTTTCACGCCCGAGTTTAAATATCAGAGGAAAGAGATTTATTGAAACAACTGAAAGTTAGACAACATAGATCGGTAAACTGACAAACTCTAAGTGTCCAACAGCCATGAAAAAGTTGGGAACTTTTTTATAGCTATTGTGGAGACATTTTGTCAATTCGATTCCAACCATAAGGCAAACTCGATATTTTTGTTGAACGTTATTTTTTACTTATTCAAAAAACAATTTTTGCACTGAATCGTGTGACTCAAAATAAATCAAAATAATATTCTACTATTCTTTTCCTTTTCAATCAAATAAAAACTCTCCAAGTTGAATGATAAATAACTATAGATCAAAAAACGTAAAGTAAAAATGATAGTAACGGGAGCATATTATAATGTAGTACCTCGACTAAATATAAAGGAAATGGAAGAATTGTATCAAAACACACTATAGAAAGAAAAGAACGAAGTCGAAGATTAGCACTTATCTCGTTTATCACATGGCTGGAGTGAGCAATTGCTAAATTAATTCAACAACAAGCAAGAAAAGAGCAGCTGAAGCAGACAGTATATGGCGGTTTTTTCAAACAAGATCTTAAACAGACAGAAGGATAAACCGAGAAAACGTGCGAGACAGAATTGGTGGAAAAAGAATTTTTGATCTGCTTTCGTTCAGAAAGAATTAGCGCGTCAGACAGACAGACGGATAAACCAAAAGAATAAGCGGATATTAAAAAATAAACCGCTGGAAACATTGAGTCAAACAACTCATACGTAACACAGCAGGTTAATTGAAGGAAAATCAAAAATGTACGTGGCACTGCTTTATCTAAATAGAGACCAGGAGAAAAAGATTATACCTGAGACTGAACGATTGGGGATGAGGAACTGCGTTCCCTGTCGTTTAGCGAAGCAGATCTTCACCCGATGACTAAACCTGCGCAGCGCCAACGGCTTCATCCATTCGCTATTTCCTTTGCTTGATTCTTCTTAGCAACCGCGTTTTTTAGAGCGGCGGAAGTAAATTATTCCACCGATCAGCAGCTCCAATTCCTGTGACAAAATAAGAGTGAAACAATTCATCATCTGCGCTATCGAATTTATCGATTAATTCGAGACATGGAGCAATATTTTGCGGTTGGTTGTTCTTACTTTTTTCAACTACGGCATCCGAGGCGGAGTATACTGAGGGAAACGAAATAGCAGATTCCTCGTGTTCTTCCCACAACCCCGTCTTCGAATCCAATCTTCTGTTTGTGTTAGCGAGATTTCCAGGTCTTTCGATGGACTTCGAAGGCTCCACAGGCAACGCGCCCCATGGGTAGGAACCTGAGTTTGCTGGCGGTGGATTTACCATGCCCGTGCTGTCACCGCCATCACTGGTTCACGAGTGCTCTTATTTCCTCAGCCGCCATCGAAGCACGCGTGTCTTCTCTCATCTTTAAAGATATGATAGGAACAGAATGGGCCATAAAAATAAGCGGATTATCAATTCCCAATTCAGATTCTACCGGATGGTCATTTTACGGTTTGAAAAGGTTATCGAAACCTTTCATAGCGTCAGGACGATTTATTGCTATGAAAATAAAAAAATTATCGACCAATGTTTTTTTTATAGGCTCTAACCGAGCGTCAGGAAACATTATTGGTTTAATTTCGGTTTATCGTTTGGTCGTATTCGTAGGGTAATTGTGCATTATAAAAATATGTTCTTTTACTGCACGATATTATAAGTTGGATGCAAAGAGGTGGCATTTTTGTCTGCAGTAAATGCGGCTTAGTCCTGCGTTTGTTTAAAAAGATCATCTTAAGGAACATTGGAATTTTTTGCTAAGAGTAATATACTAAACTCGGGAAATCCTATGTGCGTTGTGGCACGGCCACCGTGTTACTTTTTATGACTCTCACGCAAAAACGTTTTGAGTCCCTTAAATATTGTTAGAGATGGGTGCTAAAACTTCATATGCTAAGAGACATGATTTTATTGTGTGATTTTTAAAACTACGCTCTAATTTAATGGCAAGTACTCTACGGATAAAAGTTAAGTATTTGCGAATAAGGTGCTTTAACCCTTTGAGTCATCGTTTTAATTTTCATAGACATTAAATAACATTATTTTAATAACTTCTGATGCATATTATAAACAGACAGAAAGATATTTGAAAATGCATGGCCTATGACCTAAATATTTGGCAGAGAAATTAATTTGGTATTGAGAATTAAGATACAGTTTGAAAAAACATTCACTCAGCCAATAAAATTCATGACTGAAAGGTTTAACTAAATGTACCTTATTAGAACGATGTAACATTCTTTAACGTTATGGAGTCTGTGGGCGATTTTAGCACTCAAAAATTTTCATCGTTTGTCATTTGCAAGTAAGTGAATGGGAAGGGGTGAAGCACTATTTTCGGGACCCTATATTTTTGGTCTCCCAGAACGTAGAACATACCATGCGTACCCAATTACGCTGCCACTGCTCTGTAGCCATGGCAACGGCTCGAGGGAGATAGAGAGAGTCCAAAGCGGATACGCCTTTTAAAAGCAAATAAAAGACTTTAGGGGGAATAGGTGACATCCCTTGGGATGAATTTGTAAGGGCGAAAAGGGCAAGAGGACATTCATTCAGAGGAAAATGTGTGTCGTACGTGGGCAGATTGCTTGCTACGCCCAAAAAGGAGGTATTCGAAGAAATGAGAACAGAAGAAAATTACGTTGTTCCGAACAAATATAGATAAATTCGAGAGGATATAGCCGTTCGCAATTCTATGGGAAGTGGTCCTGAAAATTGGCGGGGTAAATTTTAAGTAGCTTCAGGACGAGTTTATCGTACTTGATCGCAATTGAGATGCAAAATTTAGTTTTAGAGCGAAATTAATTACGTAAATAAAATCTGGATTAAAAAAAATCTGAATACCGACAAATAACTTTAGTCAGTAAAAAATCAATTAAATTCTGCCGAGCCCGTCCTGTTTTTCAGTAAGTTTTATCGCCTTCTAAAACTTCCCGCCAGATTCCGATACTGGTTAGCCGGCTTGAAAAACAGTTAACGATTTCATCTATTTAAACCATATGTTACCGCCATTCTCATAAGGTTGTGAAGAAATTTTATTTATTTTTAGTTATAAGTCAAGCCGTTATTATTATTTAGCTAACTGTTTCAGGTGTGACTTAGTGGAAGCTTTTGATATTATTCATAATGAAACACTACTTTTCCATTATTAATTATTATTACTAGTTTAATATTCCGTTAGAAGTTACAGGTTGGCATGAATAATGCATTAATTGAAAACACTCCAAGATGCATGCCTTATCAAAGTATTAATTCAAATAGGCCACGTAAATAAACCCATGGCTCATAGTCAACATTTATCGACTTTTGCAAAATAAATGTAAATTATTTCTTTATTATTACAGGAATTTTTTCTCCTTCTTAAATGTCAAATTTCAGTTTAAGCTTTATGCGCAAATGCATATGAAATAATTTCCTCAACATTCCATCTTGTCACAATTTAAAAAATTAATTTCACCAAAAAGGTTTGTGCCAACCGATGTACAAAAAAAGATGTAATGGCATGCTTGGCAATTTCTCGAATTTATATGTCTGAAAGTATAAGTCGTTGCTATCGCTGACTTTTTGTATTAAATATTGTACTTTCTGCGAATAAATTTTCTAATTGATGCTTCAGAGATTATGTATGAGTTATGGAGAGGATAACGTGGTTTCTTATTTGTTTTCCAAGCAAATAAACTTCGCAGCAACCGATGTTAGCGATATGCAAACTTCCCGAGGTTTCCTAAACGATGAAATGAACATTCCTGGTGGATATTTAAAAAATGAGAAAAAACGGAAGAAATGAAGAAACGCGATGGCACTCCAGTAAACTAAGATATCCTGAGATGCGCGCTGAGCAATTGCGACGACGAATAAAGTTCTAAGGGAAAGGTATTTGGCGGCTTATTGAGAGCAACATTGCAGTCCTTTGTCATCGATAGATTTTCATTACGCTCCCTCCAACGCCATGTTGCCACCGTCAATTTATGTATATATATGTATACGAGCGTAATTGGCCGTCAAATACGATGAGTATGCGTGGATTAAATATTACATTTAAGACACTTCCCATTCTTCCTCATTTCCTCTCTTCCTCTCTCCCATACCTCCTCCCTCTCATTCTCCTGCCCTCTCCTTCTCTTTTCTTCTCTGGAAAAATAGACTTCCTAGTCTCAATCTCGCTCTAATAAAGACCATTATCTATATATATCTCTCTCTGTCTCCCTTTCCCTCTTTCTATTTTCCTCCCTTTATCTCTCTTCCTCCCTCTTCTCCTCTTTCCTTCTCTGAAAAATTAGACTTCCTAGTATCAATATCACCCTAATAAAGACTATTATCTATCTACCTCTCCCTCATTCTCTGTTTCCTTCCCTCTCTCCTTCTTTCTCACTTCCTCTCACCCCCTCTGTCTCTCTCCTTCTCTTTCAAGTACTAAAACATTCAATGCACGCTTTTTTAAATTACTTGGTAAGTAGTTTTATCACAAATATAGGCCGTCCCTCGTGACAACACCCACGTTCCCGGCCGGTCAGAAAGTGCTCAATTACAATGGGGGTTGTTAATTATATTTACATAATTTTAATATCTTGCGGTTTTTGTGATTTGCTTATAAGTTTAAAATTACTATAACTATAACTACTAATTAATATAAATACAATACAATAAACATGAAAAAATAGGAAATATGTACATTGGTAAGGTAGTTAAGTCAAAAAGATACCAGCTAGCTATTTTTATTTTTGGTATATATTAATATATATATTTTATTTTTTATTTTGTATTTTTTAATTTGTATTTTTTATTTTGCATTTTTTATTTTGCATTTTTCCTTTTTTACCTCATTTTTATTATTTATTTATGGCTATATATATAACTATTTATTTATTTCTTATTGTAAAATTATTATTTTTTTCTTTACTTTTCCCCCTTTTTTCTTCTTTTTTTTTAAAAAAATAGCTTTAAATTGGGTAGAGCTTTTTGTACAATATGGGCAATAGTTATTATTATTTTTTCTCTTTCTAAGACTAAACTAAATATAATAAGTAATTAAATATCTTATAAAATAAACTAACTAATTATAAAGTATGCAATTGCTAATATATATATATATATATATATATATATATATATATATATATATATATATATATATATATATATACACATATATATATATATATATATATATACATATATATATATTAACTAAAGGAAAAGAAAAGGTAGTGATGAGGGTGGCAACAAGGTGTTGAGGGAAGCCCAGCGGACACTCACCAAGCTGGCAGGCTGCTGGGGGCGTCGAAGAGACACGTAAAACACACGAACACAAAAACACACGCAAGCTTATCGGGCCTAAGCCCTTCTTCAGCGAAAGAGTAACGTAAAGTGACACACTGGGCGGGGAATGACAGGGTGATGTGGGAAGGTTGATGATTGGAGGAGGTGGGGAGTAGGAGGGGTGGATAGCCAATAAAGAGGGAGTGTGATGAGGTAGAGTCCGAATAGTTACAAAGTAACAAGGAAACATTGTAAGGGGGCTAATAGGGTTAGCGGAGGTTGAGGCCAGGCGGAGAGAAAGAGTCGAGAAGATGGATATGTGCTAGTTCCCAGTGTCGGAGAAGGGGGGCAGGAGTGTCATAGGGTAAAGCGCGAATAATCCTAACATTGTAGCAACTATTAAAGGGGACATTGTGGGTATTAGCATGTAATGCAACTGGGAGGGGGCGTCTGAGAGAAACGCTATTCCGGTGACCGTTCATTCGGATGTTTAACGGATTGCTGGTGAGGCCTACGTAAAACGCGGGACAAAGGGTGCAGGTAAGGAGGTAAATGACGTTACGGGTGGTGCAGTTGCTTCTGGAGGTGATGGGGTAGGTGATGTTGGTGGAGGGACTCGAGAAAGAAGATGATGGTAGGTGGATAGGGCAAGTGAGGCAGCGAGGTTTTCCGCAGGGGTGGGAACCTATTGCAAGAAGCGTGGTAGAAGTGGGAAGTTCCTTCCTCCACAAGATATTTCCCAAATTTGGGGGCCGGCGGAAGGAGAGGAGCGGAGGATTGGCAAAAAGGTTGATAAAGAGGGACTGATGGGAGGAAGAGGTAAGAATTGGGTGGGCAGCATGAAGGATTGTTTTGAGAGCTTCGTGGATACCAGGATGGAAAAGTGTCGTAAGAGTGAGTGGAGAGGTAGATGCAGGAATAGTGGGTGTGTGAGGATGAGATCCAATGTGGGTAGGCGTCATCGCCCTATGGATCTGTTCGCGGACCAAGACTGGAGGGTATCCACGTTTGAGAAGAGCATCCTCGAGGACAGAGTAATACTCTAGAAGGGATGCTCTATCGGAACAAAGCCTCCATCCTCGACGAGCAAGGGCATAGGGGATAGAGGTTTTGGTATGAAGGGGATGGCAGCTATCAAAGTGGAGGTATTGGAGGCTGTTGGTGGGTTTGATGTGAACACAGGTGCGGATTTGGCTGTCTTGAAGGTAAAGATCGACATCCAGGAATGTGATGTGGGAGGTAGAGGATTGGTGGGTGAAGGACAGTGAAGGATGGGAGGAGAGACGTGAGAGAAAGGAAAGGAGAGAGTCAGGTCCATGCGTCCAAATGAGGAAGACATCGTCGATGTATCTCAGCCACAAAAGTGGTCTGAGTGGAACGTATATATATACGTATATATATATATATATATATATATATATATATATATATATATATATATATATATATACATATATATATATATACATATACATATACACACACACATATATCCTTACGCATCATTATAAATAGCTACTTATCAGGCCTTGTACACATCTACAAACATAGTCGGCAAACAATGTTTATAAACAGTTTGCGGATTGTCAGCCGATTGTCCAGATACAGTCCGCAAACAAAGTTTTGCGTCCAGACCTCTCACTAACTCGCCAGTTCAAAACATCATGTCGTACAGTGAAGTTGCTTCTGGGGTAGGGTTACCATAATTTTAATCTTACTTCCCGGACAACAGAACACAAAAATCCGGACAAACCCGGACTTTTAAAATTAAACATTTATAGCACAAAAAATTGTACTGAGGTGTTATATCAATAAAGGAAATATAATTAAATATTATTAAAGTAAATTGTAGAACGTAAGCGTTTTTATTAATTAAATATTTACGCATAAAAATATCATGAAATGCTATAATACTTAAAAATTTCATGCGTTATTATGACTTGTTATCCAAAACATAATAATTCTGACACTGCAGACTAAATATGTAAATAATATATAGGAATATAGTACTTTTTATAAATATCGTGAATAATATATACAAAAATATAAACTCTAAACCTAAGTTTAAAAATTAGCTTTTAATTGATAGTAGCTCAATTACTTTGGCTAAGATTAATAAAGGTGAAATACTCCTTTAGCCAATCAATTAGAGGGTTACAAAAACTCAATGCATTTCGCCCACAAAGTGGGCATCGTCAGGGGTAAAACCTAGTTGGCTCCCAGTCACTGTTGAAACAGCTTTTACCCCTGACGATGCCCACCTTGTGGGCGAAATTCATTGGGTATTTGTAACCCTCTAATTGTTTGGCTAAAGGAGTATTTCACCTTTATTAATTGGCTTTTAAATAAAAGTTTAACTGATTATTAAAGAATAATAATATGACACATTATATTATATACCGAGGTTTGCGGAACGACTAATTTACAAATTGAAAGCAAAATGATCGAGTAAAGCGTCAAAAATGATATTTAACATCTCACGACATAATTAGGGATGAAACGTTAAAATCATAAACTGCAATACCGACCCAAATTGTGTAGACAAATTCTTGAATATTACTACTAATTCTAAAAATATTTCCCAAATAACACAAGGAACGTACAATAGAAGGAAATAATCAATTTTCGGACAGGTCCCAGAACACCCTAATAAAGAGCGAAATGGAACGGTTCGGCGCGGGAATCTTTCTGCGCGGATATCTTTCTGCGCGGTGATCTTGCTGCGCAGCGATCTTTCGGTGCAGGGATCTTGGACTCAGATTTCGCGCTCAAAGCGAAAATGGTATCATTATTAAGAAATATACCATTAAGTTAAGATTATTACCAACAGAAAGCCATGATATAGTATGTAGTAATATTTTCTGCTACTTGGCTCGAGGTTTACCAAGGGAAACGCCGAAAAGATCCCTGCGCCGAAAGATCCCCGCGCCGAAAGACCTCCGCGCCGAAACGGTTGTGCCGAAATGTCCTAAACTCAAAAAAGAGGACGACCGGGAAAAACAGGACGTCTGGTAACCCTATGCTGCGGTTTTTACTGGATATATATTTATAGCGTTAAATGATAGGCGGAAAAGAAAAAATCCTAGATATATTTTGCAAATACGTCCACACCTGCAAACAGTCGGCAAACAATCGGAAAACAGTCGCCAAACACGGATGAAATATGTATACAAACGGTTTTCAAATACTGTTTGCCGAAAATGTTTGTATCTATTATATAAAGCTACTTGTGCCTCACTCACTCACTGACACAAAACTCTTAGGTACTTCTAGAAGGGCTTGAAATCTGAAATTTGGCATTTAGGTAGGTCGAGTGGTACAACCGACGAGAAAAATAAAAAGTTAATATTTAAGGTGTATTTTAAACCGCAATGTTCCATTTCAATAACCCATAAGAAAAGCATGGTAAGCAATGCAAGGCTTTCTAAAAATGCATTTTTAAATTACTTAAAATTGGGATACGAATTCGCAAAAAGGTCATTTCTCTTGCTAAAAGAACAGCGTTCTTATGTTTTTAAATCAGAATCCAAATAAGTACCAAATTAGCGTAAATATCTGCTTTACATAGGAAAAATGTGAATTTTTTTCTCTTTTAAACAATGGAAATATGTAAAAACCAAAGAAATGACCTCATTACTTTTAAGGGGATTTTCAATGCTTTTAATGGAAATTCAAGACGTTTAATTAATGCTTTTAATGGAAATTAATGCCTTCATTACGAATTATAGTGGAATTCCATAACTCGAATTTCAAGAGAAAGTAAAAATTATTCGAGTTATAGAAAATTAAAAATACGGAAATATATTGTTTATATATTTGTATATAAACAGTGGAACTTCTATAACTCGAATCGCAAAGGAAAGCAGCAATTCGAGTTATAGAAAAATCAAGTGACGGAAATATATTTTCTCATTTTTCTTTAAGTTAACATCAAGTTTATTCTCTTAAGCATATAAGTTAACTTACTCTAATTTTTATTATCACGCATATTATGAAAGCATCATCATGTATATTTTCTTCCGATAATGTGTAAGATTTTACTGTATCCAAAACACTAATTGCATCACGCACTGTGATTGAGGGTATCGTAAATAATATTAAAACTCAAACGTAATACTGAAAGCACAAACGCGACGATTCAATTTGGGATATCGACTGTAGGACAGAGCGGATAGGTTTGTTTTTCTCTAGGAATATCAGGAATCACAATAGAAGAAGCAATCCTGATAGAAGTGACGTTATGGACTGCCTGATGCACTGCATTCCCTCAAAATACTTTGGTGTTACTTTCGATGTGGGCTGAAATGCTTACTGAATGCATGCACCAACTACTTGTATAGTATAAGGATTAAGGCGACAATACAATCTCGAGGTTTAACAATGACACGGTCGGAAAGGCAACATAACGTTAAAAAGCTTAATATTTTCCAATAAATATGATTTAAACGTAATACTTGAGCGATTTTGTACAGTAGGCAAAATGTGAAGATAAGAATACCAAACGTTATTTATGTTTCTTTAAAACGGTTCAGGTCCGAAGATCTGTAAGTCGAAAAACTGATTTTCACTTGTTATCTTATGAGGAAATGCCCCCCCCCCCCGCTCTCCCCTCCCTGAAAAAAATAAAAATTCTGGCCCCGAGGTGCACATTCTCATGGTCCCATTAGTACGTGTATCAATTTTAGTCTCTAAATTTCTGGGTTTTCGAGAAATGTTGTTTACACACACACACGACGCCATTTATTAATATGGACAACTAATTATAAAATAAATCGGTGAAACAAAAATTTGATATTTCTTTGGCTTCACTACTGGCATACCATTTTTCATTTCTTAGACATTATACTAAGCCATTGATATTTATCTTTATCAACATGATTCCATAAATAGTGAATAACGCCTATGCCTCGCATGCATGCACCTTTCCTATCTTGTTACATAGGGTTCCATGTGGCTCAAATGCTCTTGCCTTGGAGATTGCAATGGTTTATTTTCCAGTTTAGAACTTAGTGTATTGTGATTTTTTTAAAGCGCTTGCAGTATGGAAGCACCGAAAAATCGTATACGATATATATAGGATATATAAAGTATACAGGATATGTCATCTAAAACCGAAGGTACTTCTAGCTGAAATTTGGCATGAATATGATATATTGCACAAATACGAGATATCGTTCGATTTTATTTAGGCGTTTGGGCTCTATAACAGTGAACAGACTGACAGACAGACAGCATGGCAAAAACCACTTTTATGGAATCAGGGACACCTAAAACATGTATTTTCATAAAAATCTCGAATATAGGTCATTGGATACAACTTCTGGAAAAAATCCGAAATTCCAGAAAATGTTATATTTAAGGGGTGTTTTTGACTTCAATGTCCAATTTTAAAAACCCATAAGAAAAGCATTGAAAACTGTGCAGGGCTATATAAAATTGCTTTTATAAATTATTTAAATTTAAGATACAAAGTCGGGACATGCACTGTGCAGTGGATGGAAGAATGGAGGAGTTATGGAGGAAAAATTCAAATCCATGCTAAATTTGTGTAAAAATTCGATTTTAATCATAAAATTATGAAAAGTTTTTTGGTTTTCAACAATGAAAAATATAAACTACCATAGCAACGACTCCAATGCCTTTCAATGGAAATTGATTTTCCATAATTC
Source organism: Tanypteryx hageni (assembly GCA_028673005.1). Taxonomy (NCBI): domain Eukaryota; kingdom Metazoa; phylum Arthropoda; class Insecta; order Odonata; family Petaluridae; genus Tanypteryx; species Tanypteryx hageni. Next base: position 32,065,878 of record CM054115.1, read on the forward strand.
AAGAGCGTTAATTTAATGCTTATACTGCATTTTAATCCATTTGATTTTAGCAAACGACGTATACATATATGATGACGTGATAGTTTTAAATTAATTTTTTTATCCGGATACATACTAAGAGGCAAAAATGATGATACCATTATCCTAACACACAAAATATCCTAATTTTTACATAAATTTTAGTGTAACATATAGGCTATTGTCTTAATGATGATTATAAGTACTGTTTAAAAAGGGCGATCTGAGCCATGAAACTTAAAATTTGAAAACTTGGACGCAAACCGATTGCCAGAGAATTTAGAAATTCCGGATTGATGCCTTAATTTCACAGAAAATGAAAATTATTATCTTATTTAAATGGGTAATTCAAATGATGTCGCGTTGGCTTATTTTCGAGTAAAGATCTTGGTGTATGGTGATTTTTAAGCTCTTGCAGTATGTAAGCACCGACAACTCGTATAGTACAAGGCTTGAGAGTACAAACTCGAGGTTTAACAATGACAAGGTCGGTAAGACAACATATCGTTAAAAAGCTTAAAGTTTTCCAATAAATTTGATATAAACGTATAACGTATAAATTGAGCGATTTTGAATCGTATAGGCGAAATATCCGAAGATCGTAGGTCAATTATTTCTAATTTTAATCTCCAAAAGAGTAAAAGCCTGTAAGTTGAAAAATCGATTTTCACGTGTTATCTTAGGGGAAATAGAAATTACCTACTGGAGTTGAACCCGGGTCTTCTTTGAGGATTTTTTCCATAAATGGCTTTTACTATAAGAATAAAAAATTCCAGTCAATCGAAAATAGTTCTCGGTCGAGCGTGAGGGACAAACGTAGATTATTATTTAAATAAATATGTATAATGGATTTTCCTCGCTGTTTTTAAAGCTTAAGACGGCAGAGCTTCCGATTGAATAGGCTCGTAAAATTAAGAGGGGAAAAGTTTGCTGGAAAATCGCGAGGGCTAACACCCGGAGCCGAAGAGCTCAGAAAATGTAAATCGTCGGACAGGAGACGGCGATAAAACTCTGATAACCGCCTCGCTTATCTCCGCGAACAAAATCCCCTCCTCACTTGATTCATAATCATCACTCGGGAACCGTATCCTCGAAGGAAAGCCACCGAAGCGACGGTTTTTCCTCCGGCGAATGAATTGTTTAAAGCGGTTGCTTCTCTAAACGCCCACCATCGACCCTATTCGGCATCGTTCACCCGCCTTCCTCTCCGCCGATTCCACAACTACGCCTCAGACTTCCCCCGCTCTTCCCCCCTTCCCTCTTACACCATTTGTCTGTTCCCACGCACCTAAGATACCAACTCACTTTAGAAGCAGATGCTTTGTGGTTTTTGATTAGAATGATCCATCCCTTACCTTATCTGATTAGCGTAAGTCACTAAGGACGTATAAAAGTAGACTGACAGATTCGTGCGAGGGGACGAATAACGATTCTGTAATCATCGGACAGGTGTGTTAACAATTTAGTAAGCGATCTGACTTACATTTCGTGATGAGAGAATATCGGCAGGCCTTTATTTTTTATCGCTATAATACACTTTGCACATTATTACCCGGCTATTGCAATTGCCCGTCAAAAATGACGGGTTCGCATGAATAACCTATTAAATTAACATTAAAACACTTCCCATTCTTCTACCCTTTCTCCTATATTTTTCCTTCCCATCTCTCTCTCCCATTCTTCCTCTCCCTCCCGTCAAAAGTGTATCTCTCTCTCGCAGTCAATTTTATGCCCCTGGATTTTACGCCGCCGGTGGTGCATATAATCGAGCGTGACGTAACTGCGCTTGTTATTGCTCGGAGGTTTCCATGCATTATTCATTGGAGACCTTATTGCGACGATCCTCTTAATGAAACCTATCTTATCGATGTCCCCTCAATCCCATCCATCAACTTATAAATGTAAAATGCAACATTTATTTCAAAATATCATAAATATGTTTATTTGGACAAAAATTAATTTTATTCTAAATAGATCAATATAGGTACAATGTTAATAGAAAAATAGAACAAAGAAATGTCGTCTTCGCGACCCTATGAAAATCTTTTGATATCCCTAGTTTGGGAACCACTGGCATAGCTCATTGATTAATGAGGTGATTTGGTGCGCATCACAACGGCATAACGCTTAGCGGCCATAGGGAGTCTTTCTGATACAGCAAAGACAAAAGTGAAGTTTTACAAATTACGCATCTCTCGAAAATAGCAGTATGGTGTTCGGTGCAACGAGTTTAACTATTCCTTTTTTCTAACCCACCAGGTGCGACATTGGAGTTTTTCCTCTTTCGGTCCAAAGGCGCATCTATGAGTCATGAATTTTTCACTGTCGTCACAAACATTAGCGATTGAGCATAGCAACCCGAGTTTCATGACTTTTTAGTCCGCAGAAATATCCGGTTAATGGTCGTAGCATAACAAATTCCCGTTCTGAATATTAAACAAGTGATTTTTCCGATTATATATATGCTCGGATTTTATATGTAGTATAACTCTCAAGAGTCGGATGGAAACGAGCAGCAGTGGGACAGTGGCGCCACAGTGTCTGTTGGCGGAAAATGCAGAAGAGGGGAGGAGTATGAAGGCAGTCGCATATATCTCTCCCTGGCGTCTCCCTTTCTTCGGAACCGCTTCCCAAAATAGTTTTATCGAGTTATGCGAGGCGCGATAGCATGGTTTACGACGTGGTTTCGCGGCAATCTCGTATTTTATATTCCACCGCGGTTGTTTAGTGTCCGTAGTCGAAGGAAAAAAGCGAGTTGGAGGAGGAGGAGGGCGTGGGGAGTGAAACCGTTTGCCCCCCTTGCTTTGATTATAGCGGCTAGGACGGTGGGCGGCAGGGGGTGCCAATGACAGAGGATGAGTGCGGTGGACAGGAAGCAATAGAAAACTTCGGCGTATGAGGACAGAAATTTGATTCCATTTGGAACATCTATGGGAGAGGAAAACTCTGTTGACTCCGAAATCATTTGTAAATAATAAAAGTAAGCATACGCAAGGAAATATAGCCTATACCATCAACACTAAAATGAATTAAACAAAAGAACGTGAATTTTGCAAATCGGTCTTACACCCTATTGGGTTCTAAAATGTTCCTGAGAGAATCCTGTAGCCTGGGCGATATCGAGGAATATTCTCAGCTATAACCCAGGGAGTGATGAAAAAATTACTCTTTATAGTTTAAGTTCTGGCTCGGATAAGAATGGAGGGAAAGAAGTTTATCCTATTTTGGAATCGCCACACGCAAAAACAATAACTCGATGACAATGAAAAATTAAATAAAAGAGATCCAAAGCCCATCTTGAATAATTAATACCCTACATTTATCAAAATGACGTTTTTTAAAGGTCGGAAATTGATATTTGTTACGTTGGCCATTCAGTTTGCTAATTAAATAAAAACAATATCTCTCCATAACGTTAAACTCGGCAAAATTTGTTATTTTAATGAAATTACCGCAGTTGTCAAAAAAGAGCAGCAGATAAATATTTACATGTCTTAATGTAATTAAAGTCCGCCGCAAAGATTCAGAGCAATTCTCAAGGAAACGGTCGAGGGACGCCGAGGACTGAAATATCTACTACACAACCAATGTTCCCTCGAAGCTGCGCGGCTGCGCGTCCGCGCACAAATTTCTAAACACCCGCGCACAGATTACTATACTCCGCGCACCACAGACTAAAAATAGTGACATAGGGGTCACGCTCGAAATTAAAGTTCCTATTTTGTTCTATTTTTAATACATATTTTCTTATCACGACTGCCTTATACAGTCTCCGTTGACACAAGGCAACCAGTGAGACCGCTAAAAGCGACAACCCCTTTGCACTATTTTATTACAATTTTAATAAAATGCCCAATACAAAGTAAAAACAGTATCTTAGTAATCTTATAGTAAATTTTATAAATGAAATTAAATCTTAGATTTCTTATTTCTACCTTATTTTCATATAAAATTGTACAAAGTTCTTGCATAAAAGGCCGCTCAGCTCATGCTGTGAATTTACAAAGGCCGCGCAGACTCCTCCATTTCCGTTCAGATAGTCAGCCACATTAGAGGGAACATTGGACACAGCCATTATGAAATAAGGAATGCGTGATAGGATAGCAAAAAAATCGATGTGTGCGCGGAATAAGGAATTCGTTAGCTAAGGAACAATGTAGCGTGCTGTTTTTCCATTGATTATGATATACGAATTTTTTCGGCTAAGTCCATTACGTCGCATCAGGCAAAGAATTCAATAAAAATTTTATTCCCATTCCCGCACAACATATATAATCACCGTTACAACACAAACTACCCAAACATTAATTAAATAACTATTAATTTGCAAGAAAAACCTCAGTAAAATATTCCATTAATTCAACAGAACGGCAAATTTTCACAGTACACATTCAGTTTGCGACTATGTCAAAAGAAGAGTGTTAAAAGTCCTGTTCTATAATTCGAATCTGCAAGGCAGGGGTGGGCAATCTTTTCTGCATGGCGGGCCGCATTGATATTCTTCAACGAGCCACATTAAAGATTGAAAATGCTTGGGGGGGCATATAAGTTTAAATCGGAAGTTACATAAAGATTATGAGATATCATTTGAGTGAAAACCGAGTCTAAATGACATTTTTATGGTTATCATTTGAATTTGAATTTGAGCAAAAAATATGAATTTTTGTGTTAAATATTACGGATCTCTTTTCCATCATAGCTCCTTGGGCCGCATGCAGCCCACGGGCCGTAGTTTTCCCGCCTCTGCAGAAGTGGACGAAATAAATCATGTGCTGACGAAATAATGTAATAAAATATGTGAGGTGCGGTTGGGTTTTTAATATTGGCGTTGGCGTCCATTGCTGCAACGGGTAAAAATTGCCCGCCGCTCTAAAACGGCAATTATCCTCTTAAATACCTTATTTTCTCGGAACTAATGCACTCCTTGTAACGATCGCTTTCGTCTTAATAAGATAAAGGGGGAATTGATTGCTGGAAGCGTTTGAGAAGATCGGTCCAATTAAAAAACAATTTTCATGAGCTTCGCTTTACGTTAGCAATTAGCAGGAAGATGGGAAAAGTTCCCTCTTAGCCTGCTCCGATGAGAAAATAAAAATCAAATTGGGAATTGGCCTGTCGAGAAAATCACATTCTCTAAAAAAAACCAATCGATTCTACTGACGTAAAAAATTCTGAAAATTGGGGATGAGATTGAAAATTGAATTAAAACCTCTTCATCCCATAAGTTTAAAAAATATTATAAAATATTTTTCATCGGAATCGATTGTGAGATAAATAAAATAATAAACTACCATTCTCAAAATAAAAACGAATGATATATTTTCTGCAGATATCGATTGATATGGATGGAGTTTGTAGCTCTTCAATGGGCACGCAATTGTGAGACATAGCACTTATAAATAATAAATCAGATTTTGGAAAATTAATATGTAGTATCAATATATCGATGTATCAGCTATCCACTGTCAACGGAAATTTTAATTTGGACTTTAAAATTACTAATAACCCAAGTACGAGTTTGAGAATTGAACCCAGGAACGCAGAAATGAATGAAGTTTTGTTTCCCTACCGTCGAATTTCAAATGCAGACCAAAAATTTCCTAAATTACACTTTTAACAGCAAAATTTTGACATTTTTTAATAGAAAACTTATGGTTGTCATGTATATTTATTTGTTGTCGACTTCTTGGACTAGGAAAACCGGCTATGCGAGTTTGTTAATTTTATTATGGTAATGTAAATAAACAAATTTCTGTCAATAGCATTGTTGGTATTGTGAGATAAAGATTAGCGCAAGCTATATGTGAAAGCGACTTCGTAAATGCAAGAGGAATATTTTAAAGGTGTATATTGAGAAAATTGCGAAAAAAGTAGAGAAAAATGTAAAAATTAAAAAAAATTCATCAGAAATGTCAAAACTATACAGTTCAAAACTTGAAACATTTGCCTGCATCAAATAATTTATACTTTATTAAATTGGATGCAACATTATTTAAAAAGTATCAAAAAATTCTGAAAGTTACTCAGTAATTAAAAAAAATTGTGTTTAGTTTCGAAAATTAGCGTTTATTAACGGAAGTCACATATCAAATTATCAAGATTTGCTCTCAAATAATTTATTATCATTGACAGTGAGCACAACTCACTCCCGGTGTACATATCGTTTGCTAGAAATGCAGTCTTATGTCTGCAATGGGTCTTCGCTGGTGTTGAAATCGCTAGCTGAAATTCTTCAACAGAAAATTCCGCCGGCCCAAAAGTATACCCTTAATTATTTAATCACATTGTGCCAGTGAAGACAACTTTATATAAATTTGCAAGAAAATGTGATGTATGATCCAAATAAAGCCCACCCGGGCTTTCATGGAGAAATTCCTGTTTTTCATAGCTTCTCTCTTCACTGTCATAATAAGTTTTTTGTTAAAAGAATCTTTGCTAAATTTTATATTGTATTAATACAGGACTGTTATGTAATAGACGGTTGAATGATTAACACTCAAATATAATTTTCTTATCAATATTGAATCAGAAACCCGAACAACGTTGAATTGAGTCAAATAACTTGCAACTTTTTCGTACTTAAAGTGTTTCTGTATACTCTGCATTGATTATTTGTTCTTAACCTTAAACCCGAGCAACTTCCGGGTAATTCTGCTAGTATTATATAAATATACGCATCTTAGGCCTTATTGTTAGCCCACAAGATACAAATCATTTTTATCAAACTTGAAGTTATGCAAATGAGTACTTCCTACTCAGCTGTTCAGAATAATAAAAATGTATCGAAATTTTTTCCCAAATAAATAAGAAGTAAATTCCTTTACGATTATATCAGTTTTTCCTTGTAAAATATACTAACCAACGATGTATTATGCTACCATGTCTCTATCTCCTGCCTTCGTCCTTGGCAGGTGTTTCGCAGTTTTTCCCACGGAGGGAGATTCTGCGGTGAACGATGTATTACTTATGAAGTTGTTTATTCCGCAGTAGATGGAAGCATACCTAGCCGCGATTATGGAAAACACGTCATCCTCAAGAAAGTGACAACGTATCTTCCGGTTGCTTTTCGTTTCGTGTCGAATAATCTATCTTTGCTTAAGCGAAAAGCGATTCGCATTTTTTTTTTCGCCAGGTTTTTGTCGATATTCGTCCGCTTAAATGAATAATTTTACGTTAAAATATTCGGATCGATGGTCGAAATTAAGATAGCAATCCGGAGGATGAGTTCCGAAGGTTTCTTTATTTTCAAAATCTTGACCAATCGAATCTCTCACTCGCTGTGATCAGGATTCCGAAGTACGATGCCTTGCGCACTCGAAAGCGTTTCCCAAACGTTGCAGTTCCGTTGAAACGCTGGGGTAGGTCAGCTCCGAGCGCTCCGAGTGTTTCTGTCCTCCCTCTCTCCCGTTTGGACTTGGAGCTTACCGAGAGACTGCGTGGACGGACCTAAGACTGACTGAAATTCAAAACTTAGGAATTACGAGTAACATTGATCACTAGAAATACTCGAAGAGGCGGGCTCTTGAAGGCGAATAAAATTATTATATTATTTACATTTGCACTGCCATTGCAGGGCTTGGTGGGTCTCTACAGGTGTCACACCATCTCAAATTATATAATGAGCAGTTCGTAATACTGTTGCGCTCTCAATTAGCGAGTACATCGAGAATGGCCACATCGATTATGGTCATTATTTCGGTGCATATTCGGCTTTACGATTGAAAGAAGATCTGGACGGTCGCCGAATATGATGTCTAACCGGGTTCCATCCCAGGGACATTTAATTTCTCCATTTGGATAGCAGGAGAATCGGTGAAACGTATTTTTGATTTGCGTTTTAAAATTTGTCTAAATCGCCATGCAAACTTGGAACTTAAACCAAAGGACGCCTAAAAGAAAAATAATTATTTTCCAGCGTCGATTTTCATATACCATTCAAATTGGTCTATAAAATAGTTTTGAACATGAAAATTTTAATATTTTTAAGAAAAAATCTTTCGTAACCAAGAACAACCCAATTCATTGTTGTCAGTTTTATTAAATTACGTATGTTAAATTGTATTTACATAGGGAGAATAGAAGGGAGAACATGGGAAGAAGAGAAGATATAACTTCTTTATTCTTGAGGTGTGTACATGGAAATCCAACTGCAATGAAATAAATGATGGGTGTGTTTGCGTAGCATATATTTATTATCAATATATGTTGCAATTTACCATTACTTCTTTGACAAAGCATCTATGGTTAGGTTCCATTAGTTTGCTATTTGTAATCAAACATTGGCTAATATAAAATAGGTTGACATCTAAAAAATAAGAATAAATTATCTGAAAGAATGAAAAGGACGAAAATATGACTAAAATAACATATTTATTCCCGTCACATCGACGGGATTTTACACTAGTATATAGACGCATCCAGACATTGACTAGCGCACCAGCGAACGAGCACCCCGAACACTTCGAACAGTGCGGACTGGACCACGTGCACCAACAAGAGGAGTGACGAACAACCCGTTTCAAGTGTTCCCCCTCAGAGAGAACCCGACCACGAGAGCGACGAGCATGCTCGCAAGCATCACGAGCAGTTGCGAACGGTTTTCGTTGAAGCTCGTTGTGTTTGAATTATCAATTTTACTATTCATTAATATTGCTCTACTTTAAATAGTCTGCTACTTTGTAACTTCCATGCAATTATTGCATTTTCTGTTAGTCGGTTCCAATTATCCCATTATCAATCTTGTTCTCTACGCTTCACTCCATCTCTCCCCTCGATTCCAGCTCCCAGAACTTCTCATAGGTTAGGAAATCGCTTCTCCTACTTATGAGTTGCTCAACCGTCCCATTCCTCCATCCTCTTTCGTACATATAGAACCACCGACAAAGCTTTACTTGATGAAGACAGTCAAATCAAAGCATCTTCCAACACGAACACCACGAACTAGGCGAACATTGCGAGCACGGAACATCACGAGCAAAGTGGAAAGGACAACTACGAGGGCGAGCACAAGCAGTCTGGACGCGGCTCAAAACATTCAATGGAGGAAGAAATCATATTAAAAGGATTTTAGTACCCATTTATTTGATTTGGTTCCATTGTTATAGGCAGGTCGAAATTTTTGAAGTTATTTGTTTGGAAATAGTTACACTTAGTTGAGGAATTTGACGCTGCAAGCGCATCAAACGGGTTGTCGTGGTAGCGACGATATCACACGGAGAAATGAAGAACTATGTGTAATATATGCGCGCGATATTTGATAACGCGCATTTAATTCATGAAATTTCTTTCAAATTTAGGACTAAAACTACGAAATAGATCGCAAAGAATTGATTCGGAAATGAATTCATTTGATATCCCGACGTATTACAAACATTTTTATGTTGGTAATGTTAGTTTCAAATATGCTACTATGATTACCAACGGTTACAGGTGGATTTCACGTCTATTCTAAAATGAAAAACACGTTTTATTCAGGGATCATTCAAATAAGAGGTAGATGCTCCTTTAACTAAATGCCATTTATAATTTTATGGAGATGTTAATAAACATTGCATATATTATGGAATCATTGCAGCAAAAATTCATAATTTACGAAGCATGCAAGTATCGAACCACTACGCGAATTTTTAATGTACCATAATAAAAAAACTGTCTGGTCGTGATCATATCTTTTCTAAATTGGCGAAATGGATATAAGATAGAATGCAATCACTGATTTTGTTTGCATTACAGAAGGAATCAATGTGTTGGGAAAGTAACTTTATCCAATTTGAAAACGTTGCTCTGCAAAAAAAAGAATGGAATACGACACACACGAAACGAATGATTGGTTGGATGACTACCATTGCTGCTAAGTAATAGATCCTTCCTCCTTCCAGCCTGGATTCTACATAAAGCATTACCGTTACTGCGGTTGCAAAAAAAGAGCTCACGACGGAAAACCACGGAGAGGTAAATAAGCTCTCGCTTTGGAATTTTATTCCCTATCCTACGTTTTGTGTACATTTCGTTTGGTTATGGATGTCAACAACTTTATAAAACTATTGAATGAATTGTGAACATCGAGAAGGTTATATAAAATCTAATGCTACGAGAAAATAAATTATTCTTTCAAGACACTAACTGGGCTTTAGCTGCATTAGGCATCCTCTTTTTTGCAAGATAATTTTGTTTATTGTTTGAGCATGATGATAGCAAAGTTGTTAAATGTTATATACAAGTTAATGAAGCATTTATTCTTTTAAGTCCCAGTATCCTCCGAAACAAAAACATCATTGCGGAGAAAAGACGGGTCTAGTATTTATGTAACCCTCAGCATGAAACTGACGATCGAAAGCGTAACTCGGCGATAGGAGTTCTATTGTGAAAGCAAAAATCTCAATTTCGATGCCTTGTCATATTAATGTATCCGTATTGCCTAAAACAATATCACCACCATGCTACAGCGAATTGAAGAAGTTATGAAAACTCAGATGTTTCCATTAACATTGCTGAGTTTTGTTTGTCATTATTGACATTTGATTTACTGAGTTTTGTGTTCATACGAAACTGTAAAAAAGTGAATGATAATACTTTGCTGTAAATAATGGAGTTCTAGAATAAACTGAAAGATAAACTTACAATTTTACATTCCAACTTAATCGGTAATATAATTATGGCCAATGCTTGGTCATACTCATGAACCACGAAAGGAAATAATGCGCTCCCTTATTTTATTTCGCTAGAGAATTATCTAGCTAATATAATGACTAAAACAAACTCCACTTCAATATTTAAAAAATGGAAAACTACCTACTTGTCTTAGGTAACTCCGATAGCCATTACTAGGTTATAGAGCAGCGGTTTTCAAACTTTTGCATCTTACGTTCCACTTGGCTTTCTGTCAAAAAACCATGCCCCAACGTGATGAAGACAAAACCTCACATTTTCCAAAAAGTGGATTTTTACGCAAAATACATTTAAATACTATATTTACCATTAATGGAAAATTTAAAGGACATCAAGTATTGCTAAAATTTTGTAAAGAAAAATTTTTATAACGATTATTTTCAGAACTTCGCGTCCCACCTAGACGACCTTCGCCTCCCACCAGTAGGTAGAATAACGCTATCATAGAGAACAGTTTTTAGCGTTCTTCAGCAGCGAAGCGGTAGTAGCAGAACGCCTTATGGGTACGTCTCGTCCGTCCGTCGCAACTTTCATCTCCTAAACCGCTGGACGGATTTTAATTAAATGAAGTAAGCGTGATCCTTATTAAAATTTATCGCCTAATTGTGATTTTGAACTGCATCTGTCTATTAGAACTTCCAATTTACATAAATAATTTAATAAACTTATATTCGCATCTCTTTAAATGGCATCCGTCATGCATGAATTAAAAATCATAAATTTCCCTCCCTCTTATATGATCTGTAATATATAGATTTAAAAACTGATTCATATATAGGACTTTATTTACCACAATTAGGTCCGCGAGACCTCATCGTTTTGGAGATAAAAATTCGAGAAAATCCCGAGCAAAGCATTGCATATTTTGTTAACATCGATCGCTAAATCGGTTCTCTTGGAAAACAACAATTAAAAATCCATATTTTGTCTCCCATGCTCTTACATGATCTGTAATGTATAGATTAATATTAAATTTTAAATTCGATAATTGGCCAATCTTTCGATATCATTTCATAAATATTTCCCATTAAGAACGCCTTGAAATCTGTGTGTATTGCATGAAGTACACTTTTCTATCTTGTTTTTTAATAACAATATTATTGTTATGGGAGATACCGGAGATAAGTACTTCATTTCTCAATTTTTTATGTTTAAGTTGGTATTCTGGAATTTATTCTCGCTTTTTGACACGCTGATTGGATGACGAGAACGCTCGATGCACGAAACTTAAAAAAAAGGTCTCACGCACTGAGCCATCGAGCGATATGTGAAGTTAAACGACGTCTGGATCAAGTGCACGACGAATGACTATTTAATTATGAATATATTTGGAGAAAGGAGAATAAAAAGCGTTTTTTTAATTTAATTTTTTATTTTCGAAAATAGGCGATTGCAAAAAGAATTACGAACGCATTTATTGTTGATTTCCTCTCTCTTTTTCATCAGGCATCTCAAAGCCGTCCTCGAGTCCCTTTTAATTTGTTTTATAAGATTGGTCTACGATACTAATTAAATACGGCTGAAGAATAAAAGAGAATCGAAGTTCGTCACCATCGTCAGGGAAGGACTGAAAATTTCTCAAACGAGAGCGAAATGGCTCGAAGGAAGCGTTATCCGATCAGGAGGCGGGTGCGACGAAACAAAAAGTTCCCACGCCGTCAAAATGGGTGGAAAATAACGCATACTTCAGATAACGCCAATGATGTTAGAACCCGGAAGAAATAAATCGCATGAGCCCGAAAGAAAACTAATTTTTTTAAAATTCGCCACTCAGCGAGAGCTTTATCGCTTCAATCGAACGGATTTGTTTGACGTAAATCGCTTGTTGTTGCCTCTGGCGCGAATACGGAAGCTATTTTCTGCGGAGAAAAATTTTGAGTTTTATCTGTCAAAACCTCCATCAGTTTGAGAGGCTAATTTCAATATAGCATAACAAATACCAGGCGATTAAGCGATCATTTTTATATTGCCACATTCTTATTGAATGATTTACAAATAGTTGGCTGAGCGAAGCGAGGTCTGTCCTGTTCAGTCCATTTGCATTTTCTGTTTGTTTGTCTGTTTGTTCTACGATAACTGCTGTCCCGGTTGTTTGATTTTCACCAAAATTCGTGTGCATGTACAAACAACTTAGCGTCGTCTGCCTATCGTTTTTCTAGAACACCACCATTATAGTTCCTGCGCAATTTGCGTTCGCGCATTGCGCTAATTTCTAAATATTATCTAATCAAAACGAAATTTAGCATACACACGGAAAACGTCAACTGATGAAGAAAATGTGAAATAATAATTTCTCTAAAATGTACAGGAAGCCTCCCAGAGGCGCGCAAATTTCGTTCGCGCGGTCTCTCCTGTTGAGTCCCTGTGCACTTTGTTTGTTTGTCTGTTCTACTATAACTGCTGCCTCAGCGAGGAGACAAGGCTCAGGTGCATTTTCCATTAGTTCCGTATTTGGTGCGTTTCTTAGATTTAAATTTCTTTAATACATATTTTACTGCTGAGGGCAGCACTTTCAATTCTATTCAAATTTTACATCCACACTGTATGAAATGCAGAAGAACTAAGAAGACGATAATAATACTGAACATGTGATTCCCTCCCACCAGCCCTAAGTGGTCTAAGCAAAGCCGAAGATCCCGCGGATCTCCTAGTATAGAATTGATTCAAATTAGCCTTTCAAAAATTTCGCCACTAAAACATGAAAATTGAATTGGTTATTTATATCTCCAATTCTGAAACTTGGTTAGTTAAAATCGTATTTTTTGTGTCTTTAAAATGCTACACTTTGGGCAGGATCACCATCTTAAACATTGGTTTATTAATTTGCATCTTCGAAGGGACAGCAAAAATTTGAATGACGATTCCATAAATGTGGTGCAAATAAATCATCATTACGTTTCTTTCCTATACGAGATTTTACATTTCATCTTCTCATAACCACCACTTTTTTTTTAAATCATCGTCGTTACTTTTCACTTCCTAACCCTTTTCCTATTTTCTGAATTCTTTGACATCTATAAACAGCCCCTAGTCTTTCTAAAAGGTGACCCACCAACTTTTATGATTCCTTCTTATTACTCTAATTATGTTCTTTTCCTACGATATTTAACCCTTAGATCCAGACCCGTAACTAGCTATTTTAGCGCCCGGGTCAAAATAATAAATAAGAGACCCCCCCTCCTTAAAAAAAAATATCGTCTCTAGTTTGTTTAGTTATTATTTGAGTTTTTTGCGCCCCTCACTTAATTGCGCCCGGGGCAGAAGCCCCGCTTACCTCGCTCTAGTTACTGTGCTTTTAGACCGAAACTTCGGAGTACTAGTCATATGTACATAGAAACGCCCTATCTCTCGGACCGCTGTAAATTTTTCACGTATATTGTTATATTGGACATTGTATAACAATGACATATTACGTTAAAACAATATGAATTGTATTATGCAGTATAAAAATCATTTTTAGCCAGAACAAAAAATTTTCCTGGGGTCTGACAGACCGATGTTACAGTCTTAAGGTTAAGGCCTCTAATTTGCCATACACAGGTCTACAAATGATCTCTCCTCGCGGTTTCTATATCTTCCACGAAATTGCCTTTTCTGTCGCTTACACGCACTCTATGTGTCACCTGCTTTCATGTCATGGCAGTTTTCTCCAACCGTCGTTTCTGTAGTTCAGACTCAAAACGCCCCGTAATAAATTACAACTCTAGTTTAACAAACGTGCTTCAAACGGCTCCTATTATATTCTTTGAATTCGACGAATAGTTGTGACAACGTTGCTTTTGAATAAAATTGATCTAAAAAACACCTGAATAGCTGAAATAATTCTGCTATTTCTCACAATGAACGTTTAACTTAAGAGTTGACGTATCTCTTTCTTATCCTTTCGCCTATTCCGACTTATTGCTTTCCGCCCTTCCTCTTTGATCCGACCCAAAGGAGATATTTCCCCAAAAGGCATTCATCTTCCATGTCGCTATTTTCAAATTTCCGTTATCCGGAAAGCGGATCGTTAGGGCGGTAGCGCGTCTCCTCCTGTGTCCACGGTCGTTCGCTCCGAGCGTCCGCATTATTTTGTGTCCCTTCTCCCCCGATCCCCTTCCTCCGCTCTCGAGACCGTGAGACGTCATATCCCTTACCTTCGTCTCATCTCGGAGGTGGGGGTCCTTCCTCCTCCCTCTCGGTTATACGGTCAGTTCTGACGGCTCCATCTCCTCAAGCGACGAATGTGACACGATCCGTAATGAAGGCACCCGGAAAAGTTTCAACGGAGAAAAACTAGCAAAAAAGGAGAGCAAACCAAAAAGAAACCATCGCTGCTTTAAAGCAGGGGTGAGCTAGGATCTTACGACCCGCGAAGTTGCAATGAAAAAGAGACCCGTAACATTTAACACACAAATTCATATTTAAAAATCATGATCAACATTGAAACCGTAACCCTAATAATCTCGTTTAGAATTGATTTTTGCTATATGACATCTCAGAATCTTTATGTAACTTCCGATTTAAACCCTAATCCGGCTCCATAAAGATTGAAAAATTTAAACGCTGCCCCTCGAAGGATTCGCCACCATCGATGCTTCTCGCTGTTTAGAAAAGGTTCTCTAACTCTGCTTTAAAGGTTCCCGGCTCGATTTCATAGTTGGAAGACCGGACGTGAGGCTTTTTATCCTAACTACCCGAAAACGTTCGTAACGGCGGTTCCTTGCCCCGTATTTTGAAATCCAAAATGAGCACTTAAATATTAAAAA
The DNA here is from genome assembly GCA_028673005.1 of Tanypteryx hageni. Lineage (NCBI taxonomy): Eukaryota > Metazoa > Arthropoda > Insecta > Odonata > Petaluridae > Tanypteryx > Tanypteryx hageni. The sequence continues at coordinate 32,081,312 of CM054115.1, forward strand.
TATTGAAAACTTAGAATCATCTTACGGTAAACCACCACTGAAGGCGACTGCATTGCATCCAAAATATTCATCTGGTTCTTAATGACCTTCATATGGCTGTTAGACATACCTAAAAAGTATACATAATTTTTCAATTTTTGATACTTGAGTGCTTATCCTGGAATTTATTTTCAGTCATAAGACGAGCTATATGATTCTCTCAGTGAGCCGTATTTTGAACTTTTTTATTTCCATTTTCCCTAAAGAGTTATCGATGTTCTCAGTTGATAGCGACAGTTGCTTCTGTTTTGTCTTAAACGGCTGTTTAACCTAACGGGAAAAGTTTTTCAGGTTTTGGACACAATAGAGTCCGTGATCCTACTTTGTTTGGAATATTAATTCAAATGAAAATTTTAGCGATTTCTTAGTAATGGCGTGTCTGTTTTGTTTTCGAATCATCCGGAAATAATCTCTTCAAAAATACCCGAAAACGGCTAAAGAACTTCCTGCTTCCAAAAAAGTATCCATGTGAAAAATTTTGTGCATGACTAGCCATTTTCTCTGTGTAATGGGAAATTTTCCATTTTTATCTATTTGAAAACGTCATCTGATTGATAATATGTTGAAAGTAGACGAAATCAGGGGAGACGATCTATGTATTAAGTTACCCTTTTCTACCTTGATGAGGGAATAGAGGTCCTTAGAATCTAGTACGATTGACTCGCAACTGATGACGGCCGTTTTGTTGCCAAAAAAGCGGATCTGGTTTTCAAACCTTTTTATGACTATCGGAGAGACTTGGTTTTTCAATTCTGAATTGCAGAGGTCATTACGTGCGACTGAAAATCCTGCGATGTGTCAAACTGGAAGGCAATGGTCTATATCTTGGCTATAACACGAGACAAGAATTAATTTCGAGACTTAATTAGAACCACCATGACATTTAGTAAATAATACCATACTGAAGAGATCAGGAAATGTACAATCCACGGAGAAAAACCAAGTGCGATGAATATATCGCAAATTCTCATTATTTTAATATTATCATCAACGACGATGGAATAAATGCAGTTATTACGTAGCAATAATAGTGTTACCTGCGATATGTATCGTTTGGAAGAGTTATTTCTCCCGCGCCGCCGATTACAGAATGATATATACCTGAGAAGAAGAATTCACCTAAAGAACGTTTATTTCTTCGAGGGAAACATATTCCAAAAATCGCGCAGATTGTAGCGGATAGGGTGAGGTGGGGAAGAAAACAAAGCCACGGGATGTTGCATTCCCTATGGCAAGAGAAGAATGTGGGCGGAAGGGCGACGAAAAGAGGAGGAGGGGTGGAAGGGGAGCGGGAGTAAGGGAGAGGGGAGTGGAGCAAGGAAGGGAGTGATGGAGTAAGGGAGGGATGGAGGGAGTAATTGAGCGAGGGAGAGATGGAGGGAGGGAGTAATGGAGGGAGGGAGGAAGGGAGGGATGGAGGAAGAGAGGGATGGAGGGAGGGAGTAATGGAGGAAGGGAATAAGGGAGGGAGAGATGGAAGAAAATCCTCGACAGGTGAGTCCCTTGCGTCCCAGCGGATCGACCGAGAGGTTCGTTCCCACTCTCGTTTAGAATGACATGTATTTTTATTTGCTCCTATATCTCGCTCAGACAAACCCCCAATGGATACCACCATATTCAGAATGGAGCGAGGAGGCATGGTTCTGTTATTAGCCAGTCATATATATATATAAAATCTCAATTTTTAAAATTTTTAATGGGGTATTCTTGACCCCAATGTTCCATTTTGATACTCCATAAGAAAACATGGAAATCTGTGCAGCGTTTCATAAATTTGCATTTTAAAATTAGTTATAATTCAGATAGAAACTCGGGATGAAAATATTTCTATAGATAAAAGAATGAAGTTTCTTATTTTTGAAAATTATATTAAAATCGATGCCAAATTGATGAGGAAATATGTTTTTAATCAGAAAAAAGCAGATGCTCAGCAATTAAGAACTTCAGCTACCATAACAACCAGAACAATGCTTTTCAATGGGAATTGGCAATCCTTATTATAATAGCATCGCTTTAATGCTTTTTAATAGGGAAGTTCTTACTGTCCCATTGATTTCAACCAAAGACGTATACATATGATGACGTCATAATTTTAAAACGCGATAACGGCAAATATTACAGAATTGTGAAAAAAGTAATGTCATGGAGCTGAAATTTAAAAGTTATTTAGAGCTTAGTGCACATACCCAAATAAACATTTTAATATCTCAATGAATATGTTGTTGCGGCCTTTAAAATGATTTAAAATTTAAACAAATAGAAAAATATTATCTCACTTCTAGATAAGCTACAACTTTAAAATTTGGCAGGAATGTGTTGCTTTAGTACCCTACTGTGGAAAAATATAACATTGTTAGAATTGAAAATTTTAGGGATTGATTTAATTTATTATTTTTATATAAGGAAAGAACGAAAGTCGGTGCAGAGATGAAATCTGCAGAATTAAAAAAATATTTCCAATGATGAAATATCTCTCTGATAAATGAATATTTTTTCAAGGTGAGATGAAATGCTTGCAGAATGCAAGCACCATTTACTAGTATATATATATATATATATATATATATATATATATATATATATATATATATATATATACACAGGGTGTCCGGCGACTTTATGCCAAATACT